>CM075352.1:60012500-61212500 GCA_037693485.1 Kitagawia praeruptora | reverse complement strand
TCTTATGATATATTTTCAAAAAATATACTCATTATTAAAGGAAAATGAATTTCGTGTTATTTACCCGATAATTAAATTACAAGGACGCGTATATAATAATGTAATTAAGTATTTATATATTACACACTCAATTTCAATTTTATAGGTAGTATTTTATTTTAACAACTTAGTCAAATAGAAAGAAGATACGTTATACTCATTTTCAAATGTTTTATTTTACGAGTAAAAGAAATCAAAAATTTCATATACCATGTTTTAATAGAAAAAGAATAATACAACATACAAACTCCCAAACTGAAAAAATATATTTAAGTTGTTATTACGAACAAGCTAAGTGTAATCACCATAAACTCTAATAGCCATATCTTACTTTAAGAGCGCGATATATTGGATTTGTTTGGTTGCTTGATAATAATTATTTTTCTATTATAAATAATTTCACTAATAAAAGGACATAATTTATAAAGTGATATGGAACAAATACATAACAAACTAGATTACATGAATGTTTTCTTTGTCATAATTACGTTCGTTTCATGGATCTTGCACAGTAGTAGTAGAGATCCTTTCTCATATCGTTGAAACATGCAACCTTTTTTTAACAGATGATCTAATTTCAAAAAAAAGAAAAAGAGATGATCTAATGATATATTGCGGTAGTGAGAAATAAGTATGTTTTAAAATGTATTCGAAAAATTGATCACGACCCATACAAATATTTTCAATGAATTTATATAAATATCTTTTTTTTATCGAATTGGCTGTTACTATTATATTAAAGCCGAAACATTGAAATTTTTGAAAATTTTGGTTTTCGTTTTGGTTATCTTTTTTTTTTTTGAAAAAACAAATTTATTCAATGAGAACAAGCCAAGCCTGGAAGGGTTACAATAGCAAGAGAATAAGACCACTTGCTACTAACTCAACTTACTACCAACAGACGCTTAACTTAACTAGGAAACAAACGAACTAGATAACCCCCAACGAAGGGGCTAAACAGAGCTAAACACTGAGAGAACTAAACATGAGCTAGGCCCATGCAGAGGCATGAACGAAACAGTAGAACTGAAAGGGAACTAAATGACATGATCTTGTGGATATGGGTCCACCACTTCACCCAAACCAATCGTTTTGGTTATCTTAATTATTAAAATAAATAATTAAATTACAAAAACAACACAAAAAACTAATTATTAATGTTAACGTAATTATATTTCGATTAAAATTCCTTCATCCACATTGAGCTTCTACTTGGACTCTTTTTTATGCTCCAACAACTCAATTACCCATTTTTTCTAAAGATTTTACTTCTAATTAAAACACTTTACCATTTAATTTAAAACTAATATTACAATAATTAATATATATCCAAAATATCACATCATATCTTTTCGTAATTATTTTTAGTAGTAATTTTTGTAATTAAAACACGTTACTTTTTAATTTAAAATTAATCTTGCTATCACTAATATACACCCAAAAATATCTCACCATATTTTCAAATCATTATTTTTAGTAATAAATAAAATCGTTAGATCTAATAATAAGATATATTATATGATTAAATTAATTTAGTAAAAATTCAAAGTTCGAACCATGCATATCATTATATAAATTTATATTAAATTAAAATTAAAAAATTAATTTAAAATAAGGATTATATAAAAACATAATAATAATATTAAATAAATTTTATAACCTATCAAAAGAAACCCGTGCAAATTATAAGCTAGTATACCAAATTCCCATAAGAACAAAATCCAAAAAATGGGTAAAATTTCATTAAATTGGTAGAAATATTCTCAAAAAAGAGAGAAATTAAATGAAAACTAAAATTAAGAAAAAACAATAAAAAGGGCTTTTGACTTTCGACGGGGGTTGTAAACGTTTTGGTGATTGGATGATGATATTATTAATACTATTGATCATATGAATTAACGGATAAATAATTTTACACTAAAGTTAATTTATATTCTAATGATTTTTTTTCTAAATAATATTTAAAATAATATGTATATATTAACTAAATAATACATTTTATCGATCGGTGCATAGCACGGGTAAAACGCTAGTACTTATTATATATAGGATATAAATTGGTGAAGTTGACAATTTTAACCACCAGTGACCAGTCGGCTAAGATGCATCCTCAATTATTACTAAAATTTTCTAATATTTAACACTCAAAAAAATCTATCCTTTAATGATTTAACTAAATATCTTATGTATTGTATGTGTTGGTGACATAAAAAAAAAAAAAAACTAATCATTGCTTCTGCATATATAGATGTCATAAAATGGATCTAAATCGGAAGAATTTTTTTTTTAGATAAGCAGACTTGACATTAAAAAGGCCTTAACGGCACTTACAAAATAAAGCCAGAGGGCTAATACTCCCTCTGTCCCTCTCATTTCTTTACATAAAAAACTGTGTATCTGACACGCATTTTAAGGTGCATTTTAAGGATAGTTCTATAACTTATTTTTGATATTTTCTTTTTTTGTATAAAAATAGGATTGTTCTATTTTTATACAAAAAAAGAAAATATCAAAAATAAGTTATATAACTATCCTTAAAATGCACCTTAAAATCCGTGTCGGAAACTGGTCCGCAAATGTAAACTATTGAGAGGGACGGAGGGAGTAATAACCAGATAACCAAAGCAAAACTAGACTACCATCTAGCATGCTAACTGGACAAAAGAGGCTTAACAAAATCTACTAACTGCTAAGATAATACTACCTAAAGCAATGGCCAACCACATATCAATCCTCTATTATAATCACTTCCTCCTTGCTGTTAAGACCATGAGATGGTTCCCCTATTTCAAAAGTAGCCGAAGAACCACCATTTGGAATACCCATCTAATGCACAGACTGAGGACACAAGACTTGACTATTTAACTGGCTAACCAAATGACTGGGGGGATTAGCCGAATCAACCAAAATGCCTTTGCCCTTGTCCTTATAATTGTGCGACATAGATACCACCGGAACCATAGCTTGCGAAGGCTCATTAATCACTATACCACCTTGGTTGGACAGACTAGATGCAGGTGCTGCAAATGGATCAAACCAGACCTGTGGGTTTGTAATAGTCCACGGAAACAGCTTCTGGGCAGACTGAATCCCATGAGTAGGATCAGCTTCCTTCCCAAGCCTCATATCCATCATATGATACTTGTCACTTGGCCATACCATGTTAGTCGAAGTAACCCAGTTGAAAACCTCAGTATGGTCTTTCACCTGAACCGGGTGCATCACTTTACCAAGACCAAAATTAGGTAGTATGTTGAAAGCAGGCAAATGAGGGTCCAATCCCTTATCCAAGTCCAATATTTCAGCAAATCTGCCAAAAGGGGAGGGAACTTCGACTAGATCAGAACAGTTGCGCAAGCCATACTCAGCTAAGTATGCAGGGGCACTGTTTCTAGTGGCATACACGGAACTCGGTCTGCATTTTCTTTGACATGAGACATCACTCCTACTTTTGTTAAACTCATCATACAGAATATTGATCTGTTGAACCGCAGCAACTAAACCCTCTTCTTCTAACTCCTCTTCATCCTGATCAAGTAACATATCAAAAGCCCCCACGTTATCATACTCAATGCGTACATTTGGTATGCCTTTCACGAAAGCCAGCTTCATGGCCAAATGAATAGCCCAGACTTGTGACTGTAAGCCATTCATCCCCTTAAGAGGACCCATAATACCCCATAGATAGTTCCCATCGTGATCCCTAGCAACAATACCAATACCATTAAAGTTACCATTAGCCCACGGGACGTCGTCGAAGACCCCATGTATATTAATTTTGACGACATTTTCAGCAGGAGGGATGTAAGAACCCAGATTTTTTTGGTAGAATTAAAACTTTTATTATGTATTGATGTAAGAGTGAACAATGGTTACAACTACAAGGTAATACTGGCTTTAAAGAACGAATAATGAAAGGATATATATTCCAAGGTTATATGGCCTGAAGGATGCTATTGGGTGATAACTTAGATTAGAATAATCTATCTCCTAGAAAGTTAAGATAAGATTCCCTAGAGAGGAATAGATACCCTCATGTCATCCAAATCAATATCTATTATAAGCCCAGCGGTTCCGTAAAAAGGTTAAGGAACACTCGAGGGTGAACCAGGTTCATTTTCCTAATTATAGGAATTAAATAAAAATAAGTGATGAATAGTGATTTTGGGTGGAATTTGGAATATTATTATAATAATGTTATACCCGGTATTCGGAACGGATTTCTGAGTTCGTATTAGTGATCTAGGAGGAAAATAAGTGTATGTAAAAGCTGTCGGATTCAGAAAAAGAGCACTTTTATTTTCTCCGAGATTTCCCTGGACACTGCAAGACTTAAGGATTTATAAAAGGGAATTAAGGAATTTAAATTCGAGAAGTATTAAGAATGATGAAGAATAGTATTAGAAATATTAAGAAGGTTTTCGGTAAAACCCTAATTAGAAACAAATGAGTTATTCCCTCGAACGATCAACGAATTGAGCAATAAACGGACAAAGAAACAAGCAGGGGACCAAGACACATGCATGTTCTAGTGGATAACATCAAGTAACTAAGTAGTTACCAAGGTAACTAGCAATACTTAGACACCAACCAAGCAACTAAGCTTACAACATACACCATTCCACAAAATCACTTCCACTTGGCTAGATGATGCATGCAATGACCTATTAGCTTTAATAAAGCTACTTTATGCTAGATATTTTCTAAAGACATAACAATAATGCAAGATTGGATGAGAGTAAATCAAGCAACCAAGCAAAAATGCTCTCTCCCCCCCCCTTTTTCAAGCCATTCGACTTTTTGATGAAATTCAAGAATCAAAATCCATCTTCCCACCATTGTTTGCTCTCCAAACTTTTATCATAGATCCTATATTTCATAGAAATGATACCCTAGAAATCTTAGCCTCAAAATCCATTGTTTCCATTTTCAATTAAATCATCAAAGTCTAGGGTGAATAGTAACCTCAAGAACATAACTTTTGGATCTTGATTTTGGTTGATGATCCAAGCTTCATGGAGGCTATACAAGGACTATACAAGGCTTACTAAGTGCATACACACCCCAAGGAAGGTATAACACACTTGAAAACCCTAGATCTTACTTTGAGATTATGCATGTTCTTGGTGATTTAAGCTTAGTTATGTTATTAGTGATTATAAGCATGATTATGATTTGGTTTTAGTAAATGTTAAAAATAGCTTAGATGAACGGAAAGGCATTGCTTGGCCTCAGTTCATGGTTATAAATCATGTATATGTTGTTTGGAGTAGATATCATGATTATTGGGAGTTTTGGAATTTGGTAAATATCCGATTTATAGCCGTCGTAATGCCGAGATTTCGTTAACCTTAAGAACACGAGTTTGACAGTAGATAAAACTCACTGCATAGCTTCGACTTATGCCATGATTAGCTAGATCATGTTACAAGCTTCGTTTTGATATAAAGATCGCATGAAATGGACTTACGGTTTAGGAGTTATGATTAAATTCGTAAAAGTGGTTCGAAATCGTAAACGAAAGTTCGTAATTGAAATTGATTCCCTTAAATGTCGTTTAATCAGTGGCGAATCTTATTAATTAAATATTAGAGGTAAAAAGGAAGGTGTGGGAGAAAACCACATGTCGAATGGATCGTTTTCCGATTTTATAAAAAATGTTTGAATCGAGGTTAAACGCGAACGAACCCCTTAAAGGTATGACTTTGGTTATAACTTAGAAAACGGGCGATAACACTCGAGGTATAATCTTGATTCGTAAACGACCGACCTTAGGACTTATACGACTTAAGTATATACCAAGTATAAGCATGATGACATGTCTTGATAACGAACGAATGTCGGATCGTATCGGTGATAAAAAAGGTTACACTAAAAGAGACGTAACGAGATAACTCGAAAACATGCTTCGATTTAAGTGGAGTTTATACTTAGCCTTTTAATAAGCGTTAAGAGGTTAATCTTAAATATTCTGATTGTTTATAGATTGTCGAGCTGACCCGGGACACATTACCCCTACCCGCACTCGATTCTCAGGCAAGTTTCCAATACTTGGAACTGTTGTTGTGATAATATATATATGATGATTGTTGTATACATATGCCATAGCATGCATGTCTACTTTCAAGTTATATTGCAATACTTGTTCCCTGAATTGATATTGGCTTATAGACTAGATACGATATATCAGTATAAGCCGGATTTTTGGTTAAGACCCTTAGTGAAGGGCATGTGATATTCATTCTTTAAATGTAGACCGGGAGTCGGTATTTTGAGATATAGATGTAGTCTTGGAAACCCGGAGGGATTCCAACGACAGATTAGTATTCCTTTTGAGGAATGTTATTATTAAACATTAATTATATTTCCATAAAGTATTATTTACTTGGAAATCTTTCGAGAAATGTTATTGGAGTATTATCTCAGTCGAGAAATATTAAATGAATATTATTTCGAATATTCATTTAGAGTTTGATTATTTCATGAATATTATTTCAAGATTCATTTAGAATATTGTTTATTAAATGAATATTACTTTCGAATATTCATTTAAGGTTTTATCTATTCAATGAATATTACTTTAAGATATTTCTTTGAAATTCTAATTACTTAAGGAACATTATTTCAAATATTCCTTGAGAGTATTGATTACTAAATGAATATTAATTGGATATTCATTTAGAATAGTATTTATTAAATGAATATTATTTGGATATTCATTTAAGGTTTTATTTACTTAATGAATATTATTTTAAAATATTCAGTTGAAGTTCTAATTACTTATGGAATATTGTTTTGAATATTTCTTTAAAGTTTTGATTACTAAATGAATATTAATTGGATATTCATTTAGAATACTATTTATTTAATGAATATTATTTTCAAATATTCATTTAAGGTTTGATTTACTTAATAATCATTATTTTAAATATTTATTTGAGTTTATCTATTTATCGAATATCATCTTGAATATTCATTGGAAGTTTTATTTATTTAATGAATATTATTTTGAATATTCATTTAAAAAGAGATTTATTAATAAATAATTTTATATATTCATTCGAGGATTACTTACGAGTAGTATTATGATTTAAAAATAGTCCTTAATTATTATTGATTTAATAAATATTCTTGGAATATTTATGTAAATTCTTTTAAATTCTCTTTATAATGATTTATATCATACAAAGATTATCTTTTACCTTCAGATATGGTGTAAAATATTTCGGAATATCTTATGACTATTTATATCAAGGGGAGGTTCCTAAACTTTAATTTCATTTAAATCTATCCTAAAGAAGATTTAAATACTCGCTCAACTTCCAAACGTATATAAGGGGACCTCACTTGAGCGATGTTATTTATTGGACTGCCCGGTCCTATACTTGCTAAAACTATCTTGTCACTCACATCTTGATTCTTTCAAGCATCGATATGAGTCTTTTGGTTACCTCCTCAACGCTCGAGGGGTATGATTGATGTAACAAGTTTATATCCATTAACAAGCATCAGCTTGGGAAATATTGGTGAATTTTCCTTTCCAATTAGATACGACTACTTTGTGGAGTCCTATCAACAAGTGTTACACTTGGGGAAAAAGGGGAACGAACTTTACGTTTCAGAGTCACGGATGATATTCGAACTAGGAGACGCGTAAGTGGCCGAGTGGCGCCGGTCCAGCAATAGCCCAACCGTTGGCTGAGGAGTTCCAGAGGGCGGTAGATAAGTAATTCCGTCGGAGCTACCTTCTACATGTAGAGAACGACTGATGAGATGCATGACATACGACTGATCATCGTAAACGTCAGGGCATCTGGCGCGGCAATGCTCCCGTATTAGTTCATCTTCTAAAAGTGAGAAATTTCTGCAACACTGTTGGTGTTGGCAAGGTGAAAAAGTGTTGAAACCGGAATTGCAATATTTTTTTCCTGCAAGTTCCTCTTTTATGATAATTGAGAATATCTTGCTTATCTTTTGCATAGCAGATATTTATTCAAAACAAATATATTTTTGAGTTACCTTGTAACTTCATCTCATACCTTATATTGGTACTACATCGTTAATGCATGGCATATGGTTTCAAAGATATTTTGGACTGTTATATATTATCACTGTTCAATTATATTTCTGGTGGGCTATTGCTCACCCTTGCTTTATTTATTTATATCACAACAACAGCTAGATCAGATGGCCGCGCAAGGCGCACACAGCGTAAGCAGGTGTCAACCGTCAGAGGTTACCGCTAAGGTCTTGGCTACCATTGTTGAGGATGCAACTACTGGTAGGCTAGTTGTTAGCAATTGAGCCTCAAATGTATTTATATTATGGTATCTATTAATGGATGGCAAAGAGTATGTAATTGTACAATTGTAATTCTTTGGGTTGTAAGAACTCAAACTTGTGATTAATAATATTGTTGGTTACTCTGTTTTCATCTCTGGGACTATAACGGGTGTGTTTTATGCTGTTGTTTTGGGTCACAAGGTTGTAATTTAAATTATATTGGTTTTATGGATGGATATTGAGACCGTAACGACCAGATCCCTGACCCTGGATCTGGGGGTGTTACAGAAATGGTATCAGAGAGAGCGTTATATATCCCAGAGATGATGCGACGTTAAAACAATAAATTCATTAAGATAATAAGAACTCTTGCCAAGTTCATAGTCAGACTACATAATGTAGTATTGACATATAAAACCCTTATGGGAACCCTAAAGTATCATGATAGTAACTTAGCTCGTTCTTGTATCGACTAGTAAGGCGATAGACCTTGGGGATTACGAGCAGTAACATAATGATGCTTGTTTTGATGTTGAAGATCGGATGGTGGATTCGATAGAGTACCCTACTGAGGACCCGGAAGAGGTTACAGCAGAGGAGGAGAATATTGATAAGTATAAGAAGTTTACACTTAAGGAATGAGGGCTACAGCCAGAGAGACTGTAAGAGTTAAGGTATAGTGCTCAGAAAAGTGAGCATAAAGAGCTGAGATATTATTAAAGAGAATTAAAGATGCGTATAGGATTCATAGCGGGACTGCTAGATGAAGTACCAGCAGGTAAGATGGATTTGAGGAATTACTTGAGATCTTATATGGGGATAGATATAAACCAAAATCCTTAGAGACCTTTATATTAATAAGGAAAGAGCTATAGTGGTACATGATTATCAAAGACAACAATAGAGGACAAGGAGCAGAGTCTCCAGGAGTAGTTAAGATAGAGGCAGCAAATGCCATATCATGTGATAAATGAATTAGTGTGAATGTTGTTAAGGATAATTCGCCATGAGAAGGCAGATTTCATAAGTGATAATTTGTAAAGTCAAACTTAGATTGATGAGGTGGTTGGGTTCAAGGAAATGTCCATTTTATGAATGGATCAACTTAGAAAATAAAGATATTGAAAGGTGATGGCATGATTGAATAAAGTATATAAGGAAATAGTAAGCAAGACAATGATCTTAGAACCTACAAGGCTAAAAGACCAGTGAGTCTATGATAAACTAGTAATGAGGCTATCGTCAAGAAACCAAGTATAAGTTCAGTTCAATTCAGTGAAATGATGAACCAGAAACATTAGTTGCATGTGATTCAGAAGAGTATTAAATTCTTTCTTTTCCTTTAATGGATTATGGTAGTTACCTTAAGTTTATTCTGACACTGAATCATAAATGGATTAGGCAAGGCGAGCAGTGGTCGAGATGTAATTGAGAATGCTTCTAGGTGCAACCTGATAGAACAGGTGTAGGACATGTTCTCGAAATAAGAGTTTTGGCAAAATGAAGTCCAGCAATAGGACACATGATCAATAAGAGTAGTATTGGTCGGCCCTACCAAGTTAAAGACAGTTTCAAATGAAGATTGGCCAACCACACTGGCAAAGGTGAGAAATTTCATAAAATTCACAAGGTATTACCAAAGATTTGCTCAGGACTTTACAGAAAGTGTAGTCCCGTAACCCGACTTATTATAAGAATAAAAGTTTGAATGGACAAGATAAACGTGAGAAGATCTTCCTGGAGCTAAAGGTAAAGTTGGTGATGACCAGGGTTGGCGTTGCCTAATGGAAGAAGGAAACTTTGGGAGATATTATGATGCAACTCATACAGGTATAGGTCTGCGCTTATGCAGCACGACAGCGTAATTTCGAATACATTTAGACAGCGCAGTTCATCGGATTCGGATGGCCTTGGTAGTGCCAATGTTGAGGAACGACTAACCCCGACGGTAGTGTTCCTTCTGAGACTAGTTGTTAAGAAGACTGGTATTTGGTAGTATCGACTAATAGGACGAAAATGTATCGGGAAGATGTGGCATGTTACTAGTGGGTGAATAGATTAACTGAAATTTCCCTAATCCTGGAAAGGAATTCGACGAATTCTGGCAAACCTTGTCTTTCTGATTATCTGAATACGTCACCGAAGAGAATGGAAACTGGAGCGAACCCTATGGATTGGGTATGATAGCCGCTATGCAGGCTGATAGACAGACCCCGATTATTATGACTGATTATAGGGATAAAATTATGAAGTTGAGATTTGAAGGAAAAAGGGAAATGTAATTAAGAAACAAGCCGGACTGAGAAATTTCGGGATTGACTGAAATGAAAAGGTTGTTATGCTAGAAGTGTTAAGCTTACGTGGTATGTGAAATTGATAAGAGAAGTTGAAATGATAAAAACAAAGGAAAGGTGACCGGAGACGGTACCGAGAAGTCAAGTGAGACTTATATGGAGTAAAATTTTGAAAAGATCAAAAGGTATCAAAGTAGAAGGCACTATGCCAGCAACTGCTAGAAAAGTAATGCTATTAGCTGACCCCTAACTCACATGTTTTATTATGGCAAATTGAGGCCAAGTTACAAAGGATTAACAATTAACTAGACCAGCAATGAAAGGATATATCGGGGTTGCTTCTAATCAAGCGCCAACCGCAAGGGCTTTTGATATAAAATGAATTGAGATACATGATAATGGATTTTATAAATACCATGGATGTGTTAGGAATGAGGATGGTGACCAGTAAAGGTTATGAGGATTATCAGAGATGGTGCAGTATGATGCAAAAATGTTATCTGAAACTTAGTGTCCTCAAGAGGAGCATTAGGCATTAAGAGATTCACGTTGAACACGACCAATATCTTCCAGAACATCCTTGCTACCATTACCAAGTTCTGTAAGAAAGAGCAGATAGACATGTGTTGTCTTTTGGAAGGTCATATAGACTAGCATTCGTTTGAAAGAAGAGGTTAGCATTAGTCTACCTATAGACTATCAAGATGAGAATGATTAAAAGAGACCTTTATTAAGGATATATGATTGAATTGCCAAGTACAGGATATAAGAATTCCTTGAAACTAGAATTGAGCATAGAATGTCCATATATTAAGACGAACCCTGGGGGATGCACAAAGAATAGCATCACCCCTAATAATAGGCACTGTGAAATCAGACGATATAAGTTGAATCGACCAAGGTATCAATAACCTATAAGGAATTGTGGAAAGGAGTCTCGAAAAGTACATAGACAGAATCGTTATAGAATTGGTTAATGATGTTTGATATACCCTGTACCCAGAAGATATAGGATGAATGATGAGGATGACCTAAGGAACCCTATAAGGGAAGAGGTAATGTTCTGAACTTCAGAAAGGGAAGTTTGGTAAGGAATGTATGACATAGTAACAATACGGCCAGAGGAATTAGGTGTGAAACCATGAGAAAGTATGGATTGAACCAATAAGGTTGAGATTATCCTAAAACAAGAAGGGATTTAAGTAAGGAAATATCCTAGGTATGATTGGGAGTACTGGTAGTAAAGTTCCCACAGAAAGGTGGAAGCAATGACTTTTGGGAAAAAGACTGGAATATGTTTTCTCTCATCTAGCAGAGTTCAAGGGAGGATGCTCCTATCCTGAGTTGGTATAGATCCAGAAAACATGGATCTCAAGAAATTATTATAATCAGGAAAGGCCAACGAGGTGGCCGACACTTTAAGTATAGGGGAGTAAGTATAAATGCTCAGACCTAAGAAATAGAATGATAATGTAAGGACCTTGATGGTCATAATGTGGTAGAGGAAGTTACATTCCGTCTAATGATTGTGTCAGGATCAACTATAAGAATAGTTTAAGTAAAGATTCGATTCCTGATGTTGCCAGTAGCACATCATCGACATTAGGAGGCTCTATGACAGACCAGACCAAATTCCCCAAGAGACTCGCCTTTTCTTTGGAAAGAGAGAGGGGAGGTTAAGTAACAATGAACGGGTAGTAAATGACCAGAAATAGAGAGGGTACAAATAATGATAAGCCAAATGGCACGATGATGAATGACCAGCAAGTTTATGTTGGTGTATTTCTGTGCAAACAAGATAGAGAATTATGAGGTTGGCAAGCGATTAAGCAAACCGCCAAGCTTTTAGTCTTCTACCGGAGATATATGATTAATAATCTCACCAGCCTGTTCCAGCTGCGATGCTGGAAGCTTTCCTGCAATTTTATCTGCTTCATGTAATATCTACGTCAAGTTCAGGAAGCATTCCCTATGGATAGGGAATAGTGATTATTTTGTTTTCCTAGAAGATCTTGAATTGACAATTATGATGCTTAGTTGTTAAAGCACTAAGTAAACGATAAGCGATGGTGATCCTTCTGAGAAATTAGGTGGTAACGACTGTGGAAATGTCGAAGTGAATCTAAGTTAGAGAAATCATCCAGGTTTATTTTGGATGGTGTAATTTCTGGATCGACGGGATATTTGAAATGAAGAATTAGGTTATGATAGTTCATAAAATGATTATAGTAGAAATAAAGACAAGAGACTGATAGAGATGGAAATAGAATTGGGAATTAATAAGAGAGTCAGATAGGCAGACTCATGAGAAGCTCCAGTAATGAAGCGAGAAGAGTATGGAATTGGCAAGGTGAGGGTATTGGCCAAAGCGGAAAGTTGGAATTAGGAGCATGAATGACATACAAATTGACTCCTTTTAAGTTTGGAAAATCCGAGGAAATATGGAATAGTTTGATTGAGTAATAAAAGAGACTCATAGAATGAGAAAGTGAAATCTAGATGGTTGAACAAAGGAAAGTTTGACCACAAACGTGCCACGTATATTGAATAAAGGTAACACGCATTCCCCTAATAAGGTGACGGTGGAGTTCAATAACAGAAGTGAATGAGAACTAGATGATAAGATGAATGGATTGATGAATGGGTTTTCCTAACGAGCACTCGGAATGACAACCTGATAGTGTTAGAATTATGAGTATGAAAGAGCCAGTGTCGGGGCGTGAAATATGAGTAATAATAATGTCAAGCGGGAAATCCAAGATTTAACCTGAGAGGTTGAAGGATTTTCCAAAAAGTAAGTGGTGCTAATATCAAGCAAGAGTATAGGTCCATAGAATGATGGACAGAATAGCAGGGACATGTGATATGTGAGATTACGAAAAAGTGGAATTTGATACGAATATGATTATTTCTCTTCTCTAATAAACCTCTATAGTTCAGAGGTAAATTCTAAGTATGATATTTTGACAATCTTGAAAACTTTCATATATGATTCTTTGAAATTCGTTCCTTTCTTCTCCCTTATTTATCTTCTTCTAAATTGAGAAGAACAACCCTTTAAGGAGGGGAGGTAATACTACGTGACTCTCTGTCTGTGTGATAGGAGTCTAAGTGGAATGCCATTAATTGTTTAATTGCTTGTCAAGTACTAAAGGCTGGCCCCCTTTTGTACTAACTATGCAATATAACAAATGTTCATTGATCACAGTGATCTCTCGATAAATTTTTTTTCCCACCTAAATATATATACATCGAGATTGCGAAGATTAAAGCGATCAGGAAATTGCAAAAATTACGAGTGAGGTTATCTCCGGAATTCGTAGCGCCTTAGTGATACCGAAGTCACTGCACGTACCAATAAGGTTAATAGTATAATACCGGACAAGAGCGTATACCGGATAATGTGTTGTGCGAAAGTATCAAAGAATTGGTAGAACGGATAAAGGGTGTATTGCAACACCAGTACGATGTGCTTTGAAAAGATTGGAATGTGTAAGGATCGACCAGAGAATTGGGAAGCGAAATAACCAACAAGTACCCAATTGTCTTCTACCTGATTCCGGGACGGAATCCTTTTAAGGAGGGGAGACTGTAAGAACCCAGATTTTTTTGGTAGAATTAAAACTTTTATTATGTATTGATGTAAGAGTGAACAATGGTTACAACTACAAGGTAATACTGGCTTTAAAGAACGAATAATGAAAGGATATATATTCCAAGGTTATATGGCCTGAAGGATGCTATTGGGTGATAACTTAGATTAGAATAATCTATCTCCTAGAAAGTTAAGATAAGATTCCCTAGAGAGGAATAGATACCCTCATGTCATCCAAATCAATATCTATTATAAGCCCAGCGGTTCCGTAAAAAGGTTAAGGAACACTCGAGGGTGAACCAGGTTCATTTTCCTAATTATAGGAATTAAATAAAAATAAGTGATGAATAGTGATTTTGGGTGGAATTTGGAATATTATTATAATAATGTTATACCCGGTATTCGGAACGGATTTCTGAGTTCGTATTAGTGATCCAGGAGGAAAATAAGTGTATGTAAAAGCTGTCGGATTCAGAAAAAGAGCACTTTTATTTTCTCCGAGATTTCCCTGGACACTGCAAGACTTAAGGATTTATAAAAGGGAATTAAGGAATTTAAATTCGAGAAGTATTAAGAATGATGAAGAATAGTATTAGAAATATTAAGAAGGTTTTCGGTAAAACCCTAATTAGAAACAAATGAGTTATTCCCTCGAACGATCAACGAATTGAGCAATAAACGGACAAAGAAACAAGCAGGGGACCAAGACACATGCATGTTCTAGTGGATAACATCAAGTAACTAAGTAGTTACCAAGGTAACTAGCAATACTTAGACACCAACCAAGCAACTAAGCTTACAACATACACCATTCCACAAAATCACTTCCACTTGGCTAGATGATGCATGCAATGACCTATTAGCTTTAATAAAGCTACTTTATGCTAGATATTTTCTAAAGACATAACAATAATGCAAGATTGGATGAGAGTAAATCAAGCAACCAAGCAAAAATGCTCTCTCCCCCCCTTTTTCAAGCCATTCGGCTTTTTGATGAAATTCAAGAATCAAAATCTATCTTCCCACCATTGTTTGCTCTCCAAACTTTTATCATAGATCCTATATTTCATAGAAATGATACCCTAGAAATCTTAGCCTCAAAATCCATTGTTTCCATTTTCAATTAAATCATCAAAGTCTAGGGTGAATAGTAACCTCAAGAACATAACTTTTGGATCTTGATTTTGGTTGATGATCCAAGCTTCATGGAGGCTATACAAGGACTATACAAGGCTTACTAAGTGCATACATACCCCAAGGAAGGTATAACACACTTGAAAACCCTAGATCTTACTTTGAGATTATGCATGTTCTTGGTGATTTAAGCTTAGTTATGTTATTAGTGATTATAAGCATGATTATGATTTGGTTTTAGTAAATGTTAAAAATAGCTTAGATGAACGGAAAGGCATTGCTTGGCCTCAGTTCATGGTTATAAATCATGTATATGTTGTTTGGAGTAGATATCATGATTATTGGGAGTTTTGGAATTTGGTAAATATCCGATTTATAGCCGTCGTAATGCCGAGATTTCGTTAACCTTAAGAACACGAGTTTGACAGTAGATAAAACTCACTGCATAGCTTCGACTTATGCCATGATTAGCTAGATCATGTTACAAGCTTCGTTTTGATATAAAGATCGCATGAAATGGACTTACGGTTTAGGAGTTATGATTAAATTCGTAAAAGTGGTTCGAAATCGTAAACGAAAGTTCGTAATTGAAATTGATTCCCTTAAATGTCGTTTAATCAGTGGCGAATCTTATTAATTAAATATTAGAGGTAAAAAGGAAGGTGTGGGAGAAAACCACATGTCGAATGGATCGTTTTCCGATTTTATAAAAAATGTTTGAATCGAGGTTAAACGCGAACGAACCCCTTAAAGGTATGACTTTGGTTATAACTTAGAAAACGGGCGATAACACTCGAGGTATAATCTTGATTCGTAAACGACCGACCTTAGGACTTATACGACTTAAGTATATACCAAGTATAAGCATGATGACATGTCTTGATAACGAACGAATGTCGGATCGTATCGGTGATAAAAAAAGGTTACACTAAAAGAGACGTAACGAGATAACTCGAAAACATGCTTCGATTTAAGTGGAGTTTATACTTAGCCTTTTAATAAGCGTTAAGAGGTTAATCTTAAATATTCTGATTGTTTATAGATTGTCGAGCTGACCCGGGACACATTACCCCTACCCGCACTCGATTCTCAGGCAAGTTTCCAATACTTGGAACTGTTGTTGTGATAATATATATATGATGATTGTTGTATACATATGCCATAGCATGCATGTCTACTTTCAAGTTATATTGCAATACTTGTTCCCTGAATTGATATTGGCTTATAGACTAGATACGATATATCAGTATAAGCCGGATTTTTGGTTAAGACCCTTAGTGAAGGGCATGTGATATTCATTCTTTAAATGTAGACCGGGAGTCGGTATTTTGTGATATAGATGTAGTCTTGGAAACCCGGAGGGATTCCAACGACAGATTAGTATTCCTTTTGAGGAATGTTATTATTAAACATTAATTATATTTCCATAAAGTATTATTTACTTGGAAATCTTTCGAGAAATGTTATTGGAGTATTATCTCAGTCGAGAAATATTAAATGAATATTATTTCGAATATTCATTTAGAGTTTGATTATTTCATGAATATTATTTCAAGATTCATTTAGAATATTGTTTATTAAATGAATATTACTTTCGAATATTCATTTAAGGTTTTATCTATTCAATGAATATTACTTTAAGATATTTCTTTGAAATTCTAATTACTTAAGGAACATTATTTCAAATATTCCTTGAGAGTATTGATTACTAAATGAATATTAATTGGATATTCATTTAGAATAGTATTTATTAAATGAATATTATTTGGATATTCATTTAAGGTTTTATTTACTTAATGAATATTATTTTAAAATATTCAGTTGAAGTTCTAATTACTTATGGAATATTGTTTTGAATATTTCTTTAAAGTTTTGATTACTAAATGAATATTAATTGGATATTCATTTAGAATACTATTTATTTAATGAATATTATTTTCAAATATTCATTTAAGGTTTGATTTACTTAATAATCATTATTTTAAATATTTATTTGAGTTTATCTATTTATCGAATATCATCTTGAATATTCATTGGAAGTTTTATTTATTTAATGAATATTATTTTGAATATTCATTTAAAAAGAGATTTATTAATAAATAATTTTATATATTCATTCGAGGATTACTTACGAGTAGTATTATGATTTAAAAATAGTCCTTAATTATTATTGATTTAATAAATATTCTTGGAATATTTATGTAAATTCTTTTAAATTCTCTTTATAATGATTTATATCATACAAAGATTATCTTTTACCTTCAGATATGGTGTAAAATATTTCGGAATATCTTATGACTATTTATATCAAGGGGAGGTTCCTAAACTTTAATTTCATTTAAATCTATCCTAAAGAAGATTTAAATACTCGCTCAACTTCCAAACGTATATAAGGGGACCTCACTTGAGCGATGTTATTTATTGGACTGCCCGGTCCTATACTTGCTAAAACTATCTTGTCACTCACATCTTGATTCTTTCAAGCATCGATATGAGTCTTTTGGTTACCTCCTCAACGCTCGAGGGGTATGATTGATGTAACAAGTTTATATCCATTAACAAGCATCAGCTTGGGAAATATTGGTGAATTTTCCTTTCCAATTAGATACGACTACTTTGTGGAGTCCTATCAACAAGTGTTACACTTGGGGAAAAAGGGGAACGAACTTTACGTTTCAGAGTCACGGATGATATTCGAACTAGGAGACGCGTAAGTGGCCGAGTGGCGCCGGTCCAGCAATAGCCCAACCGTTGGCTGAGGAGTTCCAGAGGGCGGTAGATAAGTAATTCCGTCGGAGCTACCTTCTACATGTAGAGAACGACTGATGAGATGCATGACATACGACTGATCATCGTAAACGTCAGGGCATCTGGCGCGGCAATGCTCCCGTATTAGTTCATCTTCTAAAAGTGAGAAATTTCTGCAACACTGTTGGTGTTGGCAAGGTGAAAAAGTGTTGAAACCGGAATTGCAATATTTTTTTCCTGCAAGTTCCTCTTTTATGATAATTGAGAATATCTTGCTTATCTTTTGCATAGCAGATATTTATTCAAAACAAATATATTTTTGAGTTACCTTGTAACTTCATCTCATACCTTATATTGGTACTACATCGTTAATGCATGGCATATGGTTTCAAAGATATTTTGGACTGTTATATATTATCACTGTTCAATTATATTTCTGGTGGGCTATTGCTCACCCTTGCTTTATTTATTTATATCACAACAACAGCTAGATCAGATGGCCGCGCAAGGCGCACACAGCGTAAGCAGGTGTCAACCGTCAGAGGTTACCGCTAAGGTCTTGGCTACCATTGTTGAGGATGCAACTACTGGTAGGCTAGTTGTTAGCAATTGAGCCTCAAATGTATTTATATTATGGTATCTATTAATGGATGGCAAAGAGTATGTAATTGTACAATTGTAATTCTTTGGGTTGTAAGAACTCAAACTTGTGATTAATAATATTGTTGGTTACTCTGTTTTCATCTCTGGGACTATAACGGGTGTGTTTTATGCTGTTGTTTTGGGTCACAAGGTTGTAATTTAAATTATATTGGTTTTATGGATGGATATTGAGACCGTAACGACCAGATCCCTGACCCTGGATCTGGGGGTGTTACAAGGGATCCAAAGATTATTCATCTTGGAGAGGAAACTGAACAGATGGGAAATGTTGAGGGCTAGAGAGAGAGGTAGATGAATGAAAAAGAGGGTCAATCTACTAATAAAGTTGAGAAAACTCAACAAACGAGCCAAAATGAAATGACATCTCAGCCGCCAAAAAATTCGCATGCGTCTAGGGCGAATAAAAGACGTGCCCAAGATATATATCATACTCTGAGAGAAAAGCAACTGGACAATATGAATAGTTAATCTAGGGAAATAGAGTTAAAAGATCATAGTATTTTTTAGACCCATGCACCAATCAGATTTGCTCTCCTTGTCCCCCCTTTTGCAAGCTTGTCAGCCTCGTTATTGTAATCCCTTGACACGTGAAGAAAACTAATCTCAACCCTGGGAGAGAAAAGATTTTGCAGATCTCCATATAGCCTCCTTTTTGTAAAGAGATGTACAGCTTCTTGAGAGTCTGAACAAAACAATATTTTTGAATTTCCTACTTGCACAGATAGCACGACCTGTATAAGAAACTCAATTGCTTTGATTTCTGCATTTAGAGCATTTTCTACTTGATCTGGTCCTGAAAAAATATATTTCAGATCGCCTGAGCTACCTTTAATTAACCCTCCTATGCCTGCTTTAGAATCATGAGAAGCATCTTGGATAAAAGAACCGTCCACAGCACACACCAGATCAAATTTGGCATAAAGATTTTTCCAAAAATCTGATCTATCTTCTATAGCTTTCAGCCTGAGTGCACCTGATGGGTTGACTTCCCACAATATTTTAAAATTCAAACTCATCAAATTGGAAGCTTCAAACCATTTAAAGGCACGAATTTTGATTAGTCGAAAACAATCTTCCTTCTTACATTTTGTGCCTCGAAATATACATTCATTTCGCCCCAAATTAAATAGTCCATAATACGACTGTTAACACAAATCACGCAAGTGCACGTGGTCACAAGTAATATAAATCAAGTTCGTTCCACAGAGATCTGGTTATGGTTCTACTCAGTTAATGCACCTATTCAACAATGTATGGCTTTAATTCACTGCTAAGACAATAAACAAATATGGGTTTTAACTATCTAAATTAAACTAAGATGCAAATTAACAAACTAAGAATTAATTAATGACTGAGATTTAAAACTGAATTACTTAGAGAATAAACATGGGATCCTAACTTCATTAAATACTTTGCTTAGATCTGATGCCTTTAATCACTATGTGCAATGGTTATGATATCTGATCGGATAACACGAAACAAGCACACGCTACCTGTCAGCATACGTATACCAAACTAAACATACATCCACAAAAGAGATAGAAGATGAATAGACACCAATTATGCTTAGACCCTATATGTCTATAGAATTTGAAAACATAACGGTTGAAGAGAAAGTTATCCATATTGATCACATAGGGCAATATAAGTATTTTCATCTTACACTACGAATCATGTTGATAAACAATCATGAACCTATGCTAGCATGGCAAGTTCTAAATCTCAAGATCCACTTTCACTTCATAAGAGATTAACAATTCAATTTAGATGTTAGCTACGCATCTAAAAGCATTAAGATTAACCATACGAGGATATCAGATATACATCACACATAGATCTTTAAAGCGTCAAGATACTAAAGTCCATAAATAAGTCCGTTAGAATCCCATGACAACGATTAGTTCATAATCGAACCGTTCGTCACCATGAGATTTGATGAAGACATAATATAAAACAAGATATGAATAAAAGTAATAATATTATTAAAACAAAGAGTTGAGAAAACAAATCTAGAATCCAGAATAACGCCTAAGAAAAGAACATAAAAGATGAAGTAGATCTTGATCCGTTGCTTGTCACGAGCGTTGAATCTCCTTCTCCTTTTCTCTCTTGCAATTCTACGTTATGCTAAAATAATAATGTGATTTTACAATGATACAATGAGTTTAAATAGGCCCTAGAAGTCTTGTCCAGCAAGAAACAACCAAAATAGAGTTATAATAGAATTTCTGCAAAATACGTTTCCTAAATTGATTCTGTTTTTAAGGAAAATTCGTAACTAACTTTTCTTCAGTATTTCTCGACCGTTCCAGTTGTATTTGGACCTCTGGACCACTTTAGAATGATAAAGAATCTCGTTAGCTTCGCGTGGACTATAAGATCGACCAAAACGGACTTGTAGAACTCAAGATATGGCCAAAACAGCGAATCAGAATTTTTCAGGATTTTCTGGCCGAACCGGGCGCTATCAGCCCCCTATAGGGCGCTATCAGCCCCCTATACCTCTGTTCAAGGGCGCTGACATCCTAGCTAGGGTGCTGTCAGCCCCCTCCAATTCTGCCGGTATGCTATTTTTGCTCTCTTTTCTTCGTTCTTGCTCCGTTTTCGCCCGTTCTTTTTGCGTTAGATCCCATTCTTTATTTCCCTTGACTTAGGAACCTTCATGGTTGCTAGAAACAAGATTCCCTTCTTCATTCCAATGCTAAACTTCAACTCTAAAATTGATAAAAATGCCAACCATAGCCGAAATAACTAATCCCGCACAACTAAACAAAAACACATAAAACTACAACAAACTTGAGGCCAAGTGAATCAATTTAAGCCGATATGGAACGCTCTAAATGGATATAAAATCCATTTATCTCACCCCCAAACTTAAACCGATGCTTGTCCTCAAGCATAAACAACTAAAAACTAACTAACTAGTACCACTTCCGTAGGTGATCACGGTTGCATTTGGCATATGCAACAAGCCCTTTAAACCCCTAGGCAGCCCTAGTGGACGAGTAATGTCTCGTGAGGGCCTATAACGAATGTACCCACAAAATCCATCTAACTAACAATGGAAAAACAATGCAATGAATGCAACTAAATGAAAATGTAATGACTCCCTTGAACTAACCAAAACCAACTAGCAAGCAAATATCTCAAAGAATGCAACTAAATCCAAATAGAGCTCGACTAAGTCCCTGTATACTAACAATACATGAACAGAAACGTGCATGTGTGCGATGCTCATCAGATATACTCCCAAAACTAGATCAAAATCATACATGTTCTTCGCTAAGACAATCACAAGTTTATAAATAGAATAGACTGTAGACACTTCATAACTTAGAAACACCTCCATCCTTATTCAAGTTAGTCAGGAATTCATGCTTTATTACTACACTACGACACATAATACTATATATAATACGCATGCTTATTTAACCGTGCAATGAATGAGACCCCAAAAGGCTTATACAATAATACCCATGTAGCGAGTGTTAGGTCAGCAATCCCAAACCACAAGGGCTTTAGGTTACTAGGACTAAGTCCCCTCAGACTTAAGTACTCGATTATTAAAGAGCTCACTCGTGGTTAATTTTGCATTTAACAACTGAACTTTTGACTTTTTTTTCTTTTTTTCTGATTTTTTTTAAAGCAATCTGGAATGAGAATTCTCATTTCCAACCCTAGACTACTTATATAAATATGAGCCGGCTACTAGCCAATTGACGCCTAGCCATTATTAACAACTAGCATGAAATTCCTGGTTTCCCCCAAAACTTAGACTTTAGTGCTCCTACGCCATCAAGGGAATAACAAAAATTCTAAATATAATCAAGTGATTAAATCTCAAAACATCCAAACAAGCATGACCCTAACCTAGCCCAAAAGCACCTATTGAGACTCTGTAAAAGTTTTGTTCCCGTAACATGCAAGTTAATTCCTAGTTACTATAAATCAACCCTCTATTCATCATTACCACACTCAATTAAACATCTACCTACCAATCAGAATCAGCTTGTCCTAAGGATTAGGAAATATGCATGCAAATGCAACTAAATGAACTCACATGATATACAAAAATAAAAATAGAATGTCCTATATGAAACACACATAAATAACACGAACATACATGCATGAATTACACCTACTATGAAAAACATGATATCTATATGAACACAATGACACACACATAACTACTAACATATATATATATACTACTTGTCCCCCAAACTTAAAAGATTCACTGTCCTCATTGCATGGAAGTAAATACGAGGGACAGTAGGAAACATACCTAATCGTCGGAACCACATGGGTTGCCTCCCACGAAGCGCTGTCGTTAACGTCATTTAGCCGGACAAATATGATTCAAATCATGGTGGCTCGAAGATTGCATTCGACTTGTCCTTAGTAGAAGGACCATTCACTCATTGTTTGACAACCTTCTTGTTATCTTCCCACATCTTTTCTAAACCAAACTTCACTTTGACTCTTCCTCCAATCGATTTTTTCTTTTTCTTCTTCACACCTCTAAGGTGTTTATACGTCACAGTTGATTGACAAGAACACTCTTCTACCTCATCATCCATGATCCACCTTCTTAATACATTATCTTGACACATTTTAAAAATAACCAACTCATCATTCAGAAGGACATACTTCAAATGGGATGGAAGTTTTCCGAGCTTGACATTCGAGAGATCTCAAACTGAAGAACTGTCAATGTAATCACTGATGTGATGCTTTATCATGTGTGTGTCCGACTTTTCGCTCAACAACTGATCAAAACTTCCTTCTATGACCCGTATCAACCATTTCCACACTGAAACACTCTTCATCCTCTGTCGGAAATTTCATGGCCTTGAACACATTAAAGGTGACATTCTGATCTTGCACCCTCATTGTAAGCTCTCCTTTTTGCACATCGATCAAAGTACGACCCGTAGCTAGAAAAGGCCTTCCCAAGATTATGGGAATCTTATTGTCTTCTTCTAAATCTAGAATCACAAAATCGGCAGGAAATATGAGCTTATCAACCTTCACCAAGACATCCTCTACTATACCCCTCGGATAAGTGATCGACCTATCAGCCAACTACAAGGAGATGTTGGTTGGCTTCGGCTCCGGTAGACCAAGTTGCTTGAAAATAGACAAGGGCATGAGATTAATACTAGCTCCCAAATCACATAAGCATTTGTCAAAAGACAACTTCCCAATGGTGCATGGAATTGTAAAGCTTCCTGGATCCTTAAGTTTAGGAGGTAATTTCTGTTGCAACACCGCACTGCACTCCTCTGTCAATGCCACTGTTTCAAATTCTTCCAACCTTCTCTTCCGTGACAAAATATCCTTCATGAACTTTGCATATCTTGGCATCTGCTCCAATGCTTCAACAAAAGGAATGTTAATGGACAGTTTCTTAAAGACATCCATAAACTTTTGAAACTGTTTTTCATGACCTTGTTTCTACAAGCGTTGAGGATATGGAGGAGGAGGAGGATATATCTGATTTACCAACTTCTGTTTCGAAGGAGAGTTTTCAGCAGAATTTTGCTTTTGAAGTCTTTTTGGGAATGGAGGGGGTGGATAGATCTGATTGCTCTCTGTAGACTACTTTGGAGTAGATTTTTCAGCAAAGGTTTTGCCTTTTTCCGCTTCTCCATCCAACTGATCAGCTTCCAATTCAGAATTTGCCTTTTCTTTATCTGCAGACGCCTCCACCTGCTGTTTCTTAATTTCTTCGTCTTTCTCAGCTGCTGATTTTTGATCCCTCGTGACTTTTCCAGATCTCAAAGTAACTACATTGACCTGCTCCTTACCATTCCTCCTGTCTGGATTAGCCTCCGTATCGCTAGAAAGAGTTCCTTGTTGCATATTTAGTAAGGCACTTGCAAGCTGCCCCATCTGGTTCTCCAAGGTCTTGAGAGAAACTGCCTGGCTTTTAACCATCCACCTCAACTAATCCAATTCTGATTTTTCATTAGAAGATTGCCCTGCATTAGCCTGAGGTTATTGCTGAAAACCTGGAGGTTGGAATGGTTGCCTTGGAGCATATTGCTGATGATATTGTTGTCCTTGCTGTTGAAAACCTGAAGAATTGTATGGCTGAGCTCCATATTGCTGACCTTGAAACTGCTGATAAGGTTGAGGTTATTGAGCACCTTGATTGTTGCTCCAGCTAAAATTAGGATGATTCATGTTGTTCGGATGATAGGTGGCTGGAGCTGGTGCAGCAGGTCTCTGGAAATTACTCACGAACTTTGCTGATTCAGAAGAGATAGCACACTGATTCGTCTCATGTGCGCCCGCACATAGCTCACAAATACTAGCAACCCGCTGAACTCCATAATTTGTAAGAGAATCCACCTTCATAGTCAAAGCCTTCAACTGAGCTGCAGCTGAAGCTGCATCCATGTAATAACCCAGATTTTCGGTAGAATTAAAACTTTTCTTATTATGATTAAGTGCATTAGTGAATAATGATTTCAACGAACCGTGGTTGTGATGAATGGATATTGCTTTGGAGAATGATCCCGATACATATGTGTATTTTCAGAATAGAGTAATTCAATGATTGAGGACATAGATAAGAATAATCTATCGTCCAGGAAATGAGCTAATGAACCCTAGGGGGAGATGAGAAATGAGTTAGTGTGACAACCCTAATTTCTGGATTTGAGAGAAGTTTTCACTTTTTGATGAATAGTACTTTTCATATGTGAATAGTAATTTGTATGGATGAATAGTGATTTTGTAAGTTGGAAAACTTTTCACGCCACCCTATGTACGGGACGTGGTTTGGATGTTTCGAAGTCATATTAGGAATCCACGGAGGAAATAAGTGTATGTAAAGACGATCGGAATTCAGAAATTCTAATTTTAATTCTGGCGTAATATTTGACCGAGCGGTGAATTATATATTAGTATTATCAAGAAATGAGATATTAAATTTGAGAAATTGAGGATTTAATATTTTTGAATTTTATTATAAGTGATTTGAGAATTTAGGACGAAAACCACTGAGATAGTGAAACGAGCGTTAACCGCTGAACTTTATAACGAGATTAAGCGATAAAGCGAATAAATTATGGAATTTGGATTGAGTTCATAACAAGATTAAATATCCTACATGATCATCAAGAGAATTATATCAAGTGGATTTAAGGATTTAAACAAAAGGATTAAACCAAAAACATTATGAATTAAGTGATTTAATCACTTAAATCAATTCCAAAAACAAAACAAATCAAGCAAGCTTATCCAAGACTCTTTGCACAACTTCCAAGAGGATCAAATCCAGCTGATAATATCTAGATATTAGATCAAAAAGTAGTTGAACAAGTCATTATCCAAGAGAGAAAAGAAACCAAGCAAAACTCTCCCAAAACTGTCACCAAGAACACAACTCAAAGAAAAATTCATATCTCAAGCTCTAGAGCTTTAAAAATCACCAAATTTTAACCCTAGCTCCCCCATAATATG
Source organism: Kitagawia praeruptora (assembly GCA_037693485.1). NCBI lineage: Eukaryota > Viridiplantae > Streptophyta > Magnoliopsida > Apiales > Apiaceae > Kitagawia > Kitagawia praeruptora. The sequence continues at coordinate 61,186,271 of CM075352.1, read as the reverse complement.
TAGAACACACGTCTAAAGTTTGGTGTCAAAAAAAGGAGTGTAGCCTAGCCAAATCCTTCCCCCAAGTTGAAGAAACCAAGCTGCCCTGTTCTTGACAGTTTCTGCCCCGATTTTCAAACGGCCATATCTCCCTCATTTCTCAATGAAATCCTGTGTTCTTTAGCTTGTTGTAAAGGTATTGAGATGCTCTACAACACGTCTTCAGAAGCCTCATCCAGAAAAGCATGGTAAGGCTTTCGTTTTTGCAGTTCTTTGAAGAGGTGAATAGTAACTCCGAATTTACTAAGTTGTGTTCTTGTTTTGATGATCAAGATTTAGCTTCCTAAGGATGATCTAAGGCTTATTGAAGGATCATCAAGCTTTGTCAGTGTTATTAGAACATCAAGGAAGGTAAGACCCTAACCCACCCTTTGAGTTTATATGAGTTTTTAGCAGGGTTCTAAAAATCGGTAACTCGGGCCGAGTACTCGGCCGAGTACTCCGCCGAGTACTCGTTTTGGACCCCTAAACCGATCCGAGTAGTGACTAATCGGACCAAAAACCGGTTTTTGCTATAACTCGGTCAAGACTCGGGTTGACTCCGAGTAATCGGGGTCAAACTCGGGTTTGACTATTTTTTTTTTTTTGCTAAGTACTAAAATATAATTTTTATTGCTCAACTTATAGACTATAGTTATAATCTAGATTCGGTCCAATTAAAAGTCTGCTCTCTCAAAGATTCTATACATACACTTATATCACGTTTTAATATTATTAGTAATATTAATATTATTACTTGGACACATGTACACTAAAATTAGAATAAATATTATTAGTAATATTAATATTATTACTTGTTAGCAGGGTTGTAATAATATTATTAGTAAAGTTAATATTATTGTTAAGTTTTAAGTTTCACACATGTACACTAAAATTAGAATAAATACATATAAATTTTGAGAAAAAAAAGTTAAAAAACAATATCCAATTAGTAGTCTGTTAGGTCCAAATGTGTTGTAGAGGGGGGGTGAATACAACTTTTCGAATATGAGAAGCAATAAATACGATGCAATAAATGAACACGCAGATTCAAGGAATATATTTCTTATATATAACTTGAAATGGTTGCTACAACATTCATTACAAAGTATAACAGAAGTTCAGAGAGTATTGAATGATACTAAGCTCTGTGAATGCACTCTCTCTCTCTTTTTCTTGTGTTTTTCTCAACTATTGCTCTCTAACATAAAACATTACACAAGTGCTTCTATTTATACTACTTGTAATCTATGTCCTGTAGTCTTCAAAGTCTAAGATGTATGTGGCCCAATGATGTCCACATAAATCTTGCCTTATCTTGAAAGCTTGGAAATCTGCCAATCAGAAGATGCCATGTGTCATGTTGAAGCTGCACTCTAAGTAGAACTTCTACTTGAGAATTTCTACTTAGCCATCTCGAATTTCTAAGTAGAACTTCTACTTAGAAATATTCTACTTGGTCATCTAGAATATTTAGTACTTAGAAAATATTCTGGTCTTCAACTTGAAACTTCAATGCACATCTTGAACTTGTGATATCTTCATGTCTTCTTTATTCTTCAGCAAGCTCTTGAACATGGATCTTTATTACTGACATAAACTTGCTATCAATGTCCTGACACTTGATGCACTGGTCTGGTTCATAAGTGACTAGTCTTGATAGTGTTTCTGCTTCTCGAATAAATTACCATATTCACTTAGTAACTTGGCTTTCCAATGTTCGCTTTCCTTCTTGTTCACTTGAAATCAATTGGTCTTGTTGATACTGATAGTTATGATCTTGATTCTCGATTTCTCAAATCACTGAGGCATGAACAACTTTGACTTGAACTTCTCTCAATGATTTCTTCTTGGCTTGATCATAGTTAACATGTTCAATTGTATCAATTACCTTGTCTTCATTTAGCGTTGATTTCTTGTGGCTTCTTGTTCTTGATTGTCTTCTGGTTAAGTATCTTTTCCTTTAGATGAGTTACATTAGTTATAGTGTTACAAGTTTATACACTCTGCCTTTCAATCTCCCCCTATTTGATTGTCTAACAATGACATTCAAATTAATGAAGGATAACTCAACTAAACAATGAGACGAGAAAAGATAATTAACATTACAGTCTTGAATAATATACAATTGAAAAGTACTTGAAAACAATACAAAGAACTTAAACTAGAAACAGAATTCGAACCTCGAATTAAAGATCATTTGAATGATTCCTATCACCTGGATTATTTCATATCTTTTAGTCAAACTTGTATCACCTTATTGGATTCACTCTAAGGTGAATTTTCCTCAAGTGAGTTAAAGCAACCGAAAGACATGAAGGTTTTCCAACTTCAAGTTCACACCACTCTGACCTTTAACCCTAATTCCGTTTCCTCTTCCTAGCTTCAGCAGCTTGGTCTTTCTCTTCTTTCTGCCTTCTGCGCTTCTCCTTCTGCTGCTGATCTTTCTTGTACACTGGATCGTGAAGCTGCTCCCACCTAGCATTCAACAGACTTACAGCTTCCATTTCTAGAGGATTCTTGGGCTCTGGGTAAGGATGTTTGAAAAGCCTTCTGAGTTTGTTCACCTCCTGAGTAGTCCTGATCTTTGGAATGTCCTCAAAGTTCTTCATTATAAGCTGAGGTTTCCAATGAGCTTTATCAGCTTTAAACTGACAATAGATCATTTTGGGATAGCCCTTGACACGGTTAGTATTGTGGACACTAGCCGCATCTTGCTCCATTCGCTTCTTTTCCACTACTACATCAGACAGGTAACTCATGAGTCTCTGCTTTTCTTCCACATACTTATCTTCCACTTCGTCCCATTTGAACACATATAACACTTTCTCCAGAAATGCAGCATCTTGAGTCTGCAGCAGCCATTTTCTACTCATATGCAAGAGTGTTTTATTCTGGTCTGCATCTATGAATACTAAGGCATCAGCTGTATCATCAACAAAAGAGTGTATCCAGTATACACTATCTCTTCCTGGAACACCAACTGACTCCCTTATCTCTCCTTGTTCCAGTTCTCCAGAAGGAAGATTCAGAGCTTCATCTACATTCTTCATAGCTTGAAGAATGTTCCATTTCTTTTCTATCAGCTCCGGCTCAATCTTCACGTTATCAAGAGGGTTTGGAGCAATGATATCACACTTCCACACCTCATTGCTCTTCTTGAATATGACACTTTCAATGATCTTCACTGATTTATCTTTAAGCTCAGAAGCGAATCCCTTACTCATCATTTGTCTACAGACGGCCTTAAGAGATTCCACTGAAAGTTCCATTAAATCCTTTTCCTCCATGCTAACCCTCTTCATTTTCTTGTCAACCACCATCCGGACAACATTAGGATATGCTGAGAATTCTGGACCCTTGTCCTCTGCTAGCTGCATTAACTGATCCCTATACAGAATGCTTAGCTTCTCAGAATGAGAGTATTGAATTTTTGTTGCTAGCAAGAACAACTCTGATGCAGATCTTCTCGTCATGAATTGGTCATCCACATATAGGAAAGACATTGGGACTCCTTCTGTCAAAGACAATATAACCTGCCACTCCTTAAGCGTTGCATTATATCCAACCCTGACTTTAGAAATTAATCTCTTCAATGCACTTATGTAGTCCGCAGCCATTGGATTCTGCAAATTCAGGTTGTAGAACAGATCATCTGCCTACTTGTTATGAACTCCTTTTGCACAGGGTCCCATAAATATCTTCCTTGCTTCATCCCACTTCTGCCTTATCCTTTTCTTGTCCAGATCAACTTGAGGATCAGCTAGCCTTGCAAGCTCATAATCGTACTGCTTCCCTTGTAGCTCCACTTTCTTTTCTAGAAACGCAGCACTTTCTTGCATCATCTTCATTTTAAAGAACTCAGCTTGTTCCAAGGCTAACTGTTGAGACTTAAGGGTTTCCTCATCAACAGTAAATTCTTCAGGCATTCCGAAAGACATCCCAGCACCTCCACCTTGATCCTTCAAAGATCTCTTTATAGCATGTTCCAAAGGTACGTCTTCCATATCAGAATCTGAGTCATGTGCCTTCTGTACTGTTTCCTGATGACTCAGGTCAACGAATGGCTCATCTTGCTCAATCGCTATTGCCTTACCCTTTCTCCTCCTCAGAGCCTCTTCATCAATAGACGGCTCAATTTCTATTTCCTTGACAAGATCAGCATGTTCTTCAATTTCTTCGATATGAACTGCCTGCTGTCTCGTCTCTTTTCCACTCTCCCCCTTAGGTGAGTTATCCTGAACTCCACCTTGGTCTTCAGATCCACCAGCTGCATAAGAACCTCCAAAACCAGAACCAGAGACTCCTGCTCCACTAGCACCACCTGCACCAGCATCGGGGGGAGGTTGTTGCGGTTCGAAACACTCAGGGGGCACAAAATTTCTGATTGCGAACATCACTCTACTGATCTCCACAGCCAGTGTATCCATTGTAGTCTCCATTGCTCCCATCCTCTCATTCAGAGTGTTTCCCAAGACACCACCAGCATGGCCCAAGTCATTTACCTTGTTTGTCAAAACATTAAAAGCTGTAGCTTGACTTGCCATTCGTGCTGCGTAGTCATCAAGAGCCCTTTGATTGTTTCCACTGTTTATCCCTAACTGCCCCATCGTCTGCCCAAACTGCTTCATCTGATTTTCCATAGAAGTCATACGTGTATCAAGATTTTCAATGTTAAGGGACGGTGTTTGGTTTAGGTTACCTCACTCTAATACTCGTTCTGTTAGTATTTGGCGCTCGGTTTCGGGCCTTAAAAATGAAGGTCCCGCTCTCCCTAACCTCTCACACACACTCCCTGTCTCACGCTCGTGTATGTCTTCAATAAGTGATCCAAAATATGAAGCAGTACCTGCAGAAACTGGATAAGCAATATAATTTGCAGTTATGGGATCAATTTCTGTTGGTTCCTGAGTTGGAATCTCAGGCTGAGAGGCTACAAAGTGTTCTTGTACAACATCAGAACCGATCCTCTTTGCAGCATCAGTACGTACCGGTGAAGGTACGGCTGAAGCTTTTAAAGCTTCATGTCCTTTTGAAGCAACAGTATCTTCAAGAGGTACATAATCCTCATCAAAATCCCTATGTGCAGATTGTTCAAAGGGAGAACCACTCTCGTGAGGTGGAGTGGTTGCGTGTGACATACTAGGGTTTGACTGAGGTTTAGAAGTAGCAGCATGAGAAAATTTGGCTTTCTTTCGAGTAAGAGGCTGCTCTTCGGGGTCACTCTCCTCATCATATCCTACATCTACATGTGCTGGCTTTTTGGATTCCGGTGACAGGGGTGAACGAGAATAAGAATGTATGACAGACTCAGAAATATGGCTCGCACCCTGGGATAGATCCTGCGGGCTAGCAGTCTCTTGGGTTCCGGAATCAGATACATAGGAAGAGGAATGAGTAGTATGCAAAGAGAGATTACCTGATTCATTACCTTGTTCGTCATCGCTCTGCTCATCAGGAATCCCTTCAAATGCCTCAGCATGAGCAGACGGATTCTGAACATATGATGAAACTCGCGATGATTCCGCCAAAGTGGTAACTCCTGCATCATATTTAAGCCACAGTTGAATGTTTTCAGGAATTGACATTGGTTTACCTTGATGTTTATCCTGATTATCAATTGTTGAAAGTGACTTAGTGCCCATCCCTAGTGGTGCAGATGTTGGACTTCTGGCAAAACTCTGTCTAACTGCAAGAGCATTCTTCGGTATTAAATCATTAATCAGCATCTGTAGGAACCGAGGAAACCAGCAGACAACATCTGTTGTGTTGAGGTCTCTGCTTACAGGAGATCCCATTACACCCACTATCTCAGAGAGAACTATGCGTCCATAATTTATATCCAGTTCTCTTGCCAGGGCAATTCCAAAGGTTTGCATGGGAATGGAAATTTGATGGAAATCGCTTTCTCGTGCCCGAAAACATTTTGTGATAGCCTCGAAAAAGTAATTCCATTCCACATGAAAGAATTGTTTTTGGATGTTTCCAGTGATCCGGCCAGAAGGAGGATAACATCCTATTTCTTCAAAGAATTTGAGGCGTTCTGCAGCTGTAGGTTCTGGATCATAAGCATCTTTTATCGGGAACCCCAGAACCCTGTTGACAATTTCTTCAGTCACCTCATATTCCTGACCCGCTAAGGTAAACCTGAAACCGTAGGGGGTTGATTTGCTCCCAAAAGAAACCGCACTAGTCCATAATTGCTGTAAAGCATCATGTACTAGTGTAGGTTTAGCAGTAAAAGCATCGCTAGCTTTGGAATACAAATTGAGAAATCGTATCCAAGACTTAAAGCGCGGGAGTTGATCACCAATTTCCGTAGAAATATTATAAAAATTGTTTTTAGCAAGTGAAAATTGGTGAGCCATTTTTTTTTTTTAATAAAATGTTTTTTCCTTAAAAATTGTTATATTTGTTGAAAAAACAATCAATTAACAAAACCAAAGTTATAGTCCTTTTAATTTCGTTCGTGAATAGCAGGAGTCACTTGAGAAATTAAACTACGGAATATCAACAATGATTAAGTAGAGGCGAAAATTACAATCCAATTACCAAATCTGTGATATACAATGAAGATGTATATTTGTGTGTGTAAACCAGTGAAGTCGAGTTATGAACAGACACACAAACACAAACACACAAGCACTTGATGTTTGTGTGTATATATATATATACGTGTGTATATGAACGGTTACAAAACACACAGACTCAAAGATTTATGATAACACAGATAACAGCAGTCTAAAATCGGGCATTAATTCGTGATCTGTATGAGTTTAATCACAAAAATCACGAAAAGTAGTTTGTAAGTCGAAATCGCCTGTATGTATATGGAGGCTGCTGTAAAACTTAATTAGGTAAAAGTGAATGAATTGATCGAGTTAGAGATGTATATATAGGCATGAATGTGAAATGACAAAAGTGTCCCTGTTAAAAAGAATGAAAACACCAAGTACATACAGGGAGAACCTAAGTCGAACTCTATCTCGAACATTTTAAGTCGAAGTTTATCTCGAAATGTTGTCAAGTCGAACTTCGAGATAAATTTCGAGATAGGTTAACTCGAAAACTTGAACCATTTAATCATTAAAGACCATTTAAACAGCAAAAACCACCAACAGTACTAGGGAAACCTATCTCGAAATTCAAGTAGAAATTCGAGATAAGTTTCGAGTTAGGAGTTAACTCGAAAAATCCCATTCAACTGAGAACTCTATCTCGAACATCAAGTCGAAATTCGAGTTGAGTTTCGAGATAGAGACTAACTCGAAGTTATTCTCAGTTCTTTTCAAAATATCCCCAAAAATGGATCCTTATCTCAACCTTCGAGATAAAGTTCGAGATAGAACTTATCTCGAATATTTTGAAGATAGAAATAGGCACTCTGGTAACTCGAATTCGAACTCTAAGTCGAATTTCGAGATGAATTTCGAGATAGAGACTAACTCGAAATTCTTCCCAGACTTAGAATTTTCAAAACTTCACTCTGGAAGCTCAAATCGAAATTCAAGTAGAATTTCAAGATGAGTTTCGAGATAGTGACTAACTCGAAATTTTGAAGATACTTAGAATAATTTGACAATTCTCTTTGAAAAACTCAACACTTAATATTGCCAAATTAATATAAATATCAATTCAAGGATTTTAATATATGACATAATTAAAACATTCCTTGATAATTCTAAGGCCTCTAATTACATGAAAAACACAGGTAAATTCATCTAAAAATCATGCAAAATTTAGAATATTATGAATTTAACTCCCCCTATGCTCATGCAATCTAACAAGCATAAATTCAAAGATTTGTGCTATAAAAGACACTTAAAACACAATGAATTCATGTAAAATGACACTATATGCAACCTATAACAATCATTAATTAGGCATTTTAAAGTCTAAGCACATAATGATTAAGTAGCTTGCATATACAAACATAAACATGGATTTTACAGATAGAAAGCTTTACTAACTTGTGTTAAGCATTCCCAATTCACCAACCAATCTATTGAATGTTACTTCATCAAGAGGTTTGGTGAATATATCTGCAATTTGTTGCATTGTGGGCACAAAATGTAGTTCCACAGTCCCCTCCTCAACATGTTCTCTTATGAAGTGATACCTGATGTCAATGTGCTTGGTTCTTGAGTGATCTACAGGATTGTTGGTTATGGCAATGGCACTTGTGTTGTCACACATAATTGGAATTTTCTTGTGCTCCATGCCATAATCCTTCAATTGGTTCCTCATCCACAGTATTTGAGCTACACAGCTTCCAGCAGCAATGTACTCAGCTTCAGCAGTAGAAGTAGATACTGTATGTTGCTTTTTACTTTGCCAGGACACCAATCTTCTGCCAAGAAATTGACAAGCACCAGATGTGCTTTTCCTATCAATCCTGCAACCTGCATAGTCTGAATCCGTATAGCCAATTAGATTAAAACTTGTATCTCTTGGGTACCAAATCCCTAGATTTGGTGTGCCCTTGAGATACCTAAAAATTCTTTTGACGGCTATGAGATGTGATTCTCTAGGATCCTCTTGGAATCTTGCACATAAACAAGTCGCGAACATTATATCGGGTCTACTTGCAGTTAAATAGAGAAGTGAGCCAATCATACCTCGATAGCTTGTGATGTCAACTGGTTTACCTGATTTGTCTTCATCAAGCTTCGTGGCTGTTGCCATGGGAGTCTTAGTTGCTGATGCATCTTCTAGATTGTACTTCTTGAGTAAATCTCTGACATACTTGGATTGACAGATAAAGATACCATCTTTTCTCTGACTGATCTGTAATCCAAGGAAGAAGGACAACTCTCCCATCATGCTCATCTCGTATTTCTCTTGCATTAGCTTAGCAAATTTCTCGCACAAGCGCTCATTAGATGACCCGAAGATAATATCGTCCACATAGACTTGAACAAGTATTAAATCATTCTTCACATTCTTATAGAACAATGTTTTGTCAATTACTCCCCTAGTAAAACCACTTTCAATTAAGAATACGGATAGGGTTTCATACCAACATCTTGGGGATTGCCTGAGGCCATAGACAGATTTGAAGAGAAGATACACAAAATCTACAAGTTCTGGATCAATGAAGCCAGGCGGCTGTTCCAGATACACCTCTTCTTCTAACTCTCCGTTCAGGAAGGCACTTTTCACATCCATCTGAAAAACCTTGAAGTTCTTATGTGCTGCAAATGCCAAGAACATCCTGACTGCCTCAAGTCTTGCAACCGGTGCATAGGTCTCATCATAATCAATTCCTTCTCGCTGAGAATAACCTTTTGCAACCAAACGAGCCTTGTTTCGAGTTACAAGTCCGTTTTCATCCATTTTATTTCTGAATACCCACCTAGCTCCAATTACTGATTTGTTCTTTGGTCGGGGTACCAGTTTCCAAACTTTCTGCCTTTCAAACTGATTGAGTTCCTCTTGCATTGCAATCACCCAATCAGCATCACCAAGAGCTTCTTCTATTTCTTTAGGTTCAAGCTTGGATAAGAACCCAGAATATAAGCAAATATTAGCCAGGTCAGCTCTTGCATTTCTTCTAGTAGACACACCAGCATCTGGATCACCAATAATTAATTCAAACGGATGGTCTCTATTCCATACCCGTTCTCTTGGAAATTGTCTTGATGATTCAGCATGACTTTCTGAGTTGTGGTGCTGACTACTTTGATTACTTTCACTAACTCCCTCTGAGTTAGTGTCAGCTCCTACAGAACTAGAGTCAACTCGACTCGAACCTTGAACAGAAGTCCTTGAGCTGCTATTTACTCCCCCTGAGTTGTTGCCGGTTCGTACTGAAGACGTCTCTCCTGATCTTGTAGGATTAGCTTGTTCACTAGACTCAGGTTCTTCACGTACACTTGGAACATTTAATGGGACAACCAACTCAGGTTCATCTTCAAGTTCTTCTAAGTCCAGATTCTGAAATTTTAGGGACTCAGGTTCACTAGAATCTCTTAAAATTGATGAGAGTTTGGTATCGTCGAATCTGACGTTGTAACTTTCAGTCACTTTTCGATCATTTACCAAGAACACCCTATAAGCTGCTACCACATCTGTGGAGTAACCAACAAAGATTCCTTCACGAGCTTTTGCTGCAAACTTGCCTAGATTTTCATCATCTATAAGTACATAGCATTTTGCTCCAAAGACATGAAAGTATTTGATTGTTGGTCTTCTGCCGTTCATTAGCTCACATGGTGTCTTTTCTTTATCTTTTATAATCAAGGATCGATTTTGAGTGTAACACACGGTACTCACTGCTTCTGCCCAGAAATACAGAGAAAGTTTCGAATCATATAACAAAGTTCTTGCTGCTTCAACCAATGTTCTATTCTTCCTTTCAACTACTCCATTTTGTTGTGGAGTTCTCGGGGCTGAATACTGACGACGTATTCCCTTAGATACACAGAAGTCATTTAGCACTGCGTTTTTGAATTCAGTGCCATTGTCTGATCTAATCGTCTTCACAGTAAATGTTGAAACATTCTCAATTTGAGTGATGTGATCAATGATTAGGAAAGGTACTTCGTCTTTCGTCATTGCGAACAATACCCATGTATACTTGGAGAAGTCATCCACGATTACCAATGCATATCTTTTCCTAGACAAAGATAGGACATTCACTGGGCCGAACAAATCCATATGAAGAAGTTGCAGAGGCTCAGTAATACTAGAAATTTCTTTGCTTTTATGCGATGCTCGTTTCGACTTTCCCATTTCACAAGCTTCAAAGAGTCCTTTCGGAGCGAACTCCATTTGAGGTAGATCTCTCACCAATTCTCGCCTCGCGAGAGCATTCATCGTTTTGAAGTTTAAGTGAGATAGCTTTTTGTGCCATAACCAGCTTTCATCATCCGAGGCTTTGCTGTAGAAACAGGTGACCTCATTCTGATTTGCTGAATCCATGTCTGCAACAAAAAGATCTGCCTTTCGAACTCCTCTCAAAGCCAGTGAGCCTTCCTTGATGTGAGTGATTGATACACCTTTCTTGTTGAAGACAATTTCGTAACCTTTGTCACAGAATTGACTGATACTCAACAAATTGTGCTTTAATCCCTCAACATAGGAAATATCTTCAATGATGACATTGCCAGTTTTCAGTTTGCCATATCCCTTTGTCACACCTATGCTGTCATCTCCAAAGGTAACATAAGGGCCAGCCTTCATAACCAACTCTGTAAGCAGGGACTTGTTTCCAGTCATATGTCTTGATGCTCCACTGTCTAGCACCCATATGACTTTATTTCTATTTTGCTTAATGCCCTGCAATGACAGATTGATTAGACTTTCTTCGGAACCCAACTTTGATTGGGCCCGGCTTTTCGATAAGATCGAGAATCAACAGATTTAACAACAGAAGATGCACTTTTCTTAACATTACTAGAGCTTTCGACTTCCTCCTTTCCTTTCTCAGACTTGACATGTTTGTCAGTCCTAGGAGAAGGTTTGTCACTCCTAACTTTAGGAGGACTGACAGTCTTGGCTCTCACATGCTTTTTCTTGATGTTTGAACTAGCAGCAGTATTTGAGCATGACTGGCTAGATGCATTCATTAAATTCACAAAAGTTTGCATGACGTTAAAAGTGCATGGCATACAATTAGGTTGACCACACTGTGCATGATTCGGATGCAGTTTATTCATTGTATGTGTGGCAGGCATGGCATGTGCAACAGGAACATTTATGTTAGCTTTACATGCATAAGAAAGATGTTCAGTAGATTTGCAGTGATAACATGCTTTCTTTATTCGTTCAGCCTTAACCTCTTTTATGCCTTTCTTCCCTTGTTGTTTAACAGCCTTAGCTCCTATTCCTAGTCTAGATTCATCACTAGGGAAATTGATTTTAACTTGTTTGATAGGAGTTATAGGTTGTGCTTTCTGGCGATCTTCCATCTCAATCTCATATCTAGCTATCAATTCAGTCTCTTCTTCTTCTATTCTAGGAACAAGGTGTTTGTAGATGGGTTTGACAGAAGGTTTAAAAATGCTAGGAATTTCATTTTTAAGGTCACTGGAACTAGTGTCGATAGGTCTCTTCCCTTCTTTCTTAGAAAGGTTAGAATAATCAAGTCCTACACCTACTCCAGTTATCTTCTTAAATACGTCATTATCTACATACACTTTACTAGCAGCTAGTTTGTAAGCTTCGCATTTAGTTTCTAACTCAGCTAGTTTGTTCCTAAGACATGCTTCTACTTCTTCCTTAAGGACGAGCTTGTGTTCCAAAGATTTAATAAAATCTCTTAGGGAAGTATCTACAGTGCAAGCAGCCTCTAACTCTTCCACTTTTGCCTCAAGCATTCTGCTTTTGGCGACAAGTGTTTTCTGTTCCTTTTGAGAAGTGTCTAGGCTTTTGCACAACATGTAGATCTCTTCGCTAAGAGCCCCGTTCTGTTCCTTATAATCATCAATAGACATTTCTACTTTAAGGGTTAGAACTGGTACCTCTGGTTCCTCTGATGTCTCAGCCATGAGGGCAAAGTTTGCTACATGAGTAACATCTTCCTCATCTGAATCATCCCAAGCTCTTCCTTCTGTTACTAATAAAGCTCTTTTTCCATGTCTTTCCTTCACCAGCGATTCATACTTGCTTTTGAGGGCTTCAAATGTCTCTTTTGGATAAGTCTGTTTAGGCTTTTTGCAGTCCGTAGCAAAGTGTCCAGCTTCTCCACAGTTATAGCATTTGAACTTCATTTTGAAATCTAAAGGAGATTTGTAGCTGGTATTCTTGCCTTTACCTTGGTAGCCTGACGAACTACCACCACCCCTAGCAGCCCGATAGTAAGATGAAGAATTTCTCTGTGGTCGGTTGCTCTTTCTGAATCTCATGTTGCTGAACTTCCTTGCCATGTATGCCACGACACTATCGTCCATGTTGTCCAGCTCTTCTTGGGTGAAGTAGTCATCATCACTGTTAGATGCGCACTCGTCATCATTATCAACTTGATGTGGTGCAAGTGATGATTTAGGCTTTGCTGCAACCATTGCCTTCTTAGACTCTTCCTCATCAGCAACTAATCCTGATGCAGTTTCTTTTCCTTTTGAATCATTGTCCCATGCTTGATCTTGAAGTGTCTCCAGCTCATAGGTCTTCAGAATTCCATAATATTCTTCCAGAGAAGTTGTATGCAAATCTCTGGTTTCTCTTACTGCGTAGACCCTATGTTCAATGCTCTTTGGCTGGTTCCTCAGATATCTCGTATTGGTTTCAACCATGGGGAGAGTTACACCTCTCAGATTCAAATCCAATACCAACTGACTGAATCTTAGATAGACGTCTGTTATGCCTTCTCCTTTTCGTATTCTGAAGGTGTCATACTCCATCTTGAGTATGAGTGTCTTGTTACTTCTAACCTCTGCAGATCCTTCCATGACAACTTCTATCTTGTCCCAAATCTTCTTTGCTGTATTCAAACCTTTGACTATGTTGAACATTTCATGATCAAGGGATTCCATCAAGGTTTGTCTTACAGAAGTATCATAAGCTATTTGCTCCTTGTCAGCATCCGTAAAGTCCGCTGCCTTTTTAGGCTCAGACCGAGCAGGTATAACCTCCTCTCCTTCCGTACGCTCAGGAATAGATTTCATTGGAACGAATTTACCCTTTTCAAGGACTTCCAGATATTCAGGGTTAATTGTCTCTAAGTAAAGTCTCATTCTGAAAACCCATTCTTCATAGTGATCTCGGTTGAACATTGGGATCTTGAAAGAATTTTTAGGAGCCATTTCAAATCTGGTCACTAAAAAGTTTCTAAGTACCCAAGACTAGGCTAAGTAGAATATATATGTAGAACTTCTGCCAAGTCGAAATTTCTCTAAGTAGAAATTTTGCTCAAGTCGAACTTCACCAAGTAGAAATTGTCCAAGTCGAAATTCTATGTAGAAAATCTCAAGTAGAAATTCTATGTAGAACTTTTGTCCTTAGAATAAATTTTCTGCAGATTACTTAAATATTGAATAAACAATATTATCTCTTTAACACCTTTTTGACTTTGATGCTTTACTCACCTAATCCACCTAACCCACATGCTAGGTACTGAGTATGTCTTGTACACTTTCGGCCGTGAATAATGCAAATCAAAAAGTCCAAAAACACCTTTTTATTCTTTTACTATTTATCTGTTTGAAAAGGAGATCAAAAAGTTGTTGGGTTGTCTTCTTTGATAAGAACAGATGATGAACACTCAAGAACACCAAATATCAATGAACCCAGATTAATTCACAAAAATTAATTAAAATACACCCAAGCTAAATAATCACACCTGGAGTATTTAAATAATTTTTCGGATGAGTTTTCACTACCAACGAATTAAAGCACACTTTTCGAGAAAATGAAAAGTAGATCTAGAAAATGAAAACTCACGATTCTTCTACCAAACACAAGGATCTATGTTTTGTATGTTAAACATCCGCTCTGATACCAATTGTTAGGTCCAAATGTGTTGTAGAGGGGGGGTGAATACAACTTTTCGAATATGAGAAGCAATAAATACGATGCAATAAATGAACACGCAGATTCAAGGAATATATTTCTTATATATAACTTGAAATGGTTGCTACAACATTCATTACAAAGTATAACAGAAGTTCAGAGAGTATTGAATGATACTAAGCTCTGTGAATGCACTCTCTCTCTTTTTCTTGTGTTTTTCTCAACTATTGCTCTCTAACATAAAACATTACACAAGTGCTTCTATTTATACTACATGTAATCTATGTCCTGTAGTCTTCAAAGTCTAAGATGTACGTGGCCCAATGATGTCCACATAAATCTTGCCTTATCTTGAAAGCTTGGAAATCTGCCAATCAGAAGATGCCATGTGTCATGTTGAAGCTGCACTCTAAGTAGAACTTCTACTTGAGAATTTCTACTTAGCCATCTCGAATTTCTAAGTAGAACTTCTACTTAGAAATATTCTACTTGGTCATCTAGAATATTTAGTACTTAGAAAATATTCTGGTCTTCAACTTGAAACTTCAATGCACATCTTGAACTTGTGATATCTTCATGTCTTCTTTATTCTTCAGCAAGCTCTTGAACATGGATCTTTATTACTGACATAAACTTGCTATCAATGTCCTGACACTTGATGCACTGGTCTGGTTCATAAGTGACTAGTCTTGATAGTGTTTCTGCTTCTCGAATAAATTACCATATTCACTTAGTAACTTGGCTTTCCAATGTTCGCTTTCCTTCTTGTTCACTTGAAATCAATCGGTCTTGTTGATACTGATAGTTATGATCTTGATTCTCGATTTCTCAAATCACTGAGGCATGAACAACTTTGACTTGAACTTCTCTCAATGATTTCTTCTTGGCTTGATCATAGTTAACATGTTCAATTGTATCAATTACCTTGTCTTCATTTAGCGTTGATTTCTTGTGGCTTCTTGTTCTTGATTGTCTTCTGGTTAAGTATCTTTTCCTTTAGTTGAGTTACATTAGTTATAGTGTTACAAGTTTATACACTCTGCCTTTCATAGTTCGAGTACTCATTCCGAGTACTCGTCGAATTTCCGATTATTCATTTTTCTGGACCAAAACCGAGTTGGTCCGATTTCCGATTTTTACAACCTTGGTTTTTAGTATAGTTTTGATGATATGTAGAGATAAGTGCATGTTAAGGAGTTTTATGATTGTTTGATGTGTAAAAGGGTTGAGTATTGGATTTAAATGTTACCACTGCCCTTAGAAGTGTAAAATGAATGTTGGTTGATGTTATGGATGTATGGTATGCCCGGTGTGGCTTGGTTATGTTGTGACAAAATGGTAATGTTCGATTTAGAGCCGTCGTAATGCCCAAATTTCTTGAACCATGTTGGCAGTAGCTACCCGAGTCCTTAAGCATGTTTAAACTGCAACCACTGACTGTATTGGGTAGTTTTTGGAGTCTAGTTTATGTGGCCGCAAGAATCATGTCAAAAGAATTTACGGTTTGTGAGTAATGACCGTTTTAGTGAAAGTGGTTCAAGGGATTTTATCGCAGAAATGTAACGACTTTGATGCTAAGTTCGAGACCCTTAATAGTCGAATTAGAATGTGAAATTTGGTGATAAAATGTTAAAGACAGTTGGAAAGGTGCGTGTGAATGTTTCAAGTTAAAAAGATTATTTTTCGATTTTATAAAAATGTGTTAGCCGAGGTTGCGCAAGTGAAAACCACTAAGAATACGCCTTAGAAACCAATGTTGAAAATGGTTAAGTATAACTTGGATTCGAGGATTGATTTCGAACCAAACTTATGACTTAAGTAATTGTCGACTAACATGGACTTAGTATGAGCCTAAAGCGAGCTAGTAATGCCTTGGTTGTGTTTTGCTTGTATCTTTAAGCGTTGATTTATAAGTGGATTATCCAAGAGATTAATCGTGCGTTTTCTTTTACTTTGTCTTGATTGTCCGATATCGTCGCGAACCCCTATCACTTCTCGAACATCAGGCAAGTTTTCTAAAATTTTACTTTTAAAGTATTGATTATAATACTGCTTTTGCCATGTATAAAGTTGTACAATTTTGCGATATATCTTATTTCCTGTTGAAATAAAAATTTGACCTTTGGATTATATATGATCTTCTGAGTTAAGTATATATAAACCGGTATACCTTGCAGCTCTAGAGATAAGAGCATATTCATGGTTTTCGACTCTAAACCGGGAGTCGGTATTTTGAGATATAGAGATAGTCGTGGAAACCCGGAGGGATTCCAGTGGCAGATTATTATTTATTTTGAGGAATGCAATTTATGAACATTAATTATATCTCCATAAAATATTAATTACTTGGAAACCATTCGAGAATTGTTATTTGAATATGATATCATTTGAGGAATTGTATTTGCTTTCTATATCATTCAAGTAATGTTATTTAAATATTATCTCAGTCGAGAAATACTATTTGAATATTATTTCATTTGGGAAGCATTATTGAATATTTATTTATTCAGAGAGGATTATTTTTGAATAATCATTTATTTGAGGAAATTTCTTCAATAAATATTTCCTTATTAATTATTAAATATCTTTTAGTGATTTAAAAATCATATTATTTGTTTAAAAAGCATTAGAGGTCTTTGAGAATTATATATTAAATATTCTTGACCTTCAATAATATTTCCGAGAATTATAGGGATTCCCCAATATTATTCCTGATCATTATCAGCTCACTTGAGCCATCTAAATGCTTTCGTACATATTGGGAATTGAAAATCCAGAGTTGGGAGCAAATCTTGTTTCCTTCCTTTGTTTATGTAAGAGATATTATTCTGAGATTATAGCCTTACTACTAAGGGTTCTGATGTGTCAAATTATACCTAACCGCACGGTGTCTATTTCTAGTACAGATGGCAAGCGGGTCGAATCCACAAGGAGACAGGTTCTACTAATTCATTTTCAGTTATCGCTAATTGTTTCAGGGACAAACGATTATTGGAGAATATTAATTGATTAATTAAACAAGATTAACACTAATTAAACAGATGATAAACAAATTATTTAAAACCTAGGACAATCAGGTCCACCATGCTTACACAATTGGCTCTTAAGCTAAAGCAATCAATGTGATCCTATAACTAGAGTATGTTAATCTCTTCCAAGCATTAACACTCTCGAAACATTTAACACAATTAACCACTTTTAGCAATTCAATCAATCAGGTAATTAGAGTCAAGTTAATCTCTTCCAAGCATTAACGCTCTCAGAAATCCGATGATGTTTCCACAATCACCCTTAATTCCGCTAATTGTATGTAAGCCTCTAGTAGTAAAATCTCTCGATCCATACCCCTATTTGCATATAATTAATCCATGATATCGGCCGATTACACAAATTAACGATTAAAACATATCAATCAGAATTAACCATAACCAATCAAATCACTATGAAAATCATGTCAATATTAGTGCAAACATGGCTTCCCTTTAAGCCCTAGAAATAACTACTCGCTAATAATTAAACAAGTAAAACAACTAGTAAAATAAGAAAACATAATTAAACTAATAAGAACAAAGAAAAGATTAAGAGAACAAAACCTTCAAACTTCAATGTTGTCACCCAAAAGAAGAGTCATGGTATTTCTCTACATCTCCAACTAATAATACTAATCTACTCT
Source organism: Kitagawia praeruptora (assembly GCA_037693485.1). Classification (NCBI taxonomy): domain Eukaryota; kingdom Viridiplantae; phylum Streptophyta; class Magnoliopsida; order Apiales; family Apiaceae; genus Kitagawia; species Kitagawia praeruptora. The sequence continues at coordinate 61,168,129 of CM075352.1, read as the reverse complement.
AAACTATATTATCTGATCTAATATTACCTCCCTAATAATGTGTCCCAAGATGTGTTTATATAGCCTCTTGAAGTCTTGTCCAGCAAGAAAATACCAAAACAGAATTATAATAGAATTTCTGCAAAAATACGTTTCCTAAGCTGAGTCTGTTTTTAAGAAAAATTCGTGGCAGACTTTTCGTCAGATATTCTGGAACGTTCCAATCGTAATTGGACCTCTGGACCACTTTATAATGATAGATAATCTCGTTAGCTTCGTGTGAACTGCTTATGGGCCTCAAACGGACTTCTAGAACTCCAGATATAGCCAAAACAGTGTAGACTGCGCAGCCTTCCCGGAAAATCCGAATTTTAATCAATTTAATCTCCAAAAACGATAGAAGCATCAACCTTAATCAACATTCTCGTAAATCTGCACAACTAAGCAAAACACATCAAAACTACACAAACTTGAGTCCAAAACAATCAATTTAAGCCGATATGAAGCGCTCCAAATGGATATAAATCCACTTATCACACCCCCAAACTTAAACTGATGCTTGTCCTCAAGCATAAACAACTAACTAATAATACTAATCTAGTACCACTTCCGTAGGTGATCACGGTTGCATTTGGCATATGCAACAAGCCCTTTAAACCCCTAGGCAGCCCCTAGTGGACGAGTAAGGTCTCGTGAGGGCCTATAACGAATGTACCCACAAAATCCAATGCAACCTAATGCAATGCAATGCATGGATGCAACTAAATGAAAATGAAATAATCTAGTACTAATATTCTACCATACCTTCACATCCTCTCATGCCATATCAACTTAAGAATCAAAGTAATCACGCAATGTCTTGGTGTCGAAAGTGCAAGTATTCACATAGTCTACTCAATGAACATGCATAAGTTCTCACAAGTCCATGTCAAGTGTAAGAATAAGTTAGTAAACATGCTAAGCCTACAAGAGTACATCTTCGAGACAAAACTCGGGATCTCATACGCAAAAATAAGCAAACACTCACAATCCACTCACAAAAGAATATTCACTTAAGAACAAGGGTAAGTGTATCACTCAATTCCAACAAAATCATAAACATGCTTGACATTTGGTATCAATCTAACTCTTAACACAACATACATCAATGACAATAATCAAAAGGTCTTCATTCGGGTTGTAACGGGGGCTAGGGACAAGGTATGTCAAATAAGCCAAAACAGGTTAAGTGTCAAAAGCTAGTAAGCACCATAATAAATCATACACAACACTATGTTCCCCCCACATAAATTTTACTAAGAACACTCGACTAGTCGACTAAAGTAGGATCACAACAAACACAAACATGCTTTCATAATATATTTTTTTTCTTTTTTTTTCCTTTTTTTTTCTTTTTTTTTCGAGAGCTAAATAAAACAATAATATAAACAATAACAATGATCCCACAATTTATTACATATGCCGACTATCAAGTAAACAAACCCAATTTCAATATTTCCCCCAAAAGTACGACCAACAATAAACCCCTCCTTGCACACCTTATTACTCCCTTAAGCACTCTACTAGCCTTTGACAATTGGGTTCAAGTTAATGTAAGGCCAATACAAGAAAAAGATATAGGCAAGTAATGTGGTATGTCACCGAAAGAATAGGATTAAGCTCAATGGGTAACTAATTGATCATGTTAATATGGTGTGGTAATATGGGAAAATATGCGGTTATTCCTAAATGCCTTTATCATTTTAATCGTCAAATAATGTCATGCGTTTCAAGAAAGACCTCAAACAACTGCTAGCAATGCAAACAATCCGTGGACACTCAAACAAACGAATAAATTGCAAAAAAATATGCAATATGGCTCAAAATCTCACTTGGTGGAAAAACATACTCAATCCCAAGCAAAAATCTCTCTAATGCACCGACTTGTATTCAAAGCATGCAAACTAAATCATCTTGCACATATTCATGTCCTTCTAATTACTTACAACATTCAATAAGTCTACTAGCTTCAACTTACTAGTGTATGTGTGTGCACAAGAACAAAGCATATCACTTCTCAATCAAAAGCGTCAACAACACAAAATTCCTATCAAGCATGGGTGCAAATGCAACCTATTATGAACTCACATGATATACTGTACTAAAAAAAAATAGAATGTCCTATATGAAACAAACGTAAATAACACGAACATAAATGCATAATTTATTACTACTAATATGCAAAGCATGAAATCCTACATGAACACATAATACAACAACAACTACTAATCCCTCAAACCACCCCCAAACTTAAAATATTCAATGTCCTCATTGAATGGAAGTAAATACAAGAGATAGCAGAAAACATACCTACAAGGCATCTTACATCCTTCCCCATCGCAACTCAACATGCTTGTTCGGCAAAAATCCCCTTTCTTTAGCTATCGGCCTTGACAACAACCGATTAAATTCAACCTCCGCCGTCAAAGACGAAAATTTAGCAACACTAGCATCACCTCTCCCACGCTTAGGAGCCATAAGAATCAATACCCAACTCACAAGAAGCTCCACCAATAATTACCAAGCAATATCACACCAAAAATAGCCCAAATTCCAAGAATAATACAAAATCCCCAATTTACAAGAACACAAATTCGTAATAAAAATAAAATTAGAGAAAAAGATTTACCCAATACGAATCGAAGAGGTGAACTTGCAATTAATTCCTCTTTAGAATTGAATTTTTAGAGATTTAAATAAATAGAAGAGGAATTGGATTTGTATGTATAGGTGGGTATATATAAAAGATGATGGATAGGTTTGATACAAAAATTTAGAATGTTGGAGAGATTTGAGAGGTTTGGAATTGATCTAGAATAGATATAGGAATTAGGGATTGATAGAATTTAAGTTAGGATTGAATTTGGGGTTGAATTTGTAAGTTAAAACACAAAAATTCAGGGGGGAAAACGTTCTGGAAGCTGTCACGCAATGCTCTCAGAAATCCGATGATGTTTCCACAATCACCCTTAATTCCGCTAATTGTATGTAAGCCTCTAGTAGTAAAATCTCTCGATCCATACCCCTATTTGCATATAATTAATCCATGATATCGGCCGATTACACAAATTAACGATTAAAACATATCAATCAGAATTAACCATAACCAATCAAATCACTATGAAAATCATGCCAATATTAGTGCAAACATGGCTTCCCTTTAAGCCCTAGAAATAACTACTCGCTAATAATTAAACAAGTAAAACAACTAGTAAAACAAGAAAACATAATTAAACTAATAAGAACAAAGAAAAGATTAAGAGAACAAAACCTTCAAACTTCAATGTTGTCACCCAAAAGAAGAGTCATGGTGTTTCTCTACATCTCCAACTAATAATACTAATCTACTCTAAACTATATTATCTGATCTAATATTACCTCCCTAATAATGTGTCCCAAGATGTGTTTATATAGCCTCTTGAAGTCTTGCCCAGCAAGAAAATACCAAAACAGAATTATAATAGAATTTCTGCAAAATACGTTTCCTAAACTGAGTCTGTTTTTAAGGAAAATTCGTGGCTGACTTTTCTTCAGATATTCTGGAACGTTCTAAACGTAATTGGACCTCTGGACTACTTTAGAATGATAGAGAATCTCGTTAGCTTCGCGTGGACTGCTTATGGGCCTCAAACGGACTTCTAGAACTCCAGATATGGTCAAAACAATGTAGACTGCGCAGCCTTCCCGGAAAATCCGAATTTTAATCAATTTAATCTCCAAAAACGATAGAAGCATCAACCTTAATCAACATTCTCGTAAATCTGCACAACTAAGCAAAACACATCAAAACTACACAAACTTGAGTCCAAAATAATCAATTTAAGCCGATATGAAGCGCTCCAAGTGGATATAAATCCACTTATCAGGTTCCCATTTCATAAAATGAGTAAAATATTCAATGTTGATTTCATGAAGACTATTCGTCGCTCAACCTGAGTTTCTGGCTAAAGGCCAGTATGTACTTATGGGTTAGCTTCCCATTGTTCGGGAGTAACCAGGGATTGTGAAAGTCCGGCTAAAGGCTAATATGTGTTAATGGGTTAGCTTCCAATTGATTCTGGGAGTAACCAAAGGATCCGAGTGCGATCTTTGAACGGGCATTTGCCCGGGGAACTTGAATTTGGCCCAACTTGCGCCAGAATGATTGCGGATGGAGCTTTCATTCAGGATTATTGCGGATGGAGCTTTCATCCAGGGTAATTGCAGATGGAGCTTTTACCTGAGGGTAATTACGGATGGAGTTTTTATCCTTCTACTAGTAAAGAACACCCGCGGTGGACCTGGAAGCGGCGACTGATCATCGTCGATCCACGTCTAGAATTATTGAAATCTCAATACAGAGTTCAAATGAAATTTCTCCTACATAAGGAGTTCAGTGTTCTCATCTGGCAGTATCTAGAACTGCTGAGTGTTATAGTATCCACAACTGCTGAGTGCTATGTCACTGGAGCAGTGTTTCAGCATCCAAATTTCTATCATATCCCGATAAGGGAAAATATTCGAGTTTTCAGTAAAGGATGTTTATCTTGATATATTTGCTAAGGCAAATACGAATTTCACATATCTTTCGTATAAAGATAGTAATTGATTTGAAGTACTGTTTTGGTATATATTCCGATATGGAAATAATTTCAGTATTGAGATATTGTGACAAGTATTGTCTTATACCTATTTCCTATTTGGTTTGAGTAAAGGCAGAGTTATGCCATATTTTTATTACCTTGCTGAGCTTTCGCTCACTCTTGCTATTTGTTTTATATATTATATAGTAGCGAAGTAGGATGCCAAGGATACGACACATATCCCGCAAGGCGTGTCCATAAGCAGTTTTTAGCATTGATCCCGGAAGTAGTATGAACCAGTCGGATCAGGCTGCAGTTTTTGTTATTCATCTTATGTATAAATGTAAATTGTAAGAGAGGATTATGAGCACCAGAGGGTTAAGTTGGTAATGTGCCTTCACTTAGAGTTGGCATTAATAGCAGGTTCAGTAAGACATTTGGGTATTGTAATAATAATCTTTTATTCCGCAGTTGTTGTAGTGTGTCATTTCTGAGACTCTAACCTGTGTGTGTGTGTGATATATATATGGTGGGGTCATAAGCAGGTGAATTGTACACATTACGAGTAATACAGGTACGACAAGGAGTAATTGGATCGTGACCACCCTAGATCCCTGACCCCGGGTTTGGGGGTGTTACAGAAATGGTATCAGAGCGTTAGGTTAAAGTCCTCAGAAATGATAGGAGATCGAGTCTTACAATACCCTTAAGAATGATGACAATAACTAGAGTTCAAATCAAGTTCGTAGTCGGGTTAGAGGACATGACCCTGACTGTTTGAGATGAAGCCCGAGAGGAGACTACTTCTGGGAAACCACACTTAGGACTTCATGGTAAGTCACCTCGATTCGTACGAGTTATAGATAGATGGGATTCTGAGATACCAGACCCTGAGGCCTTCGAGTAAGCATTTGATGATGCGTTCCTTGAGATGGACGGAGACCTGATAAAGGTAGATCCATAGGAGGATCTAGAGGAGGACCCCATGGTGGGTCAAGGAAAGAATCTTGTAGAGAACGTGCCGATTGATAAAAATGTGGTATGTTACTTGAAGTCTTATAATAAGACCGGACGAATATTTAGAGGTCAAATAAGTGACGAGACGAGAGTTTAGAATCGTTAATGATTCATTAAGAGATATGACGAAGAAATGGAGTAGAGTCTCCAAAGTTGAAGAGGTAGAGGCAGTATAGCCAATACCGGTGGATTGATTCAACTTGAACGAGACCTGTTACTCGTAGTCTGTTGCAGTACCTAGCGAGGCAGCATGCGTAAGAACTAAGACGTTCGAACTTCGTGTATGATTAAGGGTACTTAGTTACCTTAACTAATAGAGGCACTACCTTATATATGGGGTTCAAATCCCCACGATCAGCGATTCCACCAAGGACGATTTTACTATGGTACTGAGGAATTTTATTGCCTCGAGCAAGATTTTATATGTACGTACTACGCATAGTATTATTGTAACACGAGTGCGCTAAGATGAGATATATTTTAAGAACCAAGACGGACTAAGAAAGTCTGGGAAAGACTTAAATAAGAAGGTTGTTATGCCACAAGTGTTGAGCTTATATAGCACACAGGATTGATACGAGAAAAATGAATGTTTGGCATGAAGACGATTATAATAGTAATTGGGTTTAAGCATGTAGTTTCTAACGATCTTCCGGAGTACCGCCCATTCGACATGTGGAATTCGTCGTTACTATGGGCGACACCGGTATCGAAGTCTTCTTATAAAACAGAACGCTTGCTTGAGATGTTTGCGCCTAGTCGAGTAGAACTCCCTGCGATTGCAAATGTCGATGGTTGAATCCTTAGCAACTATTATGAGTCGGCAATGACGTAAGTATTGAGCACCTTAGGGTGTGCATGGAAAAGAAAAGCTCTGGAAGCGAACGATTATCCATTAGAGGAGCCGACATACAAAGGCAACCGGAGAGACCTTGGCAATACCCTCCCCATTTGCAGATTATGTTGATTACCTCCCCAATCTATAAGCTATCTTGACATCTCTCCAAGAGAGAATTTTGATAAAGGGTATATTCCCTCTTCGAAGTTATTTTATAACACTAGTGTTAAACCATATTTAGTTTCAATTGTGCCAGAGGCCGTCATGATACATACTTTCAGGTTTTCGAAGCCCTGGTGAATGATCTTATTCAAGCTTTCACTTTTCAATAATGAATAATCCTATGGTGATACAACACCACTTGTTTGTTGAATACCAGTATCTTTCTGGCTATCCTTTTCTTTAAAAAAATCGCACCTTTGGAACATGTTCACTTTTAATCCAAGGTGTCCATTTGAGAATTATTTATCAAAAGATGATAATTATTAACTTGACTTTGAATTTCTTTCCTACTTCTCAACTTCCACTGAGACGAACAACCCTATACTTATAGGGGCCACAAGGACTATCTGTCTGGGTGATAGAAGTCTGACGGGACGCCGTCACTTGTGAGTTGTGAAATATAAGAAGGCTAATTACCTTTAGTAATGTCTTAATTGAGACACACAACATTGAGTTTTTATTATCATACTGATCTCTCAGTAAATTCTCTCATCTCAAATAAGGTTACCTTAAAACTCATAACCTTATAATCACCAATGTGTGATATTTTCCTTGATATGGGAGCTATCTTTTCAAAGCTCCATGATTCTTGTTGTCTTTATTTAATCCTAAGGGGAGGCAAACCAGGTCGAATAAGTCAAAATTCGCTGATAGGAATTAGATTCGCAACGAAATAGTCTATGGTAAGAAGGATGGATCCACCTCGTCCCGTAGACAGCCCGTGATAGATGACGGACAACATGGTTCACTAGATTCAGATGGCCTTAGTAGTGCCAATTTGGTGGAACGACTAACTTGGACTGTCATGTTCCTTCTGAGACTGGTGGATAGGTAGTATTGACTATTCGGACGTATATGTATCAGGATGATGTGGCATGTTTCAGTTTGAAACTTTTGATTCCCCTCATATGGGACGTTTATATTTGTTTCCTTTCCATTTGTTAAAATTCTAGCTTTGTTTCAATTATTCCATTATTGCAACTGTTTACGAATCTATTTATTTTGATATTCATAGAATTGTTCTTCAGGTTTTGAAATCGATTTCATAGTATTACCAGTGGGTAAATAGATTGATCAATTTCCTTGATTCTGAAAATTCAACAAATCCTGATAAACCTTGTCTTTCTGATTATCAGAAAATGTCACCGAGAAGGATGGGAACGAGAGCTAGCCCCGGCGATTCTGAAGGGCAGAGTCATGACCAAGAAAGGGAAAACCCAGAGGGGAACCCCATGGATCAGTTCATGTACCTATTAAGACAGAATTTGAATCGACATCCTAACCCTCAACGACCTGATAATTCAAGCGCTAAGGCCTTTAGAGTCTTTAAGTCGCTAAAACCCCCAGAGTTTCATGGAACCGCTGACCTAGTAGAGGCCAGAGTTTGGCTTAAAGAGATGGAGAAATCATTTGAGATACTGAGTATTGCAGAGAATCAGAAAACGGTATTCGCCGCCTACCTCCTGAAGGGAGAGGCGAATCACTGGTGGGAATCTAAGAAAAACCTAGAGGGAACTGGTGTTGTGACTTGGGAGAGATTCAGCTTGTTGTTTTTAGAGAAATATTTTCCGAAATATATAGAGACCCAGATGGAAGTAAAGTTTCTAGAACTGAAGCAAGGAAACATGACTGTGGCAGAGTATGAGGCCAAGTTTTCTGAGTTGTCAAGGTTTGTTCCGGAGTTTGTGGACACAGAAGAGACCTGGAAGTAGGGCGCGGGCCAGAGTGGTCGGCAAACTGGTGGGTCTCACCCTAACCTATCTCGACCCCCACTGCCAGATTGTAATGAATGCGGAAGGAAACATCTAGGCATGTGTAACTCGCAAGGAGTAACGTGTTTTAATTGTAGGCAGCTAGGGCACTATGCTAATACCTGTCAGGAACCCTGTGCCAAGACCAACCAAGACACTACCTGTTTCAAATGTGTAAAGCTTGGACACAAGGCTAAGGAATGTTTATCTGCTGGAACGGCTATACCAAGAGTTAATAGGGCTACCTCCAACAAGCAGCCCACTGCCAGAACCTTTGAATAGCGGGTACCCTCTTACTTAAACTCAGTTAGTATAAACGTTTTATTTGATCTAGAACTGCTAAGTACCTTGCATCTCAAGATTTTGCATGACAATTAGACCTTAAGGCCGAGCCGCTAAGGGAATAATTACAAGTAGAAATAGGCAATCGAGAGATTTTCTTCCCATAAGCCTGGTACATACAGGTTGTGAACTAGAAATATGGGATCGACACCTTTAATAGGTTTGATTTCTTTCAAGTTGGGAGAAGTTGATATTATAATAATGATGGATTGGTTGACACCCAATGGAGCCCAATTGATTGTAAGGGAAAAGAGTAATAATTAAGGGACGGAGTCAGATTCAGAGATTCATGAATATAATTCAGACTAAGAAATTATTACGCCAGAGATATGAAGCTTAATTAGCTCTTAAAGTCGACGCTGAGAAAAAAAAAGACATCAAGTATAAAGGAAATTATAGTGGTTTTGGGAGGCTGTACAAGGTTTTAATGAGCTACTAGTAGGGCTGAGCATTCGGTCGGTTCGGTCCAAAAACCGAACCGAACCGAAATAACCGAAAACCGAATAGCTGGTTTTTTTTGGACCGAACCGGACCGAATTATAGCTTTGGACCGAACAAGAACCGAACCGAAATATTTCGGTCGGTTCGGTTCTGTCCAATAAAACTGAAATTTTTAAGTGTTGCTCCTGCATTCTTATTTTATTCCAGCAAAACTAACGATTAAAATACAGATAAAATTGACAACCAGAGAGAAGAGCTTCCCATGATTCTATTCCTTAAAATCATCCTTGGCTAATCATAACTTGCAAGTCTTAAGGCTTAATTAAACAATCTCCACAAGAAGTCAAGAACACTGAACACAATTACACAACCCTGAACTTTCAGGCAAATCAACAAAACAGATTACTACTATCTATAACAGATTACTCTAAAGTCTAAACAAAATACTAGAATAGCATTGGCTACACTGCAGTCTGCACTGGCCACTGGCAATCCTTGGCCACAAATTAGCACCTCTCATGGGAAGATCTTGGACACCATCATTATCTACAAATGAAAGCAGCTCAAGTCAACAGCTCTACGATTCTAGTTATTAAAAAAGGTTTAGTCTCAAGTAATAATTCATAAATTGAAGCATGACCTGACAGTATTTATGAAACAGAGGTCTGAGAAATGTACATAAATACTCAAAATCTCAGAAACTCAGAATTAATTAAAGGACACATCAGTATTTTGCAACTCGACTAAGAGGTCTGAACACGGCAACAATATTATTACGAACTCAGTGAACAATACTCGAAACAACAGGTCACTAAACTCAGCAAACACTACAGCAGCTCCAAAACAAATAAAGAAAAACATTAAAAGTGAATCTATGATTCTCCAAAAAAGCAAATTAAGAAATCTATGATTCAAGAATCTAGCAAATTAAGATAAAATCTATGATACAAATTAGAAGAGAAATATTAAACCAAGTAACTTTCCAACCTTAATTTGTGACTGACTGACTGAGGAGTGAAGGAATTCCATGGAGAACCGTCGGGCAATCCGCAGTTGGGCCGAGTGTCGAGGGGCGGTGGGGGTCGTAACTCGTAAGTCACAGAAGAGGTCAAGAGGGGTAAGGTATTATGAATTTATGATAGAATATAGATATAATACGCGTATGGAATTAACATAAATATTACATATATAATATATAATATAAATATATATTTTAAATATTTCGGTTTATTCGGTCCAGAACCGAAATTTTTTGAAAAGAACCGAACCGAATTATATTTCGGTTCAAACCGAAAAACCGAAATAACCGAAATTTTAAAATATTTAGAACCGAACCGAAATAACAAATTTCGGTTCGGTTTTTCGGGTTCGGTTTTTCGGGTTCGGATCGGTTTTGCTCAGCCCTAGCTACTAGCTATCGAATTTGAGGATATGAGAATGAATACCGAGTATTCAGAGTATAGTACTACATCTCCTGTTAGCCCCAGTAGGAATGAAAGAATTAGCAACTCAGTTACTAGAATTGCTGGGCAAGAGTATAATAAAACTCAGTGTACCACCGTGGAGAGCCCCGGTGTTGTTATGAAAGAGAAAGATGTTAGCACAAGATTGTACATCGAACATCGAGAGTTGAATGAGTTCACCATTGAGAATAGGTACCCCTTTGCAGATGATAGGTGATTGTTTGATCAGCTGAAGGACGCTGTGTATTTTTCCAAACTTATTTAAGAACTGGATATCACCAGTTGGAAGTTAAACCCGAGGATATACCCAAGACTTCGATTCGTACCAGGTATAGACACTCCGAGTTTTCAGTAATGTCAATTGGGGTTGACTAATGCACCCACAACTTTTATGGATTTAATAAATCGATTTAGAGTTAGCCGTGATAGTTTTTGCCCTAAATATATCGAGACATTATTTATATGAAGGAAAGTGAGAGATCTAAACAGATCAAAAGAGCTTGAGGTATATATATTCACCCGAAAGAGCTAAACATGAGATAGAAAAAATGGCTAGAAGTGATACAGGATCATGACTGTGAGATACACTACCATCCAGGGAAGGCCAATATGGTGGCCGATGCCCTTAGTCAAAATGAGAAAGAGATGGATTCCGAATGTTCGGGAATTAAAGGATGAGATTTTACACGAGACCCATAGTCGAGATATTCTATGCACTAGGCGGCACCAAAAAGTATAGAGATCAAGAGAATGCTATCGGTGGCCAACCATGAAAAAGGAAGTTGGGATGACCACTTACCATAAATTGAGATTGCTTATAGTAGTAGTTACCATGCCAGTATAGGGTTACCACCTTACGAGGCCCGGTTTGAAAGGAATTGCCGCTCTCCCTTGTGTTGGGAGGAGATGGGCGAGAGAAAGTATGCGGACCAAGCCCGCAAGGATAGAGATAGTGCTGCTATTGATAAGCTAAATGGCATATTGATGAATGACAAGCAAGTTATTTTATGTATTTATGTGCAAACAAAATAGAGAATATGAGGCTGGGGATTCGTGATGCTAAAAGTATCCTTGTGAAAAGAATTAATGAGATTTGGAAAGAAGGGGAAGTTGAGCCCGAGATTCATTGGGCCATTTGAGATTCTAAGACGCGTCAGGAAGTATAACGAAGCTGCCGACATATGATAGAGCGCGAGCAGATAGATGTACAACCTGATCTGTCTTACGAAGAACAACCTGTGGAAATAACGGATAGAAAAGAGCAAGTGTTAAGGGACAAGGTTGTGAAGCTAGTTAGGAATTGTGGAAAAGAAAATCAAGAAGTGGAAGAATCCACCTGAAAGTTAAAGAGAACCAAGAGGGAGGAGTATCCAAGACTTTCTTAGCACCACTCCCAGCAACCACCTTGCTATTCACGGATCGATCTTGTTTTTTCTTGAAAGCAAGGGCCAATTTCAAAGTATTACCTTCAAAAGTCTTCCCAGAGAGACAACGAATCATAAAAGCTACATTCTTATCAGATGGAAGTTTTAAAAAACCAAACCTCCGCCCATACTTATCCGGTTTCTTTGGAAGAATAATGTATCGGACCTTACCCACCTTCTTGAAAATAGACCAAATGTCTCTTACCTAGCACGCATCGATAAATTGGAGACAAACACCAAGTTTTTAACACGATTACTCTTACCTTTATCAAATGACGATCAGACCTTGGTAGTAGGCACAGAAGGGGGAATCGAGTTGTTTGAAAGAAGAGCATCTTTGAAGGATTTAACTGAGTTATAGATTACCTTACTAGGTAGGGGATTTTTAGATGGAACAGCTAATGAACCCTTATTGAGGCAATCCAGACTCCTGGCATGAATCTGGTAGAGGGCTCTATTGATAAAGAAGTCTTCACCCTTCATCGCTTCCTCAAGAATCCATTGTCTACCAGATCCTCATTCTGCTTGATAAAATCCAACTCGATGCAGGCCTTCGAAGGCCTTAGATCAAGAGTTGACAATCCTTGCTTAGATTTCTTACGCCTCACAGTAACCCAATCTAGCCCCTTAACTACCTGAAGCTCCTTATTAACTAAATCTTGGTTAAAAGATTTTAAATCCCTAGACATTTTGATCGACCCATAAGGTATTTGGTTGAGTGCCATACGAATACCTTCATTATCATGCTTTTGAACCATTTTTAATACATTTGGGTGAACCATATGTTCTTTGCTTAAGATGAAGCTGATCACATCATCTTCCTCCTTCTTAGCACGTTGTTCAAATTCCTTGCCATAAAAATAACCAACCGTCTTGAGGTTTAAATTCCTAGCTTTCTCCCACCAACCATGGTTCATAAGGAACCAGCGAATTTTGCAGAGAGCCTCCTCATCTCCAGATATCCCTGCCTCTAGAAGCTGTGGGTCGACCTCTTTTTTTAGAAAATTGATTCTCCCCCAAGCTAGATCCAAAAGCTCATCCGTGCCTTTTGCTAGTGCATCCGATAACTCCTTCTCAAGAAGAAACCAGTACTTCCTTGCCGCTTGGATGGCTTTCCACTTGCCATCCTCTTCATCTTTACTTCTTGTAATTAGATCCGTTGAGAATTTGAAATTTGAACTTGGAGCTCTTCCACTAGCCATCGAATGGAGGGTGTTACCTAAGTTAACTTGATTATTACTTATCTAAATCGGAAAATAATTCAAATTCATGGAAACGAATTCGGTTTTATATTTGAATTAATTTATTAATTAATCCGTTAATGCTACAAAAATCAATTCAATTCCGTCCGAAAATTATCCGAATAGCAAAATAATTCGAAATATTAGATACGATTATGATCTAAAACCAATCATAATATTGTACCCCGTATCCATGTAGATACTCCGGGTCCTACTGCAGCTAGCACCTACTGCACTGGACTTCCAAGAACAGCCCCCAACTAAGGTGGTCAGGACCCTTCACACCTTCAATGCCATTTCTTCAAAAAATCACTACACCATATATGGTCTTTACCAACACCTGAAAAAAGTGTAAAAAATCATGAATAGTGTTGCCATAAGCCAAAAATTGGTCTAAGGCTACACTTTTTCCAAATTTGGTGGTGTTGGATATAGTCCTGTAGCCTTAGGTGATAAGCCAACACTTTTTCCAATTGTATGCTACATGGTTATATATGTTGCCTTAGTTATTTATGCCAATACTTTATGGTCTACAGCAACACCAAATACAATGTTACCATTGACCCTACTCCAACATCATTTCTTCTTAAAGCAACACTGGTTTATCTACACTTTTTTTTTCGCCAACACCTTTTCAGCTTTATTGCAACATCTTATTTATTGAACACTTTTAAAATTTTTGCAACATCTTTTCACTTATTCCAACAATTTTTTTTATTAAACTATTTTTTATATTTTAGAAAACAATAGTTTCAATTTATCTACAACACATATATATTAGAAAAACACTTTTATTTATTGGCAACATCTTAATTTTTGTTACCAAAATTCGTAATCATAAACCAAAATCACACTTAAATCTTAAAAACTTTTTGAACAAAAACAAAAATATGTCAAAAGAATTAGTCTATTTCTTAACTTCAAAAATGCCAAATTAGTGAGTACAAAGTCATATATAGTTGGACATACAACTAGTCAAATCTATAATACTAACATCAATAGACTAACATCCAGATTCCGTGAGTTACAGCTTTGGTCATCAAAAGCAGAGCACCTTCCAAGGACCATGAGCACCTTCCAATGACCAGGGTAACACCTTCAGGGATTCCAAAAGACAACCATTACAAGCACAAATGTAATGATATGTTTAATTGGATGTTTATCAGCTAATAACCAATATTTACCTAAAAACGAACGCATGCAATAAAGACTAAAGAAAATAGTAGTTACAGAAAATAGTCAAAAAAGCCGTTTAATCCATATCCCCACTACCAAAACTTGGTCTTTCAGAGATGCAAACTGCATGTGAAAGCTGAACTTTTGTCTACTACTACCCACAGCTTTTCTTACATTCTACTATCCAGACATCTTTAGTGATCCCAGCTGCACATGCAAATTAAAGAAAAGAAAGAAAAATACACACAGTATTTAATAAATTTATCCTTTGAGCTTTGGAAAACAAGTCCATCAATGTTATTATTTTTAATTGTGAGTGAACTGTGCCCCTTGTCGTTTACATTCCTCCTGGTCCTCAGGAGCTAAATTGTTTATACTACATCCCTGTATTTCAGCAAATGCCCTTTCTCAGATTCATCTATTTAATTTTACTTCATTCCATAAGCTCTAGAACGACACTCTGTCTAATTATAAAACAAACTTACTCAGATTTCTCGAACTAAACTTTTACAAATGTGAATTTATATACAAACCTAGCTCTTAGAACTATCCCGAAAAGTAATCCGTTAGGCTAAATTCTAAATCATATAATGTGTCGCAGATCAAAGAAGCGATCCAGATTACATATATAAATTGTAAATCAAGAATGACGCTCGCTCTCCTTCTGGAGAGGGCTACAAAGCAGAAACTAAAACTATATTTTGGCTTCAATATGAGTTTTTGTAAGTTGATTTAATAGTTCACATTTTTTATTTTTGAAACAAAAATCTAAAAAAATATATCATGCCATATATGATTCCAAAAATGAGCTTTGTGAAAGATACATAACATACCCAGCAACTTGTCCTGTAGATAGCCATGGCCTCCATTCATCAACAATCTTGCATCCAAGTGAACTGGTCCATGCTTGGCTTCCAGTAAATGGCACGCACATATCATGGTCTCCACTGGAATATTCATTGTCATTTGTGAATACAAACATACATATTTGTTTTAATCGAATCCAAACTTTAACAAAAAAATATGAAGCTGTTAAATGCGATCACAATAATTAAGTCTAACCATTTCAGTAGTTAACCACTTAACTACGATTAGGTAGGTATCCCAGTTCTCAGCTATTTTAGGACGACAGACCTTGAATCCAATACCCAATTAAACAAAAGCAAACTGAATTGGGAGTGTTTATACGTGTACCTGAAAATAAGAGCACGATATCCCTGGGTTGTAAGGTTTATGTGGAGGACAGTCATGCTTTCAGCATCATGGTTGTAAGATAATAATTTGCTAGTGCATAAGTCCCAAGATCCAGATTGCTACATTTAAATTTTTAGTAATGTTAAGATAATAACACATTCTGACCGCAAATTAATATGACTATATCATATGAAAATGCATACTTCTGACTTTTGTAAAGAAAATACTATTTTGCAGCTTGTCGTTAAGCTAATTATCAAAATTGTAAGATAAATGCAAATAAGTATATAACATACTGGCCTGGCATGGAGTGCTTTTCTTACTTCATCATTGTTGAGCCGTGTAGTTGCCACCTCATCATTCTACAAAAGCAAATATATATCAATTGTTAGAAGAATAGAGAAAAGAACCCATTTTTTTCCTGCTAGATTCAATTTAATTTATGAAGATGGTGTTTGATTGTCACGAATCTACTTGCTATCTCTTACGTCACGAATACGAGACATAATATTTTTACTAAAAAATAATTAAGGTGCCTCTTTTGAAAAGTAAGGCCAAGGTTAAGTACAGGGGACCTTTCGCCAGCTTATTGTTAGGATTTGTCAACTAAGAAATGTGTGTCACTTGATTCAAGTTGAAAGCGATGATCGAAAAAACTGTAAATACATTAATTTACTAAATCTTACTAGTTCAACTATACGCTTATTACGCTTGTCAAATTGGGTCTTTAGAAAATCAAAAACTACAAAAACGATTTTAATCAGTAACCTCAAGGAGCCCTTAACTTTTTTTAATAATACCTTTCCATCATGCTTGAGACTAAAAAAATGCTTACACAGTTTATCTGGCTCTCCAACAGTTCATACTTACACGCTTCATCAAAATAACACTGAGACTAAAAAAAGAGTAAAATTAAGGATATAAAACAGAGTAATAGAGTAAAACAGTTCATACTAAACATACAAATACAAAATTTGGGTTATAAAAACAAACACAAAATTATGTTTATGCTACCACAAACATAAAATCAAAACAAAAAATAATCAGTAAATTAGGGTTTTGTAAAATACTGAAAAAAGTATAAAATCCCACAAATTTTTGGGTTTACAAATCTTAAATTAATACAAAATTAGGGTTCATGAGTGAATTAATACATCTACAAATTAGGACTTTCTTACCACACAGCAAGCTTCAAATTCGTAACCACACAGCAAGCTTCACAGAAAGAGTGAGTGAGAGAGAAATTAGATATATTTTTTAGCGAAAGATACCACAGGTATTTGTTAATTAGAGGGAAATTAATAGAGAAAGAATAAGGGGGAGAGAGACCACAGGTACCCTAATTTGAGAACGAGAAATATAGATATAGATAGAGATTGAGAACGAGAGAGAGAGAGTGAGAGAGAAATTAAAGATTGAGAACGAGAGCGAGAGAGAGTTACCTGAGAGAGATGAGATGAGAGCGTATGAGAGATATGAGAGCGGATGAGAGAGATGAGAGTGTATTTCATTTTTCCCCAAATTACCCGGCTACAAATATTTCATTTCCCTCCCCCAAATATTTCATCCCCCCCCCCCAAATATTTCACTTTCTCCCGGTTCATTTTCAACACTTTTGTTAGTGTCTATGGTAACATCATTTTAAGTGTTGGCTTTGTTAACCAAAAATATTTAAGGCAACATACATTGAAATGTATTGCAACATCAAAATATAATGTTGGCTTACATCAAAATTAAGGATCTAAGGCTACATTTTACATGCCAACATTGGTTTTAGGTGTTGGTAAAGGCCATATATGGTATATTGTACATGCTTGTGAATTTATATAACACATACGTGTATATCCTAATTGGTTCCACAAAAGTGCTACTCGGAGATAACTCAAAGACGACGTCCACGTATAAGTATAACTCAGGCTAAAGCTTCATTGCAATATTTGTTCCATGGAGAACCATCTTACGTGAAAAACCGTGGAGAACCACTTAAAATGTATTAAAATTGCTTTATATATAAGGGCTCCGCAGGGGCAACTTCACAAAAAAGTCTTATAATTCTATCCTCTATCTATTTTAAAAAAAATACAAAAAAATTATTTTTTAAAAATTTTCAAAAAATGATGACGTGGCAACAGTTTTTTAATTTTTTTTTAAATTTTTTTTTATGAATGGATAGAGGTAGAATTATAAGACCGGGCCCCGCCAGAGGCCTTATATAAAGGGCAATTTTGATGCATTTTAAGTGATTCTCCACGGTTCTCCATGTAAGATGGTTCTCCATAGAGTGTGACTCTATTTATAATTGTTTTTCGTCAAAATAAAACTGACGCCCTTTCACATATATTGGCCATTATTCTAGAGAGGACCTCCTTATATGGAGAATATGGGAGAACTACTAATTTTATATGATTCTATAGTAGAATCAAAGTTTTAATTTTTGGTTCTATAAAAAAAATGGTCATTTTTTTTTTTGGTTCTATAAAAAAAAGACCATTTTGATGATTTTATGATAGAACCAAACATTTTATTTTATTTTTTTAAAAAAAATTTAAAAAATTATTTTTTTAAAAAAATAAAAAATCTGACTGCTGACGTGGCAGTGCCACGTCAACACTGCTGACGTCATTGCTGACGTGTCACTACCACGTCAACAGTGATGTCAGCAGTGCTGACGTGGCACTGCCACGTGTCACTGCCACGTCGGCTCAGCAGTGCTGACGTGGCACTGCCACGTGTCACTGCCACGTCAGCAGTGCTGACGCCACTGCTGACGTGGCAGTGACACGTGGCAGTGCCACGTCAGCACTGCTGACGTGGCTGTGATGACGTGGCAGGTCTTTTTTTTTAGAATTTTTTTTTCAAAAAAATTTTTGGAAAAAAAAAAATTGGTTCTACTATAAAATCAGAAAAAATGCATGATTCTCTCATATTCTCCATATAAGGAGGTCCTCTCTAAAAGGGACTCCACATATATTTGTTCTAGTAGCTAGCGAAGAGGACACTAATTTAAAGTTCAAAGGCCTCGAGCACGCATTTCATGACGGAGTAAATGAGTACTCTCTCCGTCTCTAACTTTTCCTATTTGGAACGGATACTTTTGTCAATTTACAATTGTAAATATCTTTAATTTCGTAATAGTTTTAAATATAAAAATTCATTGTATTAAAGTACTAACAAATACAAATCCAACAAAATCACTCTAACAAATACAAATCCAACAAAATCACTCATGTTTATATTTGATCTTATAAATTACCACATTCGTCCCACACATTTCTTTACATGTTTTCAATCTTGCTTGGCACGCATTTTAAGACGTATATAAAGTATAGTTCCATAACTTATTTTTAAAATTTTCTTTTTTTGAATAAAAATTTAAACATTAAATTTTTATTCAGAAAAAAAAAATTAAAAATAAATTATGGAATTATACTTTTTAGCAGCCTTACAATGCGTGCCGAGCCCCATCGCTATCATGTAAAGAATTCGTGGGACTAGGGAAGTACGTGTAAATTAATAATTTATCTCATGTAATGAACAATACTGACATTTGAAAGGGGTAACTTATTACCAGACAGAGCCCGCAGAGAGAGAGAGTAATGATCAAGGTCATTGGTTCATTGATATAATAAATTTATTATACAAGTCTATTTTTGTTGTCGTTCTGAAAAAAAGTCGAAAATTACCTATAAGTACAAAGAGAGAAGGATAACTTAACAAAAAAAAAAAAAAAAAGGAAACGATCGGGAAGCAAACGATTGTATTATTAGAGCATCTCCAATGGTATTTTGTAAAAGTGATTGGCTAAATATTGATTATGTAAAATTTGCTGAACCTGTAACGTGTTTTACTTTTACTACATGTTGCTAAAGGTTCGACAAATATAGCCAACCAACTGTGATTATCTAAATTTTTAGTTAAGAGTTTTGTCCCATTGGAGTGGACAAAATTTTACAAAATCTCTATAATTATTATTTAAGGTAATTTATCTTAATTTTTACCTAAGGGCTCTACATGGTTGGAGATGCAAGCATCTCCAACCACAAAAAATCCTTAGCTAAAATTAGATAAAAGATACAATAAATAAAAATTATAGAGATTATCTAAAAAAAACTTGAACTCCAATGGGTCAAAGCTGTTAGCTATAATTTTAGATAATTTCTACAGGTTGGCTATATTTGTCGAACCTCTATATAGCTGTAAGAAATCTGTAAGAAGATTCCACATCATTTATTACCATATTGAAGTGATATATTCTATTTATAACAACCTAAATTATTAATAACATACTATTTTTAAAATATAGCCAACCAATATAGGTAATATCATTAAAGTAAAATGTCTTACAGATTCAACAAATTTTACATAATATCCTACAGGTCCAATTTAGGGTCCAATTTAGCCAACCAATTTTAGCTATTCCCATTGGAGATGCTCTTACTATTATATATTTAACATTGGATCATTTTATTTGAAAACTGTATGATGACCGAACAGGTACAGCTACAATATACACAGTCTGTTTGGCTCAATTTTTTTAGGTCTTATATATGTGGACTTATTTTCGGATAAAAATTTTATATTTTTAATAAAAAAAATTATATAAGTATTTAATGTATGTTTGAAATTCTATAAGTTGAAAAAAAATGTTTATTTTTCTAAAAAAAAAAGTTAGGAATCTCTAATTTTATCTTAAATTAAGTTGAATTATTCTGGAAAAAAGTTCCCCAAACACCCCAATAATAATAGTGATATAAACAGGTCTCACCTTAATTTTTAATGAAAGCTTTCAACAGTAATACTACTAGATTTGATTTACACAATAATTCATGGGTTTTGGTCCATGACAATTGATTGTCATGGACCTGTTAAATAACAATCAGTTTCTAAACCGTTGGATCGTTGATCCAACGGCCCCCCTGGATTACAAAATTTTTTTACTGTCCGCTATAATTTTCCGCGGATAGGCAGATTGCCTGTCCGCGGAAATTTTCCGCGGATAGGCAATCTGCCTATCCGCGGAAAATTATAGCGGACAGTAAAAATTTTTTTTTTTAATCTCAGCCGTTGGATCAACGATCCAACGGCTATGGAACCGATTGTTAAATAACCGGTCCCTGACAATCATTTGTCAGGGACCAGGACCCATAATTCATAGAGACATAGACAAGGAGATAGATACAAGATGTACAGTAAAGTACAATAATAAAATACTCCCTCCGTCTCGCAAAACATTGCCCGTTTGACTAAAAACACGGGTTTTAAGAAAAAGTTGGTATTGAATATTATTTGTAAGAAGTAGTGGGTATTGAATATTGTTTTTAAGGAGTAGTGGGTATTGAATATTGTTTTTTTGGATTAGTGGATGGAGTAGTGGGTATTGAATATTATTGGTAAAGAGTAGTGGGTGGAATAGTAGGTATTGAATATTTTTTTTTGGAGTAGGTGTTGAATAGTGTTTGTAATGATTAGTGGGTGGAGTAGTATGTATTGAATATTATTTTTAAGGAGTAGTGGGTGGAGTAGTGGGTATTGAATATTATTGTTTATGGCTTAAAATAGAAAGGAGAAAAGTATTTTGATAGTCCCAATTTAGTAAATGAGAAATGTTTTTAGAGACGGAGGGAGTACAGTAGAAAGTCGTAGGCTAATTAAGAATCACACTAGTACTTAGATTTCTACAACATGTGAAGAATCTGACATTGATGAAATCCACTTGGCTTTATTTTGTACAGACAGCCCCCACAATCTGTCCATGTTTCTTTCAGTACTCTTAATTATTACACCTATATATAATTTCTAATTAAGCGACTCCTTTTATTACAAACATTACAATTTTTAAGCCCTAATTTACATACATAATAATGTCTCTGCAAACTACTCTGCATTCCCATCCTCATCATCGCTCAAATCCAACCGTCCATTCTCCTGAAGAATCTTCAGTAACTGGGCCCCTTTTTTCTTTCCCCTTGTTGTACAATCCCCTTGCAATGCTAGTACCACTGCACGCGCCACCTCCTCTGGCGGCGCCACCGCTAACTCATCCTCCGAGTTTCCGCCGTATATTACCGCTAGCACACCAATGGCATATTCTCTTCCTCTTGCTGAGATTTTTCCCATTGCTTCTACTAGCATTGGCACGGCCAATGCGTGGGCCCTCACTCCCGCCGCTCCCTCCTCCACCGTGCAAAGTAGCTCAAGCGCCGCTAATGATCTCTCCGCCGCAGCTCCTTCTAGGTCAGGTAATGCCTCCACCACCTTTCCCACTGCACCGGCCTCAACCGCCACGTGTCGGTTACCCTCAGCCAAACATAATGCCAGTAGAACTTTTGTTACAGTTTTTGCAACTCCCCTTTCTTTTAAACTACATACCACTTGTTCCATAACCGCAGTAGGGCACAAAGCGGTTTCGCAGACCGAATGCGGGTTTGGTACAAGTGACCTCTCCAGCATTTGGATTGCATTGACCCGATCCGAATCCAACCCGGTGCTGAACTGGAGCTCTGCCACGTGGAAGAGTTCTTGTAGCTCGGTGGATGAAATGGGCGGTGGAAGTGGTAGTGGGTTTTTAGGTTTGGGTACCGGATCGGGTCGGGTGGGAGTTGTTGGTAGTGGGAGTGGGAATTTCCATTGGGTGAAGCTTTGAGAGGTGGTGGAGGAAGAAGATGAAGATTCTGAGGATTCAGCAGATTGAGGAGGAGGTGGGGGTGGTGAGGGAGTGGCCGCGGAAGGTGGTGGAAGAGCAGCGGAGGTGCCGGTGGGACTGAGGACAGTTTGAGTGCAGTGGCGAAAGAAAGCGCAGGAGAAGAATGGGGTTTTGAGCTTTGGTGGATGATGATGATGATGATTATGTGTTTTCATGGTTCAAGAAGAGTGAGCAATGAGTTAGGTATCGATGTAGTTGGATGGGGGGCGTAGGGTTTTATGGTAAGCCTGTGACTGACTCTGTGAGTGTTGTTGAGGAGGTGGTGGAATAAGTAGGATGCATGGTTCATAGTAGTATGTGGTTTGAGACAACACGTGCATGTCTGTGCTCCCCATAAATACATACACACTCAGTTTATGTGTATAAACGTAGCGTGTTTAATTACTTCAAACCAAAGAAGATGATCAAGTGATTATATTCATCATCTACCAGTCAAATAATTGTTAAATTATATTTCTCGCAAATAATTAATTATAATTATCGTCAATAATAAATATGATAAGATATGTTGCAAACAAGTACTCCCAAGAAATTGTGCATGGCATAGATTTCCAAAAAATTGGAAAAAGAGGCAAAGTAAAAAACCTCTAAAGTAACCCTAGCTAAAAAAAAAAAAAGACCCCTCCGAAGTGGTGTAAATTGCAAGAGTTGGCTCGTGAGGGCGGCAAAACTGACAAAGGTTGCAGTACGTGTACCGGTGTACATGTTATCATGGCAGTGTACTGTTTATTACGAGTAGTATTATTACTACTACAGTGGTGTCTTTCATTCAATTATTTGAATCGTGAATGTACAGATATTGATAGATGTGTAGCTGTCTCTGTCAATTCAGCTAGCTTTTCTAACTATAAACATCAACCCTGCACTGCTCATTTATGTATGACCGACATATACAGTATATTGTAACAGTTCAGTTTACGTTTAACAGAATTACATAAATTATACTCCTTCCGTCTCCAGATTTTTTTAAAATCTTGTTAAAATAAATAAAATTAATAAATAAAGTAATATTAAAATAAATAATTAAATAATCATTAAAATAAATAAATAATTAATCATTAATCATTCAGTATCAAGGATACTGAATGTAATATTGTTAAAATAAATAAAGTAATGAGTGTAATAATGATTTTATTGTTAAAATAAATTAGGTAGTATAAAGTATTGAAATGTAATAATATATTTTATTATTAAAATTTACTATTTTTAATAATGTAAAAAATTAGTGAGACATTTCAAAAAGGATAATGAATAAAAAGTAATTATTAATCTCAATCAACATCTTTTGTAACTATACTATTGCCGAACGTGGAGCTTTGATTACTCGGTTAATCTGATTCTTCTTCAGATTTTTATATTGTTTCTCCACTAAACATTACTAGAATCTCTATCATGCAGGAATAATAAAAAAAATTAAGTCAATTTTGTGACTAATCATGTGAACATTGCTCATTCTTTAATTATCTACCAGACCATAATCCGCGTGTCTAACAGAATTAATTTAAATAAATTTATTATTTTACTAAAGAAATTGTAAATAATATAATTCCAATAAATTTATTATTTTATTAAAAAATAAATAAAAATCCTAGAAGAAGTAGTATTCTAGGGATGGAATAGATTATAGATTTGTGGATGATAAAAATATTACATACAACATATATCCTCCTGTACCCATAGAATAGAATGTTATTAAATTAATAAAAATTATTAATTTTTTCTAGGTTAACAAAATTTTTATATCAAATATAAATTTATTTGATGAAAATTCATTGGATACAATGTGCCAGCAGCATCATTTTTTTGTTGGATAGATAAAATAATTCTTTAATAATAAATTATATCAAGTCTAAAAGTAACTAAAATTTAAAAAATTCAACTAAAACCACCATCTTCGAGATTGTCAAGGAGATGGCTCGATTTCTAAATAAGGCATGTACCAATATGAAGATTTAAATAACACATTTACACATTAAAAAATACCATAATAACATTGAGAGGAAACACATGTTCTTCACGTGTTCTTTATAAAATAAAATTTTATATTTTTTAAGAATAAAATTTTTGAAAATTATATAAAAAATAGAAATAATTTTCTTTAAGATATACTTGATGTCCTCATATAGAAAAAAAATCCTAATCTATAAAATACACTAACACACCATGTCACTCAGTCCCATTTTACTAAATTTTTTCTAAAATTAACTTTGATGTACACTCTTTCACTCTGTTACTCAGTCCCATTTTACTAGTTCTTTTTAGAAAAATAACTTTTTGTATATATTTCTAATTTACCATTTCTAAAGTAATCACCTTTTCATATACATGTTCGGAGATTAAATAATTGACATTTTTTAATGTGCATAAAATTTTGAAGAAAATAGATTCGTAAAGCGGTGGACTGAGGCAATCTGCCTGCAGCACGCTGCACCGATTGAGATAAGTGCTATGGTGGACCGCTCATGAGTTGTGACTTGTGAGCGTTGGCAATATAAATTTAATGTAATGAGTGACCGCAGAAAAAATATAAAAAATCCCACATTTGTTTGTTACGAAGATGTTAATGAAATCTGGTGTACTTGTTCTTGCTATTTTTCAAGTTTAATTCTAATATGGTTTCAGCAGAACTTCTATGAAGCCAAATTAAATTGCAGAATCGGGTATACAAAACTCGTAACTTCTGCATTTTTGACAGAATGTAACATTACATACTTAGAGAATCTTAGTGCCTACGGTGATATGACTCTTCTTCTTCCTCGATGCCTTCGGTATTTTTCCTACTTTCGAAAGAGCCAAAACTCCAACAGCAATATAGGTAATAGAATAAGTTGAGGAAATTCAAAGTAGCAATCAGCCAGTAGAAGTAATCATAATGTCCCTGGTTAATGTTCGTTGCAAGCCAGCTTACGTTACCTCCTTTAGAAGTGACGCCATCTACAATTTTTATGAGGAAGGCACTCAATAAGCTAGCCAAAGCCATTCCAAAAGTGTAAAGAGCAACGGCGATACTAGACATGCTTTTTGGGAGCTGGGAATAGAAGAACTCAATCTGTCCAATTGCATTAAAAGCCTCAGCCAAACCCAGCAGGATAAACTGTGGAAATAACCACATTGCAGACATGTCTAAGACACCGCCAGGATTTTTATCGAGCCCTTCCTCAATTGCTCTTCCACGTCGTACATTTTCTACTATGCCTGCCTGTCCCAAGGCTATGAATGACAGTACTAGTCCGATCCCCATACGGATCTTAGGACTAATCCCTTTAGGCATTCCTGCATACCTTGCTAAGAAAGGTACTACTACACGATCATAGAAGGCAACCCATATTGTAATAGTCACAACCAATACAACACTGAAGGATCCAGCTGGGAACTCGATATTAAAAAGTATACGTCGATTCATGCTTTTCGCTTGAAGGGTGGAAAAGTTTTGGTCTATGCTTACTAGGAGCATGATGCCTGATAACCACATTGGGATGATCCGGAGAAGTACTTTGAATGATTCTACTTGTTCCACGGTGCAGAGGCTCCAAGGATCTGAGGCTGAGCCATCAGGCTTCAAATCACTACTAGGATCTCTAATAACACAAGCTTTATTCAGAAACCTAGAGTGGAGTAAATAAAAATGTGGGATTAGCAAATCGAAAAAGACAAGTTTACTGTATCACAAAACTATCTGAGTGCTAAAGTCTGTTCTGTTAATGCTAAATATGTCTGAGGGTCTGAGGGTGTCCATAGGTAACTACTAACCACGTGATGTTATAACTTTCTATAGCATAAGCTTACGGCGGTACTTGCAATTCATGTTCAACTTTGTATCTACAAATATATGCCTGTAATTATACTAGAACACCTGTAATCTTAGGTAGTTACCCTCAAAAAGTCAGGCCCAGTATTCTCAAAAAGATTTACTAGTACTAGTTGTCAGCTAAGTTAAGTTAAAATTGTTCCTATTTTTCAATTTATATATCTCATGTATTTGCAATCTACTTGTAAAAATTTGTCAGCGTCTCTGTGTTAATATGGGTACACAAAAAATCTAATTCACAGGGAAGATAGTATAAGTACCTCAAGTTCTCACTTGGTCCAGGAAACGTCTTATCAGGGTTTTGATGGTAGCAGATATCGTCGTTACTAGGAGACAGAGTAATTCGTCTATTTTTAAAAGAAGCCACCAAAATTTGAAAGAAGCCAGTAAACAAGCTATTGCCACTTTTAATTCTGACATAAAGAGGAGAACCCAGTACAAACATTAAAACAGAGAAGACCATGAGGATGGCAGGAATGGCAAATCCCACTCGCCAACCTAACTGTTCTTGGATATACACAATGCCTACTAAAGCAAGGACTGTCGCAATCCCTGTTGAAGCATAGTACCAATTGAAGAAGCTGGCAATAGTCCTTTCATTGTTGGGATTTTCTTTGTCATCAAGCTGATCTGCTCCAAAGGCCATAGAACAAGGTCTAACACATCCAGCTCCAATAGCAATCAGGCCAAATGAGGTGTACAAGACAGCAAGCTGCATTGCGTTTGCAGGTTCGCAGTTGCTGCTGTACTGCTCACAGGGTGTTGGTTTTACTTGCGGAAACATGGCAGTCAACCAGAGAACTATCATTCCCTACAAAGTAACATAATTTGAAACTCAAAAAATTAGGTTCTGGCTCTTTTTGGTAGGAACAAAAAAGTCTTTGAACACTAATATCTAGAGTTCTAAGTTTATTCCAGAACATGTTCAGTATTTCACACAAAGAAAAAACAATTCTTCTAGAGTTCTAAGACATATTTCCCAAGACTCAACATAACCCGAGAGCTCCATGACCATGTCAACTCTTAAACCTAGTTTTTGGACAATAAGGGCCTCAACAATAAAGTATTTCGGGGATGATCTACTTTCTTTTCCTATGACGAAACATAGAATGTAATCTATTTTTTTAAAAAAGAAAAAAAAAAGTTAAAGATGTCGGCACACCCGTAATTCAACTTTCTATTGTAACATAGGTCAGAATTTGTAACCAGGTAACTTTATATCACATCGTAACATACTAACATACCATAGAAGATCCCCTTAAACTTACATTTCACTCATAATATTTACTGCATCTAGAAACAAAATCATTTATATTAAGATTCCAGAGTAAATTCAGAGTTCTGTAAACCACAGGAGAGCTAGTTGATGAACTTAATACTGTAAAAGTTTCACAAGAATAACTCAACTATTGCTCTTTAAAGATAAAGTGTAACCTACCAGTCTACCACCAACGTTTATGTTTAATGTATCTAGTTTCCCCCTCCAAGATAAACAGATATATAGGGGCACCAAAATAAATGTAATAATATCTTTACAAGTATCGTGTTAAACACCTTTTAGACTAGATCCACAATATTTGAATTGGAAAAACAAGCATCCTGGCTAAAAATCAAAAGCAATAGTTCATATCAAATATTCTCATTATCAGAAACAGGGATCCTAATCATAAGCACAAAATCAAGAACATTCAACACAACTAAATTATAGTTACTAAATCAACCAAGATAAACATAAATTGGGGGATCAAACAATACTCACAAGCAAGCTAGATATAGATCCAATAGCAATAACCCGAAATCGACCAAGATAAGAATCAGCCACAAAAGCTCCACAAAGGGCTAAAGCATTACAAATAGCTGAAAAAGATTGAAGTAAAATAGAACCAGTAGCAGCTGCCATGTGATAATCATTCATCAAGTAAAATATCATGTTTGGCATCAGCCCTGTGCTTGCCAATCTCTCAAATGACTCATTCACTGCAAACCCAAATCCCAAAACTCAACATACAAGCATACATACATATATACATACATAAGTCAATTGTTAGTTTAGAAGTGTGTGTACTTACCTATGATAAAGGGCATGGTTTTAAGACCACCCTTCTTCTTTTTGTAAGAAGAAGAAGAAGATTTAAGTAAACCCTGTTGCTCTTCCAGTTCTTCATCCATGGCTCCTCCTCTCTCCATAGCTCTAGCTCAATAATCTAATGAGTAATAATCTATGATAAAATTTAGTTCCTTTTTTTCAAGAAGATGGAGATTATAACTAGCTGAATTTTTTTGTATAGTGCCTAGTAATCACCAAAACATTGTCAGAAATTATAAAATAATGGTGTCGTGACTTGAGTTGTTGAATATTAACTACTCTAGATCATCAAAACGTGATGAATATACAAGTCAAAAAAGACAATTGTCAAATTATTATATTAAATCTAATCCACTGGGATACCTTTTCAGACTGATGAATAATTGAATATTAAGTATTCACCCACTCCACTGTCTTTCTTCGAGGCTTTTTCTATTGGGAAAAATTTTAATTTCTCATAAAATAAGAAATGGATCTTAATTTATTCTAGTATTCTCTTCTGTAATAATGCAACCTTTTGTACAAATGCAAGAAACAACCTAACAACTGATAAATTGTTCTCTTCCACAACAAACCAAAGATATCAACAACAATGTTCCAACAAACTGCCATGAATTAGACAACAAGCTATTTTAATCTTAATTGTATGGATGGTTTTGTAATGCCTGCTTTTTAGCAAATTTATTATCTCCTAATCAACAAGTTCCGTGACATTAACCCTACCTCCTTCAGCTTCCGGACCATAAGCCCAACTACACAGAAAAAAATACATTAGGTTAACTGCGCTTATACCAAAAAGCACCCAGTAATAGTAATCATAGTGACCTTGGTTGATATTGCTGGACACCCAACTCGTATTACCACCACTTCTTGTAATTTTATCGACAGAATATATTATGAAAGTTGCTAACAAGCTTCCAGCTGACATGCCAAGTCCTCGTAGTGCCAATGCTAGGCAGGACATGCTTTTAGGGAACTCCGAAAAGAAAAATTCATTTTGCGCGATCATATTAAGAGCCTCTGCAATGCCATTCAAGCAGTTGGGCAGTAACAGCCACATTGCTGACATTTTAACCGCAGCATCCGGGTCAGCTGATAATCCTTCTTTTATAACCATTTCTCTTCGGAAATATTCTATAATTGCCATTATTGCTGGGGGAAATATTGAGATGAATATTCCGATTCCCATCCTTAGCTTTGGACTTAAACTAACAGGCTTTCTCATAATCCATGATGCTAGGGGAAGAATTATGCTGTCAAGTACCACAAACATGCTAAAAGATCCTGCTGGGATTTCAAACCATGAAGTTATGTGTCGATCCATAGACTTTGCTTGGATAACTGGAAACGAGGGTTGATTCACATTTACAGTGAGAATAGCTCCTGCAGACCACAACGGGATCACTTTTATTACTGCTTTGAAGTCCTCCACTTGGTCTACTGTACAAACATTCCACGAGTCGAAATTAATTTCATCAGCACTTGAATACTGCTGCGGGAATCTGATTATGCAAGCTTTATTTAAAAACCTAGAGCAAGATAGACAAGAGGTGAAAGTTCATATCCAAATGAGTCAAGATATATATATAAAGGACTATGTAAACTCAGGATACCCCTCTCCTTTTGATAACAAGAGGTTGAATTTATCTTATCAAAAAAGAAGTGAGCGAATATATACTAATGATATGAGTTCATGGACAGGAACTAACCAATTGATTTCAAATGTATTTTTGCAGTTGTAGTAAAGTAAATTACATTTGCTCTTCTAGTCAAAAGCGCTATTGTGAGGCCACATCAGTACATCACTACATCGGTGTAATTTGTTTTATATTACACATGAAACAACTTTTATGAGTGTGACAAATACTAAATTGATAACGATTTCATAGAACCAAACTAGGCAAATGAGCCAAAAAATGTAGTCCTAATAAGCACCATGAATTTCAAAAATATAATATATTTGCAAGAGGGCCAAAAAAAGATGAAGAATGGTACCTTAGTTTATCACTTGGGACAAGAAGTGCAGACCCCTTTCTGTAATGGTACACCATGGTTGTGCTTTCTGATGACAAAGAGATGTTTCGGTTTCTATAGGTTGCAACAACTACTTGAACAAAACCGGTCAGGAAGTTCACGTTAGATTTTACCTTGACGTAGAAGGGAGAAGCCAAGAAGAATGAAATAACGGATGCAAACATGAGCACTACAGGAACCCCAAAACCAATTTCCCACTACGTACACAAAGTCTAGATGAAATTTTAAGTAATTCGATTGGTAACTGAACACTGTTGCGGAGTTCGGATGGTAAGCTTTCGGAGACCAACTTAAATATATTTCATCTTCGGAGACCATCTCATGATGGTAAGACTCTATTTTCAGGCAGGTTAGACAGAACTTCGGTAGATGTAACCACTCTAGTGTGGCAAAAGACATAACTTGACTTCCGTCACATAAAAAAGACATGGTTAGACGGAACTCCCAAATTGGCGGATCAAGTTTACAAATAATCTTACAGGGCTTGACACTTAGAAAATACAAGCTGATGTAGATTGTACGCTTCTTTCTTGTTTACATATTTTAAACTTTAATCTTGCGAAGAACACCATGATTCTCAATCAGAAGTAATAGCAGATTTAATATACATTGCAGCAATTGTACCTTCTATGTTAACATCAAGTGCCTGCTGAATGCTGGACTTGATTATCTAAAGCAATTTCTTCAGCACTTTTTTCCTTTTTCAACCTTTTTGCACTTGTTATGTTCGGACAATATTGTACTGATTGAAGAGAGGACAAAATTAAAATAAAGATTTACAATATAGAAGAGGGGATGAAAGAAGAGGTACATTATACATAGAGTACAATTTGAACCATTGTTGTACGCAGATTTCATCTTCTACTATCAGCAAGAATTTAAATAATGGCCATAAGCGAGTTCACTATCTCTTAATCAACAACTTCGGTGAAATTAACCTCACCTCCTTCAGCTTCCGGACCATAAGCCCAACTACACAAAAGAAAATACACAAGGTTAACTGCGCTTATACCAGCGAGCACCCAGTAATAGTAATCATAGTGACCTTCGTTGATATTGCTGGGCACCCAACTCATATTGCTACCACTTGTTGAAATTTTATCAACAGAAGATATGATGAAACTTGCTAACAAGCCTCCAGCTGACATACCAAGTCCTCGCAGTGTCAGTGCAATGCAGGACATGCTTCTAGGGAACTCTGAAAAGTAAAATTCATTTTGCGCAATTATATTAAGAGCCTCTGCAATGCCATTCAAGCAGTTGGGCAGTAGTAGCCACATTGCTGACATTTTTACTACAGCATCTGGGTCAGCTGCTAATCCTTCATTTATTACCATATTTCTTCGAAAATATTCTATGGTTGCCATTGTTGCTGGGGGAAATACTGACACAAGTATTCCGATTCCCATTCTTTGTTTTGGGCTTAAACAGACAGGCCTTTTCATAATCCATGATGCTAGGGGAAGAATTATGCTGTCATAAATAACAACCCATAGTATAAAAGCTAGTCCCATAAACATGGCAAAAGATCCTGCTGGGATTTCAAACCATGGAGTTAAGTGTCGATCCATGGACCTTGCTTGGATTACTGGAAATGACGGTTGATTCACATTTACAGTGAGTATAGCTCCCGTAGACCACAGCGGTATCACTTTAATTACTGCTTTTAATTCCTCCACTTGGTCTACTGTACAAACTTTCCACGAGTCTAAATATATTTCATCAGCACTTGAATACTGCTGAGGAAATCTGATTATGCAAGCCTTATTTAAAAACCTGGAGCAAGATAGACAAGAGGTCGATAGTTCAAGTTTTAAGGAGAAATGTGTGTGTGAGTATCATGTATATATTACCAAAAAAGGAGTGACCCAATGTCTAATATTAATTATATGAATCCATGGACAGAAACTAACCAAATCACTATTTCAAAGATATTTTTGCATTTGTAATAAAGTAAATATATGGTTGTTGTTAAAAGCGCTGTTGTGAAGCCACATCAATACATCAACACAATCTGTTTTATATTACAAAAGACGGCTTCTAATAGTGTGAGAAACATTAAATTAATGATGATTTCATAGAACCAAACTTGGCAAACGAGCCAAAGAAGTAGTCCTAAGCACCATAATTATCAAAAATATGATATATTTGACAGCGGACAACTAAAAGAAGAAGAATGGTACCTTAGTTTATCACTTGGGACAAGAAGTGCAGATCCCTTCCTGTGATGGTACACCATGGTTGTGCTTTCTGATGATAAAGAGATGTTTCGGTTTCTGTAGGTTGCAACAATTACTTGAACAAAACTGGCCATGAAGTTCGCTTTAGATTTTACCTTGACGTAGAAGGGAGAAGCTAAGAAGAATGAAAAAACTGATACAAACATGAGCGCTACAGGAACCCCAAAACCGATTTGCCAACCCAAGTGATCTTGTATATATACAATACAAGTCATGGCAATAATAACTGAAATGCTGGTACATGCATAATACCATCCAAAGTAGCTCTCAAGAGGAACTGGAGTTTTCAAGCTGTCTCTCGGTTTCAGTTGATCTGCGCCAAAGGCCAAGGAAGATGCTCTGATTCCTCCAGAACCAATCGACATAATGACAAAGGAACAACACAAGTAAGAAACTTGGATAACTGTAGAGGAGGCGCAGCTGCTTCTAGACTCGATGCAGGTAGAAGGCCTTGCATGTGGAATCACTGTTGTTGACCATACCATTACAATCCCCTGAAAACATATGTTTAGATAACTTAACCTTCACTTACAAAATTAGTGTAGACCAGCTACAAATCATTTATCAAATGCTGAACAAAAATTTATAGTGCAGCACACACCAGCCAGTCTTAATGGGTTTCATGCATAAACAATGCTATTGGGATTGGAGTACTAACGATCTAGCTTCTTATGAGCGGCTACTGAATTTTTTGATAAGTAACCATTAAATTTTTGGTTATTGGCATCGGAATTTATCAAACTGTGTCTGGTATAAGCAGTGTTTCAGACATATCTGCATGTGAATTACTTGATAGTAATAATCCCTAATTTCAACACGGATTTTAACCAGTCCTAATTTTAAATCAGCAGAAAGACAAAACAATTCAGAAGCATCTTGTGAGTAAGTATCGGACATCAGTGAGAGCAGCATCATCAAATCTACAAGCCATTTTATCGTAGTTTTACTCAGGCGAGATACTGATACAAAATATTGCCAGCTAATGATCTCTTGCTAGCGAAATAGATAGCCTTTTTACTAATTATTATTTTTGGATAAGAACCTTTTAAAAAGGTTGATTTTATTTCATAACATATTTGTTATCAACTCCTATATTTGTGTAAGCTTATTATCTAAAGAAGAACTGCTCCTGAAACAAATATACATTTACCAACCTTAGGAAGACAACTTACAGAAAAATAAAGTTAAACCATATTGCAACATTTAATCAGCCTCTGCTGATAGAAGTGTGATTAGATACGAAAAAAAACACAAATAAAAGACACATATCTATTATATAATTATATTTGATTAATGGTAGTGAGCAGATCATGTCAAGTAGTGACTTATTTTACAAAAAAAATTCGTAAGATCCTTGAAACTTGCACTTTATCCTCGAAAGTTTTAAAAAAATAGAGTAGTAAATTGAAACTTGTCAAGTGTTACAATGTTAGTCCAGAGCTAAGTCCAGTAATCAGCATCACTGTGGAGATGGGAATTATCTTTAAAAGATTAAAGGATACCTATTAGCAGATGACCTATCCAATACCTTGTGTTCCTTTTACTTTTATCATATATGAATTTAAGATTACTAACAAATTTCTTCTTTTGAAACAAGCCAGACACGATTTAATCAAGAATAGATAGAAAAAAAAAATGTGAAAGTGGATGCATATCAGTAAGCAAAAGATGGATCCTAATGCGATCATTCCATACCGACCCACAAAAGAATCAGAAAGAAAAGCTCCAAGCACGGGAAGGAAATTAGTGGCCGCAATCCATGAATTGATTAAATTATTTCCGGTGACCATCTCCATTTTGTACTCATTCCTCATGTAGAATATCATGTTTGCTGTGAGTCCACTAGTTCCTAGTCTCTCAAAGGATTCATTTGCTGCACTCAAACATTTTTAATCAGAAAAAAACTAGTACACATTTACATATAAGCAGCAGTTTTAGACCTTGCAGTACCGCGAAGGTACGTTGTGCGATTTTGCAAAATTTGTTGTTAAAGATTTATAATCCTAACAGCTTCTTGAGTCTAATTAAACCCAAAGCATACAAAAACATATGAAGAGTACGTATGTGAAATTGAAAAGGTTGGGATTTGGTACCAATGATGAATGGCAAGGTTCTAAAGCCACCCTTTGATGAGTCGTCCTGGTTGGAGTCCAAGAAAGGCTCTTTTATCGTCTTCTCCATTTCTTCATCTGAATTGCTTTCCATTTCCCTCAAGAATATTAGTAGTATTTCCTTATTCTATCACCACAATTTACAACATGCATATACTGTACTTACATTTTAGTATATCATTTACATTCCTATGCATCCATGATGAACGTTAGAGCCTATTTAATTAATTAATTTAAAGGATCAAGTTGGGGGAAGGGAATCTTCCCTTCATTTTGTACCATCCCATTTGAGCAGTGATACCAATACATACACAAAGTCCAAATTAGTACAGTAACAATTTTAATTAGTTAATTTGGTTGTTGAGTTAAAGATGAGTCTAGATAACGGGGTTCCTGAGATCAAATTATTATTATTTTCGTTATTTTGTGATTACTTTATGAGATGTATTCAATTTAAACTAGCATAATAATCTGTGCGATGTTTGTGTCATCTTCAAAAAATCGATACAAATTCGTGCATTTTTACGATTTAAAGGATATTTTTAGTACAATTACACATTTTCTGTTCATACATATTATAATATCACTACTTTAATTTATGAATCATTTTATTTATGCATAAATCATGTGAGCACTAAAAAAGGATGTTTTGTAGCATATAAATATATTGTAGAGGCTATAACATAAATTCTATTAGAGCAATGATAAAAAAGCATACCATCAATATGAATAATACTTATCACATAATATTTTCCAAATAAAATCAGTACACTCCTTAATATATATTTCTTTAAATATCTCGCTAAGATATAAGTCACTCTATTTCCTTATCTTCGAGTAAACTTCTTAATAACTTATTTTCTTCGATAATATTGTCAACACAGAAATATCTTCACCTACATTATTCAGATTTTCAATATTCTAAAAGGAGTCACCTTTTAAAACAACATTTATTAAATTCAAAAATCTAACAAATTGAAGGGTTTCAATAATCGACATAGCTTCCACGATTTTTGAAAAATATCGTCTCTTTAATTTTATTGAAAAGTTAGCAATAAACTCAATTCAACGTTTTTTATTTCTTTCAGAAAGCAGGCTTCGTCATAGTTAGTTTTGTATGAAAAAAGGTAGAATTAATTACCTAATTTGATTCTAAAATAAGTTTAAACTAATACAATTTTTGTCCTAAACCTCAAAATATTGCTTTAAAAGATCAATAGCTATACCCACATTATTCTTAAATTTTGAGATTTGTTTCACGATTTTAATAATCTTTCTATCATTAAAATAGTAAGAATGGCAGTCATAATTAAAATATTAAAAAATTTAGAATCATTCTATCATAATAAGATTGCAGTTATAATCAAAAGTATTCAAAAATTTGTATGTCTCACATACAAAATCAAATGACTTGACATAGTTTATAAATACATTAAACCATTACTTTTCCAAATTTTATGTGAATAATTAAGATGATATAACACAATTTGACTAATTTGCATAATGTGTACAAAATTATGTTACAGGTAGAAATCGTATAATAATTTATATTTGGAGTAATTTTGGGTCTTAATATTTTCGCCAAAGAAAATAAAGAGCTGAATTTAAGAGAACACAAAGTTCAGAAAATAGGTGTTTTTTTTTAACTTTCCTTAAAACTTTCAATTCACATAATTCAAATTCTAAAGTGAAATTGTTCAATATTTTATCAAAATTAGTCTATTTCTACTAAAATAATCCAGTAAACACATGTTAGTGAAGAATTAATTTCTTGATTTACCTTTATTAAATTGACTTTGGATTTTAATCCAATCCTATTTTTATACAATTATCACAACTTTTGAATATTTATTATTCAACCTAAGTTTCTGTGAGTGTATTATCTCACATTTTAATCGATCTAAATATGAAGTAATCCTAATATTTGATATATAATTTATGATCCTACTTTTGAAAAAAGTTCTTTGTAACTTGACTATTTGATTTATTTAATTTATTTTTTTGTAGTATCTATTATTTTTCAAAATCTTATATTTTATTTATAAATGTATAATTCAATAATTATCATAGATGTTGTTATGCCCAAATCTGGCATAATAATTATCATGATTTAATTAGCTAAATTGATGGTTCATTATCTACAATGGGCCTCGAAGATGAAGATTGGGTCACTAAAAGCCCACTATTGGAATCAGCCCAGCCTTACTAGAGGGCCACTTCGCTTCTTGTCAAATACAAGGGATCGCTTCGTATGACTCCCATCAAGGGATCGCTACTTGCTATCATCATAAATCAACACAGGATCGTTATCTCACTCTGTTAGAAGGCTCATGGCTAGATCCCGCGAGGTCACGTGAGTATCTATACCTTTGGGTTCGCTTTGCATGACTCGATCCCTCAAGGTCGCATGCCGAGCCCGTACTGCATCTCTGCCAGCCTCGCTTGTGAGGTCACATTCTTGTCCATGCGAGACCATCGGTTTCCTTCTATAAATCATGGATCATGGATAGGATCAACAACTCACTGCCACATCAGCCCTAAACGAGTGGGCTTGGGCTATGACTTATCCTCTAAAACCCTAGTCCAGCTAGGTAACTTGCTACCCAAGAACTACGTACGGCTTGATCCCTATAAATAGGGTACGTAGGCACCTTGATACGGATGAGAAACACTTCACCCTTGAAATCACCTATCAAGATCAGCCACATCTATACACACAAACCCTAACCCTTATTCTTCTTTTATAAGCTTTATATCCGTATTTAGCTCCGTTAATCCAGCAACCTCCTAAAATATTGTTATACAATATAGTTACATCTTGCGAGGTATTCAAAGGGTACCCGCATCCCTAGTTCAAGGACTTAAAATCATTAATGGTTGCAGATAGACTATGGAGCATTCTTATCTTGATTAGCCTTTGTAGACTCCTCCGCCAGCCTAGTCTCCTCCGCGATCCGAGCTTCCTCAGCAAGGCGCTCCTCCTCAGCATCCTCCTCAGCGATCTGCTTTTTCAGATTCTCAGCGAAGTCGGCATTCCCAGGCCCAAGCTGATCCCAATCAAAGTCTGGGATCGTTCGAATGAATTCTTTCATAAAAGTAACTTGGCCTTTAGCGAGGAATATGCTTTCAGCGTTGTCTAGAGAAGCTTGAGCAGCAGCCAGATCGTTCTTAACTTTCTCGATCTCCTCATCCTTCTTCTTCAAGGCCGCTTCGCTGGATTTTTGTAAATCTTTGAAAGATTTCTCGAAATCATTTCTCTCTTTGCGGGCATTCTTGAGGTCTGTACGGAGGTTAGCGGTGTCAAAAGAAAGCTGCTTCTTATAGGTCTCCTCCAGGGATCGCTTGTCTTCCACTTTCTGGAATTCAAGGACCTTGACCTTGTTCTCCAGTCTCAGAAAATCCCTAGTATGGGCAGATTGACGAATGAAGGCTTCGGCTAAGCACTTTGTTATTGTAGTCGCATTCTCCTCAGGGGTCGCTGCTTTCCACCAGTGGGAGGTTTCAGCCTCTTCAGCGTATTTGGTCCCTAGAGAAGCGAAGAGATGCTGCCCAGCGGTCCCGGGAACAATTCCAGAAGGAGGTCGAACAAGTCCATCCTTCTGCCCGTCTACTCTGGGCCTCTTCAACGGAGTTTGGTCAGGAGAATTTTGAGCAGCATCGCTAGCAACATTGGGCTGGACTGGGAGGTCGCTAACTACCTTCGGCAGAGCTGTGGATTTGGTAGGAGGAGTTTTCAGACTTGAATTTTTCTTGGCCGCTGCACCTTTTTTGCCTTTCGGCTGAAGGAAGGGAGGAACTGGGCCGCTTTGATTTGACATACCTAAACAGTGAGACAAAGACAAGTTAATAAACAGTTCAATCAAATATATGCGAGGACAAGTATGATACAGTTGCACAAATAAAGGAAGTAATGCGGTCCCTAAGCTCAATTGCTATTGGGGGGTATACCCTCAGTTACTATCTCAATGAGAGAAGACGAGGCCTCTTCTTGTATTTTCCTTTTTCGCGAGGACCGCCTCGCGGTAGAAGGCCCCGCTTCAGGAGTGGATCCGACGCCTTGCTTAAGAAACCCACATTCGATAAGGTTCTCTAAGGATATGAGGGTTCGAATATTTCTTTCCGCGGGAGTGGATTTGGTCAACACTTCATCAGCACGGCGCTTCTCTTCGCCCTTCAGAACAGTGCGAACTGGGCCAACTGCGATGCCAGAGGAGTTGTTAATTTCGAATAGTTTGAAATAATAAAATTCGCTATTTGAAGAGATATCTCACCAGGCAAGTAGTTGAAACTTGTCTTCACCCTGGGGACCTCGTGTATATACAGGAATGGCTCTTTCCACGACCCTGCATTACTTATTGCCCCAGGAAGAAGGTCTTTTTTGTTGAATTCAGGCCAGATGGAAAAATATACATAGCCAAAATCTTTGGCTCCACATCGCTTTAATTGAAGAAAATAACCCATTGTCTTCGCATCTAAGTTTGGGTATCCGAGTTTGTGGTAGAGAATATAAAGAGCAATCATGGCTCTATATCCATTTGTGCTTATTTGGATAGGAGCGAGGAAGTAGGTTTCGCAAACATCTTTAATGAAGGGATGGAGGGGCGAAGAAACACCTATCTTCATGAGAGGGATCGTTAGCACCATACGGGGAACCCTACCGCCGTTTTCTTTATGGTTGAAACGATAGCATCGCATTCTCTTCTTAGGGAGGATGATTTTTCCCTCAGGACGAAATCTTTCAACACCTTCTCTAAGTGTCTTCTCTGTCAAAGTTGAAGACATATCACGACATGCAAGAATGCGAGGCTTGCCTGGTTTAATTTTCGAGCCAGGCTCGATATCTTCAGGACGAGGGCCATCAACATATATAACCCCCTCTAGCTCTGGTTGGGGGGTTGGTACATACTGTGTAGGAGATGCCTCAGGGATGTAGTCATAGTCTTTAAAGTTGACAACCCTGGACACCTCATCGAGACCACCATCGTCTGAGGATGGTTCTTCATAATCATCGTCATCAGAGTTGGCTTCGTTATCTGCACCTCATTCGATGTCATAATAGGCCTCGCCTAATGAATCTACTGGAGAGTCACTAATGTTTATGGGAGAGATGGGTTTGGTTGGAGGTAAGTTAGCGAGAATATGTGCCACTTGCGAGCTGAAGGCTTCTCCTTTCTTCTTCAGAGCCTCTATCTCTTGTTGATGTGTCCTCTCAAATTGGGGCTCGCTCTGTGCTGGGAGTATGTCCAAAGACTGATCTCGCGAGCTCGAAGGACGCTTAGATCGCCATTTGTCTAAGGGCACTTCCCTGGTGTATTCTTCATGCGACCACAGAGGGTTAAAATATAGTTTAAAGGAGCTTTCGCTTGTACTTGTTGCTCTTGCGATGTTAGTAGCAGCCTCGCTGCTAATTTGTATGTTTGGAAGAGGAGAAGGTGTCTTTGAACTATCAGTCGACATCTGCAAAAGAGATTGAGTAACTCAGTGTGTGCCCTTACAGAAAACAAAGGGAGGACAGAGGGAGAAAAGAACAAATAAACAGAGGCTCTATGTGTTCTCACTTCGCTCACGATTCGGAAAAATCGGATCGTTATTCTTAAGCTAAGGGGTTCCTATTTCAACTAAACGAAGACGGGTCGCAGGCATAAATTAGCTGTATGGGATTGCAGTCTAATGGGATCGCATCGCATATAATTAAAGTTATCTAAACATGCAATATGATGAGTATGAACAATATTCAATATCAAGGAAGAAATGAAGACTTACTTTTCTTAAGAAAGGTTGAAGAAATCTGAAGAACTTGGAGATCGTTGAAGGTTGAACTCAGAAATTTCTTGCTTTTGATCCTTGAGCAAACTGTCAGCACTTCGGTAATGTGTTTGTTAAAATGAAAAAGGAAATGATTATGACAGGAGTATATATAGACGTCAGGAGAGAGAAAGGCATGGAACACGTGTCGAGATCTCAACCATTCAACGTGCATCTCGAGACATGACAACTGTCAAACCCTTTCAAATTCTTTGGTTGGGGTCGCAATGGTTACCACGGCGGTATCTATAATAAAATTATAGCTTCGCTTCGCGAGTGGGGACATTGGATTTTTTGAGTCCACCTCGCATTTTCAATGACAACATGGACTCGGGGGGTAGTTGTTATGCCCAAATCTGGCATAATAATTATCATGATTTAATTAGCTAAATTGATGGTTCATTATCTACAATGGGCCTCGAAGATGAAGATTGGGTCACTAAAAGCCCACTATTGGAATCAACCCAGCCTTACTAGAGGGCCACTTCGCTTCTTGTCAAATACAAGGGATCGCTTCGTATGACTCCCATCAAGGGATCGCTACTTGCTATCATCATAAATCAACACAGGATCGCTATCTCACTTTGTTAGAAGGCTCATGGCTAGATCCCGCGAGGTCACGTGAGTATCTATACCTTTGGGTTCGCTTTGCATGACTCGATCCCTCAAGGTCGCATGCCGAGCCCGTACTGCATCTCTGCCAGCCTCGCTTGTGACGTCACATTCTTGTCCATGCGAGACCATCGGTTTCCTTCTATAAATCATGGATCATGGATAGGATCAACAACTCACTGCCACATCAGCCCTAAACGAGTGGGCTTGGGCTATGACTTATCCTCTAAAACCCTAGCCCAGCTAGGTAACTTGCTACCCAAGAACTACGTACGGCTTGATCCCTATAAATAGGGTACGTAGGCACCTTGATACGGATGAGAAACACTTCACCCTTGAAATCACCTATCAAGATCAGCCACATCTATACACACAAACCCTAACCCTTATTCTTCTTTTATAAGCTTTATATCCGTATTTAGCTCCGTTAATCCAGCAACCTCCTAAAATATTGTTATACAATATTCTCCCTATAACAGATGTCAAGTAAACATGTTATCAATTCATGTTATATGTCATTGATTATTGTCTAATTTTAAAATAATTTTAACTCTAATTTTATTAATTTTTTTAAAGAATTAATAAATAAATAGGTAAATTATTTGTAATACGTTATTTATGTCATATAAATTTATATACCATGTTTTATGTATTAAATATCTAACTAATTTAAATCAAGTATAAAAAAGAAAACATAAGGGTGAAGGATATCTTGGACAAATCAGTTAAAGAGCTAAAAGCATCGTCGATTCTTACGACAAGTAACTCCAAAGCCCTACAAATGGCACATACTGATATCTCTGAAACTTGATCGGGTACTTCCTCGCCAACTCCTGCCTCGGAAGTGGTTTAGCTGTAGTGGGGTGTCTGCAAAACAACACCGAAGGGGGGGTTTGGCCCCGAGGTGCCTCCGGCGTGAGAATGAGAGTTAGCTTTGGAAGATAATAATCAAGTAGAGTATCACAAAAGTAATAAATGCGTGTAGGTGTGTAACAATGTCTAACCCCTAAACCCTAAATTCTAGGGGTATTTATAGCTCTAGGGTTAGGATTTAGGGGTCTGTTACCTTTACTCCTAGCCGTCGGATCCGGGGGACAAGAGGCTGAACTCCCGGGATGTAGGACACGTGTCCTTATTTGTGGGGACCGTTGACTGGAGTGTGGCAATGTTGCTGAGTACATGATTTGACACATGTTGTCGTTTGGACTTTAATGCTGGTCAGCGCCACGTGTGGGGATATCGGCCGAGCTGGGCTGCCACGTTTCCCAGGTGTCATCACTCTGGGGTCCGTTAATCCGGGGTTGGGGCTCCGGGTTCGGGGTCCGCTGGCTGGGGCTGGACTGTCCTCATTCTCATAAGTTGGATTATTTGTTATCATTGGGCCTGAGGTTGGGCCTGGGCTATTTTCTAGCCTATCATTTGCCCCCCACTCCCTTATGCGGATTCTCCGGATGAGGGAGTAGCTTAGGATTTGTTGCCTGTTTGAAGAGTTTTTTGCTTTGGTTGCCCTCCAGGACCGGGGTGTGTACTGGGTTACGCATCCCGGGGCTGATGGTATCGTAACTTGAAGCTTTGTTGCCTTGAAGAAAGATTTTACTTTGATTGCCCCATAGGTCCGGGGAGTGCGTTGAGGTACATACGCCCGGGGCGAAGGTTGTTTGGAGGCTGGGTGTGTATGCACATATATATATATTCGTAAATATATATATTGCATATATAAATATTCTGCATATGTGCATTTTTTTTTATTTTTTTTGGGAAAATAGCTGTCATCCACTGTCTCCGGGTTTTGGAGATAGTGGGCCGAAACTTTGGGTCGCCACGTGTCTCTGGCGGTTGAGGTTTAGGGTTTGTCTATAAATAGTGGTCGTCTTCATCACTTTTGTCTTTTACAAGCTTTTGATTTGCTGCCGTTATTCTGCTTCTCTGAGGACCTGATCTCCGGGCTATCATCGCTTCGGTTTTTCTTACTTTCTCCATTCCGGCCTCTCTACTCTTTGTAAGTCTTCTCTATCCGGACTTTTGTCAATTTACCGTTTTTCTTTTCCGGGGTTCTGGTACTCCTATAGGTAGCTCGCCTTTTTGTAGCTCCTTATTATCATTTTCTTATTGTGTTGGGTAGCTCGGGGTAGCATATTTGTATGGTTAAGCGATGTGTCACTGCCAACCGAGTGCTAACCCCTCTTTCCGAGCCCAGTACTTCTGCTAGTGTTAGCTCTTCAGATAGTAGCATAGATTGGATAGACTTAGAGTGGTGTATAATGGGGAAGAAGAAGAGTAGTTTGCCCGTTCTTACTAACATCGCAACAAAGGATATGGGCCCGAGGTATAGCCTCAGTGAGCCAGATGGTAGTTGGAGTCATAGTAAATATTATTTTGTTAAGAAGGACCCCGGGATTCCCCAAGCCTACTTCTTTAGGGATCTCAGTGTAGAATTTTCCCAAAATCCCGATGTGGCGGTGATGACGGAGTATAATAAAGCTTTCCTGGATTATAAGTTCGGGGATAAGCCTGGTTCCGGGATGGACGTTGGTCCGTTCCGAAGTAAGTATGTGAAGGAGCCGGTCGACTGGGATCCCATTTTCCGGGCCACATTTCATTTGG
This sequence comes from Kitagawia praeruptora, assembly GCA_037693485.1. Taxonomy (NCBI): domain Eukaryota; kingdom Viridiplantae; phylum Streptophyta; class Magnoliopsida; order Apiales; family Apiaceae; genus Kitagawia; species Kitagawia praeruptora. The sequence continues at coordinate 61,124,437 of CM075352.1, read as the reverse complement.
ATAATGATGTAGACTGGAGATGGCCGGAGCCCGGCGAAAAGATTTATCACAGACCGGAGGGTGGTTGGGTTGGAGGGTGGTTGGAACATCTGAGGTCGGGGTACGGGCCTAGATGTCACCAATTTGTCAAATCTTTATGCTTGTTCGAGTATGGGATTCCTATCACCCAGTTGACCCCGAACGCGGTGAAGTGGATTTCTTATTTTCTTGGTTGTTGTGAGAAAGCCGGGGTGCTGTCCACTTTTAAACTTTTCCACCATGTCTTCCAACTGGTGCATTCCAACAACGTACCCATGTACGAGTTTAGGTTCCGGGGTAAAGCATGTGGGTATCCCTCCTCGGCGTCAAAGCCTCTTATTATGCTCCCCACTTTAAAGGGTTGGAACGGGGAGTTTGCCTTCCTCCGGGGCGTTGACATCCGGTTCATGCCCAACTTTAAGGAGGAACCTCTTGTCATGAACTTTGAGGTGTTCGATCTTCAGGATGCGGCACTGGACCGGGTTCACGCTTTTTGCCGAGGTCTTGGAAGGCAAGTGACTCGGGACGATCTTATGAGTCATGAGTATCTTTTTGGGATAGGATGTAAGTTCGGGTTATATCTTGCTTTTAATTTTGCTTTTAACGTTCCTTTACTCCAGACTAATGTTCTACTTTCATGATTTCAGGCCTTCCCGGATACAGCCCGGAGTTTGAAAGGATTGTGCAGATGAGCAAAGCAAGCAAAGCTCTTGGTGCTGCTCTCCGGGGTATTGGTCACGTTCGTGACAATACCAAGGCTCCTGGAGATACTAGCGGCTCCCAAGCCAATCAAGAGGGGGCTTCTGAGAATAGGGCGGCGCGCCCCGAGGTTGCGGACCCGGAAGCTGGGGTTGAAGATTCTAGCCTGGTAGCGAGGAAAAGGCCGAGGGTGACCTCGGCTCAGACTGAGCTATTTGGGACTATGCTCTCCGACTGCGAGATTGTGCAGGAGGGTTCGGCTGCTGGTGGCCCGAAGAACTTTCGTCCTCATGAGCCGGCCCCCGTGTCTCCGAAGGAAAGAAATTTCATTGGCTTCCTAACTGACCTTCCCAGCAAGTCGGAGTGGGAGGAGATGAGCAAATCTACCTCCACCGAGTTGCTGCAGGAGATGATGGGGGTCTTCGGCCAGGTATATGCTTCTCCGGGCTCTTTCTATTTTTGCTTATTGATTCTGAATTTTTCTAACTTGCGTTCCTACCTTCGCAGCTTGGGGTCCGGGTTGCTGGAGCTGCTGCTAAAGCATGCAGGGAAGTGAAGGAGGCCCAAGTTGCTTTAAGCTCGGCCTCGGAGAAAGAAAAGGAAATTGCTGATCTGAAGCAGCAACTTGAGGAGCTGAAGGAGCGGACGGATGCCCGGGTTGAGAAGTTTAAGGGCGGAATCAAGCAGGCCGTCGACGAGAGGGACGCGGCCAAGGCTAAGCTGGCCGATTATAAGGCTGAGGTGAAGAGGCTCCGGGATGAGCTGAAGGCCAAGAAGCCCGAGGAGCAGGTAATTGCCGAGTTTCGGGGATCGAAAGCCTATGATGATGATCTGGCGCTCGTGGCTTCGAAAAAGATCCACCGCTGTTGGGTGATCTCTGAAAAGATGATCAAGACCGATCCCCAGACTGCTACCTGGGAGAACTTCATAAATGAGTACCTTGCTGCCGAGGATGCATTGGCCCGGGGTGAAGGCGAGCCTGTTGCTTACAAAGCTCCCAACTCCCCTCCTCCTAAAGATTGATTTCTCCCCGAGCGCCTCTGCAGACTGGCTGCGTCCAGAATCCGGGCTATGCCCATGTAATCTTTTGATCCTCTGAAAAACTCGCTGTATAACTTTGAATTTTGCTGTTGTATTACCGGGTGTTTCGGGCTGTTGGTCAGCCCGGCCCGTTTCTTTGTTTATGGATCTTTCTTATTTTTCATTCGTAAGTTTAATTTTTACCATGCTCCTTTGCTGCAGTTTGTATTGCCCCCCACTCCTTAATTCGGGTGTCCCGGATTGGGGAGTAGCGGTTTGTCCTCGGGCCAAAGCGTTGCTAAGGTCCCGGGCTTTGGCCTACTTGGAAAAGATGAAAACTTTTCCAAGTAGGAATTTTTGATGCCTATGGCTTCCCGGGCCGAAGCATTGCTAAGGTCTCGGGCTTTGGATTACTTGGAAAGGATGAAAACTTTTCCAAGTAGGAATTTTTGATGCCTATGGCTTCCCGGGCCGAAGCATTGATAAGGTCCCGGGCTTTGGATTACTTGGAAAGGATGAAAACTTTTCCAAGTAGGAATTTTTTATGCCTATGGCTTCCCGGGCCGAAGCATTGCTAAGGTCCCGGGCTTTGGCTTACTTGGAAAGGATGAAAACTTTTCCAAGTAGGAATTTTTGTACTGATTGTAGGATTGAAATACCAGGTGAGGAAATAGAGCTCTTTTTCATTGATAATAAAATGATTACATGATTTTCAATTACAATTCAAAAAATGCCCATGTACGAGCTGGAGCTATCTTCCTTTACTGGTAGTACTTTCTTAGCCTGAGGCCGTGCCAGGTGTTGGGGACCTCAGTGTTGTCCATGTGGCTGAGCTTATAGGTTCCGGGACGGAGTACTTCTTTGATTCTGTAAGGACCTTCCCACTTGGGCATAAGTTTTCCTGTGTTAGTGGAGTCTGATGCCTCGGTGTCCTTGAGCACTAGGTCCCCGATTTGGAAGTTTTTGACCCTTGATTTCTTTCCGAAGTATTCTCTTGTTTTTTCTTTGTATTTCTCCATTCTTTGAACTGCTTTGTCCCGGACCTCATCAACTATTTCCAGGTTAGCTTGTAGCCCTTCTTCATTTGCAATTTCATCAAAGTTGATTGCTCTGTGGGAAGGAGAACCCACTTCGATTGGCAACATTGCTTCGGTTCCATATGCTAGTTTGAACGGGGTTTCCCCTGTCCCGGACCTCGGACTAGTTCTATATGCCCACAACACATGTGGTAGTTCTTCGGGCCACTTGTTCTTGCTTTCTTTTAGCCTTTTCTCAATTCCCCTTAGCAAAATTCTGTTTGTTACTTCCACTTGCCCGTTGCCCTGGGGATAGGCTACTGAAGACTTCTTGTGCTTGATTCCCCTTTCCTTGAGATAATTTTCAAAGTCTGAGCCGATGAATTGAGGTCCATTATCTGAGACTAAGACCCTGGGTACGCCGAACCGCATTAAGATGTTGTCCATAAACTTGATGCAGTCTTGTTGATTTATGGTTCTCATTACCTTTACTTCGGACCACTTCGTCATATAGTCGATGGCAACTAAGAGGTATCGCAGATCGCCCTTAGCCCGGGGGAAAGGTCCCACTATATCAATTCCCCATACAGCAAAGGGGATGGGTGACAAGACTGAGGACGGCAGGACCGGGCTTTGCCTTGGGACATTGCTGAACAGCTGACAGTTTCTGCATTTCTTTACAAATTCTATTGTATCTGAGTGGATTGTTGGCTAGTAGTAGCCTTGTCTTATGATTTTGTATGCAAGGGCCTTTGCGGACATGTGGTCTCTACAAATCCCTTCATGAATCTCTTTCAAACAGTAGTTGGCTTCCTCCGGGCCTACACACTTGAGTATTGGAGATGAGAAAGTTCGGCGGTAGAGCTGGTTATCTTCAATGAAATATTTCGAAGCCTTGTTTTTCAGTCTTCTGGCTTCATTCTTGTCTTCGGGCAGCTTCCCTTCCTCCAGATATAGGATGAAAGGAGTCATCCAATTCGGGGTATCGTCTATTTCTATTATCTCTTCTTGGTCAATGGCCGGGGTTTCCAATTCTTCAAAATATACCGAACTGTCTAGCTCGGCTGAGTTCTGAACTAGCTTGGATCACTCATCAGCTCCGGAATTTTCTTCTCTGTTGATTTGGTTGATTTGGTACTCCGGAATGATGGCTAAGTAGCTTTTGACAAGCACTTGGTATTGGGCTAGTTTGGGATCTTTGGCCACATATTCGCCCTTGGTTTGCCGTACCACGATCTGGGAATCACTATGGATGCTCAGACTGTGGATTTTCAGAGTTCGTGCCAACCTTAGCCCGGCAAGGAGAGCCTCGCATTCAGCTTGATTGTTTGTTGCTTGAAATTTGAAGGTGATTGCTTGTCTGATCTGGAAGCCTTCCGGGCTTTTCATGATGATACCAGCCCCGGACCTTTCTGCCGTTGAGGATCCGTCTACGTGAAGTGTCCATGACTCTGGGTTTTGGTCCGGGATTTTCACAATTTCAGTTGCTATGGGAAGTTGCCGTGGTTCTGGGAAGGAGCACTCTACTATGAAGTCGGCCAGAGCCTGTGCTTTGATGGCTGTCCGGGGTATAAAAGTTAAGTGAAATTGGCTTAACTCGATTGCCCAATTTATCAATCTTCCTGATGCATCCGGCTTGTGGATTATTCGTCTTAGTGGCTGATCTGTTATGACCTTGATTTCTCTACCCTGGAAGTAGTGTCTGAGTTTTCTTGAAGCTGTGACTAAGGCAAAGGCAAACTTCTCCAGATTGGGATATCTGGTTTCCGCGTCTTTTAGTACTTGGCTCACATAATATACCGATTTCTGAGTGCCACCATCTTCCCGAACCAAAGCATCTGCTACGGCTAACGGTCCGGCGGAAAGGTAGAGATGCAAAGGTTCTCCGGGCTTGGGCTTTGTTAACAGAGGCGGTGATGAGAGATATTCCTTGATTGTGTCTAGGGAGGCTTGGCACTCTGGACCCCATGCGACTTCTTTTTTGTTGCTTGCTCCCTTGAGCAAATTGAAGAAAGGCAAACATTTTTTTGTTAGTTTGGAGATAAACCTTCGCAAGGCTGCTAATGACCCGGCTAATTTTTGGATGTCCTTCTGGGTTCGGGGCGGCTGCATGTCTAGGATTGCCTTGATTTTTTCTGGGTTGGCCTCAATTCCCCTCTGACTGATCATGAAGCCTAAGAATTTTCCTGCCGCCACCCCAAAGGTGCACTTTTCCGGGTTAAGTTTCATTTGATTCCTCCTTAGATTCTCAAAACATTCCCGTAGATCCGGGATGTGTTCCTCAACAGTTTTGGATTTGGCGATGATGTCGTCAACATAGGATTCCAAATTCCGTCCTATTTGGTCCTGGAAGACCTCAACCATGGCTCTTTGATAAGTAGCCCCGGCGTTCCGGAGCCCGAAGGGCATGAATTTGAAGGCATACACTGCCCTATGGGTGATGAAGGCTGTTTTGGCTATATCCGCCGGGTTCATCTTGATCTGGTTATATCCGGAGAAGGCGTCCATGAAGCTTAACATTACATGTCCCGAAGTGGCGTCGATGAGCTGGTCTATGTTGGGTAACGGGTATGGATCCTTAGGACAAGCATCATTGAGGTCGGTGTAATCAACGCACATGCTCCACTTTCCGCTAGGTTTCTTGACCAGAACCACATTGGTCAGCCACTCTGGATATTTGACCTCACAAATTATATCTGCATTGAGGAGTTTGTCTACCTCTTCGTCTATGGCCCTTTGTCTTTCCGGGGCAACATTCCTTCTTTTTTGTTTCACTGGTTTTCTCCTGGGGTCAACATCCAGGCTATGCATGGCCAGGGATTCCCGGAGTCCGGGCATATCCGCCGGGCTCCAGGCGAATACATCAGCATATTCCCGGAGTAGAGACACTAATTCCTCTTTGAAGGCCACCTCTAACCCCGCCCCAATCTTGATTTTTCTTTCAGAGTCTCCGGGTACCAGTTCAACTGTCTCAGTTTCTACTGCGGGCTCGACCTTGGCTTGGTTCTCCATCGTGGATGAATTTTGGATCCGGGCCTGGGAGTTTGAAGCCAGGTACCCCCGGGATGTGGAAGTTTCTGCCTCTTGGGTAGGGATCTCGAGGTTTTCGATAAATTGAACCTCCTTCCCGGGGTTCTTATGAGTTGAGTTTCTGTGCTTCTTTCTGCTTTGGTTCTTATGATAAGCGGAGGCTTTGCGCTTGTTCTCTGGATCTGTTTCGGCCATGACCAGGGCTTGGCCGTAGCATCGACTAGCTATTTCGGTATCACCTCTTACCTCTCCGACCCCGGAGGGTGTGGGAAATTTGACTTTAAGGTGTGGGGTCGAGGTTACGGCTCGGAGCTTGGTCAGGGCTGGGCGCCCCAGGATCACAATGTAGGAAGAAGGACTGTTTATTACATAAAACTTGATCATGTGGGTTACCTGCTTCGGGGTGGTGCCGAATTGGACAGGCAAGTAAAGGGTTCCTTGGATGGGGACCAAGTTGTGGCCGAAGCTGTACAGTGGGTCTTCCCGGCACTCATTCATTCTGATGCTTCCGAGTTGCATTCTGTCCATGGTATGCTTGAATAGTATGTTGGCGGAGGAGCCATTGTCAACAAGGATTCTCTTTACCTCATTTTCAGCGATGTCTAGGGTCACTACAAGGGCCTCATTGTGGTTAGGATCTACTCCTTCAAAGTCAGCATTACTAAATGATATGATTTGCTCCGGGGCCGAGTCTATCATCATCACCTCATCTCCGGAGTCTGGACTCCTTGGCGGGGAAGTGGAGCCTCCCAAGACTACATGTACCACATTCTTCGTTTTTTGGGCTCCATGACCTTCTTATGCAACAATTATATAAATTAATATAAAATCAGTTTCTCTTCATCTGTAACAATAATTCCATCATTTCATGTCATTATTCTGTTTTCAGTATAGAAATCTGAAAACCATTTTCAATTCTTTCTTTCAAGTTTTTGGGGATATCTGCTGGCGCCAGATACGTAGGACGATGATCAGTCGCCTCACCGTATCCGCTCTCTGTTTACTACTAGTAGAAGGGATGATCCCTACCTGGTAATCAACCCTGGAGGAAGGCTACCTGCTACATCCTCCCTTGGCATCTTCGTGCCGTAAGAAAATATTGAATGCTGGACTGTGCCACTCCCACACAGCCTCTTACGCTTACTGTTGCAATCCCCCTTTTTCAAATCATTTTACCATTATCAAATACCATTTCACATTTTTCCACTTTTCCGTTTCCATTCGCATTTCCATTCACATATATCATTTCCATTTCCATTTATCATCACTTTTTAAAATATTTATGTCATAATACTTTGATTATAACTCAGACATCTATTCTATATTCAATAAAATCAAATATGTTCTTGTATACATAAAGTATTCCATTTATTTTAGAAGTATTAAATAATACTCAGTAATATCTGTCACAACATTTAGAAAGAATATTTTTAACATAATATTATAAATCATATAACCCTTGATAATAACTGATACCATTCCTTTATATATAACTCTAGATAACAACTGATACCATTCCTTCATATATAACTCTTAATCATAAGGCATGTTCACTTCATGCACAATCATCTCTATGTATATCCATATCCATCTCATACTCATATTCACATCCATATTCATATACATCTTTGTATACCTCTCCTTTTACTTTCAATAATCAAGGAAAACAATTTCTTAACAATATAGTAACACTGGCATCACATATATATATGTTCCATGAAATCAAGTTTCTTTGAAGATAAATAATTTCCAAGTAGGGATAGAAAAGATCTTGCCTGAATCTCTAAGACGAGCCTGTGAAATCCTGAGTTCGTCTCCCGACTCTATAGAAATGAAAAGATCACCGTTAATATATATATATCCCACTTAATAACCTAATCTTTATACAATAACACCCTTGACTCCTAAAATATGTTTAACATATCACTATTGCCCCAAAAGTTCAAGAACTCAACCATTTATAAACTCAATCGAAGTTTCAGGGGTTTTCACCATTTTCCCTAACGACCACACTTAACTGTAAAAATTCCCAGAAAATATGGATTTCGAATTTTACCATAAGACCAACTGGTAATGCCTCTTTGAGTACCCTACGACCATATCCCAAAATTTTATAATTTTGAAGAATGTCTAAGTATGGTAGTTATAGCCTCAAAGTTAACACAATTACGGTTTCTCGGTTTTCAAACGTCTTTCACTAAAACTGACTTTTCTCCTAAACCGTTCATCAGATTTTAACGCACTTTATATCAAAACGATCTATGAACTAAGATCTATCATTTCATGGTCACTTGGTACTCTAGACAGGGTGCTACCGTACGGTATTGGTGTCCAAAAACAGGGCAGTTTTTGTTCTAACGAAAATCGGACATTATAACGGCTATATTTCGGACATTCCAAAAACCATTCCATCACAACCAAGCCATATAATCATCCACCACTCCATACACATCAATATTACATCCTCATAATCCATATAATCAGTGGTGAGGCCTCAATACCATCACCCAACAATCAATCAAAATTTATGCTAGCTAACATCACAATAATCACTTTTAACCACACATCATCCATTAACATCACTAAAACTCACATAATAAAAAGGGGTTAGGGTTTATACCTGCCTTGAAGCTTTAACAACACTTAACAAAGGCTTGTAGTCCTTGAGAAGCCTTGATATAACCTTATAACACCTTAAACTAACAAGAAACATCAAGAACATACTTAGAGATTTTCGGAGTTCTAAAACCCAGCTGAAAGAACACGAAAAACGAGGCCCTTACCTTGCTTTTCTGGACAAACCTTGTGAAATAAGAGTTATAGATTATCTCATGGGCTTTCCAAAAAGCTATAGAATGTAAAATTTGGATGAGAAACGAAGGAGATATGCCTGTTCTAAGTAGGCTGTTACTGTTTGGCCGAATTGATGAAATAAGGTGGGGGAGAGAGTTTTGCTCTTGGTTTTGATCTTATCTAGCTAATCACTTATTAATTCTAGAGTATGGTGGAAGATTGGAAGATATTTAGTGTATAAAACCATGCTAAATGACTAATTTGCCCCTTAAAACAAGTTAGTGGATGGTGATGTCACTTGATGATCCAATAAATCCCATTTTGATTTTCTAAGTATAATGCTAATGATCTTGGTAAGTAAAAATGTGGTATGTATCCTTGTTATATTAATAATATTGGTTTCTTGGTTTCCATACTCGTCTAATTGTGGTTCGTCTCGAATATACCTCATTATCTCAGTGGTTCTGAAATCATTTAACATTCCAAATTCCTTTGGTATTCTCTTAACTTAAAAATCCCCTGGTTTAATCTAAATTCTCTAATCCCTCAATATATAATTCTTATAATATTTCCATGCCCCTTAAGATCCAATAGAAGCTCTTTGGAAGTCAAAATCCTCAAAAATCCATATTTAGGAATTTCTGAAATCCATCGTCATTTCGAGTCACTTAATTTCAGTGTACATTACTAGTATGGTTTCTGTTTATTCATTTTCTGTTTCCATTGCAGAGTACCTACATACCATTTCTCTAAATCCTCAAAATTACTATTCATGGGATCACTGTAGTATTGCTAGAGTTAGGGTTATTACAGAGCGTGTCTTGGATCTCGAATCCGGAATCATTATTGACTTTTCTTTGTAACTCATGGATCATCTGTACCAGGTTATTCGGATGTTCTTCATCATCCGAGACCATCACCGGGCTTGACTCTCTCCGGGTTCTTTTGGATTTAGACTTTCTTATCCTTTCCTCATCTTGGAGCCTCTTTTGGACTCTAAGTTCCAACTTATCCTGTTCTTCCTGCCTTATCCTTTCCCGAAGTCTTTCCATCCATTTTAGCTCGTCAGTCTCATCATCTCTGACTTTACTTTGGACAGGATGGTCCCTTTCGTTTCTTTTACCTTGGTTCCCGAGGCGAGCGAAGACCGAGGCTCGCGAGTGGTGGGAGTTGGCTGATCCTTCGGAGTTTTCCGCCTGGTCGGGTTCAGGTTCCGGATGGGGGCGATTTCGGTAAGCTCGGATTGCTTCAACAAGTTCCTCCGGGGTTAAATTCTCCATTTGGGCAGAGTCAAGGGGTACGTCGGTATACTTGTACCGGTTCACTTCAACCGTGACCCGGGCATCATTCGGACCGATCCCGAGTCTCTCTTGGACTGGGACCTGGTTTTGCGGGATCTGCTCCGGAATCGGGACCAGGGGCTCTTCTCTCGGGGCGCTGTTGGCTGGGCGTTGGGTGGATTTGCTTGGTCGAGGCATGGTCGCTGGTAGATTCGGGTTAGCTGGTGTTTATACTAAATCACGCAAGCGTACGTGGTCACAAGTAATATATAAGGTTAAGTCCAAATTCGTTCCCACAGGGATCAAGTTATGGTTCTATTCAGTAAATATGCCTATGCAACAATGTATGGTTATTATGCACTGCTAAGACAATAACAATTTTGGGTTTATTAAACTAAATTAACTAAGACACAAATTAACAAAACTAAGAATTAACTAACTAACAAGAATTAAAATCTAATTACGTCTGCAAGAGTAAACATGGAATCCTAACTTCATTAAATACTTTGCTTAGATCTGACGCCTTTAATCACTATATGCAATGGCTATGATATCTGATCGGATAACACGAAACAAGTACACGCTACTTCTCAGTATACGTATACCAAACTAAACATACATCCACAAAAGAGATAGAAGATGAATAGACACCAATTATGCTTAGATCCTATATGTCTATAGAATTTGAAAACATAACGGTTGAAGAGCAAGTTATCCATAAAGATCACATAGGGCAATATAAGTATTCTCATCTCATACTACGAATCATGTTGATAACAATCATGAACCTATGCTAGCATGGCAAGTTCTAAATCTCAAGATCCACTTTCACTTCACAAGAGATTAACAAATTAGATGTTCGCGACGCATCTATCTATTTAGCATAACCATACGAGGATATCAATTATACACTACACACAGATCTTTAAAGCATCAAGATACTAAGTTCCATAAATAACTCCGTTAGAATCCCATAACAACGATTAGCTCATAATTGAACCTCTCATCATCATGGGATCTGATGAAACCATGATAAAAACAAGATATGAAAAAATACAAATAAAACTAAGTAATTGATATGTAATAGTTCTACTCCTAATGATGATAATCTATCATCCAATTTACAAGAGTTGGATGTGTTTATATAGGCTCTATAATTCTTGCCCAGCAAGAAAATACCCAAAATAGATTTAAAACAGAATTTCTGCAAAATACGTTTTCTAAACTGATTCTGTTTTTTAAGGGAAATTCGCAGCTGCCTTTTCTTCAGTAATTCTGGATCGTTCCAGCTGCAATTGGGCCTCTGGACCACTTTAGAATGATAGAGAATCTCGTTATCTTCGCGTGGACTGCTTACGGGCCTCAAACGGAGTTGTAGAACTCAAGATATGGCCAAAATAGTAAAAACTGTAATTTTTCAGCACCGCGCGCATGCAACCTGCGCCCAACAGTCTGTTCTTCGCGCAAATTGCTCATACCCGGCGCAATTTGCTCCTGGGAATCCTATCCCAAGTTGTAGAAAATCTCCCAGGCTTCGCGTGGGCAGTAAGATCGCTGAAAACTGACTTCTAGAACTCCAGATATGTCCAAAACAGTGTAGACTGCACAACCGTCTCAGAAATCCGAATTTTAATTAATTTATTCTCCAAAAACGATAGAAGCATCAACCTTAATCAACATTCTTGTAAATCTGCACAACTAAGCAAAATACATCAAAACTACCACAAACTTGAGTCCAAGACAATCAATTTAAGCCATTATAGAATGTTCCAAGTGGATATAAACTCCACTTATCACACCCCCAAACTTAAACCGATGTTTGTCCTCAAGCATAAACAATTACAACTAACTAACTAACTAGTACCACTTCCGTAGGTGATCACGGTTGCATTTGGCATATGCAACAAGCCCTTTAAACCCCTAGGCAGCCCTAGTGGACGAGTAAGGTCTCGTGAGGGCCTATAGCGAATGTACCCACAAAATCCAATGCAATGCAATGCAAGAATGCAACTAATATGAAAATGCAAAGATCTAGTACTAATATCCTACCATACCTTCAAATCCTCTCATGCCATATCAACTTAAGAATCAAAGTAATTACGCAATGTCTTGGTGTCGAAAGTGCAAGTATTCACATAGTCTACTAAATGAACATGCATAAGTTCTCACAAGCCCATGTCAAGTGTAAGAACAAGTTAGTAAACATGCTAAGCCTACAAGAGTACATCTTTGAGATAAAACTCGGGATCTTATACGCAAAAACAAGCAAACACTCACAATCCACTCACAAAAGAATATTCACTCAAGAACAAGGGTAAGTGTATCACTCAATTCCAACAAAATCATAAGCATGCTTGACATTTGGTATCAATCTAACTCTTAACACAACATACATCAATGACGATAATCAAAAGGTCTTTATTTGGGTTGTATCGGGGCTAGGGACAAGGTAGGTCAAATAAGCCAAAACAGGTGAAGTGTCAAAAGCTAGTAAGTACCATAATACATCATTCACAATACCATATTTCCCCCCACATAATTTTTACTAAAACAAACACTCGACTGAAATAGGATCACAACAAACACAAACATGCTCTCATAATTTTTTTTTCTTTTTTTTCTTTTTCATATTTTTTTTCTTTTTTTTCTTTTTTTCTTCTTTTGTTTTTTTTTCTTTTTTTTTCGAGAGCTAAATATAACACAAACAATAATATAAACAATAACAATGATCCCACAATTTATTACATATGTCGACTATCAAGTAAACAACCAAACCCAATTTTCAATATTTCCCCCAAAAGTATGACCAACAATAAACCCCACCTTACACACCTTATTACTCCCTTAAGCACTCTACTAGCCTTTGACAATGTAGATTCAAATTAATGTAAGGCCAATACAAGAAAAAGGTCTAGGCAAGTAATGTGGCATGTCACCGAAAAAATAGGATTAAGCTCAACGGGTTAACTAATTGATCATGTAAATATGGTGTGGTAATATGGGAAAATATGCGGTTAATCCTAATTGCCTTTATCATTTTAATCGTCAAATAATGTCATGCGTTTCCAGAAAGACCTCAAACAACTGCTAGCAATGCAAACAATCCGTGGACACTCAAGCAAACGAATAAATTGCAACAAATATGCAATAAGGCTCAAAAACTCACTTGGTGGAAAAACATACTTAATCCCAAGCAAAAATCTCTCTAACGCACCGACTTGTATTCAAAGCATGCAAACTAAATCATCTTGCACATATTCATGTCCTTCTAATCACTTACAACATTCAATAAGTCTACTAGCTTCAACTCACTAGTGTATGTGTGTGCACAAGAACAAAGCATATCACTTCTCAATCAAAAGCGTCAACAACATAAAATTTCTATCAAGCATGGGTGCAAATGCAAACTACTATGGACTCACATGATATACGAACATAAAAACAGAATGTCCTATATGAAACAAACGTAGATAACACGAACAAAAATGCATAATTTACTACTACTAATATGCAAAACATGAAATCCTACATGAACAAATAATACAACAACAACTACTAATCCCTCAAACCACCCCCAAACTTAAAATATTCAATGTTCGCATTGAATGGAAATAAATACGAGGGATAATAGAAAACATACCTAACCGTCCTCATCCTCGAATGAATCTGGCGGAGGATACTGCGTACAAGCTCCATAGACTGGCCACTTCCCACATAACAAGAATACTACAAAACCCCCAACTTACAAGAACACAAATTCGTAATAAAAATAAGATTAGAGAAAAAGATGTACCCAATACGAATCGAAGAGGTGAACTTGCAATTAATTCCTCTTTAGAATTGAATTTTTAGAGATTTAAAGAAGTAGAAGAGGAATTGGATTTGTATGTATAGGTGGGTATATAGATTTGGGGGGAAAAAAATAAAGAAAATAAAAAATAAAATAAAATTAAATAAAAAAATTGAAATAAGAGATGGATTGGGAATAATTTGGAATTAATATAGGACTAGAATTAGGATTTTAGGTGGAGAAAATAATTAGAAAAGGGGTTGGAATTGATTTAGGGGATGAATTGATTTTAATATATTAAAACACGTACATAAACACACGTACAAAACAAAAACTTACCTGGATAAAATCACGCACAAAACAACTTACCTGGACTGGACAGAAGATGTTGCTCGACCTGGCGCGCGGTTGGAGCTGTAGCGCGTGGAAGTTCCTGCCAATTTTTTTTTTTTTTTTTTTTGACAAATACAACACATTTTTTTTTTACAAAGACAACACAATTTTTTTTTCCTACACTAATGCATGGGTTGCCTCCCACCAAGCGCTTCTTTAACGTCAATAGCTTGACGTTACTTCCAAGGCTCCATTAAGGATGATAATAGTTTGCCTGGTCATCTCTTCGCGAGACTTCATCGTCATCACGGCGGCACACTTTTTGCTCCTTCTCCTTGCTTGGCCTATTCATGTAGCAACTATATCCTCTTCCAATGCCTTCATCTGTTGACCCAAAATCTGTCAATTTATAGAACAACACACATTCACTTGAATATAATGGAGGAGGGTAACTGTAAGTTGCTGAAGCCTTTGGTTCCTCAAAAAGAACTTCCTCCATTGGCTCTAATGCGCTACCTCCATCTTTAAACTCTGAGACAAGTAGAAAATCTGCATCTTTCTCATGTTCTTCATCAACCTCTTGGTTCGCACATACCAATTCTTGAAATTTCTGCAGCTCAACAGTGTCTGTCCCAAATAGTTCTTTTTCCAAATCTTCCACCATCCTAACATGATCAAATTCCTCACATGGCTTGTGAACACTAACCTCCTCTTGGAATTTGTCTTCTTCAATTAAGCATGCAGTACCTTGCTCCAAGTCACCGTTATTTTCTGGAACTGCCTCTGGTATGAATTGCTGATTATCTTGATCCAAGGCATTCCTAACTTGAGCAGCTATTGTTTCCAAAGATTTGATAGACGCCTCGTTACTCTTTATACGCATCCTAATCTCCTCCAGAGTCTCTTGTTCCAATGATCTCACAGCTTGAGCAACTAGAATCTCCAAAGATTTGAGAGACTCCTCATTACTCTTCACAAGCATCCTAATCTCCTCCCTAGTAGGAACCTCATCTGATTGAAAAGTAGGAGTAGTTTGCTGATGTTGAAAATCTTCACTTCCATAGAAATATGACATATCTGGAACATCTTGCTGGTACTGTTGAGGATGATATTGAAAATATGGTTGTTCCTCATAAGTGACATATGGATCAACTCCTTCGTAGTAACAATATTGTGAGGGATCATGAACGCCCAAACACCGCTCACATTGATAAGGCATGGATGTCCTCGAATATGCCCACCATGGCAACTCCTCGCATGCCATCTTCAAACACTCAAGTACCTGAAACACACCAAACTAAACAAGATAGATAAGAAAAAATCTGAGTCAGTGAACTCTAACGACCACTATTGACAAGCACATAAACAAAAAATAAAACACCAATGATCCCCGGCAGCGGCGCCAAAAACTTGTTTACACTAAATCACGCAAGCGTACGTGGTCACAAGTAATATATAAGGTTAAGTCCAAATTCGTTCCCACAGGGATCAAGTTATGGTTCTATTCAGTAAATTGATAGGATATATTTTTATATATATTTTAGATGATTTTATTCCCATATTTAATTTCATTTTGCATTTATTTGGGTATTTATTTAATAAATCTTAATGTTTTATTGTAGAAGACAAGAATTCCTAATTTTGGAAGAATTTGGGCTTAAAGATCTATTTTGGAGCTAAAAATGAAGAAATTCGGATTTATTGAGCTACACCCGCTTTCTACGGTATTTAATTCATATCTGGAGTTATAGGAGTCGGATTTGGACGATCTTACTGTCCACGCGAAGCTTAGAAA
This sequence comes from Kitagawia praeruptora, assembly GCA_037693485.1. Taxonomy (NCBI): domain Eukaryota; kingdom Viridiplantae; phylum Streptophyta; class Magnoliopsida; order Apiales; family Apiaceae; genus Kitagawia; species Kitagawia praeruptora. The sequence continues at coordinate 61,108,663 of CM075352.1, read as the reverse complement.
ATTATCTACAATTCAGAGGGATTAAATCAGCAAAAATTCGATTGGAGCAGCTCAAAATCTGAGGAGCAAATTCAGTTCCGAATTTTAGTTGTAATTTCTTGTAGTTTATTAAAAATGTAAAACATGTGTTTTGGACTTTGGTTGATGAGTTGTTGGGAGGAATAATGCAGCCGAAATTGATGAATTGGTTGGCAAAGAAAGGTCTTCAAAATGGTGCTAATGATGAATTTGTTGTCAAAGAAGGAGGCCTATCAAATGCTACAAAAGGAAGAGAAGTGCAGGGAGAAAAACTACATTAGTTTAGCATTAGATTAGGACATAGCATATAATTTAGACTAGGAAGCCTACTGCATAAACATTTCACATTTCCACCACCTTCATTTCTTTCATTCGGCTGCAAGTTTTATTGGAATTAGGGGCTTGGTTTTCTTTTCTTTTATGTACACTTTCTTCGGCTTAATTCTTCGTTGATGTAAGGTATTTTCTATTTTCTCTTGTTTATATTTTAGATGGATTCTTATATAATTTTAGTTGTTATTAATTTTTATATTAGTGAGTAGTTTGTTTTAGGGCATAAAGGGAAGCCATGTTTGCATGATAATTCTGGTATGATTTTTATAGTGGTTTGATTGATTATGGTAAATTCTAATCGATTATGTTTTGATATTTAATTTGTGTTAGTGGCCAATATCACAGATTAATTATATGCAAATAGGGGTAATAGATCGAGAGATTTTACTCACTAGAGGCACACATACGATTAGCGGAATTGAATTTTATTGCGAGAGCATAATTGAATTTCCGAGAGCGTTAATACTTGAGAGAGATTAACACATGTTCTAATTACCCGATTAATTAAATTACTAAAAGTGATTATATGTGTAAGCACGTTTCGGGAATATTGATACTTGAGAGAGATTAACAAACTCTAAATTGCATGACCATTTTGATCGCTTTAGCTTAGAAGCCAGATATTATGTAAACATGGTGGACCTAATTGCCCTAGATTTTAAATTCATTGTTTATCCCTTAATTAATTAGTTAAATTAATATAAATAATTAGTTAGTAAATATTTTCATAATTATATATTTTTGTCCCGGAAACAATTGAATTAAAATCGATAAAACCTGCCTCCCTGTGAACGAACTTAAAAATATACCACATCAAATTGGCGCCGCTGCCGGGGAGGCAAAAATTATCGATTTCAAATTAATTATTTTTTTTTGTAGTTTAGATTTTATTTTATTAATAATAATAAAAAAAACAACAAAAAAATATCAATTTTAATTAATTTGCAATTCGTATTTTCTGTGTTTTCGGTGTTTATTCGAAGTGATTGTCTGTTTTAGTCTAAGCATCAAACCCAGTTCAACCTGTTTCCCCTGTTTTAAACCCAACTGTCCATCCCTTCACCCCCTTCTTCGATTGCAACACAGCCCCCTTTCACTTCTTCCTCTCCTTTCACCACATCTTCTCCACCTGCTCTTCCCTATTTTCTCCATTATCGCCTGCAAATCTTCGTTTCCTCTCCAGCCTTCCTCCCCTTCTCGCACGACCGCGCTTCCTCACCTCCTCCACAGCTGACCTCTGCCTTCACCCGCCCTCCACGCCTTCACTACCGTTCTTCATCACCGAACTCATCCCAAAACCGCAGCCTCCTCTTCTTTGACTAAAATTCCCAGTCCCCTGTCTCCCCCTCCTCTCTTCCACGACCCAACCATAACCACCTCCTTCCTCCTCCTTCTTCCCCGCGTCAACACCACCAACGCCACATCTCACTCCATCTCCCCCCTTCGATTCAACACCCATCTCCACCACCGCTCCCCGTACCTCCTCCGTTCGCAATCCCTTTCTCCGATTCTTACACTAAAACCACGCCACTCCTCCTTCACTACATACCTCTTCTCCGTCCACACCAGACACAACAACACCCTCAACAAAGTTCTAACAACCTGCGAGTTTGTACAGTCCGTTTGTGTCGGGAATCGGTGACAGTCAATTAAGTCGGGATTGTTCTGTGTGTTGTTCATTCTGAGTAGTCTGTGTTTTGATGGCCGAGATTCCGAGTCACCATTGTTGAGTTTTAATTTCCGTAGATTATTTGCAATGATGCCGAGTCGAGTCTGAGTTCGTAGCCGAGTTTTTGTCCTTGGTCCTGAGTATTGTTTTCCGAGTTCGTAGTATGGTAATTGTGAGTATTGTTTTGGTAGTTCAAGTTGCCGAGTTGCTGTTGATTCATTATTGAGTTTTAGCAATTTTAGTGTTTGCGGAGTTGCAGTTTAATTTTGTTAGCCGAGTCTTTTGCCAGTGTCTTGTTCCTGAGTTTCGTTTGTTGGGTTTGTAATTGTATGTGTTATTGGTATTTCTGGCTAGTTCTATTTACGAAGCAATCATGTCCAATTTTTTTTAAAATTTTTGTAAATAAAATTTCCAGTTTTTGTTGTGTTAATTGTTTTATTTTGATTTTGTAATTAAAGTCCGTTTCCGGTTTGTAATAATGCAATGTTAAAATTAAAAATAAAATAAAATTTCGGGATTTAATTAGATTTTAAATAATTTTTAATTAATTGTTAAATTAGTTTTTAGATCTTTTCATTTTTACTTAATTAGTTTAAAATAGTTTAAATCTTCTTTTAAATTTGTATAGATGTTTTGTGAGTTTTGTCTATTGTGGCTTGTTTGATTAAAAAAAATTAAATTAAATTAAAAATAAAATACAGATTTTATATTTTGTTTAATTTGTTAAATTTTTAGTTCGTTATGTTTTCTTTGTCTCATTGGAACTTTAGTTCCAATTGAGACAGATTTTACTTCGTTTCTTGGCTTTGTAGTGTGTTTGCAGGTCTGCAATGGGTGAAGTTGACACTTTTACACATCTTTCTTTCTTAGTAGAGGCATATACTCGAGAAATTGCCTCGTGGAATACTGCGGAGCCCACTACATGTCCGATGAGTACAAATGAGATGTCGCAAGTGGCCCCTGAAACTTACACTGGTTGTGAAGTTTGTGGAATTTATGGTCACTTTGGTTTTGAATGCTCTTACAATGTCTATAATTCTCAGAGTGCTCAGTTGGGACAAATGAATTCTTTTGAAAAAGGATATGGGTACAATCAGTATTCAAACACTTTTGATCAAGAATACGTGAATCAACCAGATTTCTACTACCAGGACAATGGTGCTCAAAATTTTTCATATCATAATCAGCAACAGTTTGAGCAACAATATTATCAGTCACATGAGCAGCCGCCACAGCAAGAATATCAATATCCTCATCTACAAGAAGATCTACATGTTTCTCAACCCAGCGTAGATGTGCAAGCTGATCAGACAAATGAGATGTGGGATATCTTGAATAAACTGCTAAAGAGTTCTGAAGAACAAGCCGAGATGATCAAAGAATTAGAAACTCAAAGTTTGGCTATTGAATCTCAAATTGCACAGTTGATAAACTCTTCTACTACAGGGCAGCTCGACTATTTACCATCATCATCTATCCGATCCGAAGAGGACCTGACTGCTATCAATCTCACAAACGATCAGGAATATGATAGTTTCTCCATGTATGTTGATGATGAGGTCTTTGATAAAGAGAAGGAGCATGCCACCGATGACGAGATCAATGATGTTGCTGCTACCGAGAACAATGTGACTGATGATGAGGCTACAAAGGAAAGCAATACAGAGATGGTTGTTGTTTCTCTTCCGCAACCTGTGCCTAAGCTACCATGTATTGATAAATTTGCTTTCGATCTAGCCTCTACTTACAAGGCTTCTCTGCTCAAGAACACTTATTTCAAGGTTGATATGATAACAAATATTGTCCAAGATGATATTTCTCAATTTCTGGTTGAGGATCCATACAAAGTGGCTCTTACGTGTCAAGCCAAAGAAGCGGGAGAAAATGGAAGTGTCTACTTAATAAAAGATGCGATAAGCCAAGATGTTCGAATGGCTCATGTGGAAGTGATGAGTGAAGAAAAGCCACCACCAGAGCCTCCACCTTATGTCAAGGGAGTTCGATACTTTCGTGGTGTCGAATTCTATCGTTGTTTCATCACAAAGTTTTCCAAAACTGCAGAATCACTTAATCAATTATTGCTTATTGATGTCATATTTTATATTATTAATGCTTCTTTGGAAATTTTGTGCAGGATTGCAACAACTGTTGATGCTCGTGGTGGTCCCGTGCAGCAGGTTTTTGGTCTTTTCGGAGCGGCACTCCATGCTTCGACATTCAGTGCCTCGACACTTCATGTATTAGGGGAGTATTTCTTACTTTTCTTTGTATTTCTTATTTCTCTTTTATATATTTGTTCATTGAGGACAATGAACCACTTAAGTGTGGGGATGAGTTCTCAATGATTAAAAATTCAAAAAAAAAAAAAAAAATTAAAAAAAATTAGAAAATTAGAAAATTATTTGCCTCGTCTCATAGTGTGTTAACAAGGATAGGTACACATCTTGTGAGCTTATTTTGCATGATTAATTGACATGTCATATCTCTAAAAATCATTTGTTACTTGATGATTCCTTGTACGTACTTGCGAAAATTTTAAAACTTGAGATACATCATTGTCAATTTTAGTGAGTACTGAAGCATGCTTTCACCTTGTGAGATCTTGAGCCTAATTTGTGATTGATACATTCTATATCGATCAATTTTTATTGTTGTGTGTTAGTTCATCATTAGGCATGTTGCTCTAGAACTTGCTTTAAACCATTTTGAGATTACATGATATCTGTATGCATGAAAAATGATAAAGGCATTAGGATTGACCGTGTTTATCCAAACAGTACCCTTGAATTATATATCCTTAGTGAACCCCTTTGAGCTTTTTATCCGTTCTTTTCGTATATCACCAATCTAAATTCTTGAGCCTACTTTTTTATTCTTCTCTTGATTTACTAGTAGAGCACTTTGATTCATTTGGGGGTTGGTGAGTGCATAGTGTGGGGATATCTTTGTTAAAGTGTGAAAATTTGGCGGGAATCGTAAAAAAAAAAAAAAAAAAAAAAAAAAAAAGAAAGAAAAAAAAAATAAAAAGATCAAGTGGAGTTGTGTTCATTGGTTTGTGCAATATGAAAGTAGAAAAGTACATGGTAATATGTGCTTGGGTTTAATGCTTGTGAAAGCCTGATCACCTTTTACATGATCAAAATTTCATGTTGAGTGCTTTAATTAAAAATGAACATTGTGCTCTGTTAGTTTGTCAAGTTAGCCACTTGTCAGCCTTTTTCTTGATTCCCTACCCTTCACCTTAGCCACGTTACAACCTTTAACAAAGACCTTTTGATTTGTGCATGCATGTATACAAAGTAGTGGAGATTTGGTGGACAACCAAGCCTATGGTTGCACATGACTTAATTGATTGAACTTGAGCGAATACACTTCACCTATACACATGTGTGATTTGAGAGTTTTGTGAGCTTCATTTATATCCATAGCATGTTACTCACTGAATGCGGCATTGATATATATTTCATGATCTTTTTGTCTCTCTAGACTGTGTGCTTACTTGGATAGTCTTGTACAAATGATGCGTAAATTGAAAGACTTGTCTTTTCTGTATTGTGTAATTAAGTTTTGCATGTGTGGAGTACTATGATAGGTTGCATACTTGAGACTTGGCAGAGAAAAAAATGGATTTTGTGGGTAAATTCACTATAAACCCTCACGAGACAACACTCGTCCTACTAGGGCTGCCTAGGGGTTTAACGGCTTGTTGCATGTGCTCAATGCAATCGTGTCATCTACGAAAGTGATATTAGCTAGGATTTAGTTTTTATTTCGCTTATTTGCCCGAGGACGTGCAAATGCTTAGTGTGGGGATGTGGTATATTTTTAAGTTCGTTCACAGGGAGGCAGGTTTTATCGATTTTAATTCAATTGTTTCCGGGACAAAAATATATAATTATGAAAATATTTACTAACTAATTATTTATATTAATTTAACTAATTAATTAAGGGATAAACAATGAATTTAAAATCTAGGGCAATTAGGTCCACCATGTTTACATAATATCTGGCTTCTAAGCTAAAGCGATCAAAATGGTCATGCAATTTAGAGTTTGTTAATCTCTCTCAAGTATCAATATTCCCGAAACGTGCTTACACATATAATCACTTTTAGTAATTTAATTAATCGGGTAATTAGAACATGTGTTAATCTCTCTCAAGTATTAACGCTCTCGGAAATTCAATTATGCTCTCGCAATAAAATTCAATTCCGCTAATCGTATGTGTGCCTCTAGTGAGTAAAATCTCTCGATCTATTACCCCTATTTGCATATAATTAATCTGTGATATTGGCCACTAACACAAATTAAATATCAAAACATAATCGATTAGAATTTACCATAATCAATCAAACCACTATAAAAATCATACCAGAATTATCATGCAAACATGGCTTCCCTTTATGCCCTAAAACAAACTACTCACTAATATAAAAATTAATAACAACTAAAATTATATAAGAATCCATCTAAAATATAAACAAGAGAAAATAGAAAATACCTTACATCAACGAAGAATTAAGCCGAAGAAAGTGTACATAAAAGAAAAGAAAACCAAGCCCCTAATTCCAATAAAACTTGCAGCCGAATGAAAGAAATGAAGGTGGTGGAAATGTGAAATGTTTATGCAGTAGGCTTCCTAGTCTAAATTATATGCTATGTCCTAATCTAATGCTAAACTAATGTAGTTTTTCTCCCTGCACTTCTCTTCCTTTTGTAGCATTTGATAGGCCTCCTTCTTTGACAACAAATTCATCATTAGCACCATTTTGAAGACCTTTCTTTGCCAACCAATTCATCAATTTCGGCTGCATTATTCCTCCCAACAACTCATCAACCAAAGTCCAAAACACATGTTTTACATTTTTAATAAACTACAAGAAATTACAACTAAAATTCGGAACTAAATTTGCTCCTCAGATTTTGAGCTGCTCCAATCGAATTTTTGCTGATTTAATCCCTCTGAATTGTAGATAATTTTCTAAGCTTCGCGTGGACAGTAAGATCGTCCAAATCCGACTCCTAGAACTCCAGATATGAATTAAATACAGTAGAAAGCGGGTGTAGCTCAATAAATCCGAATTTCTTCATTTTTAGCTCCAAAATAGATCTTTAAGCCCAAATTTTTCCAAAATTAGGAATTCTTGTCTTCTACAATAAAACATTAAGATTTATTAAATAAATACCCAAATAAATGCAAAATGCAATTAAATATGGGAATAAAATCATCTAAAATATATATAAAAATATATCCTATCATAAATATGCCTATGCAACAATGTATGGTTATTATGCACTGCTAAGACAATAACAATTTTGGGTTTATTAAACTAAATTAACTAAGACACAAATTAACAAAACTAAGAATTAACTAACTAACAAGAATTAAAATCTAATTACGTCTGCAAGAGTAAACATGGAATCCTAACTTCATTAAATACTTTGCTTAGATCTGACGCCTTTAATCACTATATGCAATGGCTATGATATCTGATCGGATAACACGAAACAAGTACACGCTACTTCTCAGTATACGTATACCAAACTAAACATACATCCACAAAAGATATAGAAGATGAATAGACACCAATTATGCTTAGACCCTATATGTCTATAGAATTTGAAAACATAACGGTTGAAGAGCAAGTTATCCATAAAGATCACATAGGGCAATATAAGTATTCTCATCTCATACTACGAATCATGTTGATAACAATCATGAACCTATGCTAGCATGGCAAGTTCTAAATCTCAAGATCCACTTTCACTTCACAAGAGATTAACAAATTAGATGTTCGCGACGCATCTATCTATTTAGCATAACCATACGAGGATATCAATTATACACTACACACAGATCTTTGAAGCATCAAGATACTAAGTTCCATAAATAACTCCGTTAGAATCCCATAACAACGATTAGCTCATAATTGAACCTCTCGTCATCATGGGATCTGATGAAACCATGATAAAAACAAGATATGAAAAAATACAAATAAAACTAAGTAATTGATATGTAATAGTTCTACTCCTAATGATGATAATCTATCATCCAATTTACATGGGTTGGATGTGTTTATATAGGCTCTATAATTCTTGCCCAGCAAGAAAATACCCAAAATAGATTTAAAACAGAATTTCTGCAAAATACGTTTTCTAAACTGATTCTGTTTTTTAAGGGAAATTCGCAGCTGCCTTTTCTTCAGTAATTCTGGATCGTTCCAGCTGCAATTGGCCCTCTGGACCACTTTAGAATGATAGAGAATCTCGTTATCTTCGCGTGGACTGCTTACGGGCCTCAAACGGAGTTGTAGAACTCAAGATATGGCCAAAATAGTAAAAACTGTAATTTTTCAGCATCGCGCGCATGCAACCTGCGCCCAACAGTCTGTTCTTCGCGCAAATTGCTCCTACCCGGCGCAATTTGCTCCTGGGAATCCTATCCCAAGTTGTAGAAAATCTCCCAGGCTTCGCGTGGGCAGTAAGATCGCTGAAAACTGACTTCTAGAACTCCAGATATGTCCAAAACAGTGTAGACTGCGCAACCGTCTCAGAAATCCGAATTTTAATTAATTTATTCTCCAAAAACGATAGAAGCATCAACCTTAATCAACATTCTTGTAAATCTGCACAACTAAGCAAAATACATCAAAACTACCACAAACTTGAGTCCAAGACAATCAATTTAAGCCATTATAGACTGTTCCAAGTGGATATAAACTCCACTTATCAGCTGGGTTCGGCTGTTTGGTTTGGGTTCGGAGGTTCGACCCCTCCTTCTAGCGCCAATGATATCTCTAAAACTTGATCGGGTACTTCCTCGCCAACTCCTGCCTCGGAAGTGGTTTAGCTGTAGTGGGGTGTCTGCAAAACAACACCAGAGGGGGGGTTTGGCCCCGAGGTGCCTCCGGCGTGAGAATGAGAGTTGGCTTTGGAAGATAATAATCAAGTAGAGTATCACAAAAGTAATAAATGCGTGTAGGTGTGTAACAATGTCTAACCCCTAAACCCTATATTCTAGGGGTATTTATAGCCCTAGGGTTAGGATTTAGGGGTCTGTTACCTTTACTCCTAGCCGTCGGATCCGGGGGACAAGAGGCTGAACTCCCGGGATGTAGGACACGTGTCCTTATTTGTGGGGACCGTTGACTGGAGTGTGGCAATGTTGCTGAGTACATGATTTGACACATGTTGTCGTTTGGACTTTAATACTGGTCAGCGCCACGTGTGGGGATATCGGGCGAGCTGGGCTGCCACGTGTCCCAGGTGTCATCACTCTGGGGTCCGTTAATCCGGGGTTGGGGCTCCGGGTTCGGGGTCCGCTGGCTGGGGCTGGACTGTCCTCATTCTCATAAGTTGGATTATTTGTTATCATTGGGCCTGAGGTTGGGCCTAATTGGGCCTGAGCTATTTTCTAGCCTATCACATACTATGACAAACTCAGTGCCAAGGTATCCTGAACATATGGAGCTTATGGACGTGGAACAGGTTCTCTTGGTAATGGCCAAAATGGATGAGCAGTAGCGGGCAAACTAGTGATACATTCTCAGTGGTTAGCTTCTAAGTATCGAAGGCATATTTTTCACAATGTATTGCCTCTATATAATAGACAGTAGTGGTAGTAGCTTCAGCAGTTATTAGGATTTGATGTTCTATTTTCTCGCTCTGTATTGTTCACAAGCTTGCCTCTTATCTATCTATTTCTGATTTATCAAAAAAAAAAGTATAAGAAAGAAAACATTATTATGTAAAGATATAAAATATATATTTCAGTTAAAATTAAACGTAAGAAACATTTATTTAAGTAAAAGAAATATAAATGTACATCACACATGATACTGTTATCAAAATTTGATATAAAAAATCTATAAAATTGGTTGTATACATAATCATATATGATTTTTTTGATAATGAAAATACAAAATTTTATAAATAATATAAGTTATCATTAACATATTTACTCAAAAGTAAATTAATAGGAAAAAAGAAAAAGGGAGACCAGGTTTATGTATTATGTTTTTTAGTTCAAACTCAAAAACTTATGTAGCTCAATGGTTATAAGGACGAGTTTATTTGGAGAAGATATGGGTTCGATTCCCTACAATAACATAATTTACTTAAATTTTTTCTTTGAATAAGAAAATAGTGGCATCTTCATATAATTTTCTAATATCTCCTATTATATATAGAAATGGATGGATAGATTTTAATAATAAACTAGGTAACAAAGCCGCACTACGCGCGGCACAGAAACAAATTTAAAAATTGCATATTTAATATTATTTTTTGTTGAATTTTATTATTTGAAAGTTAATATGATTAATTGAAATTTGTATAAAATATAATCAAATTTGATTATTTAAGAATTATAGAGAAAAAGAATTAGCAGAAAAAAACATGTTTCAGTTAAATCCTTAAATATTAGTAATTAAAATATTTTGGAAGATATTGATAACACCTATTTTGTTGCATAAAAAATACTTTTGAAATCAATAAACATTTATAAAGTTTGAAAATGGATAAGTAAAAATAACACTTTTGAATCATTTTTGTTGTCGATGTCATTATGAGAGACGTAATTACTTAATTTGTTGATAAATTTGTTTGTACGATGAAAAAAAGAAGCAGAATGTAAATGCGATAAGAGGTGTGATTGACTTAACTTGTCGATAAATTTGGTTGTATAACAAACAAAATAGAATTTAAATGCATTTTTTAAGTCATGCTTCATATTTTTTGAAGTGATCTGACACTTGTATTCAACTATTTGATGAATTTTTTTGAGCATTTACAGGAACTTTTTTGTATATAATATTAAATTCAAATTCATGTACACATGTTCAAAATGGTACTCAAAACTTTTATATTAAATCTTAGGATAAATATGTCTATCTCCAATAAAATTGAATTTAAAAATCATTGGAATTTGAAAACACAAAGTCGTTAAAATTAATTACACAGACAAATGAAGATCCTCTAACTTATTATCAACTTCATCAATTCCATAAAGGCCTCTTACTTTTTTTTCATATCAAATTACAATGTCAACATAATTTTTATAATAAAAATTTATAAATATTAAATATAACTAATTAACGTTCTTAAACGCCGACGCCCGTCTCGTAACATACATGCATGATTAATTGATTAGTAACAGTATAAGAATATGTTTAGTTGGAATATTAATTTATTCCAACACAATATAATGAAACAACGAATGTATAACTTTTTCATTGATTTAATAAGTAAACAAAGGATTGGGTTGGTTCAATTTATTCGAGTTGGTCGCATCTTGAAAACAACACCTAGAGGGGGGGTGAATAGGTGTTTATGGCTAACAATGCTTATTTATGACCTGTTTTAAGATCAACCACAAACAGCTTGCTGTTTGTGATAATGCAGTTTATAAGTAGCGTGCTGTTTGTGCAGTGTAGTATGAAATATGCAGAAAATTAACACAGACACAAGATCTTTTAGCCAGGTTCGACCCCTAATCCCCTATGGTCTACGTCCTGGTCCCTTACCAAACTTGGTAAGAGAATATATTATTGATCAACTATAATCCAATTACAAGATACAACAATATATCTCCCTTAACCCTTGCTGCTTACAAATGGCTTGCTATTTGCAGAACTGAACTAACTCTATAAGAAATACTTCCCAAGTATTCTTCTCTAGCTTAGTACAACCCTCCCTAACCTAGAAGCCAACTTTGTACAACAACAACTCAGTTACAACTTGAACAATACAATGATATAAATGAATACAACTCAACTATAAACCCTCTGAATGTATAAGTACGTGTATGTGTATAGTTTGAGAGGTTTGAACAGATTTTGCAAAGAAAGCTTGAAGTTGTGTAGATATATAGGCTTGTATTTCTGCACTGTATTGATATGGAGCTAAGAAAATTCAGTCCTATTTATAGATGAGCAAGAATAGTCATGAGACAACAACTGAAAATCTCCAACGGACAAAAATGCAACCGTTGGTGATTGTTCTTCAAAAATAACGTGGGAGGAGCTTCAAGGAAGATGGAAGAGGAATGGTGAGAATATTGAAAAGTATCAGTTGAGGTAGAGAATATTTGATATCATGGAGACAAGGTTATGTGGGTGTAATGAGTGGTGATTAAAATAAGGTAAGGTGGGTTTATTTTAATCAAAGTTGTTTGTCTCCCATTTTAAAAGTGTGCTAGCATGTGAAATACAATTCAGAGAGCTTTTACATATTCTCTAACAATATCTCCACTGAACTAATTCTTGATATTTGAACGGCTTTAATTTCCTGACAGAAACGACCAGCTTGCTGTTTGTAAATAGCTTGCTGTTTGTAAATAGCTTGCTGTTTGTGCTATACTGATTATACAAACAGTAAGCTGTTTTGTCCTGCAAAAACAGAGTTAGCACATATACAGATAACATGTTGTTTTATAACTTATGGATAAGCTCAAATGCTTACTATTAGTGATCATCAAAACCTAAGGAGTATCAATCTCCCCCTTTTTGATGATTACACCAAATTTAGGAGAATTGAAATATCTCCCCCTAAATCCCTGCATCCTAGAATTAGATATAAAACAGTTATCACATATCCATAAAAGTACCTTGACCATTAACAGCAAATATTCAAACAACATTAAGCAAGGATAGGTTCAACAAAAGATAGATAACATCAACAGTCATTTAAGCAAAAGTTTAACAAGGGATAGATAACATAAACATGATTAAGTTCAGCAGGTAATTCAAGCAAGTAATTCTCCTAATTCTCCCCCTTAATTCATCAAAAATTAAGAGACTGGAGGAGACTTGACCATGTCATCCCCAACTTGATTTTCACCATCGACCTCCGCTGCATTTGCCAAATTTTCTAAACCCAAGTTACCTTCCATGGCAGAATGTGTAGTAGAGGTTGTACCACTTGATTTGAGTATCATTTCCTTCAAGGTCCTTGTTTCAATCAGTAGCTCCTTCATTACCCCCTTGATTGTTTGGTATTCATTCTTGACAACTTTAAGATCATCCTTGAATTCTTGCCATTCTGACTTAACAATCATCAAACTGTTTCGAATTTCTTGAGTATCACTTCGAAGAGACACAACTTCACTTGAGATAATTGCAACATCTGCTTGTTGATTAGTCATAAACAAGCTAGGAGCAACAGAGATCGGCTCAGCAAAAGAAGGTGATTCACTAGTGATACGAGTTACTTCCCCATTTTCAAGTTGCAAATTATTCATAGACAGAAATTTGAGATCAAATACATCCTTGAGAACAGTGACCTTAGTTGCATGCTTAACATCCACTTTGAAAAAATCAAACACTCTTGTAAGAAGCAAACCATAGGGGAGACCACTGACAGACTTATCTAGAGTAGCCATCATTTTGTTTAGAATCAAAGAAGATAAATCAAAGGGCTTGCCTGTCATTATCATAGCCACCAGCACAACATCTTGGCAAGTAAAGTTCGACTTATTTCCTAACCGCTGGAAAATATGAGACCTACAGAGCTTGAACAACAGATGAGCTAAAGGGGAAACCATAGTAGTGGTTGGAAGCTTAGTGTTTTCGCATTTCTCATCACCAATTAAAACCTTTAATTGATCACGAAAAGAAAATTCAGGAAAGGATACTTCACCCTGAGCCGTATAAATCTCAACATCACTTTGAGTATCAAATTTCAAGATTGTGTTCAACACAGGAGGGTTTAATACCAAATTTTTCCCACCCACAACAGATAAACAATTTCCAAACTTATCAGAACGCAGATTAGCATAGAATTCACGAATGAGATCAGGGTAATATGTTTTGGGCAAATTTAGAATAAACGAATCCATTCCAATATCTTGAAAGATCTTAACGACACCACACTGAGTGAGAAGAGTTACACACTTACTTGCAATCGGTTGACCAGGCATGATAGGTCGGATGCCTAACTCCAATTCTTGATATCTAGACTCAAACTCTGGTGAAATAAACGATGGAGTCGATAGTTTCGCCCTCTTCGATTCTGGGGTTTGAGAGACTTCATTCCCACTGTCAGAGACATTTTCTCCCAAATCAGTCGATGATTGGTTGGCTTGGAGGTTCAATTTGCGAGACCGGGTCTTTGTCATTGTGAGAAATTCTGAAAAACCTTTGATTTTTCGCCGCCTTCCAGAGAGAGCAAACCCTAATTTCTTGTAGTGAACTTGAGGAGATAATGATTTGGAAATAAAACTGAGTACTCCGTCTCTTTGTTTTGATAATAATTAGGGGAGAAATTTCAGAATTAATAGAATTTTAGAAATAATAAAACTAAAAATTCTAATTAACACAAATTAAACACAATTCATCATGATTTAATTAATCAACAGATCAGATGACAAAATTGACACAGATAATCAAAATTGATACATATGACAAATCATATTAATTCACAGCACATATTAGCATAAGATAATCAAATTCACACGAATAACAATTAAGCTTAAGGAGATGACAAACAGTATGCTATTTGCAAAATATTACCTGCACAAACAGCTTGCTGTTTATGGAATTTTAATTGCACAAATAGCTTTCTATTTGTAGAATGTTACCTGTACAGATGGTAAGCTCACTTGTCCTGTGAACAATCATTCAGCATGCTGTTTTAGATAGAACACATACCAAGTTGCATTCGAATGACTGAAAATCTTTCTTCTGCAAGAGGCTTTGTGAAAATATCGGCTAGTTGGAATTCAGTTGGAACAAAGACCAACTCTATCTTGCCCTTAGCAACATTATCTCTCAAGAAATGGTGTCGAACATCAATATGCTTCGTTCTTGAGTGATTCACCGGATTTTTGGAAATGCTAATGGTGCTAGTGTTGTCACAGTTGATCGGAACTTTTCTACACTTGATATCAAAGTCCCTTAGAGTTTGAATCATCCATAGTAGTTGAGAACAACAGCTCCCAGCTGCTAAATACTCCCCTTCTGCAGTGGATAAAGCAACCGAAGTTTGTTTCTTGCATTGCCAAGAAACTAGGCTTTGTCCAAGGAATGTACAAACACCACTAGTACTCTTTCTATCAATTAGGCAACCTGCATAATCTGCATCACTATACCCAACAAGATCAAAAGTATTTGTGATAGGATAGAACAAACCAAGAGAAATGGTACCACTTAAATATCGAAATATTCTTTTAATAGCATTTAAGTGAGACTCTTTAGGGTTTGATTGAAACCTTGCACAAACACATACACTATACATTATGTCAGGTCTAGAAGCAGTTAAATATAGTAAACTTCCAATCATACCTCGATATCTTTTAATATCAACAGCTTTACCATTTTCATCTGCAAACAGCTTGCTGTTTTGAGTCATAGGAGTCGATTTTGATTTAACATCTTCATAACCAAATCTTTTGAGTAGATTCTTTGTATACTTGGATTGATGTATAAAAATTCCATCTTTAGATTGCTTGATTTGAAGACCCAAGAAATAATTGAGCTCACCCATCATGCTCATTTCGAACTCACTATGCATACACTTGGAAAACCACTTGCACATAGATTCATTAGTAGCTCCAAAAATAATATCATCCACATATATTTGTACAATAAGAATGTCTTTACCATCTTGCTTGATAAATAATGTGGGATCGATTTTACCTCGAATAAATCCATTTTTGATAAGAAACTTACTAAGCCTTTTGTACCAAGCCCTTGGAGCCTGCTTTAAACCATAAAGAGCCTTCTTTAGCTTGAAAACATAGTCTGGATACTGTTCATGTTCGAATCCAGGAGGCTGTTTGACATAAACTTCCTCTTCTAGCAAGCCATTTAGGAATGCGCTCTTTACGTCCATTTGATATAGCTTGAATTTCTTGAAACATGCATAGGCAAGAAGCATCCTTATTGATTCCAAACGAGCAACAGGAGCATAAGTTTGATCAAAGTCAATGCCTTCTTGTTGATTATATCCTTGAGCCACAAGCCTTGCTTTATTTCGAGTAACGGTGCCAAATTCATCAACTTTGTTCTTGAACACCCATTTTGTTCCAATGATTGAAGCATCTTCTGGTGGCTTAACAAGTTCCCAAACTTCACATCTTTCAAACTGATTTAATTCTTCTTGCATAGCCATGATCCAATTCTCATCTTCTAATGCTTCATTGATATTTTTGGGTTCTTCTTGAGCTAGGAAGGCTGCATGAGCACAATAATTCGATTTCCCTCTTCTTGTAGTAATTCCATCAGTAATGTCACCAATGACCAACTCCGGAGGATGATTCTTGACCGTTCTTGTTGCCCTCGGTAAAGAATGTTGAGCTATTTCTTCATGAGTTGTTCTTTTTATCTTTGATGGTGGTGGTTGTCTTTCTCCATCATAAAGAGGCAATTTTTCAGAAGACCTAGAGCCTCTAGGACCTTCCAAAGTCATTTTTGCTATTTTTGTGATTGAATCTTCCACTTCAGCTTGCTGTTTTGAACTTCCAGCTTGCTGTTTGTCAAAGTCTGCATCCTCTTTAGCTTGCTGACTTTCAGTGTCACTTTCATCTTCAGCTTGCTGATTTGAACTTCCACCTTGCTGATTTGCACTTCCAGCTTGCTGATTTGCACTTCCAGCTTGCTGGTTGTCAGTGATTTGAGGTTGCACAATTTCTTCTTCACCTGCAAATCCTCCCTCATTTCTTGGTAGATCATTGTTAGGTTCTTGAAAAGTAACATCAATAGATTCTTCAACAATATGCTTATTAACATTATAAACTCTATAAGGTCTACTTGTTAAAGAATAACCAAGAAATATAGCTTCATAGGATTTAGCATCGAATTTACCATCTTTACCAATTGTCTTGAGAACAAAACACTTGGAACCAAAAATCTTGAAGTAACTGATATTTGGCTTCTTGTTTCTTAACAATTGATAAGGAGTTTTGTCCAACATAGGCCTGATTATGATTCGATTCAACAAATAGCATGCTGTATTCACAGCTTCGGCCCAAAAACTTCTAGGCAGCTTGCTTTCTTGCAGTAGAGTCCTTGCTGTTTCTTGAAGTGACCTATTCTTCCTTTCCACCACTCCATTTTGTTGTGGAGTCCTTGGAGCAGAAAATTCATGGGAGATTCCTCTTTCTTCACAATATGCAATAAAATTCTCATTGATAAATTCACCTCCTCTATCACTTCTTATGCCTACAAGCTTTGTATCATGCTTGTTCTCAAGCAATTTAATTAGTTTCTCAAACTCATTAAAAGCACAATCTTTAGTACGAAGAAACAATACCCAAGTAAATCTAGAATAATCATCTACAATTACAAAACCATATTGTTTACCTCCAATACTCTTATAAGACTCCGGACCAAAAAGATCTAGATGCAGTAGCTCTAAAGGTTTAGAAGTGGATACCATTTTCTTTGCTTTGTGAGTACTTCGAATTTGTTTACCCAATTGGCATGCCGAACACACTTCAACCTTAGAATATTTCAGTTTTGGTAGCCCTCTCACTAGATTCTTGCTTGATAATTTATTAAGCAAGTCCATGTGTGCATGTCCCAACCTTCTATGCCAAATATATGGATCATTGTCGATTGCAGCCAAACAGCATGCTGTTTCCTGCATTTCGAAGTCTAATACATATATATTTCCTTCCCTTCTAGCAACTAGGGGGATTTTGTTAGTACCAATAGTAATAACTGATTTATCTATGCCAAACTTAACAAAATGTCCATCATCAAATAATTGAGTGACACTAAGTAAATTATATGAAAGACCTTTGACATATTGAACTTTATCAATCGAAATATTACTATTACCAATAGAACCAATACCAAGAATTCGAAGAGTCTTGCTATTGCCAATTGTAACTCTTCCTCCTTTCTTCATTTTGAGATTCATGAACTGAGTTTTATCTCCACACATATGTCTAGAGCATCCGCTATCCAAAATCCATTGATTTGACTTTACTTTAGCGGTAAGACATATCTATAAAACAAACAAACACCAATTTAATGTTTTGGAACCCATATAGGTTTGGGTCCAAGTTGGTTAGAAGCAAGGATATATAAAACATTTAAATCAGCTTTCTTGATCCACATTTGGATCACTTTTGGTGACTGTTGGTAGGCTGTTTGTCTTCTGTCAGGAGCATTCCAGCGTGCTGTTTGTCTTCTGACTGGCTTCTTCTGGTAAGCTGTTTTCCCTTTGGGGTTTACTTGAACTACACAGTGTTTTTCCAGATGACCTTTTCCTCCACACTTTTTGCATATCTTCCATGGCATGGCATAATTGTATGGTATGCCATTTCTTCCATCGTATTTGAGTGCACTAAGTTTATTATTTGATTTCATGCCAACTCCTTCTCTAAACAAAGGGACATTTGCCTTCTTCATCATTGTCTTTAGGCTGTCTTCACCTTGAACAAATGTTTCCATCCCTTTCTGGAGGTCTTTGACTTCTTTTTCTAGAAGAGAAATTAATTCAGCTTGCTGTTTGACAAGTTCAGCTTGCTGTTTTCTCTTCTCAGCAGTTTTTGAGGATTCGGCTTGGCTGGACTCTTTGTGCTTGAATGATTGAATGCATTCATTCTTTTCTTCAATCTCCGACTTCAATTTTCTAAGTTCTTTCATGAGAACCTCATTTCTTTGTAGAATCACTTTATTGACTCCTTCGAATTGAATCAATTTCTCCTTTAAATCAATAATAAGATCATCATGATTTGTTTCTGGATTCTTCTCAGCCATTAAATCAGCAATAATTTTCTTCAACTGATTGTTGTTCTTTTCCAGCTTGCTGTTCTTATTTTTCAGTTCCATAAACTCAATTATGGATACATTATTTGGTACCTGCATGGTTAGTTCTTCTAGCATATTATGAGGAGAAAGGGAATCAGAATTAATTGAGTTTACCTCACTTGCATCATCTTCTGAATCCAAATAATCACTATCCATGAAGTTTTCTTTTGTGGATCCTTGTGAGCTTTCTTCATCATTTAGGCCTACAAGAGCTAAATTCACCATGTCTTCACTTGAGTCTTCACTGGAGTCTGAGTCATCATCACTCCAAGTTAGTAAAGCCTTTGATTTTCTTTTATCCTTGAAAACAGCAGGCTGTTTTGATTTCAGCTTATAACAATCTCTTTTAAAATGGCCTGGCTTGCCACATTCGAAACAATTTTGATCCTTGGATTTCTTTTTATTGAAGGACCCTTCTCTTTCCTTTTTCATCCTGTTTTTCTTTTCAATCAGCCTCTTGATCTTCTGAGATATTAATGCAAGTTCCTCATCAGATTCTTCATCAGATTCATCCAGCTTGCTGGATGCAGTGGCCAGCTTGCTGTTTGTAGAATGAAGTGCCAAATTCTTCATTTTGGCTAGAGGAACCCGAACACCTTCCACATGACTTTTGTTTATCTTGCTTTCAAACTGCTCAAGCTCAGCAAATACAGCTAGGTGATCCATTGTGTCGATTGTTGAGGATGATTCCAAGGCCGTGACCTTAGCTTCATAGATAAATGGTACCGCACTTAACACTTTCATGTTAATCTCATCTTGTGGAATATCTTTTCCAAGTCTCTTTAATGAGTTTATAGTGACTTGAAATCTTGCTTGACCTTCTTTGATAGTCTCATCATCTTTGAGCTTCAAGTTTCCGAAATCATTCATTAATTTGCTAAGCTTCACTTTTCTCAAGGTTGTAGAACCTTCATGATAAGTTTCCAATGCATCCCACATTTCTTTTGCCGTCTTTAGAGAAGAGACTTTATCATACTCAGCTTGATCTAGAGCATTCATTATAGAATTTCTAGCTTCTCCATTATAACCACATTTGATAATCTCTTCCATAGTGAGATCATCTACATCTTTTGGTTGATTCTTTTCATCCAAGAATTGATAATCTCCTTTCTTTACAACTCTTAACACCAGTGGCCTTTTGGATAAGAATGTTTCCATTCTACATTTCCACCAGTTGTAATTTTCTGATCCAGTGAGGAGAGGAGCTCTATAATCGGCTTTTGCTTCAAGATAATGCTCGGCCATGATCGATACTTTCCTGTTACAGAATTGTTAGTATACCTCGCTCTGATACCAATTGAAAACAACACCTAGAGGGGGGGTGAATAGGTGTTTATGGCTAACAATGCTTATTTATGACCTGTTTTAAGATCAACCACAAACAGCTTGCTGTTTGTGATAATGCAGTTTATAAGTAGCGTGCTGTTTGTGCAGTGTAGTATGAAATATGCAGAAAATTAACACAGACACAAGATCTTTTAGCCAGGTTCGACCCCTAATCCCCTATGGTCTACGTCCTGGTCCCTTACCAAACTTGGTAAGAGAATATATTATTGATCAACTATAATCCAATTACAAGATACAACAATATATCTCCCTTAACCCTTGCTGCTTACAAATGGCTTGCTATTTGCAGAACTGAACTAACTCTATAAGAAATACTTCCCAAGTATTCTTCTCTAGCTTAGTACAACCCTCCCTAACCTAGAAGCCAACTTTGTACAACAACAACTCAGTTACAACTTGAACAATACAATGATATAAATGAATACAACTCAACTATAAACCCTCTGAATGTATAAGTACGTGTATGTGTATAGTTTGAGAGGTTTGAACAGATTTTGCAAAGAAAGCTTGAAGTTGTGTAGATATATAGGCTTGTATTTCTGCACTGTATTGATATGGAGCTAAGAAAATTCAGTCCTATTTATAGATGAGCAAGAATAGTCATGAGACAACAACTGAAAATCTCCAACGGACAAAAATGCAACCGTTGGTGATTGTTCTTCAAAAATAACGTGGGAGGAGCTTCAAGGAAGATGGAAGAGGAATGGTGAGAATATTGAAAAGTATCAGTTGAGGTAGAGAATATTTGATATCATGGAGACAAGGTTATGTGGGTGTAATGAGTGGTGATTAAAATAAGGTAAGGTGGGTTTATTTTAATCAAAGTTGTTTGTCTCCCATTTTAAAAGTGTGCTAGCATGTGAAATACAATTCAGAGAGCTTTTACATATTCTCTAACAATATCTCCACTGAACTAATTCTTGATATTTGAACGGCTTTAATTTCCTGACAGAAACGACCAGCTTGCTGTTTGTAAATAGCTTGCTGTTTGTAAATAGCTTGCTGTTTGTGCTATACTGATTATACAAACAGTAAGCTGTTTTGTCCTGCAAAAACAGAGTTAGCACATATACAGATAACATGTTGTTTTATAACTTATGGATAAGCTCAAATGCTTACTATTAGTGATCATCAAAACCTAAGGAGTATCACATCTCATATGTTATTTGTTCACGTATAAAAGTAAATTATACAATATTACTTGTACTTAAATTGTGAATGTACTTATGTATCTTATAATAATTCTCACGGTCACTGATTTATCGAAAAGAAAAAATTGTCTATTTACATTTACCGAAAAATATTACTATGATTTTGAATAAAGATTAGAAATGGACAATATAAATCATTCTATTTTATCATTTTACCTTAAAATAATTGTACTTTTATATAAATAAATAATATTTCATATTAATATAATAACATATAATGTACTAATAAAGATTGAAAATTTTCTGTTTAGTGTAAAATAAAGTGTATATAATATAAGTTTCATAGGTACACTTAATGACTAATTAGAAAACTCTTAAATGCAGGGAAATTATTTTAATAAAAAAATCAAAATGTGAAAAATCAAGAAAAATATTTTGAAGTTTCTGGGTGAAAGCCTATACGATCTCCGATCTCCTACTATTTTAGATTGTAATTTTTACTTCAAAAAAAAAGTTAAGGAAGTCTTCTACATTAGCAAATATTTTTTAGGCAATTGTAATTTATTAGAATTTATTAATTAAAAAATTGTGAAAATTATATTGCAATTCAAATTTGCTTTAGAATTTTTAACATAAAAAGGGAAATTCGATTTATTAGCACTAAAAGTTTATAAAATATTAAGGAAATAACAATTTTTAACAAAAATAAAGAAGAAGTTGTAATTATTAACACTAAATATTTGAAAAATACGAAAAATTTGAAAATAGTAAGAAGATAATTATTTTAACATAAAAAAGAATTGTAAATTGTAATTATTAATACTAAAAATTCGAACATAAAATGGAAAATTGTATATTAACTATAAAAACATAAAAATAAAAGTTGTAATTATTAACACTAAAAATTCGAACATTAAAAGGGAAGTTGTATTTATTAATACTAAAAATTTGAAAAATATTAAGGAAATTGTAATTTTGGCATTAAAAATTGCAAAAATCTATAAATTTAAAAAGTAGATTGGAACCCTAAAAATTCGAACATAAAAAGGGAAAGTACTTATTAACATTAAAAGCATAAAAAGGAAGTTGTAATTATTAAAATTAAAAATTCGAATATAAAAAGGAAATTTTTATTTATTGACTATAAAAACATATAAAGGGAAATTGTGTTTATTAACACTAAAAATCGAATATAAAGAGGGAAGTTGTGTTTATTAATACTAAAAATTCAAAAAATATAAAGGATAACAATTTTTAATATTAAAAATTACAAAAAACTATAAAACTAAAAAAATAGATATTTGAGTGCTGTCACCTCACCGCTCTCATTTTCTCCTTTAATTTATAAAATTAAAGTTTTCAATTGAGAGGACACTAAAAATTCGAACATTAAAAGGGAAGTTGTATTTATTAATATTAAAAAATTGAAAAATATAAAGGAAATTGCAATTTTGGCATTAAAAATTGCAAAAATCTATAAACTTAAAAAAGTGGATTGAAACACTAAAAATTCGATCATAAAAAGGGAAAGTACTTATTAACATTAAAAACATAAAAAAGAAGTTTTAATTATTAAAATTAAAAATTCGAATATAAAAAGGAAATTTTTATTTATTGACTATAACAACATATAAAGGGAAGTTGTGTTTATTGACACTAAAAATCGAATATAAAGAGGGAGGTTGTGTTTATTAATACTAAAAATTTGAAAAATATAAAGGATAACAATTTTTAATATTAAAAATTACAAAAAACTATAAAATTAGAAAAATAGATATTTGAGAGGTGTCACCTCACCGCTCCCATCTTATCCTTTAATTTATAAAATTAAAGTTTGCACTTGAGATTTATTTATTGAGTTTAGATAAAATTACAAAATTGATACTTATATTAAATAAGTAAACTGTTGTGATGATATTGACATTTTATCTAACATTTAATATAATTTTTTAACTTACAATAATTAAATAGATTTTGGTCGCATAGCCATATAAATATATATATATTTATATTTAAACCATAATGGAAATACTTTTATATGAAATCAACTTAAAATCAGTCCAAGTAATTAATATTTAGGACGTATTCTGTGGTGATTTTAATCAATGTTAATATTCAAAGTGTGATATTTACAATGAATTATGGTAAACAAAAATTACCCAAACATGCATGTTTAAATGCTCATAATTGTAAATGATTATCAGTGTCTAAAAATGATATGAAAAGTACTGTCTGAGTCTGAGTGAGGGATTGATGTCTCATCTAGTCACAGATCAGTGTGCGCCACTTTTATCGGAAGTTGGTGAACAGGAAAATAGAAAAATTGCATTCGAGAGTTTGCAAGCTGTCAGCTCAACGCTCCAATCCTCCGCTATTAGTATATATATAGATATAGATGAGTATTAATTTATTTTGATACAATATAATGAAACAACATGTGTATAACATTTTTATCGACTTAGTCGGTCAATAAAATGGTTGAGTTTTATTATATAAAAAATAAAAATCCGTCAATATTATTTTATATAAATTCTAGATTTTAACCAAAATATCATACTTCAATAACTTATAACGATTTCCACAATTATTGATAAAACATTGTTTGAGAAGTTAAGATCGTTTGTCCTGCAACCGTCAGAAAAAAGTTTAAAAAATCTTCAACATGTAATAAAAAATGACGCAATGTGAATAATTTTAAGTCGTTAATTTACATGAAAATAATATTAGTTTTACACATATAATTAATTTTTTAAATTTGAATAATAATTATAATGTTCAGATAAAATTTGTTAATCTTTTATATAAATAATATGAAATAAATTAATTATTAAAATGCCATTAGGATGTCATTAAGATGCTATTTAATGCAGGAAAAAATTAAATAAAAAAATCAAAAAAGTGAAAATTTAAGAAAAATATTTTAAATGCTTCTGGTGCATTTCCAATCTCCTGGCACTATAATATATATAGATGAGTATTAATTTATTTTGACACAATATAATGAAACAACATGTGTATAACATTTTTATCGACTTAGTCGGTCAATAAAATGGTTGAGTTTTATTATGTAAAAAATAAAAATCCGTTAATATTATTTTATATAAATTCTAGATTTTAACCAAAAGATCATACTTTCATAACTTATAACGATTTCCACAATTATTGATAAAACATTGTTTAAGAAGTTAATATCGTTTGTCCTGCAACCGTCTGAAAAAAGTTTCAAAAATCTTCAACATGTAATAAAAAATGACGCAATGTGAACAATTTTAAGCCATTAATTTACATGAAAATAATATTAGTTTTATACATATAATTAATTTTTTAAATTTGAATAATAATTATAATGTTCAGATAAAATTTGTTAATCTTTTATATAAATAATATGAAATAAATTATATATATATATATATATATATATATATATATATACATATTCATAAGTGTAATTAATGATTATTAAAATGCCATTAGGATGTCATTAATATGCTATTTAATGCAGGAAAAAATTAAATCAAAAAAGTGAAAATTTAAGAAAAATATTTTAAACGCTTCTGGTGCATTTCCGATCTCCTGGTATTATAATATATATAGATATTTAATAATTTATGGATTTAATAACAAAAACGTTTGGGAATCAAATAAAAGCTCCAAAAAATTGTCCAAAATACTAGTGTATTCAATTAGGGAGCGATTTTTTTGGATTTTAGAAATTTAGAGATATTTAATTTGGATTTCAAATTGTCTTTTAAAATATGAGGATATTCAATTAGAATTTCAATTTTTTTTAAAATTTAGGTGTATTCAATCTGGATTTAAAGCAATCCATTAAATATGATGGTATTCAAAAATTTATGAATTTTTTTTTATGAGGAAAAAATCTATGATTTTTTTTGAATATATTAAAATGATGGATTTTGATGGATTTGTTAGTGTTTTTTATAAAGTTTGAAATCTCACCAAAATCAATGAAATTTTGAAGGATTTCTTAAAAAAAAAATCTAAATTCGAAAGACTCTGCAAAATTCTACGAAAACTTTTAGAAAATCCGCAAAAAATTAAAATCAACAAAAATCTTTAAAAATCCATGGATTATTATTAATCTATCAAATACATCCAGACATATCTGTTTGTTATTTGTTGACAATAATAACTAGTAATATGAACCTTACATGCAATAATACGAGTAACCAATTAAAACACCTAATTTTTCCAATTCCATCATGTCATTTTTTTGGTAAACTTTTTTGGTTCCCTAAAATTACTCATTTAATAAATTGTTGTCAGGTTTATAATTTTATTATTGATGTGGCAAATAATTAGTTGAGGTGGAAAATAAAACAAATCCCACCTCTCCCCCAATTTCAAGTTTTGGTCATTTTCTTTTCTTTTCTTTTCCTCTCCATCGCAGCAGAAATTTTAGAATGGCGTTGTAATCCATTCACATAAACCCTAGAAACTGTTTTATTTTAATTGATCAAATCGTGAGAGAGAAACTAGGGGTGAATAAATGGAGAGAATCGTTGGCAAAAGGTATAAGCTAGGTCGAAAGATCGGTAGTGGTTCCTTCGGTGAAATCTTCCTCGGTACTCTCCCTCTCTCCCCTATCTCTCTCTCGCTCTCTCCCCCGTTCTCTCTCTCTCTCTCTCTCTCTCACCCGTTCTCACTCTCTCTCCCTCTCTCTATGCGTGTGTGCATACATGTATATATGCGTGTATTGTTCTTAATTACTTGTGTTTCTTGTGTGTGATTTTACAGCTACTAATATCAATACATTGGAGGTCGTTGCTGTCAAAATTGTAAGTTTAATTCTCAATTTCTGTTTTATAAATCTTAACTGACACGAAAGTAATGTGCTTATTCAGCTAAGTGTGTATTTAATTTTAAGTAAGTGTCTTTGGCTTAAATTTGAAGTGTTATTGGAGATGCTGAGGTCGTAAGGATCATTTTGAATAATTTACTGATAAGTTACCTGCCTATTGAACACCTATAATGTTCGTGGTGCTATGCATTTTTACCATTTACTTTATGTTTATATATATCATGATTTACTTGTTACCTTTGACATTTCTGCTGATTTCATATGTGTATTGAAGTGAGTAAAGTTTACTTACAAACGGAAAAGGTTATGATGGTGATAACAATAATAATATTTTAGTTATTTTTAGGCAAATTTGTAAGTCTTTCCTTGGATTGAAATTTGAGGAGTTGATGGAAAGGTTTAACTATTTTCTATAGCAGTATGTAAACTTTTAACGTGTTTGCAGGCGTCGCTGATATGAAAATTATAAGCATTGCATCTCTGTATATCGTGTTTATGTGAATAACTGATAAGTTGTTGTTTTCATGTGTAGGAGAGTAGACAGACGAAGCACCCACAGTTACTTTACGAGGCAAAAGTGTATAGCATTCTCGATGGAGGAGGTAAGTACGTAAATAAATATTGTTAGTTTGATAAACTATTGATTGTTTTTAGTGCACATCATATACTTACGATTCCGTGAATTGGGATCTTGCAGCTGGTATTGCAAACATAAGGTGGCGTGGCGTAGATGGAGAGAACAATGCTCTTGTTCTTGACCTATTAGGACCAAGTCTAGAAGACCTGTTTGTGTATTGCGGTAGAAAGTTTTCACTGAAATCCGTATTGATGCTTGCTGATCAAATGGTACCTAAATTTTTGACCAATTTGATCATCCATAAGTAAACCTTATAGAAATGCATTTGTTACTTGTTAAAATATTAAATGCCTATATTTGTTTTATAAATTTAATCAATTGATTTGACAATATACTTGTTCCTATCTGGTTTTGATAGTCACTTTTTTTTTTGCTCTTTATCGTATCCTAGCTTACAAGAATTGAGTATGTTCATTCCAAAGGGTATTTGCATAGAGATGTCAAACCAGATAATTTTCTGATGGGTCTTGGCCGGAAAGCAACTCAGGTAATTGTAGTTATAACTTCTTTAGTTTTACAATATGATGCACTTCCACATATCTGTACTAGTACAATTCTTTGGTCATCATCTATGTTCAACTTGTCATTGCTAAACTAATAATATCTTGCAATCAGGTGTACCTTATTGATTTTGGACTTGCAAAAAGGTATCGAGACACAGGTACTCACCGTCATATTCCATACAGGTAAATTTCTTTTAATTCTTTCCTCTTTTTTTGTTCATATAAATATAATGTAACTTGTTCTATAATGGCTATAGCCATTGCTATATATTGGAATTAAAAAGTAACTTAAGCGCTAAAATGAAATTAACTTCCAGTCAAATGCTTGATTGTGTAAACAGAATTAACTAGCTTTATCTGTTTATTATTTAATTTTGGATTGGCCAAGATAGGGAAAATATGGAACTAAATTTGTAAGTGATTAATCATAGCTATAACTGAATGCATAAATGGTGATTGGTGAGCATGTGCTAATGCCTTTTGGTTTAAAAATATGACATATACTCTAACGCTATGCTGGTCGCTATGTCTATTGTTATATCTAAGTTAAAACTCATGTACTGAAGATTTTTCCCTCTTTCCATGTTGAAAAATGTGGCAAGGATGGTAATAACCATCTTTGGTTGTATATTTAGAACCAAATTATGCTAGTTTCATTTAATTAAAGGCTTATAACAATCCATTGGAGTGATCATATGGTAAATCTAGTTCTATATTTTAGCATAGAACTAAATTTATAAGGTGATTAATCATAACTATGTTACTCGGATTCGGCTAGAAGTGTTCGACATGGATACGTGTCTATGTGTCGGCTCGGCAATTTTTTGAAAAATGTAAACGTTTTTGGCCTAAAATAAGTGTCCATGTCCGAGTGTCGAGTGTACGACACGGGTACGCAAGGAAAAATGAAGAGTCATAGTAACATAGTCTACAGCTAAACGCGAAGATGGTGAGCATGTCCGATGCTAATGCTTTTTGGTTCTGAAATAGGACATGCACTCTAACGCTATGCTGGTTGGCTATAGCTATTGTTATATCTAAGTTAAAACTCATGTACCGAAGATTTTTCCCTGTTTTTATGTTGAAAAATCTGGCAAGGATGGTTATAGCCATCTTTGGTTGAATATTTAGAATCAAATTGTGTTAGTTTCATTCAATTATAGGCTTGTAACTATGCATTGGAGTGATCTTATGGTAAATCTTGTTCTATATTTTAGCTATGTGTTCAGTTATAGTTTTGCGTAGGACTTGCTCTAATTGCTTCTATATGTAAAACTTACTATCCAACTATGCATATATGCATTCAATTATAACTATGCATTTATTTAATCATTTTATAAATTGAATTTTATATATTGTAACACCGAGTATATTTATGCATTGGATTTGCTCTAGGGAGCTGAAACTATAGTCAGTTTTTAGCGCCCGAGTATAATTTATATCTTTGTAGTTTCTTAATATGTTTATTTAGAATTTTTTCTCTCTTTAAAACATTTTATTGGATGGTTTATAAATATCATTGTAATTTTTTTAACCCTTTAACATGCGGTCTATGTGAAAGTTTCATTTGTGGGATTATACTGTCTTTCATGACATTTTGGCTTATAATGTATGACATTGTTGCTTGTCCGCTACATCACGTCAGTGCCATAACGTATTCACAAGTAGGTTTCTTATTCATCAACTTGTGAAACAAAATTGAGTGTTTTATTTGCTATAAATTGTTCATTAATGTCGATTTTTCTTCACTCTTAATATTACTCCTTGTGCTCCTGTACCAAAATTGTGACTTCTGACCTTACACAGGGAGAACAAGAATCTGACAGGAACTGCACGATATGCAAGCTGCAACACTCATTCGGGTGTTGGTTAGTTCTGTTATCATTAATGTTTATATAAAAAATATACGTTAATATCACTAGGCTGACATTTTGAGGGCTGTTATCTTTATTTTATCGTTCTTTATGCAGAGCAAAGCCGTCGTGATGATCTGGAGTCACTTGGATATGTCTTACTGTATTTCCTTAAAGGAAGGTATATCCTTGACTAGTGCTCTTTACCAATGATCATTGCTATAAACAATATTTTGTAGAACTTCGAAATAGGATAGGAATTGGACCACGCAACAGATGCTCTTTCCATTGTATATTTTAATATTTGTAATGTATTTATATGTTGCTTCAACATAACAATTTTAGGTGATATTATGACTTGTATAAAGTCAAGTGACTGAATGATTTACTCAGTCTGACAAGCATGCTTAGTTTTTTGTTTCAGCCTTCCGTGGCAGGGTCTAAAAGCTCCAACAAAGAAGCAAAAATATGAGAAAATACGTGAGAAGAAGCTATCAACTCCCATTGACGTAAGTTTGGTAATCTGAAATGTTTGCTTACCTGTTGAGATTTGTTGGGTAGATTAGAGAATGAGCAGGGCGATGGAACAGAGGGATCCCTTTCTTGAGTTGTGTAAATTCTGTGCAGTTTCTTAGATAGTTTTTCTTTCGCTTATTATATGTACTACACTTACTCTGGTAACTTGTATTTGATTTTATTCTACAACCAAAGGCAAAACATAATAATTTTCAAGTTATAATTGTTAATTATGTCATCCACATATTGGTTATGTTTTTAGCAGCCAGTAGGTGCAATAGATTTGTATTAATATTAAGTTTTAACCAACTTCACTATCATTATATGCTCATCAGGTTTTATGCAAGTCTCACCCAATTGAGTTTGCGTCTTACTTTCACTATTGCCATTCATTAAAATTTGATATGAAGCCTGACTATGGATTCTTGAAGCGTCTCTTCCGTGATTTGTTTACCCGTGAAGGTTTGTACAAAAGTACCTCCCCTATATATCACTAGATTCTTCACATTACATCGATTATGAACTGAAACCTGTGTTCCCTTGTATGCTTGCACATCAGTAATTTATTGTTTGGTTTTTCTTTAAAATTACTGCTGAGTTCTTATAGAATGAATCATGTTCTATAAGCTGCAAACATTTCTGTATGCATGTATTTTTATCTCTAAATATGTATAACAATAATATTGTGGCTTTTTGGTTGAGATTTTATCTTATAGAGCTCTCTTGTAGTTAATGAAGATGAACTTGCTGTATTTATTTTAAATACTGAATTAATTTAAAGTACATGTGGTTCACTGTGTTTTCTTAAAATCTGTAGCTTACGAGTTCGATTCTGTATTTGACTGGACCATCCAAAAGTATCAACAATCATCAAAGACACAGCTGAAGGACTCTGTTAGTATCTCCTTGAATTCTGTTTATCAGTTATTCTGCTTAACTTTTGCATTCTAATTTTTAAATTGTTATTCCTCGTCCACTTTTTGGTGTAGCTTTTATCCTTCAAAATTATTTAAGTAATATGTCTATTTGACTGATACCTCATTTTATATGATTTTAGAGTTTGCAGCCTGTCTCTGGAATGACCAGCACAAGAGTGTCTCCAGGAGACAAGCGTCGTAGTAAGTCCTATTTTCCACTTGTTAAATCTTAATAATTTGTGTTCATGTCATTATTAAGTTATTGCTACCAATTTATTATTGGTTTGGATTTTCGGATGTCTAGAAGAGGCCTTTTAGCTAACCAAGTGATGAGGTAGTTTTATGAACTCTTTCCATCAGGGGCGGGGCAAAATTATCCGGGCCCGAGTGCCATTTAAAAAAATCGGGCCCTCATTTTAAAAACCAAAAACATTTAAAATTTTAATAAGTGAATAAAGTTCTTGAGCCTCAGGAAATTTATCCGAGATACCATAATGAAGTTACCCTATTTTATGCACTCAGGTATGTATTTTCAATTAGAAAATTATTTACTTCCCTTAATTCAATTGTACATGCACAAATATAAAATTTCCATCTAAATACATATGACATGTGTCATATTAACATTAGATATTGTTCTTTTACCTCAGGTAAGTTTCCTGAGCTAACCTCAGGAACTTTATTCTCATAAGTGAAAATTTTAAAGAAAAGAAATACTTAATAAGAAGATGATTGAAATTTTTTTCTCCATTTTTCATTTTAAACTATAACTCGTTAAGACTAAGTTAATTTTATTATTATTAACTTTACGATAAATATAAATATATGTATAAGGAACCAACTTATTTTATGTTCAAGGATGGCAATTACTGAATGTATCAAATAGCATATAAACATGCATGTTTGTAAGCAGGTTAAGGAACTATAGTGCCTTTACAAGGACTTATACAGGTTGTAATTACTATTGTTTTCTGGAATATACATGAATTGATTTGGGTTAGGACGTGCTAAATTCCAGTGTCCATTAAAGGTAAAGCCCGAATTAGTTAAAAATTACAAATTGAATATGTATGAGTTGAAACAGAAAGTAAATTATTTAGCTCTGGTGATTGAATAATTTAATCTCGGGCTACTTAGTGTACTTGTGACTCGTGAGTTACATGAGTTGGTTGATTTTTTAACAAAGTCTTGTCATCAAATAAAGCTTTTCAGTATTACAGAAAGCAATTAATAGTTTCCTCCTAAAAGATGTTAGGTTGGATGTAGTTCAGGTAAGTTCAAATTAGATCTCTTTCATGATGCCAAATTCTCCTTCCCCTGTATCTCTTCTCTCTTTCTAGTCATCTATAGAATATGCCATTTTTCACTAACCGTAGTAGCTGATGATGCTTGAGCTTCTTATCATAAGATCCGTCAGAAAATTCCAACAATTAGATAAATATTCTATAAAATCCTAAAAAATACAGTGGGGGTTTATAGAGTACTGGACTTATACGTAACATGCGCAGAGTTAACTGGAGATGTCTATAAAATCTTAACACTGGGAAATTAGTTAAGCACAAGTTTTGCAATTTAACCCAGTATTTAATTAATTATTTACAGCTTCATCTTTCTTTGCTCTCATGTAAACTAGGCAAAATATAGCAGAAAATTGGACAAGCATAATGCTTGGGGTGAAATATATCATGTCATATTTGCTTTTGATTGGATATTTGTATATGCAAGCTCTTATTGTTTTGTTATACTTGTAAAAGAACCTAATGGAGTTGACAGTTTTTCCATAGCTTTTGGAAATCTGGAAGACCTATTAAAGAAAAGAGATATCAAGAACTAAATATGTTGATATTGTTCATGATTATGGTTATAATAAATGACCACTGCAAATTTTGATTGTGCTCTCTGTTTCAGGAGGTTATACCAATGAGCATGAAGGATCAAGTAACCTGATGCGTCCAGATGATCACATGAACTTCAGTTCAGGATTTGATAAATCACTGGAAGAAAATGTGAGTTATTGTTTGCCGGAGATCGCATCACTGTCCACCACTTGGCTTATATATTCCTAGAAATTGCGTCTTTGTAAACACTAGTTGATATAGAAGTTCATGTTGACAAGTACGATTAGATTATACACTTTAGTTTGACTCGATTTTTCATCGACTAAATTTATTTCCGAAACTGATTATCACAGACTATAAGCAATGCACACATGCCATCTACTTCTATGATATTGGGTGGCTCTTCCAATCAAAATTGTCCAAAAACAGAAGACCATGCTGCTGCTGCAGATATTGGCCGGGCACATGATGGCAAAGCTGTTCTGTCAAACATTTGGATGTAGTCACTGCACTATAATTCTTCAGCCAAGTGAATTGGTATGGTGCTGCGGAAGACCCACTACTGGTTTTTCATAGTTGCTAGAAGTTAAGATTGTTTGGTCAACCCCTGACTTGTATTTGTTTCATTTTAGTAGTGGAAGTGAAGCAGCATTTTACGGACGGCATAGCACAGATTTACCAGGGGAACAAAGTTATTTATAGGTTGTATCAGTACCAGATCACAGATTGTATTTCTCCAGGTGACTTCAAGTACGAACATGCTAATTGGTGCTAGAGTTTTACCCTGTCAAGATTTTGTTGTCCTTTATATATAGGTGAAATAATTATTTAATTAAGTGTAAAGTGTTGTCTTCTGCCATCAGTAGATCCTTAAAAAGTTGTGTTAATTTTATTTGGGGTTTTGATGATATACTTATTTAATTCAGGAATGAATTGCTTTCCTTGATTGCTTTAATCCTTTTGGATCGTAGTCCTGGTGTTTCCTGGAACGGTTTTACCTAGGTATCCCGAGTTATGTAGCGACACATCACAAGCATATTTTTTGAAGCTTTGTCGGAGCTTCTTTAGTCTTGCTGCCTATTTGCATCTTACCCTCAGATTTTTATGTAGAAGGGTTTTTAAAGTATTAATAATGACAGGACCATACTGGAAGTCTTAATGTCAAATCAACCTGGTTTTTAAAAGGAAACTGAAAACTAACCAGCAATTGGATGTGGATCAATCTATCCCGAAGATAATAAGGTAACTACTGATAGTGCATATATGTGCAATTTACCATGTTTCCTAATTTTAGAGTGTGGTTCTGGTTTAGAAGCCTTCTTTTTTATGTAGATACAGATGACTCTTTAAGTTTTTCCTTTTTATTATGTGCAGGTGGTGTATGACATAATCGATTTGATGGTTTTTTTCCCCCAGTGATTTTAATATATTCTTTACTGGGGAAAGGTTAAACCGTAAGGGGAATTGATACACCTCTAGTATCAGCGCTGATTGTACAATTATCGTTCATCTTTGATGCTAAGCTCATTATATGTAATTGAGTTTTCACGTCACATGAATTCGCATGTCTACTCCACCGGCAGAGGTTATTTGCATTTCCCTCGTACTTGTACGCTGTTTTCTCTGGAAACTGAAATATCATGTTTCGGTTTTTACTGAATATTTTTAAAGTTTATGATTGACAAAACGATGATCAATAAGACCAAGATTAGAAGTCAAACAAATATGTTTGGAACAAAATTAAAAAAACAAGAAGTTGCCATCGCAGAAGCAACTAGGGCAACATTATCAATTATGAATAATGTATTAGAAAAAGTTAGGGTGGCAATAATGCAGCAACATGCATGGGTTCTTACGTATACTTCTGAAAAAGTCGTTTTTTTTAAATTTGTTTTTAATCATCTTGTCAGACAGTAATTGTTTCGTTTAAGTGATCACCGAGGAGAATATACCTAGTGGTAGGACCAATTCGTAAACTCTACACGGCAGTGGAGGGTTTTTCAGAACTTTTCTGAACTGACAAAAAAAAAATGGGGTCTGAATAAATTTTGAAGGAAAAAAACTGTACCTTTTATTATTTTTTTTTTGTGTTTTTCTCAGGATTTTTTCCCGATATGATATATGTGTTGAAATCACCTTTGCAGTTTAATTCTGAGCCTGTGTTTTTCTGCGATATGTTTTTTCCTCAATGCTCATATTAATATTTCTTTTATTAATTATTATAGCCTTAATCTGACTTTTGTAATAGAAGAGACTGACGCTGTACAATTGAGTGATGGATTTGTGTATGATTTGTCTATGCAAATTTGACGTGGTTGGTTGATTAGTGGTGGTCTATATCCAATGTATGCGTAGAGCTAGCTTTTTTTTTTTTTGCTAAATACGTAGAGCTAGCTTTTGTAAACGATAAAAAAGAATAGTCTACTGCTCCAAAGTCAATTGACATAAAGCTAGATTGCCAGCGGAGGAGGTGCTACAAGAAAAATTAAACAAATACAGAAAGGAGGAAGGACAATGCATACTGACTAGCTAAGCATATTTAGCTAAAAACCTTATATAACCTCTGTTATAGAAATCGAGAAATCGACCGATTTCTATAAAATCTTCGATAAATCGGTCAGAATTTTGGAACTGATTCGGCCGATTTTACAAAAATCGCCAATAAATTGTCGATTTTTTAACCGAATCACCCGATAAATCGTAAATCGGTACCTCAACCGAATAGTTCTGATTTTCCGAAATCTGCAACACTGTATATAACTCTGAATTAGTATATTTTTTTTCATCAAAGCTAGCTCTTATAAAAATCTATAATAGAATTTAATTTCTAACGTGCCTACACAACGAGCTAGCCTATATGTACTTTATTTATTTATTACTAGTATGAATTTATGACAACCCAGGACGTGGAATCTTTCCCTCTCTGGCATCATACTCCCTCCGTTCCTAAAAGATTTTCCTGTTTGCTTTATCACGTTTGTCAACGCACACTTTTGATCGTTAATATTTTCAATTTCGTGTTAGTTTTAAATATAAAAACTTCACTGTATTAAAGTACTCACAAATATGAATCAAACATGATCACTCATGACTATATTTTATCTTATAAATTATGCGTAAATTAGTAGTCAAGCGCTTACAATGAACAGGAACAAAAGTCAGAACAGGAAAAAGAAAAAGAAACAGAGGGAGTATCAATTTGGAATATAAAATGTACTGAAGCGATATAGGTGCCGTTTGGCAAATTTATGATAGAACTTATAAGTTACTTATTTCGGAAAAAATTTCGTATTTACATAATTTTTTTCAGAAAAAAATGTGTATGGTTAGTTTAATATTCGTTATCTTGCAAAAATAAGTTACTTATTTCAGAAAAAAGTACATATTTTCTAACTTTTTTCCAGAATAAGTAACTTATTTCTAAAAAATAAGATTTCCCAAACGGGCCCATAGTTGATCACCAAGCAAGTCTACACATAATACATACTGATCATGCACTTATAAATATGCACAGCTAGCCCCTTAAAAGTTCCACATCTTAACTCTATTCTACAGTCAATTAAGTGATAATGGCAAAGGTTGCATTAGGCACCGGTAGGGAGGCGCTGCAGCCCGACTGTATCAACGCTCTCCTGGTTGAATTCATCTGCACGTTTCTTTTCGTGTTTGCTGGTGTGGGATCGGTCATGGCCACTGGTATTAGCTAATTAACTCACATCATATATATATATTATCTTACGTACCCATATCCATATTGTTGTTCTTTTTTTTTTTTTTTTCTTGTTATGTCCAAGTTTGCAATATATTTATTTATAGTATACGTATCATCTTAATTGCTAGAACAATTATGTGAAACAATTTTGGAGCTGACATGAAATTGTCAACAGATAAAATGAGTGGAAATGAGGTGGTGGGACTGTTTTTCGTGGCGATTGCACATACACTAGTGGCGGCTGTCATGATCTCTGCCGGTTTTAAAATCTCCGGCGGTCATATTAACCCTGCTGTAACACTCGGCCTATGTGTTGGAGGTCATATCACTGTCTTCCGCTCCATCCTTTACTGGATTGATCAGTGCTTAGCTTCCGTAGCAGCTTGTGCACTTCTCAAGTATCTTACTGGAGGATTGGTACACTCATTTCTCGAAATTTAATATGATTTTGTATATTTTGTTTATGAAAAAAACAAATTTGGTGATTTATCTTAGTGATGTTAGAATAGAATTAAAAGATCCAAGCCGGTCCTGAGAAATTCCAGTTGAGACCAGACCTTACTGTAACACCTTAAGGTTTTAATTGAGCTTAACATGATGCTGGTTACTCAACAACTGAAGCTAGTGATTTGTAATTTGCGATAGTTTCTACGTTAAAATGATTTGTAGTAGAAATGACGCATGCATGGTAAAAACATTTGAATGTTCACCGCAACAAGAACTGGCAATTGCGACTGAATAATTTTTAGCCAAACAGTCGAAGGTCGTGTTTGTTTAGTTTTCTCTCTTATTTGAATGATTGATGTAAATGATTGTAATTTCGGTATGTGCAGATTACTCCGGTGCACACACTTGCTGCTGGAATGGACAGTCTACAAGGAGTTGTTATGGAGATTGTTTTGACATTTTCATTGTTATTCACAGTATATGCTACTCTAGTGGATCCTAAGAGTGGTTTCCTCAATGGGCTAGGTCCATTAATTACTGGATTTGTAGTAGGTGCCAACATCATGGCGGGTGGGGCTTTCTCCGGGGCTTCCATGAACCCAGCAAGGTCATTTGGGCCTGCTTTGATTGCTGGAGTATGGACTGACCACTGGGTTTATTGGGTTGGGCCACTCGTTGGTGGTGGGCTTGCTGGCCTTGTTTACGAGAACTTTTTCATTGATAGGTCGTACGATGTTATTTCAAGGGATGAAGAGAGCTAAATGTTTATAAACATCTCTATCAAAGTCCCTTGACGTTTATAACATTGTCTACTTTTTAATTTTAAATAAACTGGTATTACCTTTCTGGGTTGATGCATTTAATTTGGCTAAAAACTACTTCAATTTTTTTTTTTTGGGCAAAGATATCGGCTATGTTTGAAAGTTGACGGTTTGAGAAAAGATTAATGAATTTTATCAAATTAAAGGTTTGATCACATGAATCATCTAATACTCCATTAATATTGGTATTTGATAGTTCATGTATTGAAATAGCGATTTGAATCAAATGCACTAATTTTAAACAAGTTAAAAAATTATTCTTTTAACTAATTTGAAATAGCGATTTGAAATATTATTCTTGAAAATGCACTAATTTGATATCATGTATTTCCACGGATCCTTTTAATTTGGTGAGACTGCTTAAAATGTTGTATATATTACGGATGGATTGTACAATTTAGATTCAGATATTCAGAATAGAGATAATGACCAAATACCTCAAAATGGGGTATCCACGGTCCAAAATACCATTTTTCGGAATATCCGGCCCTATTTACCTACGAGATGCGGCGGTGAGAGTGGCGTATCCTAGCTATTGTTCATGCCAGAAAACTAAGCAACTCGCCAGAATTTTTGAGTTCTGACCAGCCGGCGACTTCGACGGAAAACGCCACATCTCAGTTTGGCATCATTTCAACGTCCAGCAGCCTCCAAATCATCAGCACATGACCAACCACTCGTCGCCTTCATCATCCCAGTATCTATTTATCTCCTCTGACCCCGCAGGGACATCAACGATCGTGAATGGAAAATGAATAGGAAGTTATGCTTGAATTAGGGATTTCAAACCCGTGTATGATAGAGTATATATTTATATATACTTTTATAGGATTTTATTCTCATATTTATAGGATTTTGTAATTAATTGGGTATTTATTAATTATAGTTTGATGTTTTATTGCAGATAATAAATAATTCCTAAAGTTGGAAGAAAAGGAGCTTAATTGGACTTTATTAATGTGAAAATTCAGATTTAACGGTGGGTCTGCGCAGCAATTCTTATTTGGGCCATATCTTGAGTTCCAGGAATCAGAATGGGGCGAAATTACAGCCCACGCGAAGGTATTGAAATTCTCTACAGGCCTGGAGCAGTCCAGAACGCATATTCCTACTGTAGCAGTCCCGAATCAGAACGGAACAGCTGGTTACGAATTTTTACAAAAGCCCAACTTATTTTAGGAAAGAGAGAGAGAGAGATAGTGGAGCAAGGGAAGAAGGGATTTTTCTTAAGCCCTAATTGCAATCATCAAAGTTGTAATTTCTTACTCTATACTCTTTGTAAACATGGTTTCGATTATTTATATCATTTTGTATTCTTCAATTATTATGGGTAACTAATTCCCAAATCTGGGAATTAGGTAGTATTCAGTGGTTGGTATGTTTGTGTGATTTTATTATGTGATATCTCATTCTTGCTAATTTGTTGTTGAACACTTAACCCAATTTAGGGAGTCATGAACCCTAGATTGTATTTTAGGGATTGCAACGATTCGGGAGATGAATTATAATTCTAGTACATGATACGACAAACGTAATTCAATTATTCAATTGGGAGATTAATATGCGGATTATGAGACATGTATTCCTTGGGCTTAACTTATAATTATGTGTTGTATGATCATGGGAGTGACGTCAATACGTATTTGTGGGTATTATGTTGTATCTTGGGAGAGAGCAATATAATCATTAGAGGAATGTTTTTAGCAAGGTAGGAGGCTGAATATCACAATTTCATGCACATTCATTAATACCACTGAAGAATCCCGATTCTTGGATTGCCTTTAATTATTATTGTTAATTCACCATTTTTATTTGCTTAGTTGATATTTTAGTTAAAAAACAAATTCCCCAAATTCTTCTTTACATTTCTGAACATTAAGATATTTGAAATTGAACTTGTGTTTAATTAAGTCCTTCCCTGCGAACGATAACCCCCCAAATATTACGATAACAAATTGGCGCCGCTGCCGGGGAAGGCAGCAATTTTATGTTCAGTTTAATTATTTCTTATTGTTTAGATTTTACAAAATTGTTTCCAAGACCTATCTGATTGGTTTTGTCTTTTCAGGTGCTACTACTCTTGCATGAGACGTTCTACAAGTGCTGAAAATCTAGAATTTGATCCAGAAATTGAACGCAGTTTTCGAGCTTTAAGGCGAGAGACAAATCAAAGGAAAGAAAGAAACCATATGGATGAACCAAGAGATCGTCAAGTTGTTAATCCTCTTGACCTACCAGTTGTTCTTGATGAGACTTCTATTTGGGATCATGAGACTCCCAATCCTGCGAACTACATGTACAAGACTCCTGAGATTAGCGCAGCTCAGTACAACATCAATCCGAGCTTAATTCAGATGGTGAGCAATTCAGCTTTCGAAGGGGACATTGAGCGAGAGGGCCCACACCGTCGTCTTGAGCGCTTCGTGCAAATGTGTGGTTCATTCAAGATCACTGGAGTTACTGCAGATCAGATTCGACTTCACATGTTTCCTTACTCTATCAAAGGGAGAGCCATGGAATGGTTCCAACAGCTTCCTGAAACTGCAGTTGCTACTTGGGAAAATCTTTCTACCGAGTTTTTGTCCAAATATTATCCTTCTGACAAGACTCAACAAATGAGGACAATCATTCTCAGTTTCAAGACACAACCAGGTGAAGGCTTGTATCAGGCATGAGAGAGATACAAGGCACTGTTGAGAAAATGTCCACATCACGGTTGTACGGAGTGGATGATTCTGAGTACTTTTTATGGATCTTTGAATGCAGATGTTCGTTTGAGTTTGGATGTGGCAGCTGGTGGAGATTTCAAGAAAACACCAGTTCATAAGGCAAAAGCACTTCTTGAGCAATTGGCCGCAAATAACTATTCTTGGGCACCTAGTGGGACGAGCTCAGCTAAATCAGCACAAGATACTGAGATGATGAACTTGCTGACTCTTAGTTTGGATGCTCTTACTCAAGAGGTACGTGGACAAAGGGCGAATGTCAGTGCTATCTCTTCTCCAATGGAAGGGTACAATGATTTTGGTGCTAATCAGTATTCTTATGCACAACAATTCCCAGAGGAAGCATCTTTTATTCAGGGAAGACAGTCATGGCCTGTTCAAAATAACTCCTACTACAATCCAAATCAGAGGCCTAATAACAATATTTCCTACAGCAGCAATCATGCGGCTAATCCATCATATGCAGTTCCTAAGCAAAATCAACCTCCTGGTTTTCAGCCGCGTCAGCAATATCAGGCACAACAACAATATCAACCACCACCTAAGGAAAAGAAAGAACCTGCTGATTGGGAGGTCGCGCTCAATAAAATGATACAAGGAACTACTGGGGCATTTGCCAACATGGAGACCAAATTTGAAAAGGTCGAGTCGAGGCTTGATCAGATGGCTTCATCTCAAAAGATGTTGGAAACGCAAATTGGTCAAATTGCTAATAAGGTTGGTGTTCGTGAGCAAGGATCACTTCCTAGTCAATCAGACCCAAGTGGTAAGGAACACTGCAAGGCCATCACTCTGAGGAATGGAAGAGAATTGCCAGAAATTGAGGCTATCAAGCCTAAAGAGAAGGCCCTTGCAAAAGAAGATACGTTGGTAGAGGCTGAAGCGGAAATTTCAGAAAAGGTGAATGATGAGAAGAAAGAAGAAGAAGTCACACCGAAAGTACCAGTGAAGCCATATGAGCCTCCAATTCCTTTCCCACAAAGGCTTCATAACAGGCAATTGGAGAAACAGTACGAGAAATTCTTGCAAATTTTTCGACAATTGCATATAAATATTCCTTTTGCTGATGCTTTGGCCCAAATGCCACTATATGCCAAATTTCTTAAGGAGATGTTGTCTAGAAAGCGAAAACTTGAAGATGTGGAAACTATTACTCTAAATGCGGAGTGTAGTGCAGTTATACAAAAATCAATTCCGCAGAAGTTAAAAGATCCAGGAAGCTTCTCGTTGCCATGCACTATTGGAATAATGGAGAACATTAAAG
The DNA here is from genome assembly GCA_037693485.1 of Kitagawia praeruptora. Classification (NCBI taxonomy): domain Eukaryota; kingdom Viridiplantae; phylum Streptophyta; class Magnoliopsida; order Apiales; family Apiaceae; genus Kitagawia; species Kitagawia praeruptora. The sequence continues at coordinate 61,067,333 of CM075352.1, read as the reverse complement.
CCTTGTGTGATTTAGGGGCTAGTGTGAGTTTGATGCCACACTCCATTTGTAGAAGACTCGGTCTTGGAGAGCTCAAGAAGATAAGAATCTCACTTCAGCTGGCTGATCGTACTATCAAGTATCCTTTGGGAATCATTGAGGATGTACTTGTCAAAGTGGATAAATTCTTTATCCCTTGCGATTTTGTGGTGTTGGAGATGGATGAAGATGTTGTGATGCCCATTATCTTGGGAAGGCCATTTTTGGCTACTGCTGGAACCACAATTGATGTCAAAGCTGGAAAATTGACATTAAATGTTGGTGATGAGAAAGTTGAGTTTGATCTCAATAAAGCTATGAAGATGCCTTCATTTGATGCTACATGTTTCACTGTTGACGTAGTGGATGAGATCGTAAGTCTTGGAGATGCACACTCAGTGGAAGCGGAACAAGCCTTAGATGATAAAGAAGTTGAAGACTCACTTGCACTTGATATGCAAGATACAAGTACACCGACAATTGAGATGGCACTTTCAATTTCAGAGGCACCTCAGGTAGAACTTAAACCTCTTCCTTCTAATCTAAGGTATGCTTTTCTTGGTACTAATGATACATACCCTGTGATTGTGTCCTCTTTGCTTAATGATGATGAACTAGAAAAATTGTTACATGTGCTTAGGAAATTTAAATCATCAATTGGTTGGACAATTAAGGATATCAAGGGAATTAGCCCTGCTCTTTGCATGCATAGGATTTCATTAGAAGATAATCATAAACCTGTGATTAAGGGACAAAGAAGATTGAATCCTAATTTGCAAGATGTGGTTAAGAAAGAGATAACTAAGTTGTTAGATGCTGGCATTATATACTCTGTTCCACATAGTAAATGGGTTAGTCCAATACATGTTGTGCCTAAGAAGGGTGGGATGACTGTTGTTCATAATGAAAAGAATGAATTAATTCCCACTAGGACTGTAATAGGTTGGAGAGTTTGTATAGACTATAGGAAATTAAATAATGCTACTCGCAAGGATCACTTTCCCCTCCTATTTATTGATCAAATGCTTGAAAGATTAGCGGGTAATAAGTATTATAATTTTCTAGATGGATTCTCGGGATAATTTCAGATTCCCATTGCACCCGAGGATCAAGAAAAGACAACCTTTACTTGTCCGTATGGTACCTTTGCATATCGGAGACTACCCTTTGGCCTGTGCAATGGCCCTTCAACTTTTCAAAGACTTATGACTGCTATTTTTTCTGATTTTATAGGAAGAACCATGGAAGTCTTCATGGATGACTTTACTGTATATGGTTCTTCCTTTGATACTTGTCTAACCAGTTTGTCAAAAGTGTTACAGAGATGTGCAGAAACAAATCTTGTTCTTAATTGGGAGAAGTGCCACTTTATGGTGAAGGATGGCATTGTTCTTGGGCACAAAATTTCTGAAAAAGGCATTGAGGTCGACAAGGCAAAAATTGAAGTGATTGAGAAATTGCCACCACCGTCATCTTTGAAGGGAATTAGAAGCTTTCTTGGACATGCTGGTTTTTATCGACGGTTCATTAAGGATTTCTCAAAAATATCTCGACCCCTCTGCAATCTTCTTGAAAAGGATAGTGTCTTTGAGTTTGACGAGAATTGTCTGGTTGCTTTTAACATACTTAAGAAGGAATTGACATCGGCACCTATAATGTCATCTCCTGATTGGAGCTTGCCATTTGAAATTATGTGTGATGCTAGTGACTATGTCGTGGGTGCAGTTTTGGGACAGAAGAAGGAGAAGCGCATGCACGTGATTTACTATGCAAGCAAGACACTTGATGATGCACAGACAAATTATGCAACAACGGAGAAAGAGCTACTTTCTGTGGTATTTGCCTTTGACAAATTCAGATCCTATCTTGTAGGGTCTAGGGTGATTGTTTATACGGATCATGCTGCGATTCGTTACTTAATGTTAAAGAAGGATGCAAAGCCTCGTCTAATCCGGTGGATTCTCTTACTCCAGGAATTTGATCTTGAAATTCGAGACGAGAAGGGTTCTGAAAACATGGTAGCTGACCATTTGTCGAGATTAGACCAGGGAGATAGAATGGTAGGAAGTGATATACCTATCAATGATAAATTTCTTGAAGAACAACTGCTAGCTGTCTCTTTGTCTACACCATGGTATGCGGACTTCGTAAATTATATCGTGGGAGGTATTGTGCCAAGTGAACTTACTTATCAACAAAGGAAGAAATTCTTATTTGACGTGAAGCACTACTTCTGGGAAGAACTGCTACTTTACAAGGAATGCGCTGATGGAATAATGCGGAGATGTACACCTCATGAGGAGATTCCTGATATCCTCAGACATTGTCATTCTCTAGAGTGTGGAGGTCATAACAGTAGCATGAAGACAGTTGTAAAAATTTGGCAGTCGGGTTTCTACTGGCCGACTATATATCAAGATGCAAGAAACTTTGTTGAAACATGTGATCGATGTCAAAGAGTTGGAAATATTTCAAGAAGAAATGAAATGCCTTTGCAATCTATTCTTGAGGTTGAGCTTTTTGATGTTTGGCGGATAGACTTCATGGGCCCTTTCCCATCATCTTATGGGAACAAATATATTTTGGTGGGAGTTGATTATGTCTCTAAGTGGGTGAAGGCGATTGCTAGTCCTACAAATGATGCTAGAGTGGTGAAAAACTTTTTACAAAAGCATGTCTTCACAAGATTCGGAGTGCCTAGGGCCATCATCAATGATGGAGGGTCTCACTTTTGCAATAAATTAATGGAAGTTCTTTTACGAAAGTATGGAGTGACTCAAAAAGTTGCTACACCTTATCACCCTCAAACTAGTGGGCAAGTGGAGATTTCAAATCGAGAGCTTAAACAAATTCTTGAGAAGACAGTTGCTAGCTCTAGAAAAGATTGGGCAAGGAAGCTTGATGATGCTTTAAGGGCTTATAGGACGGCATTCAAGACACCTATTGGTATGTCTCCTTACAGATTGGTGTTTGGAAAAGCATGTCATCTACCGGTGGAAGTGGAGCACAAAGCATATTGGGCAACAAGATTCTTGAACATGGAATTACAAGCTGCGAGACTAAACAGGTTGATGCAACTCGGTGAACTTGATGAGTTGAGACTCAATTCCTATGAAAACGCTGCAATTTATAAGGAGAAGACAAAGAAGTGTCATGACAGGCACATTAGATCGAAAGAGTTTGAAGTTGACCAACAAGTTCTACTGTTCAACTCAAGGCTGAAACTCTTTCCCGGAAAATTGAAGTCAAGATGGTCTGGTCCATTTACAGTTGTCAAGGTGTATCCGTATGGTGCTGTGGATATCACTCGTGAAGGTTCTGATGTTTTTAAAGTGAACGGGCAAAGACTTAAGCCTTATTTAGTTGGTGATGATATTCCAAGAGGAGTCAACTGGCTTCTCTCGAATCCTCAAGCTTAAATCATCTTTAATGGAGTCGAGCTAATTACGTTAAACAAACGCTTCTTGGGAGGCAACCCATGATTTTGTAAGTTTTGTAAAAAATTTATAGGCTCAACAAGAAGAGTCAGTCCACCCGCGAGATGAATAAGCACGAAATGATTTAGGACATGTAAAAAGAAAAAAATTGACAGAATCGGCGGGACTGCATGGTGAGTTTTGCTACCCGCGGTGCGTTATTCCCTGGAAGAAAAAGAACATGCTCCCCGCTGTTTGATCAAAGTACCTACGGTGTTAATTTCCCTGGTTCCCACGTGATATTAAGATCTCCCCCGCGCGCGTACTTCTTCTCCCGCGCCTGTACTCCATTCACACACGGAGTCATGACCATCTAGTACTAGTACAGTACTATCACCTTGTTATTGTAATTAATATTAAATAGTTTTATTTATATTATTATGTATAAAAATATTTTATAATATATTATATTGTATTATATTTATTATATAATATTTTTGGTATTTGTATTATATTATTGTACAATTATATTATATTATATTATATTATATTATGTTATTTATATTATATTTTATATGTTATTATATTTTATTGTGTTATTATTGTATAATTATTCATATATATTATTATATTTTTTTTGTTATATCTATATTATTTTATTAATTTTTTATAACTTTTGGTAAATTACTTGTATAATATGTATATGTTATTATTATTATTATTTTTTATTTTTTTTCTTTTCTTAATATTGTAAAATCATTAAATAAATTTGTAAAAATTGTACTTTGTTATTAACTAATGTAATATATGTGTGTACATGGTCCTAACATATGTGTTCAGGTTTAGCTCATACCAATCGCATTTGCAAGCGGACGTAGTATCTCTGCTGTTCACACCAAGCATTTTAGGGGAGTTTTCTTTCTTTTCTTTTTAGTATAGTTATTGTATTATTCTTATTATTGTAGAATTAATTGTTTAGTGTGTCAATGGGGACATTGACCCATTTAAGTGTGGGGATGTGTTTTCAATAATTGTATAGAGTAATTAAAAAAAAATAAAAAAGATTTAAAAATTTGAAAAATCACAAAAATAATTCTAGCCTTGTGAAGATTACTTGTTGTAATTTGCCTTAATTCACCCATGCATGCTATAGGAATTTTGTGTTATAGAAGCTTTTGTTTGAGAAATGATGTGCTTTGTTCTTGTGCACACACATACACTAGCAAGTTGAAACTGGTGGACTTAGTGACTGTTGTAAGTGATTAAAATGACATGAATATGTGCAAGATGCACTACAAGAAAAGGGTCAATAGACATCAGTTTCTGGCCGATGTCTATGTTATTTTGGATGTGATGTCTAGGTGGGAGATGTCTATTCTAGACATCAGTCAGAAACCGATGTCTATGCTAACATAGACATCAGTTTTTCATTCAATACACATCAGTTGTTCTACAAAATAGGTTAGATATAATTAATTTTATAAACTAATTACTTTCATTATATTCTAGAAAACATAAAATAAACTAAGTGATTTTTGACATACACATCGATTTCTTTTCTTGAAAGTGATGTCTAATGTATTTATAAACATCAGTTTGTTCAGACAAAAACTGATGTCTATTGGTATCTTAGACATCATCCTAGACTGATGTCTAATGTACTTATAAACATCAATTTTTACAGAAAATAACTTATTTATATTCGTCTCTTTGACATCACTTTGTTCCGATGTCTGTTTTGGTTTTAGACATTAGATTTTATAAATAAAAAGTGATTTCTATTTGTGGATGTAATAAGTAATCAAAGCTATTATCTTCGTTAATATATTATATAAAACTTTATAATTCAGTAGTATTCCTTGAAACAGTGTTACAATTACAATTTAACTATAGGGGTATTGAGAGAAAACAATATGAGAAGAATACAAATTGTTACTTGGCAAGAAAAGAATACAAAAATGAGAAGAAAAAATTTCTAATATAGTGTTCTTCACATCACTCCACGCTTCACCTGTGCAAAATATAACCTCTATTCCCCAGTCCTTCATTTCTTGTGCAACATCAACCTCAGACCTCTCCAATCTAATTGTCGCCTCCATAACAAGAATTTGATCGCTAAGCTCTTGTACACGGTTCTTTAAAATAAATAAAGAACTGGCTTTGTCATCTGCAAAATAAATGAATCCAACACTAGCTTTAGTTTCATTAAAAATAAAAAAAATTGATATGTTACTAACAAGGGCGAGTTACTAGTTACGTACATTAGTGATTTTCGGAACCTGGGTGACTGGGGCATGATTTGTATGAGAAAAACAGGGATATATCAGGAGACAAGGCTTCAGCTTTACATGACATGACGGGAGCATTTAAACCAGGTATTTTAACAGCTTTGATGGGAGAAAGTGGAGCAGGAAAAACAACTCTTATGGATATACTCTCTGGAAGAAAAGATAGCAAACATATTGAAGGAATTATCCGGGTTGGAGGATTCCCCAAGGTTCAACAAACCTTTGCTAGGATTTCAGGTTACTGCGAACAATCTGACATTCATTCTCCTCAGATCACAGTTGAAGAATCAGTGCTCTTTCATTCTTGGTTACGGCTACCATCGCATATTGACACGGCTAAAAGAACTGTAAGTTGGCATAGTGGTGTTATTAGTATGATTAACTCCCGCAGACAACAAACATCATTAACATATAAAAGTAAAACATTATTCAAACAGGCTTAAGTTTTTCTAAAATAACCTTACCCGTAAGTAATGCTGACTGTGCAGGAATTTGTTAGCGATGTACTCATACTAGTTGAACTTGATGGGATTAAAAACAGTTTAGTTGGAATTCCTGGAATGAGTGGTTTATCGAATGAACAAAGAAAGCGGCTAACCATAGCAGTGGAAAACAAATAATATACTAAATGTATAGGGACACTTACCGCAGAAGAAGAAAATCCGGACATTAATATTTCTTGTGGGGCACTGAAAATTTTAGTTTTACAAAAAAAAAGTGCATTATTTTAAAACTAGAATTTATGCAAATTAAATCTGAAAAAAGCCATCTGGCACACCTAGCTTGTTATATGTAGACGAGCACACAAAAACAAATAATATAAACATAAAGATAAAAAAAATAATCGTCCCACACCTGCTTCATGCGACTGGTGAATGCATCTTTTGGAAGGCCAAATCCAATTGCTGCCATTTCAGCTACAGCCTCGGAAGAAATGTTCAGATATATAAAACTGCAGTGATGGCTTACCTCAATAGCATTTACCATCTTATATATCCAAGAGACCATTGCGTATTTCCATCCGGAGAAACCCTCGGGTACAACAGGCTCAGAATTCAGTACCTGCAGACGGGACATTCTTAATAACAGTCAAATCAAATATTAATTTAAAAGAATAACACAGATATCATCAAACCTAAAAGCGAGTATTTGATGGTCGAGAACCAATCCCCCACATGTACCGCCACTCAGGATCTGGTCCTGGAGGAGTTGATGGTTGATATTCTTTAGGCGTTTCTTTTAACCTTGCTTGCATTTCCTCATCAACCAAACTACGAGGAACTTCAACTCCTTCAGGTGTCATTCCAACCTGTCACATGTAACAAAATAATTAATAAATACATACAGGGACAGACATGTGTGTTGAATGTTGATATTGAAATATATAATCACATATCTAGTGTAGGGTAAATGAAATATAGCGGAGATGACCTGCAAAAAGAAACAAGATAATAAGATTTATTAATGAAGCAAATTAATTTATATGAAACTTCAAGTGCGCAGAGTGTGGTGGTGTGAACGTTCAAGTCAAGGCAGGCTGGACTCTCGAGGCAACCAGAAAGGAGCCACCATCTACGAGAGCACCAACCAGAAGGATCAATGAAGAACACACATAATACTACTTAACTATCAACCATATTCTCCTAACAGGCTGTTCCCCAGAAACTAAAAGCTAAAACAAACCCACCAATCATAGCAATAAGACCACAATTGTTCCAAGCTACACCAAGAGCCACGCACTACCTTTACACGGCTGCATAAAGTAGACACCGGTTTATGCCCAAGACATGTACAAAATTTCATTAGTTCTATAACATTAGATTCCCAATTAATTCTTTAAGGATATTTGAAAAAAATATAAATCTTGGAATGTAACAGGGAAGGAACCTCCATAAATATTGTTATACCAATTTCTCCCTATAACAGAAACACTGGCTGCAAGTTAGCAAAAGAAGAGTTATTATACATTTGACTTCTGCAATTATGCGACAAGAATATATGTGAACCTGATAATAATTTCATTTTTAATAATAACACAATCACTCTGTCTGGTAGTAAATCATGCTTAAATTTCAAATTTTGATATTCTAAAAGTATTCAAACATTGATACACGGATTGTTGGTCTACTTGAATTTGTCAGGAAAGTGGTCAAAACTGTGAATGTATATATAATAGACCAATTATTATAAGTAGAGCAATTACAAAAACAGAGTAAATAATACAGCTAGAATGGACCTTGTTTGATCCTTTAGGCTGATATTTTATGTTTGAACAAAGCCTTACTAGGTCACATTTTAAATGCAGAGAGAACACAGAACAAACTAAAGTACTGAGAGAGCCACAGGGAAGTACAAGGGAACTTCATTTTCCTACTCAGTTTCCACACGTGGAAGTGAAAAAGCATGAAGTCATGAACATACAAGATAAACAACTTAGGTCATCACGATGAATCAAGTAACAACATTAACTTGGACATAAAAGTCCAGATTATCAGGTTGAAGTTAGGAGAGAAAAAATCTATTAATTTCATCCAAGTAAGCAGGTTTAGACAGAGGTTAGTATCACATCGCACTCGATAGTTGATAATAAAGAACTGCTGGGAATAAATCATATCACATGAACATAGAAATAATCAACTATTATCATCATTTATACTTGATCAATTCATTTCTTCTGCGCTAAGAAATAGCAAGGCAAAACACAACCCAAACCAGAATTCTGAATTCCAAAACTCTATAGCTTGAATAAGTTTATCTAAGTTTTTACAAACTAAAATCCGAAACCTCTCCTAATTGACATAAACCTCAGAGGGAGAAAATATCAGTATATCACCATAAAATAGATGCACATATGTACTTGGTAGCAAAATATCCAAATCGGTACAAAACCACACACTTTCAAATAACTATAAAATTATCAAAACAGAGCTTTATGGAGACTTTATACCTCTACAATTACCCAAAGATCCGAATTCTCGTGCTCCTTGTTCTTTTCGTGCCTCTAATTATCACCTCTCTTCCTCCATTTTTTCCTTTCTTTCGGTTGGACAACTCTCGAGTCTATCTCCATTCCTCCCCCCCTTTTTTCAAGGTAGAATGTTATTTTCTTTTTTGTTCTACTATAATTGTGTGTGTATCCAGAAGAGAACAAGCCATTAATCCAAAACCAAGCAAAAACTAACACTTGTTAAGCACAAAATTTAACACTGCTAGACAAAAACTAACGAAAATTAATTAGTACAAAAAAGAGTTAAATGAGACTTACAATGTCCAATTAAGGGTGGCAAATTCCAAATTTTGCATAACTAATCCCCTGCAAAACATCACAAAAATTCCAACAATACTCAACAATTCATCACCCAAAAAGCATATAACAAAAAGGGCTTTCAAGAATTACACTAAAAACACATAAACACACATAATACACATACATGAAAACAATTATAGATACAAGAAAAACATACCAGCCACAACCACAACCAAGTGACAGAGAACCAAAACCAAGTGAATGAGGTCCTGTAAAAAAATAAATTCAAAATAATTAGGGTAATACATCCAAGTAAATAAAAACACACAATTTAAGAAATTAGGGTTTTAATTTAAAAAATCCCAAATTAAGAAATTAGGGGTTTGATTTTAAAAACCCCCAAATTGAAGCTCATCAATTTCAATACAGAAGATAGACCCTAGAAATCGTAGAGGAGATATTCGTGTAAAGGCTGGAGGAGACCCAAATATTCTTACCAATTTCGACAAAGGTGAGTACAACAGCAGCAGCAAAGAGAGACGAGCAAAGGTGAGTAGCAAGCCGGAAGGAAGTGAGCAGGTGGTTGTGGTAAGTAGAGGTAGCACTGAGTGGTGGTGAAGGTGAGAGATCGAGATTCAGTCGTGAAAGAGGGAGAGGGAGAGGGAGAGAGAGAGAGATAGATTGAGAGAGAGAGAGAGTGAATGAGAGTATCCGAGACTTTGAGTTTTCATTTTTTATGTTTTGTGATTTAATTTGTAAAGGGGAATAATTGTAGGCGGGGAGAATATTTGGTTAAGGGGGGAAAATTTTGATTTACGGGGTGAAATTTTTGCTAAGGGGGGAAACAAAATTAAGGGCGCATTTTTTCATTTTTTAAAGAGTGACTTTAGACATCAGTTTTAAAAACAGTGATGTCTACGAATAACATAGACATCAGTTTAATGCGGGATGATGTTATTACAACTTTTAACATCAGCAGCATTTACGATTGATGTCTAAAGTGTGATGTCTATTGACTGTTTTCTTGTAGTGATGACTTGGTTTGCATGCTTTGAGTACAAGTAAGTGCATTAGAGAGACTTTTACCTGGGATTGATTATGCTTTGCCGCACCAAGTGAGTTTTGAGCCTATATGCATATCTTTTGCATTTCATATTCGTTTGCTTGAGTGTCCACATGTTGTTTACATTGCTAGCACTTACTTGAGGTCTTTCTTGAAATGCATGACATTATTTGATGATAAGATGATAAAGGCAGTTAGGTATAACCTCATAATTCCCATGTTACCACACCATTTATACATGATCAATTAGTTAACCCGTTGATCTTAATCCTATTCTTTCGGTGACACACCACATTACTTGCCTATATCTTTTTCTTGTATTGGCCTTACATTAACTTGAACCCAATTGTCAAAGACTAGTATAGTGCTTAAGGGAGTGATAAGGTGTGCAAAAAGGGGGGTTTATTGATGATCATTACTTTTGAGAAAATATTGGCTTTGGTTGTTCCTTGTTAGTCGAAGTTTGTAATAATATCAATGAATCATTGTTCTTGTTTATATTTAGCTCTCTTAAAAAAAAAATTATTTATATGAGAGCATACTTATGTTTCTATGATCCTTTTTCATTCGACTAGTCAAGTTACTTGTTAAGAGAGAATAAAAAGATTCAATTGTGGGGATGATAGGGTGGAGTTGAATGAATTATGTTGTTGGGTACTAGCTTTTGACATTTAACCTATTTTGGCTTTACTTGACATACCTGGTCTCTAGCCCCATTACAACCCGATTAAAGACCTTTTGATTATCATCAATGGTGTATGTTGTGTTAGAGTTAGATTGATACCGAGTGTCAAGCATGTTTATGATTATGTTGGAATTGAGTGATACACTTAGCCTTATTCTTGAGTGAATATTCTTTTGTGAGTGAAAGGTGAGTTATTACTTGTTTTGGTATAGGAGATCCCAAGTTTAGACTCAAAGATGTGTTTCTTGTGGGCTTAGCATGCTTACCAATTTATTCTTACGTACACTTGACATGTACTTTTGTGATCTTATGCATGTTCACTGAGTAGACTATGTGAATACTTGTACTTTCGACACCAAGACATTGCATATTCACTTTGATTCTTAAGTTGATGTGGCATGAGAGGACTTGTATGTGTGGTGTTGTATTGGCATTCAATCTTTTACATGAGCTAGATGGATTTTGTGGGTACATTCACTATAGGCCCTCACGAGACCTCACTCGTCCACTAGGGCTACCTAGGGGTTTAAAGGGCTTGTTGCATATGCCAAATGCAACCGTGATCACCTACGGAAGTGGTACTAGTTAGTAGTTAATAGTTGTATTATATTAGTTTGCACGAGGACGTGCAAAGTGTTAAGTGTGGGGATATTTGATAGAGTATATATTTATATATACTTTTATAGGATTTTATTATCATATTTATAGGATTTTGTAATTAATTGGGTATTTATTAATTATAGTTTGATGTTTTATTGTAGATAATAAATAATTCCTAAAGTTGGAAAAAAAGGAGCTTAATTGGACTTTATTAATGTGGAAATTCAGATTTAACGGTGGGCCTGCGCAGCAATTCTTATTTGGGCCATATCTTGAGTTCCAGGAATCAAAATGGGGCGAAATTACAGCCCACGCGAAGGTATTGAAATTCTCTACAGGCCTGGAGCAGTCCAGAACGCATATTCCTACTGTAGCAGTCCCGAATCAGAACGGAACAGCTGGTTACGAATTTTTACAAAAGCCCAACTTATTTTAGGAAAGAGAAAAAAAAACGTTATTATTAGATCAGGGTTGGAAAATAAGGAGGAGGATTAGTTTTTTAGAGAGAGAGAGAGATAGTGGAGCAAGGGAAGAAGGGATTTTTCTTAAGCCCTAATTGCAATCATCAAAGTTGTAATTTCTTACTCTATACTCTTTGTAAACATGGTTTCGATTATTTATATCATTTTGTATTCTTCAATTATTATGGGTAACTAATTCCCAAATCTGGGAATTAGGTAGTATTCAGTGGTTGGTATGTTTGTGTGATTTTATTATGTGATATCTCATTCTTGCTAATTTGTTGTTGAACACTTAACCCAATTTAGAGAGTCATGAACCCTAGATTGTATTTTAGGGATTGCAACGATTCGGGAGATTAATTATAATTCTAGTACATGATACGACAAACGTAATTCAATTATTCAATTGGGAGATTAATATGCGGATTATGAGACATGTATTCCTTGGGCTTAACTTATAATTATGTGTTGTATGATCATGGGAGTGACGTCAATACGTATTTGTGGGTATTATGTTGTATCTTGGGAGAGAGCAATATAATCATTAGAGGAATGTTTTTAGCAAGGTAGGAGGCTGAATATCACAATTTCATGCACATTCATTAATACCACTGAAGAACCCCGATTCTTGGATTGCCTTTAATTATTATTGTTAATTCACCATTTTTATTTGCTTAGTTGATATTTTAGTTAAAAAACAAATTCCCCAAATTCTTCTTTACACTTCTGAACATTAAGATATTTGAAATTGAACTTGTGTTTAATTAAATCATTCCCTGCGAACGATAACCCCCCAAATATTACGATAACAGTGTATTAAATCGAAAATCGTGAGTTAGGAATGTGTAGAGAATCGAATTGCGATTCTAGTGATATATATAATGTGATTGTAAAGTTCGTGATTTGGACGAAAAAAGAGCAACAAAAAGCATGCCGGAATCGCCATATCGGGAGCTCTGGAGACGATGAACAGTGTATGAGATACGCTCTTCCAAAATGCGTATCGGATGATACGCATGTTCCAAATGCGTATCTCGCGGAACTGTAGCATCTACCCACCAGCGTTAAGATGACGTCAGGTGACATTAACATGCCGTTCAGAAATGCGTATCACCTAATGCGTTACTACAGATTGCGTATCTAGCCTTGTCACTCCACTGTCAGTAACGTGTCTTCAGTATACTCCTCCACCAGTAGCGTATCTGCAGGACACTCCTTCATCAGTAGCGCGTTCCGTGGGTATTTAGTACCATCCAAGTTGACGGTGGATATTTTGGTAATGGGAATAGAAAAATGAGGTATTCTGGACCATCGACCTTCATAATAATAGTTATTTACATCGAAAAATAATTTAAACATCAGTTCACACTACTCTAGTCACGAAGCTGCACCAAAGTCTTTAACTGGCCTACTACTTGTACTATGAGCCCACAATTGTGACGAGAGAGAGAAGCCATGATTAAAATAAAAGTAGTACTAGGTGTACAGAAATATTTATAGAATAAGTTGAATTCCACTAATAAATACTATTTTTATTGGTTGATACTAATATGAATGCAGTAAGTCCATTATTTTAATTATAACCAATTAAATTATAACACTAATTATTATTTTGTTAAACTTTAGCATTTTCCTTAAAATAATCTACTTAACCAACTGTTCAGCAAACACAATTTCTTGCTGCCTACACCTTGGACTTGTCTAAAAACGAATAATAATTAAGCCTACTATAATCCATGATTATCACTATGACAATATGCAAAACTTAATTCATCAGGGCTGAATTTAACTGGTTATGTCATCAATGACAAGCTAATTATAACTAATTCATTATATATATTTTTAAAGGAAAAAAAACTGAACACGTTTATTAAGACTCAAGTGAATTTTCCAAGTTGCTGCAGCCGTGGAAAAAGCTGCTTGTTTTATCTCCATAAAATCATTCAGTACCAGTGCTCAACATTATGCATTTAAACACTTAAGTCGACTAGCTAGAGTCTTCCCAATCATACCTCAAACAATGGATAGAAACCTGCAAGACGCGATCATAAAGGGCGACGTTGCTGCCTTCGTAAACCTCGTGACTCAAAACCCAAGTTCCGTACGCCAAACTGTTTATAGGTCATTGAACACGGTGCTACATCTAGCTGCAAGATTCGGTCACATCGAATTAGTTACCGAAATTATAAATTTGTGCCCCGAACTAGTGGTCGCGGAGAATAGGGAGTTGGAGACGCCGTTGCATGAGGCATGCAAAGAAGGCCATGTTGCAGTGATGAACTTGCTGCTAGAGACTGAGCCATCGGTTATTTATAAACTGAATATTCGCGACGAAAGTGCACTGTTCGTGGCATGCCAGAGAGGAAGAGTGGAAGTGGTGAAGCAATTGCTATTCTTCCCAACGCTACTGATGCTGGAAGTGGATGTTTTGACTAGTACTTCCCTTCATGTTGCTGCTTCAGCTGGTCATACCGGTACGTACCTAGTCCATCATTTCTTTCCGAATTTTTTAAATTTTAGTATTAATGTTTCATTTGTATTATATATTATTATTATTATTATCTTTACTGTTGGAAAATGAAATAACTAGCTAGTAGAATTTAATTGGCATGCGATTAATTTATTTGAAATGTGAAGAGTTCCTAGTATTTTTTGCTTGAATAATTATATAATGATGTTTAGGGCAAAGTTGCATGACAGATTGGTAGCTCACCGAGTCAATTAAGTTGTCCGCCGTAGGGCTCCGACCATGAGTCTACGCGTCCGTCGGATTCTTCTAGCTAATTATATGGTTACTTTTAATCTTTTATTGAATTTATTATAATTATACTATCTTTATTCATACTCATTATTAAAATCTAAACCTACTCATTCAAAAAAAATACTATCACTATTTTCAATTACGTAATTCAATCTTCATTCAACTTTAATATGAATTTTAATATGTTATTATTTAGAGTTAATTTCAGTTTGTATTCTAGCATTGATTGTTTGGCATTTCAGTATCAAAATGTAGCTATTCACTTACTATTAGTATAAATTAGAGAAATTTGTAGTAAAAATTGCATTCAATGGAAATCCAACTCAAATGTTTCTGAACATAGCTCATGATGTTAAACTAGAAACATATATATCAGTTTTTCAAACATAATCGATCTTCCTGCAAAATAGAACATATGTGATATCAGTCATTTTTGATGATTTTCGACGATTATTAATGTCCGTTTTTTGAGGATTGATGAGACCAAATTAGCTACTTATAAAAAATTGATTTCAACGGCACAATTGTTACTTTTGATAATTGAACTTTTCTTAGAAATGGTAGGACACGAAATAAATAATAAATGTTAGGTGTAACTGTACAAGTATAATTGACATTTGACACTAACAAACAAACAATTTGTCGGCTCACTCTGCATTGACCTATAATGGAGTTGACTTGTCCTTATCAAAACTTTATCGAACTTTCCCTTAATCCCTTCTTTAAATAACGAGTAACTTAAATCAATATAAATAACAAATAACCTGAGATGCGAACTAATTAAACTTTCAATAGCCTCTTAAAAACCGAGGAAGAAATTTTCAATTATTCAATATATATACTACTTAAATTGTTCCTTAATACTTGGTTTTCAATACTTAATTTAATTAAGAAACATTGTGAGATTACCTCTAGTCGACCTAGATGTTGAGGTAGCTCAGGTGGTTGAGCTTACCTCTAGTCGACCTAGAGGTTCTGGGTTCGATACTCGCTTATCACGAGATTTGTCAATGAACAGATACTCATTATAGGAGGCAATAAACCAAAATATTCAAAGAAAAAAAAAAAGAAACATCGTGAGATAATTCAAATAATAAAAATTTATCTATTATCATCCTTGATCTTAAATTCGATTTTCACTCATTCAATTTTTTTTTTCAAAACAAATATTCATATATAAAGTATATAAACCTATTCATTTCAAAAAAAAAATTAAAACTCAATGAATCGATATATAATCAATACAATATATGATTATATAAACAATTGACGTACGAATTCACGAGTCGCGATTGTCCCACCCTAGAATTATTGAAATTTGTTGGATAATTAATCGTTCTAAAATTTTAAAGTGTAAGAAAAAAATATTTTTCAGGTTCTTATATTATTTTATAACATTTCCATATTTGGATCATTAATTTGTTTTCGTGTTTATAATAAATTATAGAAATATTGAAATGATATTAAATCAATTTTAATTTCTCTATTTAAGTTATTAAATATTTTAAAATTTTAGGATATTAGGAAAATGAATTTACCACAATTATATCATGCATATATTCAACGTACTCTCATACGAATATCCAGAAATCTATCTTTTCTTCTGTCTTCAACTAGTTCTATAACATTATTACAAGGTGGAAAAGTCGTAATGTTTCCGGAAGTTAGCATACCGGGGTCCAACGTTTTGGAATGCATGTAATGTAGGGGACTAGGGGTGAGCACAGTTTTCCGAAAACCGGTTAAACCGATCAAACCAACCCGATCAAATTGAAAGTTTAGGTTTTTTTTCGATTTGGGTTGGTTATGGTTTTAAATTTTTAAAACCCGAAAATTTTGGATTGGGTTTGGTTTTACTAATTTTTCCACCCGATTTAACCAATTCGACCATTAAGATCAAATAATATATAAATATTATATATATATATTATATAGTTTTAATATTAATTTTATTACATTCAATATCCAATGCTTTAGACTTTTTTTTTTAACTAAGACTTTTGTGAACTTAATGTATGATCCTTTGGAAATATTTGAATATTTTGTAATTTATTTTATAAATGCTTTGATGAAACTTTATGCTACTATTGGTTTGCTTTGATGAAACTTTATGCTACTATATTATTGGTTCATACATGTTGTTGCCTCTTTTTTATTATTTAATAATGGTTTTAAACCGAAACCGACCAAACCAAACCGTTATAATTAGGTTGGTTTTTTTAAAATATTATGGTTTTTGGTTTGGTTATGGTTTGAAAAATTAAAAACCCGATTTATGGTTTGGTTGGTTTGGCGGTCCTAAACCGCCCAAACCACCCGATGCTCACCCCTAATGTAATGTAATCTTACATATGGGGTGTTAGGGGGAATTTTTTTTAAAATAAAGTTAACTTATTTTAAGTTAAAAGTTAAGATTCCTAATTTTTCGACTAATTATTTTTCAACTTATTTTTGTAATTTCTTGAATCTCAAACATACATTAAATATTTGTATAAAAAAATTATCAAAATATAAAATTTTTACCCGAAAATATGTTCGTAAGTCCTTATATTAAGGTGGGCCAAACATGCCAATACTCACTCCCTTCCCCCAAATTTTTTACAGTGTGTTTGGGAACAAAAATCAGGAAGAGTGAGTGTAATATTGTTAAAATAAATTAAATAGTGGGTGTAATAATGATTTTATTGTTAAAATAAGTAAAGTAGTGGGGTGTAATATTGTAAATTGTTGGAAAAAAGGAATCAAGTAGTAGATATAATAATATATTTTATTGTTAAAAGTTACTATTTTTATTAATGTAAATAATTGGTGGGATGTGCTAAAATGAAAAGTGTAAAGTAATGAAAGGGACAGAGGGAGTATATGTACACCTTGCAATTTGTCCGTATAATGTATTTTCATA
The DNA here is from genome assembly GCA_037693485.1 of Kitagawia praeruptora. Taxonomy (NCBI): domain Eukaryota; kingdom Viridiplantae; phylum Streptophyta; class Magnoliopsida; order Apiales; family Apiaceae; genus Kitagawia; species Kitagawia praeruptora. Next base: position 61,049,892 of record CM075352.1, on the reverse strand, counting down.
TTTCGTGTATTTAAATGTAAAATTTAAATATGATTCATTTGTTATTCGTGCATTTTTATGTTTGTATATTTTTGTGCCACTAATTTTTTGTATCATGTTTTCATATAATTTTAAATATAAATAAAAATTAAAATAAATAAATGAAATATTTAAACAGTAATATTTTCAGTAAAATTATTATAAACATGTTCTAAATAGGGGTGAGTGTCCTAAATATCCATTTTTTATTATTTCATAACCAAAATGCCCAGATTCGGGAAGTATCGTCCTAAATACCCACCACATACGCTACTGACATGGACGTATGTGATAAAATGCCTTTCTCACAGGCGTAGCAGGCACATACGCCACTAGCATGGGAGTATTGGGTACCACATACACCCATGTCTCACAGGCGCAGCAGGCACATACGCCACTAGCATGGGAGTATTGGGTACCACATACGCTCATGGGACAGGCGTATCCCATGATACACATTTGTCATAGGCATATCATACGCCAACATCGTCTTCCCCGAAGTCGCAATTTGTAGGCGATTCCGGCTCGTTTTTTGGTCGATCTCTGTTTGTCCACATCCCGAAATTTCCCACCACCTACCATATGTCGTTGCAACCGCAATTCGATGCTCTACAAGACCATACCAGTTTCATAACCTTTCTATTGCCGGATTTGAAACGCCCAAAATGGCGATTTCGTTGGCGTCGAACATTTCGACGACCTCATGCACGCCCCTGCGGGGTCGGAGGAGATAAACGGAGACTGGTAAGAGTAAGGACAGGAGCTTGTGGTCAGTTGGTGTTCATGTGGGGGTGGACGAGCCTCGTTTCGACGAGTCAAAATCGAGCAAGTCACTGGCGACTTGAGCTCTCCATACGACCTGAGATTTGATAGAACAACTATAGTGGTTTGGGATACGCCGTTCCCAGGGGCGTATCCCGTGGGTATTTTGGGCAGCATTTTTGAAAACGGTTATTTTGGTAAGTGGGTAGTAAAAAAGTGATTATTTTGGGCATTCTTTCTTCTAAATAAATATGTATACTCACATCATATTTACAAACAACGTTATAAAATTATGTATAATATTATAAATAAGTGTTAATTTATTTAATATAAATATAAATATTTATAGGTATATTCATTTATTTCATGTCGTGTCGTGTATCCAAAGTATAAACACAAAACCGGTACAAATACTCGATCATATATTTTCGTGTTCATTTATATTCATGTATCTAAAATATAAATGTAATTACTAAATTTTTGTGTTATTTCGTATCGTGTAATAAATTGACGGATCTACATATATGAATGTACATTTTTTTCTTTAAAATTTGATTATACTTTTGGATTAAAATTTGTAATACGTGACTTATTTTGTACACGTGGTCGGATTGAACTAATTTGATTAAACTTTCATCGATTTTAACGATGGGTAAAAGGTCACTTTCTCTACTGTACTATAATGAAATTTCCGTATAATCTATTGTACTATCGAATGCATCACTGCACTTTCCTTTTTATTCATTTACCCAATCGCCGTTAGTCAAAAATTCTCTCCGTTTGTTTGACTGTTAAAATGATGACTTGGATGCACTGTCAGCCTGCCACGTACACGCCACATCTACACAATCCTAATTTTTTTTTTATAAAAACTTTAAAAACTCATAAAAACTTTTTAAAAAATCAAAAAAATTCATTAAAAATTATAAAAACTTTCAAAAAAGTCATAAAAAATTATAATTGTTTTCAAAATTATAAAAACTTTAAGAAAAATCGTAATTTCTTCATTAAAAATTATAAAAAACATAAAAAACATAAATTCATAAAAAAAATTATACTTTTTATAGAGTTGCAGAAGGCAACAAAGATCTGCCACTTTCCCAATGTGTTGAAGCAGCTCGGCAAAGAAGTGGCCATCCAGGTTTCAGTTCAGGTGACTCGTTCCTTGACATAAATTTTGACTTGGTTAAACCTTCTGGTTTCTCGACAGGAACTATAGCCATAGAGTTGCATTTATCGGTATTAGCAGAAGAGTCATCCTTTGATGGGGCACATGTATTGTTCACAGAATGACAGTAAGGTGAACAAATCGAGCAATTTCTGACCCTCTCCTTAAGTGAATGATGATTTTGAGTTGTTCCCACAATAATTTCAGGAGCAAAGTAAGATTTTGCTTCGCGAACTAGGATTTTACGGACGGATAACCCTCTGCAGACCTTCAGCTTGAGATCGACCTGACAACCTGCAAACCACCGAACATTCAACAACAACATTCAACAGCCCTCTTCACCACCGAACTTCAGTATTCTCCGACCATGCAACCCACAAAATTCAACACCCTGCTCTGCTCCACTCTTCTTGTTGAGTATTGAATACGGTAAAAGAATACAGAGGGGGGGTGAATGGATTCTTGAACTTTTCTTTGGCTCGAGTCTATGTAGCAGAAAGTGTTTGTGTGTGCAAGGTGTAGGTGCGGATAAAGAACAACACAAGACACAATATTACTTTAATCTAATGTATTATTAGATAAAGGTTGCTACAATATGTGAATACAAATGATAGTATTCTCAGCTTCGTTTTTCTCAGAGAGATATAGCTTACAGTGTATGAAAAAATTGACTCTAAAAGTTAATTACTAAGGAATTGAGGCTGTATCCTTATAGAGCATGGATACAACCTACTTACTACAAATAAGGTAGCTAAACAAATTACTTTCTAGTCTGTCTATCCTTTTTGAGTAAGTGTCCAAACGGTTACAGATTTGACTTTGCAAAGCCTGTTCAGATCCACTTCTTTAGCCCTTTGTCTCTTCTATATCTCTCCAAGCTTCTTTGTAGACTTTACAGAGCACGTTACAGATTGAGATCTATAAAGTGCATTGGCTTGTTGCAGGTTTTTGACTTGTACAATTTCACCAGTATTTTGTCTCCAAGAAAGTATTCGAGAAGTGACTAAGTAAGTGATTCGAGAACTAGAATTGACTTGATCGATAACTCTGAGTTCTCGAATACTGTTATATTGACATATCGAACCACTTCTCGAATAGCTCTTTTCCATCAGGATTCCTTGAGTTATCGAATAGAACATTTGACTTATCGAATCCTCGAGATATCGAATAGCTTTCTGAGTCCTTGAGATATCGAATGGAACTTTGACTTGTTGACTCTTTGAGAACTCGAATACCACTTTGACTTGTTGACTTCTTGAGTTCTCGAATAGAGTAGTCGACATATCGAATCTCTGAGATATCGAATGAGATATCGAACAGTGTATTCAGAGATATCGAATAGTGTCTTGAGATATCGAATCCCTGACTTCTCGAATGCTGGACTTCTCGAATAGACAAATATACTTCTCGAATTGGTACTTAGGCAAATTCTTCACTTTCTTCAAATCCCAACTGTGATTATTTGACAGTCTTTATCTTCTTGCTTGAGGCATGAACCTTGGAACTTCTTTCAAGCATTATTCTTGACTATATAAGTGCAGTTACACAACTAGGATTTGGTGAGGTACAGAACAAATAGAAACTCTACAACTAGAGGTTCCCTCAGTTACCTGGCAGCTACCTGAGGTTCTTTTCCTATCCACTCTGCATCCAGCATAATCAGCATCAGAATAACCAACCAGATTGAACCCTATGTCCTTAGGATACCATAAACCCAAGTTTGGAGTGCCCTTCAGATATCTAAAGATCCTTTTTATAGCAATCAGATGTGATTCTTTTAGATTTGATTGAAACCTTGCACACAAGCATGTAGCAAACATGATGTCTGGCCTACTTGCAGTGAGGTAGAGTAGAGAACCAACCATGCCTCTGTAGATTGAGATATCTACTTTCTTGCCTTTAGCATCTTCATCCAATTTAGTGGCAGTGGCCATGGGTGTCTTTGCAGGTGAGCATTCTTCCAAGTCAAACTTCTTCAATAAATCCTTGATGTACTTGGTCTAACTGATAAAGATACTATCCTTCCTTTGACTGACTTGCAACCCAAGAAAGAATGTCAACTCTCCCATCATACTCATCTCATATCTGCTCTGGATGAGTTTAGAAAATTTCTCGCACAGCTTCTCATTTGTAGAACCAAAAATGATATCATCCACATAGATCTGAACTAGGATAAGATCATCACCATGCTTCTTGTAAAACAGTGTCTTGTCCAGTGTACCTCTAGTGAATTGATTTTCAAGAAGAAATTGTGATAAAGTATCATACCATGCCCTTGGAGCCTGCTTAAGTCCATACAGTGCCTTAAGCAGTCTGTAAACAAATTCTGGAAAGTGTGAATCCTCAAAGCCAGGTGGTTGTTGCACATAAACTTCTTCTTCCAACTCTCCATTCAGAAATGCACTCTTGACATCCATTTGATACACTTTAAAGTTTGAATGAGCAACAAATGTCAAGAATATTCTGATGGCTTCCAATCTAGCAACAGGGGTAAATGTCTCATCATAATCAATGCCTTCCTGTTGAGAGTATCCTTTTGCAACCAACCTTGCTTTGTTTCTTACTATTACACCATCTTCATCCATCTTATTCTTCAGAACCCATTTTGTTCCAACAATGGTTCTATTCTTTGGTGCAGGCACTAGTTCCCATACTTTGTTCCTTTCAAATTGATTCAGCTCCTCTTGCATGGCAACTATCCAATCAGGATCCAACAGTGCATCATCAAGTTTCTTAGGCTCAACTTAAGATAGAAAACAGCCATAGAGACACTCATTCTGAGTAGCTCTCCTAGTCCTTACTCCTGCATTAGGATCTCCAATTATTTACTCTGCAGTGTGTGATCTATCCCATTTCCTTGAGTGCTCAGCCTGATTTCTCATTCTTGATGTTGCTTCATCATCCAAGTCATGATCATTCTCATTTCCTCCCCCTGTAAGATTGCTACTACTCACAGGTGTGCCTTGGATGTTTGTTTCTCCACTGTTGATTGGCACAAATTCTTCTCTTGTGTCATCATTCACTTGAGTCTGTTGAACTTGAGTTTCAACTTCAATTTCAAACTCTTCATCAGAATCATCTAGATTATCAAACCTTAATGGATCTTTATCTTCATCATTGACTTCTTCTAGTCCAGGTAGTTTGCTGTCATCAAATGTCACATCTGTGCTTTCCATAATTTTCTTTTGACTGATGACATAAACTTTGTATGCAATTCTTTCTATAGAGTAGCCAAGAAAAATTCCTTCAAATGCTTTTGCATCAAACTTCCCAACATATTCAGAATTATCCTTCAATACAAAGCATTTGCTTCCAAAAGTATGAACATACTTTAGAGTGGGCTTCTTTCCAGTCATCAAGTTGTAAGGTGTCTTTCCAGTATTTTTGTTAATGAGGGTTCTGTTCTGGATATAGCATGCAGTGCTTACAGCCTCAGCCCAAAAACATGTAGGCATCTTTGCATCAAGTAACATTGTTCTAGCAGCCTCAATTAGAGTTCTATTCTTCCTCTCAACAACTCCATTTTGTTGTGGAGTCCTTGGAGCTGAGAATTGCTGAGAAATACCATTCTCTTTACAGAATGCTTCAAGTATGGCATTTCTGAACTCTGTTCCATTATCACTTCTCAGTGCAATCACACTTGCATTGTTGGCCTTTGCTTCCTTGTCAACTTTCTTTATATGCTCAATGATTACTTGTGGAGCCTCATCTTTTGATGCCAGAAATTCCACCCATGTATACCTTGTAAAGTCATCAACCATCACCAAGGCATACTTCTTTCTTCCTAGTGACATAATATTGACAGGCCCAAACAAATCCATATGAATTAGTTATAGGGGCTTGGTTATTGATGTCACTGTCTTTGACTTGTGGCTTGATCTTTTCATCTTTCCTTTTTGACAAGCCTCACACACTCCTTCTTGATAGAATTCAAGTGTGGGCATGCCTCTCACTAACTCTCTTTTGACTAGAGAGTTAATGGCTTTGAAGTTAAGGTGTGATAGTTTCTTGTGCCACAGCCAACAATCTTCATTTGATGCTTTTGAATAAAAGCAACAAATTTTGTCCTTGTTTGCAGAATCCATATTGGCTACAAACAGGCTTCCTTTCCTTACTCTAGATAGAGCAAAATCACCAGTCTTCTTGTGGGTGATCAAACATTCATCTTTGTCAAAATCCACCTTGAATCCTCTATCAGTAAACTGACCAACACTTAGCAGATTATGCTTGAGTCCCTTGACCAGTGCTACATCTTCAATGATGACATTTCCAACTTTTAACTTGCCATATTCCAATGTGTTACCCATGCTGTCATCTCCAAAAGCAACCATTGGGCCAGCCTTTTCCTCATACTATGATAGCAGGGCCATATCACCAGTCATGTGATTTGAGCATCCACTGTCCAAAATCCACATGACCCTCTTTTCACTTTCTTTGCCCTGCAAACACAAAGGTATTACTTCTCCTTTGGTACCCAAACAAGTTTGGGTCCATGTGACTTAGAAATAGTTTTATCATAAACAACATGCTTGTCAACTTTCTTGGTGTTAGTCTTCTTGTCACTGTTAAAAGTCTTAGAACCTGAGATTTCAGACTTAGGTGACAGAGGTACCTTTCTAGCTTTAGGAGGACTCGAAGACTTTGACCCAGTGTAGTGTGTGTGAGAATTGTGACTGATACAACCATCAATGAATTGCCTTCTCAAATTGAAACAACTAGTCATAACATTCATATTACATGGCATACAGTCAAATTTATCACAAAATGGTGCATCTCTATGTCTTAGAGGCACAGGACAATCATAGAAAGGTTTAGACACACTACCAGCAGGTTTCTTGCATGCATGAGTTAAATTATTGGTACTGAAACAGTTCTGACAAGTTTTCCTAGGGGCATTAGGCATATAAGCATAGTTGTTATCTTTGTTAATCCCTAACTTGCCATTTCTATTCTGTTTCTTCTTAGTCACTTTCTTCTCTGATTCACTCTTCCCAGCTGAAACAAACTTAAAAAACTTCTTGGGTCTTATCCTATCACCTACTGGCTCCTTGGTCTTTGACTTGACACTCTCACTCTTGGAAGATGCTTGTTGTTCATTGGATTCTGCCTCATCCTCATCATTCAACATTTGTTTGATGAGTAAGGCATCCTCATCAATTTCAAATGTTGATTCCTTAAAAATTGGATTTTCAGTCTTTTTCAAAATGTGAGGCACTTCCTCATGAACAACTGTGTCGTCTTTAATAACAGCATAGCCTTTTCTCTGTTTAAGAGTGTCATAATCAAGTCCTATAGCAACCTTGGGATTAGCTTCAATTTTCTCACAGTAGGATTGCACTAGACCAGATGATTTCTTGAAAGTTTTCAGTTTGAATTCATTTTCAGCTAATTCATCCCTAAGAGCCTTTTCAACCTGACTAGCACACAAAACCTTATTCTGCAGATACTCAACTTCTTTCTTAAGGTTTTCTACTTGCATAGCAGTTAGCTCAAGTTCCTCATTCTTTTTTATTAACATTTCATTTCTAGTAGACAGTTTAGTAATCTCTTCATTAGCAGCAGTCATACTAGTATGAATGTTAAACATCTCAACAGATAGTTGTTCAATCATGCATTTATACTCTGAAACAGACATGTCTATAATAATGAGAGATGGTACCTGAGGGTCTGATGGAGATGTGTCATCCTTGGAATTGGCCATCAAGGCATAATTGCAAAATTCTTGTTCCTCTCCATCACTGTCAGAATCATCCCAACACTTCCCTTCAGCTATGTAGGCCTTACCTTGCGTCTGCTTTTTCAGAAGGGCCTCATACTTAGCTTCGAGCTCAAGATAATCTCTATCCTTCTTTTTAGGCTTCTTGCATTCACTGGCAAAATGCCCTAGGTCATTGCATCTATAGCACCTTACAGATGACCTATCCACATGGCTGGTTTTGAACTTATTCTTGTTTGGTTTCACAGGTGCCTTGCTCTTGTTGAATGAATGGTTGTGGGTTTTAGGTTTGAAGGGTTGGTTCCTCTTAAATCTGATGTTTGGAAATTTTCTGGCCATGAAAGCATATGAAGTGTTTTCCATCCCATCTAGTTCTTCAAGAGTATAGAACTCATCTTCCTCCTTCTCCTCAACAGGTTCACTTACCTCAGCTTCAGTTTCTTCCTCTTCTACTACCTCCTCTATCCTTAATTGGCTTGTAGATGCTTCTAGGTCTTGAATAGATTTGTTGACAATCAAGGCACATGATGTGTTTATCATTCTGCCTTGGTTGGCTTGGATAGCCCTTTTCTGAAGCAACTCAAGCTCATGAGTTTTTAAAACCCCATAGAGCACATCATATGTAACTTTGTTCAAATCTCTTTCCCTTAGAGAAATGACCCTTTGCTCTAGATGATTTGGTGAAGATAGCAAAAACTTCATGTTCAATTCCTTGGTACTGTAAACCTTTCCATTCATCTGCAACTCAGTAACTAGCTTGTGAAATCTCTCAAACATCTCAGTGATGCTTTCCTTGGGCTGTGCCATGAAAGCTTCATATTGTGTGACCAGTATCTGTTTCTTGTTTTCTCTGACCTCATCAGTTCCTTCACATAACACCTCAATGTGATCCCACATTTCTTTGGCAGTGGTACATGAAGCAATGTTTGCAAACATTGACATGTCCATGGAATCTATAATCAGCAACATGAGGTGACTGTCAAGGGCAACCATGTCCTTTTCTGATTCTGTCCATTTGGATGGATCCTTAGCCACATAAGATCTTGGAATAGTAGTGGTTCTAACAGTCTTTTCAGGAATCTCCCGTTGGGGAACAAATGGACCATTCTTGAGAATCTCAGGATACAAATGATGAGATGCTTTGATGAACAACTGCATCTTTATCTTCTAGAGGTTGTAATTCTCTTTGTCAAATTTAGGGACTTTCACCGTTCCTGTAGTCTTTGGTGTATTCGAACTCATGATCATTTTTCTGTTTTTGAATAAACAGCCCGCTCTGATACCACTTGTTGAGTACTGAATACGGTAAAAGAATACAGAGGGGGGTGAATGGATTCTTGAACTTTTCTTTGGCTCGAGTCTATGTAGCAGATAAGTGTTTGTGTGTGCAAGGTGTAGGTGCGGATAAAGAACAACACAAGACACAATATTACTTTAATCTAATGTATTATTAGATAAAGGTTGCTACAATCTGTGAATACAAATGATAGTATTCTCAGCTTCGTTTTTCTCAGAGAGATATAGCTTACAGTGTATGAAAAACTTGACTCTAAAAGTTAATTGCTAAGGAATTGAGGCTGTATCCTTATAGAGCATGGATACAACCTACTTACTACAAATAAGGTAGCTAAACAAATTACTTTCTAGTCTGTCTATCCTTTTTGAGTAAGTGTCCAAACGGTTACAGATTTGACTTTGCAAAGCCTGTTCAGATCCAATTCTTTAGCCCTTTGTCTCTTCTATATCTCTCCAAGCTTCTTTGTAGACTTTACAGAGCACGTTACAGATTGAGATCTATAAAGTGCATTGGCTTGTTGTAGGTTTCTGACTTGTACAATTTCACCAGTATTTTGTCTCCAAGAATGTATTCGAGAAGTGACTAAGTAAGTGATTCGAGAACTAGAATTGACTTGATCGATAACTCTGAGTTCTCGAATACTGTTATATTGACATATCGAACCACTTCTCGAATAGCTCTTTTCCATCAGGATTCCTTGAGTTGTCGAATAGAACATTTGACTTATCGAATCCTCGAGATATCGAATAGCTTTCTGAGTCCTTGAGATATCGAATGGAACTTTGACTTGTTGACTCTTTGAGAACTCGAATACCACTTTGACTTGTTGACTTCTTGAGTTCTCGAATAGAGTAGTCGACATATCGAATCTCTGAGATATCGAATGAGAAATCGAACAGTGTATTCAGAGATATCGAATAGTGTCTTGAGATATCGAATCCCTGACTTCTCGAATGCTGGACTTCTCGAATAGACAAATATACTTCTCGAATTGGTACTTAGGCAAATTCTTCACTTTCTTCAAATCCCAACTGTGATTATTTGACAGTCTTTATCTTCTTGCTTGAGGCATGAACCTTGGAACTTCTTTCAAGCATTATTCTTGACTATATAAGTGCAGTTACACAACTAGGATTTGGTGCCTATTACAGGTACATAACAAATAGAAACTCTACAACTAGAGGTTCCCTCAGTTAAGAGGTAATGCAGAGCATTACAAACAATTAGGCTTGTTATTAGATGTATACAGGCATGCCTCTGTGACTAACACTTCTCCTTCATTCAACACCCTCACAATACCTTTCATTCAAACCCACAACACCTTCGTTCACCTCTCCTTTCCACCATTCCGCTGCTTCTTCTCCTTCATCTTCCCTTTCCTTTCGTCCTCCGTCCCACTCCATTCCGACGCCGTTCTTTCACTCGACCAACAACTTACCCACTTCTTCCACAACCTTCTCTTCCCAATTCCCGCACCTCACCTTTCAAACCAACACCCTCACCATCTCCGCTCCACCCATTCCTCCAACCTCTCCGCCTACTGCAATCGTCCTGCCACCCATTCTGTTTCAACAACCTTCAATTCCAACCCAATCTCCGCTGCTTCTTTTCTCCTTCAACCCACAACAACCCACAGCCTACGAAACTCACAAAACAACCTATAAACTCAAAAGAGAAAGAAGGAAGGGGAGTGGGTATTTGTGTTGATCGAAAAAGAAAAAGAAAGAGATGGGTTCGATGGAATTGATCGAAAGGCGGGGTGGGTTTTAATTGGGGATTATATTGGGGTTAATTTAGGGGTTTATTTTGGGTTTTATTTAGGGGTTATGTGTTTGCTGATGTGGCCAACGTGGAGTGGTGACTGTAAGAGCCAACTCAGCAGTCCGTTAGTTAAACAGACGGATTTTCTTTTCAACAGACGGCGATGGGGAAAAGAGAAAAAGAGGAAAGTACAATGATGACTTCGATAGTACAGTAGGCCAAACGGAAATTTTACAATAGTACAGTAGGCAAAGTGACCTTTTGCCCTTTTAACGATTGGACATAGAAGTCCTAAAAATGTAGTGACACTGACATTTTAGAGTGTTTCATACACATGTCATTAGGATCCTAGCTACCACGTGTGTCACATCAATTTTATGAGATCATCATGTCAATTAACCCGAGACACGTGACATCACATGTGGATTAAGAGTACTCAAAGTTGATAAACGCCAAATTCGACCATTTTGGTCCAAAATCGATTAGGATACACCAGACTACTACTAACAATCGGATTTAGACTAAATTGATTATTTTTGGATTATTCGGACCAATTTTCTGTTAGGATCTATATATATTTATTAGCTTATATATAAAGATTAAAAGTTTACTTAATTATTTGTTATTTAATTAAAAGTTACCAAGTATAAGTTTCAGTTAGATGGAAATTTTTATCAGTTAATGTAATATGTTCCTATATAAGAAACTCTATTATTTGAAAGTTGAGACATTGAATGAATAAAAATCTAATTTTGAGAGTGATTCTCTCTACAAATTTGAGCCCGATTCCCTCTAAGAATCAATAATCTCACAATTGTAGGACAGAGTCCTATCATCTAGTATCCAGGGCCAATTTTTTTCTTGCCTTTCACCACCAATTTATTTTTCTTTTCCAGATCTTTATTTTGTTTTGTTTTTACCATGACTATGAAGGATGTGGAAGAACGGGTTGCGTCTCTTACCGAACAGGTGGGTTTGTTGGTGACTAGCATGAACCAATTGCTTCAAGATCGACAACTTCAATAGGAAACCAATCAGATGATCGTTGCTCCCCTTCAAAAACTCTCTACGTTACACCTTCTGAACCACAACCAAATCAGCGAGTGCCTCATGGTGAAACTAATCAGGGTGGCACTATTATTATTCAGAAGAAAATCATACGCATTGAATTTCCTCGATTTTCCGGAGAAGATCACGTAGCATGGCTTTATCAGACAGAACTTTTTTTGAGTTGAATGAAGTTGTTGATGCTTAGAAGGTTGCGGTGGCTGCGGTTCATCTTCAGGGGGCCGCCTAATTAATATGGTATCGTTGGAACTGCTTTCATGGCAACAATTTTCTCGTGCTATTTGCACTCATTTTGGTTCTCGTGAACTCATTGATCCTTGCAGTTCTCTTTCCAAGTTAACTAAAACCAGCACGGTACGTGAATATATTAGTTCTTTTAAAAAGCACGTTAATATGGTTCATGGTTTATTAGAACCCCATCAGATTATCATGTTTTTATTGGGATTCCGAGGTGATATTCAAACTGTTGTGCGATTGTTTATGCCTATTAGGGTTACTCATGCTTTTCAATTGGCAGTGTCACAAGAAGAGGCTATCCTAGCCAATTCAGATCATTCTTCTTTTAAGGGTGTTGGGCAGCCTTCTTCTCACAATGTTTCTTCGCCAGTTCCTCCTACCTTACACTCAACCACTTCAATGCATGTCTTACCTCCTGGGGTTAAACGACTTACTTGGACAGAATAGAAAGAAAGGCGTGTCAAAGGAGCTTTATTATTTAAGAGTTGAGACATTGACGGAATAAAAACCTAATTTTGAGAGTAATTCTCTTTACGAATTTGAGCCTGATTCCCTCCAAGAATCGATTATCTCACAATTGTAGGACTGAGTCCTATCATTTTCCGGTAAAAAGTGACTTCATTTCTTGTAGCTTTCTTGTAGCATATATACATCTCAACAGATAATTCTCCTTCAATTAACAGAACCAGCTTAGATGAGGAAAACAATTTGATACTAAAATGGTTGTGGATACTTTATTTTCCACATACACATCTATATTGTATTAAAATAAAATGTGTTTTACATCGAAGGATAATGTGTTTTCCACATACATTGTTTTGCTACTCAAATTGTTGTCTAGACCGGTAATCAGAACGTAAATAATTCTAATATGTTTCTTTGGACAGAAATCGTGAAGGAAATATTAAAAGCCAGACCTGATTTCGCAAGTAAGAAAACAGCAGATGGATTGACGCCTCTGCATCTTGCTTGCAGCAAAGGAAATTTGGAAACAATAAGGGAGCTTTTATATTTTGACCATGATCTCTCTTTCTTACAAGACAATGAAGGTCGAACCCCTCTCCATTGGGCAGCAATCAAAGGACGACTCAACGTTATAGATGATATTTTGTCTTCGAGCCTTGAATCCTCTAACTTGGTTACATATAATGGTGAAACTGTTCTTCATCTGGCGGTGAAAAATAATCAATATGAAGCTGTTAAATATTTGATGGATACACTCAATATCACAAAGTTGGTGAATATGCAGGATAATGATGGAAATACCATATTGCACCTTGCAACTGCTGGAAAGCTCAGAGCTGTAAGAATATTTCCCGGTGACTATTTTTTATTCGTACATAAGAATTAAAGTGTTCACTTATAAAGTATGTGGATTGCATGAATAATGAAGAATATGTGAGCCTCTTCGATTTATTTATAAATTTCATATAATTTCTTGAGAGCAGATGGTCAGCTATCTATTGAATCGCGGCGTAGAAGTGAATGTACTAAACCGCGATGGATATACAGCACTGGATCTGGTTGAATCTGAATCAAGTAATTCTGGTTTACTTGTGATTGTACCAAAACTACAAGAAGCTGGTGCTAAGAGGGGTGAACAATTGCCCCCTAAGTCACAAGAATTACACCAGATTCATGAACCAACTCTAGGTACATTTCCGGACAATTCACCATATGCTCAACCATATCCTAACCCTAAAGCTCATCATAGACAGAAGCACAAAAGATCAAAGCAACTGAAGCACCAAAATGAGGGACTGAGGAATGCAAGAAACACTATAACAATTGTAGCAGTATTGATAGCCACTGTTACATTTGCTGCTGGCGTAAACCCTCCAGGTGGATTCGACCAAGACACTGGAAGGGCGAAACTGGGCACCAAAAGACCATTCAAAGTATTTATGGTATGCAACATATTTGCATTATTCTTGTCCCTCGGCATTGTCAATGTTCTGGTTAGTCTTGTACCCTTTAAGCGAAAATCTATGACCTCACTACTTAAAATGACACATAAGGTCATGTGGGTTTCGACATTGTTCATGGCTTCTGCCTATATTGCAGCGGTGTGGGCAATTTTGCCGCACAACAAGGGAACAAATTGGGTGCTTGTGGAGCTGTTGGTAGTTGGCGGTGGTTTAACTTTGATGGTATTTTTCGGGTTAGCGGTTTTATTGGCTAGGCATTGGACTAAGAAGAGGCAATGGAGGAAGAGAAAAGAGAAGAAGAATAAGGATGGAACCCCAAATAGCAGTATTACAAGCAAACTTGCTGATTTGATACATGGCAAGAAGAGCCGTGAGTCTAGTAGTAACTCAGATGTTGATAGCTCGGATCAGGGCTTTCATGGATTAATATAACTACTTGTTAGAGCATATACTTTAGTTAATTACATGTACTGTTAGCCTTGGGAAAATGTGTTATACTGTTGATATCCAGTAATACTAATAATACCCAACACGAAATTTGAACTTGAGTTTTCGTGTGACATTCACGAGTAGGCATAATTAGAATTTGCAAGTCATCGTAATTTTTTTCAACTTAACTCAAAATTACAAAGGCCAGCCCTGTTTTCAGGACTAGTCATCGCAACCCATATTTGTAGCATTGTATTTTTCATTTCTGAGTTTATATTGTCTCTTCATCTCCACATTTGCCTCTCCAATCTTCAAGAGGTATATATATAAGTTGATAAATTCTTTCAGTCCTTTTCATTTCTTTTATCTTGCACAAACCACCATATATAATGTTTAAGCTCACCAACATTTGCATAATTTCTTTCCTCCTCCTAACCATAACTCATGAGGCCACTGCTGCCCGAACCACTCCGACGTTCAGCGATGTCACACCCATGAAAACATATCTTAAGGTACATTTGATAGCATTTGTACGTAAGTTTCTTAATCAAGTATAAATGAGGGATGTTGATGAAATGTGTTGTGGTTACAGGATGATGATCAGGTTGTCAAGGCATCAGTAACAGACATAAATTGTTCGGGCCCTGCAGAAGAGGAATGCTTAATGAGAAGAACACTTGCGGCCCATATTGATTATATCTATACGCAGAGCCTAAATAACAAATAAACAGGCTTCCTCTTCTTTGAGTTTTATGTTGCTATACTTGCGATATTAATGATAACATATGTGTGTACTGGGAATTTTTTTTATTTTCAAAGTTATTCTAGAAATTTGTATCGCAAATTTTGGAAATAAATATTCAATGCCTCACAAATAAATTCAGGTGAATTTGGAATTTAACCCAAGACAAATAGGATAAAATATCTCATGTCTTCATCTCAAGTGTTTGTTTAATTCAAGTAAAATAGTTTTGGAAGCAGGCTCAAAATAATTGCTAACTCGATCACGTGTACTCTTCGATATATGGATTCAGAACCAGATAATTGTTGAACGTGTAGAAGAACTTCTAAATTCATTATTAACCTAAATTTTTGCGAATGTAATAAACTATGATTAAAATATGGTGTATTTATTTTACTCGCCATTATGTTCTTAACGGATTTATATATTTACTAGCATCGTGATAAATTATCTTAAATTTCTAATTTTTAATTTTTTAAATAAAATAAAATCTTGAAAGACCAAGTTGTATATAATGTTATATTCTCAACTTCTATTTCGATTGCTAGTTAATAGACTTCTAGTATATAAATTCACTATTAAATTAAATTAATATTTAATATTATTATTTTAATTAATTAAATTTACATAACTACATTCTGGTAATATAAGAGTAGTTATATTATTAATTATATTTATTATTAATCTATTATAGATACTTTTTAAATATTAATTAAAGGAGTCCTAAGTTCTATGTAATACTATATTCCTGACTTTTATTTTAATTTTTAGTTAATAGACTCATAGTATATAATTTCATTATTTAATTAAATTATTATATAATATTAAAATTTTAATTAATTAATTAATATTTAGTGTCACACCGCGGTATAGATGGCATACCATTAACATTAAGAGGGGTTTCTGTTTTTAATAAATAGTATAGTATAAGTTTCAAAATAAATAAATAAATAAATAGTATAGTATAGTTAACCAGGTTAATTATATGGCCTAGTGTGACAATTATTTGTGACATGTATGCGAATAGGATTGTAAATAAATTAATCGACTTGATTCACGAACAAAACTTTACGATTGAGAATGTAAAACTCAAAGTTCAGTTTATCATTACTTTGAGCTGATGCATCATATATACCACCAATATATATCTAGTTCATTTGATATTTTCAAATAAAAATTTAAAGTAAGCGTATGTATCACACATTTTTTTTGTTTTGCTAATTCGTATATATCACACTTATTCATAAATGAATGATTTAATCTCAGAATTCAAAATATTCAAAATCAAATTAATATGTATACAACTATACATATATATATATGCTAGCGTTCAAATAGAAACCAAGCTTAGAATAGAAACTAGAAACCTACACTAAATAAATTATATTTCATTTATTTTAATGGCCCCGCTAGGGGCACCTTCACAAAAAACTTATAAAATTCTTGGCTCTATTCAACAAAAAAATAAAAAATAAATAAATTTTTTTTTAAAAAAAGTTACTGTTCACGTGACACGTCATCACGTGAACAGTAACTTTTTTTTTATTTTTTTATTTTTTTTTTGTTGAATAGAGCCAAGAATTTTAAACGTTTTTTGTATTGGGGTACCCCTAATTTGGTCATTAGATTAGCTTGAAATATTTAATTTAGGTTTAGTTTCTAGTTTCTATTCTAAGTTAGTTTTTATTAGAACAAGACCCTATATATATATAGGACTTAAGAGGATTAAGATTTTCAAAATAGAAAAAGGTAATTGTCCACAGTGAAAGTATCCGTATCATCATTTTGCTCATCTGCAGTTTCGAATATTTCAAGAAAAAGATAAAAACTACACAGAGAGTGTTTCAAAAAAAAAAAAAAAAAAAAACTACACAGACAGAAAAATAATATTTTTTATAAATAAAGATATATAGATGAGAAATTAACAAATCGGAAGAACTCTTGCGTATGTACGGTGTACCTTAGTCCTTAAATTTGTAATTTTAAAATTTGTGTGTGTGGAATTGGGAATAATATGTTTGTGAGTCGATCTTCTTATTCTAAGATTAATGATAAAAATGGATTCAGTTTCTTCTAATTAAAGGGATTTCAATGATAATCCGTAACAACGCATGATATCATCAGAAAATTTAAGAACGTTCGTATATGTGTGTGAATTTGACATTTATCTTATTCTAGGGAAAGGCTTTATTTCGGAAGAAGAGTGACCATGATTACCGTAGGGATGAGGGAAGTGCCATCATCTTCTATATTTTTTTTTTTTTTTTGACAAAATGCAACTTCATTAATTCATCAAATCAGATGAGATACAAGACTTAACATTGATCGGAACAGTTCTCCAATCAAAAATACGATCAGGATACATATGAGACACACGAGCAAGTTCATGGGCCGACATATTCGCAGATCGTTTAATAAAATACAACTCAATGTTGTTAATACTACTCACCAACTCCCTGCACTCTACAACCACCTTACCCAATTTAGAACGCAAAGGAGCTAAACTTCTTATCAACTGGACTACTACTAAGCAATCAGTCTCAACCGTGACCGCATTCCAGTTCATTCGTTTTGCCCAACTTAGTGCTTCTTTGACTGCTAACGCTTCTCCTAACACTGGGTTCATCAACTCATTAAAGCATTTAGTCTGCGCCAAAATAAGGTGACCATCATGATCTCTAACTATCAATCCAATACCTGATGTTCCTTGCTCCTTAAACACTGTTGCGTCCACTGTGATTTTTATTGCATTATGTCGTGGCTTTGCCCAGATTATCGCACCATCTCCCTCCACCTGAGGTTGAATCGATGCCCCAATACCTCTACTCTGAGCTACTGTCCACTGTGAAAGATACTCCCAAGCTTTTGCAACAATCTTCATGGCTGACCATCTTTTTCCATTCCATACTAGATCATTCCTGCCTCTCCAAACTGACCAACATAAGGTGATAATCTTCGCTTTATTCTTATTCGACTGTCCTGCAAGATTGCTATCTAACCATTCCGGAAATTCCTTTACATCCTCTGTATTAATCTCCGAATTATGGATATGCCAACACGTAGCTGCTATATCTTACACTGAACTAAAGCATGGAAAATGGACTCAACATCTGCTTCACACACTGGACAGACATTATTAATTTGCACATGTTTCACCTGCAACTGAGCTTTAGTTGGTAAACAATAAGCAGCAGCCCTCCATACCAAGTTTAACGTCTTTGGTGGAGCTTTAGTATTCCACAAACACTTCCAGAAGCTCATATTATTACCTGCATTCCAAGCACCCTTTTGTTCCTGAAGCATTCTGTATGCACTTCTAACTGAATACTGCCCAAAGTGTTCCAATTTTCAGCTAAGCACATCCCTGTCCAAATCTTTTTCCACCAAAGTGTTCACAATACACTGCTTATCCCTATCATCAAAAATATCATTAATAACCTCCAAATCCCACTCTTTGGTCCCTATGCAAAACAACGATACCATTCTTTGATTTTTAATCGAAAGAGACTCTGTACTGATATACGGATTTTCTGAATTACTCATCCAAGGTTGATTCCTGATCATTATTTCCTTCCCCGTTCCAATTCTCCAACTCGACCCATCAGAAATGACTTTCCTTGCTTCAAGAACACTACGCCATATAAAACTAGGACTGCTTCCTAAGCTTGCGTTTGAGAATTCTTTATCTGCATAGTACTTAGCTTTGTATAGACGAGCTATCAAACTATCTGGATTAGTCAACAAACGCCAGCATTGTTTCCCCATCTTAGACAGGTTAAAGTCGCGTAGACTTCTGAACCCTAAACCTCCTACATGTTTATGCCTTGACATTCTATCCCACGCCATCCAATTGATTTTTGAGTTGCTCGTTTGAGAAGAACTCCAAAAGAATTTTGCAAAACTTTTCTCAATATCACGGGTTAACTCAAGCGGTAAGAGAAACACATTCATTGCAAATGAAGGCAGAGCCTGAGCCACCATTTTAATAAGAATCTCTTTCGCTGGTTTGGAGACATTCTTCACACTCCAGTTTTGGATACTGGCCTTCACCCTATCTTTCAGATAGCAAAAAACAACAGATTTTTTCCTACCTAAGATGTTAGGTAGTCCCAGATACTTTGCAGAATCATCAGCTTCCTTAATCTGCAACTCTCTACACACTCTTTCCTTATTATACTCAATAACATTAGCACTAAAGAACACTGTTGACTTATCTCTATTGATCTTTTGTCCTGAGGCTTTCTCATATGTATTCAACAGCTCTAGCACTTTGATTGCTTCTCCTGTATCTGCCTTACAATACAAATAGCTGTCATCAGCAAAGAGCATATGACTGATCATTGGGGCCTTTCTGCATATTCTCATGCCTTGCAACCATTTCTTAGCTTCGTACTATTTGATTAATGCTGTTAGACCCTCAGCACAAATAATGAAGAGATATGGAGACAAGGGATCTCCTTGTCTCAAACCTCTGCTAGGGTTTATGGGACCAATTTTAAACTCCCCATGCACGATATTATACTCCACTGACTGAACACACTGAAGAACCAAGTACGTCCACCATTGATTGAAGCCCATCTTGCGTAACACCCCTTCCAGAAAACTCCATTCTATTCTGTCATAAGCTTTATACATATCCAATTTCAGAGCCATGTATCCCTTTTTTCCAAACTTTTTCTTTTTCAAATAATGCATGACTTCAAAGGATATCATAACATTATCTGAAATTAACCGACTAGGCAAAAAGGCACTTTGAGTGTCTGAAATAACAGTTTCCAGAACATTCTTGAGACGATTCGCAATCACCTTCGTAATAATCTTTATCGTCACATTGCACAGAGCTATCGGTCTCAACTCCGTCACTAGAGTTGGATTTTTCTTTTTAGGAATCAGAACTATGTTTGTAGCATTCACATTCTCCATTAGCACCCCTGTCTGAACTAAATACCATGGAAGATTAGCATCTCGAGAAAGATTCCTCATAAGTTCCCAAGTCTTGTGTCTATCCGATCTCGCTGGTTCGCCATAAATCCCTGTCAAACGCCAGTTATTATTATCAACCATAGCTACTGATACATCTATGTGAGAACGAGAAAAACTCAAGAGCTTAATCTTTTCTGCGTTCTTCCAAAACATAGCAATTCCCCCACTCTTTCCTTGAGGTTCCACAGCTATGAAACCCTCAAAACCTAGCTTGCTGCATAATCTCTCCATTTTTACATAACTACAAATTGTCTCTGTAAGAAATAAGTACTCCAGTTTTTCACTTCGGGTTACATCTTGAAGGAACTGAATTTTACCAGGTGAACCCAGACCCTGGCAGTTCCAAGCTATAGCATTCATAATGGTCGGCTAGCTTGCACTGCAAGCTTAGCCAAATCATTTTTGTTGGTAACTATATAATTCCTTCAGAAAATGCAGCCCCATTAACCTGCTCCACACTATTATTTTGTTCTATCCCTGGCAACTTATCATCTGTATCCATTACGATTTTTGTTTCTGGCCCAATACGTTTTCTTTTCCTTTCCTCTAAGTCCAACCCAACCTCCTCTTCTACTTCTAGCCCATAAGAAATTTGGGCCACTAAACTTGGTCCAGTCCCATCATAAGAAATCCCACCTTGAGTAATCATTAAAGATTTATTTTTTGAATTTTCCCCCCTAACGACCCTACTATCACGCCCCATATCTGCACTCTTACCTTAATCTCCTGAATTTTCGCCCGTAAAAGAGGGACGGTTATTTTCACGACCCACCCTCTCCGTCCATCCTACATCGTCTTCCTCCCTTAACCATTTACTGCCGCCTTGGCCACCTCCCCTTCGCAGTGGTGCACGTAACCACGAACCCCACTCTTGCACACCCCCTTCGCTCCTGGTATCAATGGATTTACGACAAAACTTTTCGGTGTGAGTAACTAATCCACAAGCAAAACAAAAGTCGCCTAACCTCTCATATTTGCAGGTTACAACAAACTCCGACCCATTCTTTCTCTTAATTTTCTTTCACCTCTTCAATGGTTTCCTAACATCCAAGCGTATTTTGATTCTCATACATTCCCTCCATATACTACTGTTGTTTTTCGGATCATAAGACACAAACTCTCCAAAGAAATTTCCCAGTTGATGTCCCACAGCTTCAACCATAAAACCATTCGGTAAACCATGTATCTGTATCCAGATATTCAGCCACCATAACGGAACTTTCAGTGGATCTTCTCCTGTTGGAATTGGTTCGATTAGAAGCATCGCATTATCAAAACTCCAAGGCCCCCCATTCATAACCCATGCTCTGTCCTCCTTATGATAGAATTGAAACAGGTAGATACTTGGTTCCAACTCCTTTATATTAATACCCATCGTCGACTTCCAGAAACCAGCCATCTTTGTCTTCATGGCTCGAGTGTTAATGTTTTTTTCCGTCAGAAATCTTCCAACCAAACATAACTCATACTTGTTGACTTCCTCCTCGATATCTGTGACACCCCCAAATCCGGGGTCAGAAGATTTGGTTGTCACGCGAAAATCCTCAAAATAAAACATCTGTTTAATAATAATCATTCAATTGTGATTGTCCAATACTGGAAATATAACATCTGTGACCCCAAACATACCAAGATCTTTTAAGGTTATAGGGCTAGAAACAAGAATCCAAATTCCATTAGATAAAAAAAAAACATTCATTCCCAACATTCTCTTTGATCAAATCTTAAAACACTGGTGTAACTTCGATAAGAAGTACGCCAGGCCAACTAGACTAGTACATAATAATAATAAATATCATAACTCAAATATATAAATAGATCTTACACTAAATCCAGAGATCCTGAGCCAAGTCATCTTCGAAATAGCATCACGCTTCTTCTCTTTCAGAACTGAGCGGATAAATCTCGCCAAACTACCTTACTGAAATGTTAGAATTTACAACAGCAAGTATGAGCGAAAGAAATGCTCAGCAAGCGTATAAAAATTTTGATATAAAACCAGGATAAGTGGGGCATAAAATCAACTGAAATGTAAAACAGCCTATAGAGAAACAGAATCAACCACTGTGATATAATTCAAATCATAACTGAAATCATTTGGTATGTCATTAAAATGAATCATCTGCCAACTCACAATATATAATAGCCATTCTGGCGATATGGATTGGATATATAAAAAAATAAAGACGAACCACCATTACCCCCTGATCAGGTTCAAAAGCAATGGGACCCTTTATACTACCACCGGTACATTTCTATACCCGTGTGTATAACCCGGATTTCATGAGGGTACCAAAATAGGCAAGTAATGTTAGCCTATAGGAAGATGGAATGGTTACCATATCCTCCTTAAATATAGCTGGACCAACTACTCGACGTGGCCTCCTACGCTTTACCATTTTCCAATCCAATAGAGCAATTTCCGAATTCAACAGGAAATGCTTAGTTTTAAATACAGGTCACATCCTTATTATTTACTACGATAATAAGGATATGATGAGTTTATCTGAAACAATTCCCCCACATCAAGGATACCAATATCAAGAAATTTTGTTCATACAAAAATATTTAAGAATCACAAATAGCTCTGAACAATAACTATTTGTCATGATATGAATAAATGAAACAAGAAATAAAAAGTGTTTAGGATGATCAAGAAAATACTTGCCTCTGGTCCTTAGCTGTTGCGCAAAGTCGAGGTAACACATCTACCTTCTTCTTCTATCTTACGGCATCACAATTTCTATTTCAATCATTCGTTGGTAAAATACTCTTGCGATTGTCACGTATCTGATCCGTCGATATCGATCCCGCGCGTCTACTTCTATAGTCAAACATAAGCTAGTACCTCAGCCTCCGGACGACAATTTTGACATTTTGTAAACGCTTATAAACTCAATTCGAACGTATTAACCATGCTTACCAATATCTCTGCCAGAAGAAAATAATTGGAAATGTCCCCTTTGAACATAGACGTTTTCCCGGTGTTAAAACACCTCGCAAGTAAACCAGCAATTCCACAAACAATACTTTCATCTCCAACCTTCTTTATTACAATCCACACAATACTGCATCCATCTCCAACTTTCTTCGTCTCATACCAACTTAACTCCGCTGACATTCCTAAGTCAATATTTACCAATTAATTCTCGAATTAAACATTTATGCATTCAACTTAGTCCAACTCAATCTATAAATAATCCTCAAAACATTTATCTTATTCCTCAATAAAGAAACATGAAAATCAATTAATCCTCAAGACACGATTAATCCTCGAGATAACAATTAATCCTCGAAATAAGTCATTAATCCTCAAGACAATAATTAACCCTAGAGATAATCATTAATCCTCGAATTAAATACATATATACCTGTCACATAACCAATTAACACATAGCATATACGGCTCACAAATAAAAGAGCACTCAAATTATTCATAGAATATTTACAAATCACTAATAGATAATCAAAGAATAATAACACGCAATTCACATAATCACATAGCACGTTTGACCAGATCATAAAAAGATTTTATCTAATATTTTTAAAACAGAAAACGAGTCAAAACCCTAATTATCGGATATAACCGACTCAAAAAAAAGGTTTGGTAAAAAGTCGATTCAAATTTAAAAGTTGAATTGTAACTTAAAACTATTTTTATAAGAACCGGGTCATTTTTCTAATTCCAGAAATACTTTTCTCGTTGAAAACGGATAAACGGTTTAATTAATACGCAATTAATAAGAATAATTCAATTAATAATTAAATTAATTGATTATTCAAATTAATTATTTATTAATCAACTCATAAAAATAATAAATCTTTTATAATAAATCTTTTATAATAAAAATATATTTTAATATGATAAATTACACGTAATTTTCCGGGTTGTTACATTCTTCTCCCCTTATAGGGATTCCGTCCTCGGAATCAGCTAAGGCAACTAGTGGGGTTCCTTAATTCCTTAACTCCTTCTGTTCGCTATTTTCTCTACGCAAGTATACGCAGTCCAAAAGCAATATAGGGAAATAAGGATCGTTCCCACGAAGACTCGGTTATTTTAGTAAATATGTCTATTCAACAATGTTTGGTTAATTATAGAAGCATGAACGAACTAAAATGGTTTATTTGCAGATAACAATTAACTAATGAAGTAACGGCTAATTTGTTTAAAATAATATGATAGAGGCATGGGGTCCTAATTTCATGAATGTTTTAACTCTTATTAATTATCAAGAATTAATGTATTACAATTGTTAAGAATGCTAGCGGGAACACGACACTAATATGAGCCATCTTTCAATTAACTCACACCATTCCAAATAAACATCCACAAAAGAGATAGAAGTTATAAGGGCATCAATTATATCCAATACACTATATGTCTATGTGAATGGGTGATACAATCGATTTAATCACAAGTTCCGCAATTAACTACATAGGGGAATAACGTTCTTTCGAAACTATAATCCGAAATGCGGAGAAGCCGACATACCTATGCTAGCATGGCAAGCCCTAAATCTCTAAATCCACTTTCGCAATCATTAGAGATTTGGCACAATAGATGATAGCTATTCACCTATATTCAATTAAAACAACCATGCAAGGCAATCTTATATAGAAATTGTAAACACAAATTATATATCAAATCAACATGAGCATTAACAATTCATTACATTAGAACCCCATGAAAGTGTTTAGTTCATAATTAAACTAGGCACCTTTATGGAATTAAATAAAATCATGGTAGAAAATTTTAATTAAGAAATTACGAAAAATTAAAAATAAAAATAAAAGAATTAGAACCTTTTTTTTTTTTTTGATAAGCAGCATATATATTAAAAACCAGCCATCACGGCACTTACAACAACCAATGAACAAAAAACTGGAAAACCTGCAGACAACGTAGCAGGCTAAAAAGATAAAACTACTGCAGACTACCGTAGATTAGAACACCATTGCAACTATCTTTCAAAAACCAAAAACCAAAAACCAAAAACCAATCTGTTAAAGCCATGCACCAGTGAAGTGAATTTGCTTTGTCCCCCTTTTTGCAAGAAAGTCAGCCTCTGAATTATATTCCCTTGGAATATGCAAAAATTTGAGTTGAACAGATGGCATGAAACTATTATGAGATTCATCATGAATCCACCTGTGCCTGAAACAAGTGATGGCTTCCCTAGAATCCGAGCATATAACTACTTTCCGGTGATTAATCTCTAGGTGCAGAAGTGTTTGTATAACATACCAAATAGCTACCATCTCTACCTCTAGGACAGTAGTGTCTATAACTGGACCTGAAAATAGGAATTTGGTTGCCTGCCAAGTATCCTTGATCCATCCTCCAATTCCAGCACGGGGATTTATAGAAGATTCATGAAAAAGAGAACCATCCACAGCACAAATAATATCAAAATCCTTGAATAGCATATCCCAAAAAGCGGATTTCTTGATCAGAGAATGCACCTGCAATGCTGAAACAGGACTGGATTCCCAAGTGGAGAATAAGTTGTCACTCAGCATGTCTACCGCCCCCAACCATTTGGCCGACCTGATTTTGATTAGATGAATACAAGCTTCTCTTTTAATACGAGAGTTACGAAAGATTAGTTCGTTTCTGCTAAGCCAAACCGTCCAGAGAATAGTTGCAATAATTACATGCCACGATTTAGCATTCCATCTGCTTGGAACTGATTTCAACAATTTTGCCAAGTCAAAGGCGTTGTCAAAAATAGCATGAGAATTCCATTTACACCATATCCTTATAAAGTCCCAACACCAAGTTGAAATTTCACATTTAAAAAACAAGTGTTCCAAATTTTCTTCATGCTGACCACACCACTTGCATATGGAAAAAGTTTGGTCAAGATTCAGTCTTTTCTGCAGAAGACAATTCGTAGGTAGAATAGAGTGTGATACCTTCCAGAGGAAAATGAGATTTTTTGGGGGGGCTTTAATCTTCCAAAGTAAACTCCAGTCTGAAGAAATAGGCTGAGGATTGAACATATCTAAGTAGCAAACTTTGGAGGTGAATTTGTGATTATTATGACTCCAGATGGGACTGTCATTGGCATTATTGAGAACCACTTCCTCCACAATCCTGTTAAGTCTGTAGAGTTCAAGTTCTTCCCATGCTCTAAGTGGCCGTTTCCAAAGGCAATTCCTTGATTCCAGGTTGATTGACCAAACCTGTATGACTGAGTGGACACTGTTTAATTTAAGCAAAGATAACTCATATAGTCGAGTAAACCTGTCTCGAATGGGTGTAGCATCCAGCCAGGAGTCTTCCCAAAATCTGATTGTTTTACCATCACCAATCTTCCAACGAACATTAAAGGAAAGTCTACCTGAGGCAGTGATTTCTTGACCTGTAGAAATAATGTCTCGTAAAATATGGGATGATGCACCAGAGATAACTAAGGATGCCAAGCTTATTGTAGATTCAGGACCATATTTGTTGAGGAAAAAGGAATGCCAAAATCTATTCCTGTCTTCATAAAAACGCCACCACCATTTTACTAGTAATGCTTGATTACGTTCGCGAATTGATGCCAAACCCAAGCCACCAGCCTTTTTAGGACGACAAATTTTGGACCATTTTAGCAAGTGTATTCTTGCTTTTAATTCTCCGCCAATTCTTTTGTCACCCCAAAAGAATGATTTTCGAAGGCTGTCAATTTTCTTCTCCACTGCTTTTGGCATTTGATACAGATTATACCAGTAAATGGGGGTACTATCAAAAGCTGCTTTAAGTAGAGTTGTTTTCCCAGCTTGATTTAACGACCTACTTTTCCATGTGGCCAGTTTTGCTTGCAATCTTTGAATCAAAGGGTCCCAAAACTTAATGAGCTTAGGAGATGCACAGATATCAGCCCCCAGGTAGTTGATAGTATTCCCACCTACTTGACATCCCAAAGATGATGCCCAGTTTTGCAGATCATCCGCATCTTCATGGAAACCATATAAGTGACTCTTGTGAAAAT
Organism: Kitagawia praeruptora; assembly: GCA_037693485.1. Taxonomy (NCBI): domain Eukaryota; kingdom Viridiplantae; phylum Streptophyta; class Magnoliopsida; order Apiales; family Apiaceae; genus Kitagawia; species Kitagawia praeruptora. The sequence goes on along the minus strand of CM075352.1, from coordinate 61,022,800 downwards.
TAACTTTCAAACCAGTGAGTATATAGAAGCTTTGCAGCACACTTTTGATTCCCTTAACTGACTCAGAGTCATTTTGAAGGAATAAGATGGTGTCATCTGCGTATTGTAGATGTGAGATGGAGTATCCTTGTGTACCTATCAGTACACCTTTGAAAATTCCCGAAGACTCTGCCTGCAATAACATCACATGTAATCCCTCTGCCACTAAGTTGAAGAGTAAAGGTGATAGGGGATCACCTTGGCGCAATCCTCGTTGGGGGGTAAATTCTAAACTGGGTGAGCCTTTAACCAAGATCGATGATTTTGTTGTGGTAAATATTGTTGACAACCATTCTATCCATTTGTTATTGAAATTCATATATTCAAGCAAATGAAATAAGAAGGACCAATCCACCGTGTCGAAAGCTTTTTCAAAGTCGATTTTTAGAATAAGTCCTCTGCTCTGTTTTGCTTTGATGCTGGCTACTACCTCACTAGCTACCAGAATACCATCAGAAATATGTCTTCCATGGATAAAACCAGTTTGTACTTCTGCCACCAACCCTTGCATACACTTCTTAAGTCTCTCTGCCATCATTTTTGTTACCAACTTCATGCAAGAGTTGATCAAACTGATTGGACGATAGTCAGTGACCTTGGTTGGGTTAGAAACCTTGGGAATAAGAGTGATGAACGATGAGTTTATACCTAAAGGGATACCTTTCCCTTTCTAAAAATTGGTGGCAAAGGCGAGCATGTCCTGCTTCACGAAAGGCCAAAGTTTTTTAATCGCACCCATACTCAGCCCATCTGGGCCAGGAGCCTTATCGGATGGACTAAGGCGCAAAGCTTCCTCTAGTTCTAGCATAGAAAAATCCCTCACTAAACAATATGAGTTCCTAGAGGAGAGTTTTGAGATTGGCAGAGTGCCAATTTTCAAGCAAGGTTTGTCAAAAGTGCACCTGGAAAAAGAAATAAAATGTTGAAAAAATCCCTCTTTGATGTGAGATACATTTGATAGCCAGGCATTGTTCCAATGTATTCCCATTATTTTATTCCTTCTCCATCTATTCGAAACCACGTTGTGAAAAAACTTTGTATTCTTATCCCCTTCTAATTGCCACTTAAGCCTGGATTTTTGCCTCATCATGCTTGCCTTTTCCATATAAAGATCAGTCAATTTGGTCGTTACTACTACTTTAGTAACATCAGAAGCCCCTGATTCATCTAGATCAAATTGTTCCTTTTCAAGATTAGCTATCTTCAAATCAATGTTACCGTTAACATTGGTGTTCCAATGTTTCACCTTCATGCGGAGAGCTTTTAATTTTACATGTAAATTGCTGTCTTCATTGGCCTTCCATCCTTCCTCCAACAATTTAAAAAGATCCCCATTATGTAACCAACAATCAAATATTTTGAATGGTTTCTTCCCCCAGTTACTGTGAACGACCGAAAGCAAAATTGCTCTATGATCTGAGTTTTTCCTATCCAAAACCTGGACTACCCAATCATCTAACTCAAACCAATCCCAGTTTAACAACACTCTATCTAACTTGCTTTGTTTACCTTTCCTTCCACACCAAGTAAATTCCGAATTCATCATTCTGACATCAAAAAGATTATTCCCGGTTATGAAATTGTTGAACCCTTCTGAATCAGCTGCTCTGTATTGACAGTTGACTCTCTCTAAATCCGTTCTTACACAGTTAAAGTCGCCTATTAGGCAAACCAAGTCTTCACTCAAACTCTGAATACTGGAACTTAAAAATTCCCACAATTCCATCTTTTCAGTTGCAACTTGAGGTGCGTATATATTGTAGATGGCGAACTTCTTATTGTTGGCAATGACTGTACCTTGAATCAAAATCCAGGACCTACCAACCTCAGTAGATGCTACATTTAATAATGAAGGATCCCAAAATGTTACTAATCCACCAGAATGGCCAACCGGAGATACTTCTATCCAGCTTGCCAAGTCATAAACTCCCATAGCCTTTTTAGATAAGTCGTCAAAGGTGTGACAAAAAGTTTCCTGAAGACAGATTACCACTGGCTTGTGTTTTAATAAAAACTGTTTGACATTTGTCTTATGTTGCAGACAAACCACTCCACGGACATTCCAACTAAGAATTGACATCCAATCCATAAAAATAGCAAAATTTTATGAAATTACTGATCGGAGACTAGCTGATTTAGGATCTCAATTTATCAACAATATTTGCCAAAGCTTCCTCTCTGCTACCCACCATCTCAAGGCCCATGATAGTACTAGATTCCAAAACCTTAGCTGCCTCATCATTAATGTCTCTAGGTGTGTGAGTAGTTTTGATTTTATGTGTAGTACGTTTAGGCAATTGGAAGGCTTTAACAATCCTATTCGGAAACTTGCGTGGTCTGCCCCTTTTCTTATACATATTCAGCTTACCCAATTTAGACACTACCGACCTCCTCGAGTTTTCGGACTGCTCTGTGTCTTGAGAAGACATGAGAGGTTGGTTGGCCAATTTCAAATCGTCTTCTTCAGTGTCAAGAAAGGAGGAGTTCGAAGCTTCCCTAGTCTTCCACACGTGACTATCCCTGCCACTTATCTCTCTATCGCAACTGTTGACTTTGTTTTACCCAGCTTCACTTTCTACAAATTCAGAAACTCTTCCATTAGGAGAACAATCCTCTTCTTCTCTCAGGTTAATGTCTTCCACTATTACTCCTTCTTCGTCATCAGGGGTGTCCTCTTTTGTTACAAAGTGACTGGAATCCGCCTCCTCATTCTCTGAAAGGGCATCACCCAATCCGTGAGATGCTTCAAAATTATCTGAGTTGACCTTGTCTTGTTTATAGTCACTGCTGATCTCCAAACAGTGGTCATTACTGCAAACTTCTTTTAATTGAACCTTAAATATTTTGCCATCCACTGCTATTTCTACATTTTCAGCCACCTCTTTATGGTTGAAGGTGTTTAAACCTATCAATGGATTTTGAAAGAAAAATTTTTTATCCAACTTGTCCGAAATGCTCACAATACGACCCCAGTGATTCAGCAGTTTATGAAAAGTTTCAAATGTCCATTCCAGCGTAGGTAGGCCTATAATTTGAACCCAAGCCACTCGTGGAAGGATCAAATCTTCCATAGTGGGCAACCGACATTGGAGAAACCCAAGTCCCAGTAGCTCTAAATCAAGATTCTCAAAACTTGCTTGTTCTAAGAATGTGATAAGGAACTTAAAATTTGATAGGCCTCTCACCAGAATATTATCATACCCCAACAGGTCTAGCTGGTTGATAATCTCCGATATAACACTGGGATGAAAAGTTTCCACCACCACACTGCAACCAAGATCTTTTTGAAGGCTGAGATCAATGTTAACTACTCTAGCTTCCATCTTACTCGCTTCCTCCTTGCTAGTACTCTTATTAGTACACATCTTAACGGGGGTCACATGCAACTCCGATAATTCATGATTAGAACAGTAACCTGCCTTACTGGAATCACCTCCCTTGGGCACTTTACCGAAATCAACCCCTTTGGGCAAGCCTCGTTTGCGTTTTAGAGCAAAATCCAGCTTGAGTCTGTTCTTACCAAACATCTTACCATTAAAATTACCAATAAAAGCAGTTGCTTCAAGATAATTACGGAGCTTCACAAAACCATATCTTCTACCATATTTATCTCTTTTTTTTGGTAGAATGATATCCAATACCGTTCCCATCTTTTTGAAGAGAGTCCATGCATCCTTTGCTTGTGCATCCAGCGGAATATTTGAGACAAAAACTGTATTTCTATCATGTAGTTTTGTATGGGAAGAGGTAGATCTAATCGGGGTCAACACTCTATTGGACATGGATTTGGCAGCTGAAAGTAGAACTTCTTTAAATGTTTTACCCTTAACTGGTTCGTTTGTGATCGTAACATCTTCCCCCTTTTCTGGTAAAGTTTTATGATGAATTTGTCCTAAAGCCATAGAGATCGCTTTAACATTTTGCCTCATTGCATCTACAAACACACTTGGTTCAATGAGGTGCTTGTATTGAGATATGAAATCTAAGAAGATTTCATTTGTTTCTTTTCCCAACGATGAGACATGTCCTTTCTCACACTTTTCAACGTTTTCCTCCTCCATCCTTTCCATCAACTGCATCTTATTCTTAACCTCTCTACTTAACTCCAAGGATCCATAGTGAATCTGGTTAAGTGCCATTCGAATATTTTCATTGTCCATTGAGTGTATCTCTTTCAAAACATTAGGATGGACAAAATCACGGTTAGCAAGAATGAAAGTAATTAAACTTTCATCCTCTTCCTCCTGCATTTTCACTGACTTGCCTAGATTAATTCCTAGAGAATTGACATCTAGCTTTTTTGCTTTTTCCCACCATCCATTATTTAGCAAGAAGGCATGGATATCACATAGTGCTTCCTCTTCCCCTTTTACTCCTTCTATGAGCAATTCCGGACAAATTACCTCCTTTAAATAATTTATTTTTGCTTTAGCAACTTCTACATATCTGTAATTACCCTTAACAATGGTATTCAGTAATTCTTTTTCAAGAAGGAACCAGTACTTCATTACCTCATTTCGATCTTCTGCCATGGCTTCCTCTGCTGAGAAAACCCCCCTTTGACCCCCATATGCTCCTTCTTGGGATAGGGACTTGAGTATTTGTGGAGTAAAAATTCCGGATGCCTTACTTCCTTTCTGATTTGCTTGTAGTGAATACCTAGATCCCTTTTCCGCTCCTTTCGCCGCTCCTCTCGCCCCTTCTGACATTGCTCTTTTTTTATATTCAAGTTCCAGTTTTCAAAAGAATTAGAACCTAATAATAATAATAATAATAACAATAATAAAAATAATAACTAAATTAAAAATTACGAGAAAATTAAATATGAAATTACCAGAGTTTAGAAATAGAACCGGATAATTTGTTGAAACAAAGGAGTACTCCAAGTGGCCAGCTAAAATGATTAAAGACTCGGACAAAAACGTAACCCACAGAAATCTCACACTCACATGCTGTGTTGAATATTGTCTACTGCAATGATGATGCTTTATTTCTGTCAACCAATCGCCACTCTCCTCCACGCGCGTGGACTGCACGCGCCAGGCTTTAAGGAACAATTTGCCGCGCGTGGCGGTCACGCACGCTTCCTGCGACTGGTTCTGGCTAATCGCGTGTGGTTCACTGGTTCACTGTGGTGTGTTGAATTGAACAGACTGATTGATTACAGAAAGACTGGTTGTGTTTACAGACCGGATAAAATAGAAGAGCCCTCCTGATAATCCCCTTAAATTCTTAAATTAAATCTTATAATAATTTTTTTTAGAAATTTTTAAGTGTATAAAATAAAATAAAATTACAGAAATTCAAAGTGTTTAAAATATAATAACATTACAGAAATTTAAATTATATAAAATAAACCGTTTGCAGAAATTTTTAAGTGTATAAAATAAAATAAAATTACAGAGAATTAAAATGTATAAAATGATCTGTTTATAGAAAGAAGTTGCTGAATTTATAATACAGGAGGTTTTGTTCAGAGAGAGAATGATTGAATTTTTCTTCCCTGGGTAATCTGTGTCTTTCATTTGATTTCCTACACCTCTATTTATAAAACATTCATCACACACCTAATACAAAGAAGTCAGATGTTTAAAAAGTCTAGCCTAATTCTAACCACTCTGCAGAGACTGTAAAGCCAATTTGCAATTCTTCTCCGCAACTGGAGCGGTAGTTGAATTTTAATATCAGCTCCGTAGAAATGCTTTTAACCCGCACAGCTTATAATCTTTTAATTAATAAATAATTATTTTAATCCAGAAATTATAAAAATAAATATCTAATATTATTAGATATTTATAAATATAATTTTCTAAATTAATAAAATTATTTAATAATAAAAATAAATCATTATGTTCCGAGCTGTGTCGTTCACCTGCGTACAGGCGAGTGGAGATTGCTGCCGACGCTCTTGCATGTGTTGACTGGAGCATCTTCTGTACATTTGTAACAAATTTGTGTTCACACACAAAAATGCAATTAAGTACCCCATCTTTGACACAACTTGCACATCTATTGGGCCTTGAGCCCAATGGCTTTTTAATCAGCCCAATTCAATTCTAATGGATTCAGCCCATGGAATTCATAACCCAAATCTCTTTTGTTTTAATTTAATTAATTACTTAATCAATTAATCATTTAAACAAATAATGATTAATTAATTAATTAATTAATTAATTAAATTAATTTAGATTAATACATTAATTCAACGTTAATTAATCATGATAATTAATTTAATAAATAAATTAATTCAGAATGAATTAATTTATCAATTAAATAAATTACATAAATATGTTAATTAAATAAGAATTAATATAAATCTATTGATAGCGCAAATTCTTTTTCCTCGTAGCCAGTCCATCTGAGCCAGAACTCCACCGTCTTTTAACCTTTTATCGCCAGGATACCTGAAGCTGTGAGTTCTGCACTACAAAGACTTGAAACAACATAAAACTAATTAAAAGACACAAAATACTTAAGGATAAACCACCAATTTAGGTCTATTTAGCGCATAATAAGTGGATATAAAATCCACTTATCACACCCCCAAACTTAAACTGATGCTTGTCCTCAAGCATAACAATATATATTAACTAACTAGCACCACTTCCGTAGGTGATCACGATTGCATTTGGCATATGCAACAAGCCCTTTAAACCCCTAGGCAGCCCTAGTGGACGAGTTAGGTCTCGTGAGGGCCTATAGCGAATGTACCCACAAAATCCATTTATCAAATGCAACTAACAATGCATGAATGCAACTAATATGAAAAATGCAACGATCCCCTTCAAACTCACCAAAATCAACTAAAAAGCAAATATCTCCAAAGAATGCAACAATTCCAAGCAGAGCTCGACTAAGTCCCCGTATACTAACAAATACATGACAGAAACGTGCGTGTGTGCAATGCTCATCAGAAATACTCCCAAAACTAGGTCAAAAACCACACATGCTTTCCGTCAAGACAATCACAGGTTTATAACTAGAATAAACTGTAGACACTTCATAACCTAGGAACACCTCCACCCTTATCCAAGGTAGACAGAAACTCATGCTTTATTACTATACTACGACACTACATATACAATACGCATGCTTATTTAACCGTGCAATGAATGAGACCCCAAAAGGCTTATACAATAATACCCATGTAGCGAGTGTTAGGTCAGCAATCCCAAACCACAAGGGCTTTAGGTTACTAGGACTAAGTCCCCTCAAACTTAATTACTCGAGTATTAAAGAGCTCACTCTGGTTAATTTTGCATATAATCAATTGGACTTCTGACTCTTTTTTTTTTTTATTAGTTTTTTTTTTTTAACTGGAATGAGCCTTTCTCATTTCCAACCCTAGACTACTCATATAAATATGAGCCGGCTACTAGCCATTTGACGCCTAGCCAATTATTACCACTTAGCATGAAATCCCTGTTTTCCCCCAAACTTAGATTTTAGTGTTCCTACGCTATCAAGGGAATAACGAAAATTCTAAGAATAAACAAATGATTAAATCTCAAAACATCCAACAGGCATGACCCTAACCTAGCCCAAAAGCACCCCAATGAGACTGTGTAAAAATTTTGTTCCCATAACATGCAAGTCAATTCCTTAGGAACTATAAATCAGCCCTCTACTCATCATCATCACACCCAAATCAACATCCACCTATCAATCAGAATCAGCTCGTCCTAAGGGATCATGAAGAATGCATGCCATGAAAATGCAACTAATATGACTCACATGGTAAAACAAACAAACAATAACAGAATGTCCTAAATGAAACAACATAGATAATACGAACAAATATGCATGAATTACTACTAATATGCAAAACATGATATCCTACATGAACACAATGACTCACAAAAACTACTAACACATATACATACTACTTATCCCCCAAACCACCCCCAAAATTATAATATTCAATGTCCGCATTGAATGGAAGTAATTACAAGGGATAGTAGAGAACATACCTGAAAACACCGAAACACATGGGTTGCCTCCCACGAAGCGCTTGTTTATTGTCGCTAGCTTGACTTCACTTTCGCACTTTAATCGGTAGTACCAAGAACTGCGGTTTCTGCTTTGCTATTCACATGTTCACCAAAATATGGCTTCAACCTCTGTCCATTTACTTTGAAAGCTGCTTCCGGTGTTTTATCAAAAATTTCCACTGCACCATGTGGAAACACCGTTTTAACCGTGAATGGTCCTGACCACCTTGACTTAAGTTTCCCTGGAAAAAGTCTGAGACGAGAGTTGAAAAGCAAAACTAACTGCCCTGGTACAAAAGACTTTTGCACCAAACGTCTGTCATGCCATCTCTTGACCTTTTCCTTGTATAACTTGTGATTTTCATAAGCCTGTAGCCGAAACTCATCCAGTTCATTAATCTGAAGCATTCTTTTCTCACCTGCTGCTGCTAAGTCAAAGTTCAACTTCTTCAGCGCCCAATAAGCTTTGTGTTCTAGTTCGGCAGGCAGATGACAAGCCTTGCCATATACTAGCTGAAAAGGTGACGTGCCCAAAGGTGTTTTGTAAGCTGTTCTATAAGCCCAAACAGCTTCATCAAGTTTTAGTGACCAGTCCTTCCTTGAAGGATTCACGACCTTCTCTAGGATCCGTTTTATCTCTCTGTTGGAAACCTCTTCTTGGCCATTCGTTTGAGGGTGATAGGCCGTAGCAATTCGATGATTTATGTTGTACCTTGCCATCAATGCTGTGAACTTGTGGTTGCAGAAGTGTGATCCTTCGTCACTGATAATTACCCTTGGAGTTCCGAAACGTGTGAAAACTTGCTTATTCAGAAAATTCAGCACCACTTTAGCGTCATTTGTCGGTAAAGCCTTCACCTCGACCCATTTAGAAACATAGTCCACCACTAGCAAGATGTACTGATTATTGCATGAAGAAACAAAAGGACCCATGAAATCGATCCCCCACACATCGAAAATCTCTACTTCCAACAGCATATTCAGAGGCATCTCATTCCTCCTAGAGATATTACCAATTCTTTGACATCTATCGCATCTCAACACAAACTGATGCGCATCTTTAAACAGTGTTGGCCAATAAAACCCAGCCTGAAGTACTCGAGTGGCTGTCTTCTCTCCAGCATAATGACCTCCGTATGTGGTAGAATGGTAGTCATGCAAAATACCTTCAACCTCACTAAACGGAATGCACCTCCGAATCACCTGATCAGCTCCCTGTCTGAATAAGAAGGGTTCATCCCATCGGTACCATTTTACATCATGAAGAAACTTCTTTCTTTGAGCATAAGAAAATTCCGACGGGATGACATTGCTTACAAGATAGTTCACAATGTCTGCAAACCATGGTTCTTCATTTTGCACCCCAAAAAGTTGCTCGTCAGGAAAAAATTCGTTGATGAGAGTTTTATCCGCTGAGTTACCGTGTTCCTCTAACCGAGACAAGTGATCAGCCACCTGGTTCTCAGTACCCCTTCTATCCTTGATTTCTAAGTCGAATTCTTGAAGTAACAGAACCCAACGAATCAACCGTGGCTTAGCATCTTTCTTCGACATTAGGTATCGAATGGCTGCATGATCTGTAAACACCACTACCTTAGTTCCGAGCAAATATGATCTGAATTTCTCGAAGCTATATACAATAGCTAAGAGTTCCTTTTCTGTAGTAGTGTAATTCAGCTGTGCATCATTGAGAGTTCTGCTAGCATAGTAAATCACGTGAAACACCTTATTCTTCCGTTGACCAAGAACAGCTCCCACTGCATAGTCACTTGCATCACACATTAATTCAAAAGGTTCACTCCAATCAGGTGCAGTGATAATGGGCGCAGTTGTCAATTTCTTCTTTAAGAGCTTGAATGCCTCCAAACAATCTTCACCAAATTTAAAAGGAATATCCTTTTCTAACAGATTGCACAAAGGTTTAGATATTTTCGAAAAATCTTGGATGAATCGCCGATAAAAACCCGCATGACCAAGAAAACTACGAATTCCTTTGACTGAAATTGGTGGAGGGAGATTTCCAATCGTCTCCAACTTAGCCTTATCCACTTCCAGCCCCTTACCAGATACCTTGTGCCCAAGAATGATGCCTTCCTTTACCATGAAGTGACATTTTTCCCAGTTGAGTACTAGATTAGTCTCAACACATCGTTTCAGCACCATGCCTAGATTTCTGAGGCATTCATCATATGATTTCCCAAAGACTGAGAAATCATCCATGAACACTTCCACATTGATACCAATCATATCCGAAAAAATTGCCATCATACACCTCTGAAAAGTAGCAGGTGCACCACAGAGTCCGAAAGGAACGCGTTGGAACGCAAAAGTGCCAAAAGGACATGTGAAAGTGGTCTTCTCCTGATCTTCTGGAGTAATACCAATCTGATTATATCCTGAATAACCATCCAGCAAGCAATAGAATTCATGCCCAGCCAACCTGTCTAGCATTTGATCAATGAATGGAAGGGGAAAGTGATCCTTCCTTGTAGCTTTGTTCAGCTTTCTGTAGTCCATGCAAATTCTCCACCCTGTAACTGTACGAGTCGGAATGAGCTCGTTCTTTTCATTGGCAACTACTGTCATGCCTCCTTTCTTAGGCACACATTGCACTGGACTTACCCATGAACTGTCTGAAATGGGATAGATGATACCAGCATCTAGCCACTTGAGAATTTCTTTCTTTACCACTTCTTTCATGATAGGATTTAACCTCCTTTGGTGTTCTACTGTTGGTTTACTCCCTTCTTCCAATGGAATTTTATGTTGACAATATGCGGGACTGATTCCTTTTAGATCCGCAACAGACCAACCAATGGCTGATTTGAATTCTCGAAGAACTCTCAAGAGCTTGTCTTCCTCGGAGTCTGAAAGGTTAGCGGCAATAATCACAGGTAAAGTGGATTTTTCACCAAGGGAAGCATACCGTAAGTGATCCGGTAGTGGCTTGAGCTCTAGAGTTGGAGCTTCTTCGATAGACGGCTTTAATTGCTGATGTGGTCCTTTTAATTCTGGCAGTCCCAACGATTCAACTGGTCTTTCAAATTTTCTTTGCCACGGCAAAGCATCCAGATATTGCAATTGTTCATCAACGTTATCTTCATCTAATGAATACTCCCCACTGAGGGCCTTTTCCAAAGTATCATTCATGAGCATGTGCCCTAACTTTTCTTGCACCGTAGACTCAATCAAGTCTATCTTCAGACACTGCTCTTCTTCTGTTGGGAATTTCATAGCTGTGAAAACATTGAAGGTGACAATTTGATCGTGCACCTTCATCGTCAGTTCCCCCTTTTGGACATCAATCAATGTTTGTCCTGTTGCTAAAAATGGCCTACCAAGAATGATAGGAATCTTCTTGTCTTCTTCGAAATCAAGAATGACAAAATCAGCAGGAAAGATGAGTTTGTCTACTTTCACCAACACATCTTCAACAACTCCCCTAGGATAGGTGATAGATCGATCAGCCAACTGAAGGGACATACTTGTCGGTTTTGGCTCAGGAAGACCAAGCTGCAAGAAAACCGAGTATGGCATAAGATTGATACTTGCTCCCAGATCACATAAACATTTGTCGAAAGATAATCTCCCAATGGTGCATGGTATTGTAAAACTCCCTGGATCTTTCAGCTTAGGCGGCAACTTTTGCTGCAATACCGCACTACATTCTTCCGTCAAAGCAACGGTCTCTAAGTCTTCAAGTTTTAATTTCCTGAGAGAATGCCTTTCATGAATTTGGCATAGCTTGGCATTTGTTTGAGAGCTTCAGCAAATGGAATGTTGATATGTAATTTTTTAAAGACTTCAAGAAATTTGCCAAACTGCTTGTCTAATTTCTGTTTTTGCACTCGTCGAGGAAATGGTGGAGGTGGGTAGACTTGTTCTTTTACTTCTTTTTGCTCGAGGACAGCTTGTTTAGGAGTTGGCATATTTTCTTTAATCTCCTCCTTTGATTCTGATATATTGCCCATGTCCTTTGTGTCTCCCAAATCTGCTTTTTCTGTTCCTTTGTCTGGCAGAATTTTTTCTGTATCTTTTAGCTCAGCATCCTCCGTGATTCTCCCTGATCTGAGGGTAATTGCTTTGATGTGCTCGTGATTATCCTTTCTCCCAGGATTAAGTTCAGTGTCACTGGGAAGTGTTCCTTGTGGTCGGCTCATCATGAAACTAGCGAGTTGACTCAATTGAGTTTCCAGATTTTTAATGGAAGCCGCTTGGCTTTTTTGGCCCAACCTCAACTCCTCTAATTCAGTCTTTTCATTCGATGATTGTCCAGAATTTCCATAAGATTGTTGTTGTTGAAATCCTGGGGGCTGAAATTGTCTAGGAGCATATGGTTGTTGAAAATGTTGCCCTGTTGTTGCTGGAATCCAGATGGATTATACTGCTTAGCTCCAAATGGCTGATGATTAGATTGTTGGTAGGGCTGATGTGATTGTTGTCCTCCTCCTTGATTATTGCTCCAACTGAAATTTGGATGATTTCGGTTGTTCGGATGGTAGGAATTTGGAGCTGGCTGTTGCTGTCTTTGGAAATTGCTTACGAATTGAACTGACTCGTTTGAGATGGCACATTGGTTTGATTCATGTGCGCCCGCACACAACTCACAAACACTAGCAACTTGACGAAATCCTTGCGCTGTCAACGAGTCTACTTTCAAGTTCAAAGCCTCTAGCTGAGCTGCTAAGGAAGTGGCTTTGTCAACATTAAAAATACCTGCTACCTTCTGTTGTGGCATTCTCTGAGTTGGGTTTTGATATTCATTAGCTGCCATCATCTCGATAAGATCGTAGGCCTCCTCATAACTTTTAGCCCATAATGCTCCCCCTGAAGCTGCATCTACCATTGGCCTTGATTGCATTCCTAGCCCATTATAGAAATAATTTATGATCATCCAATTTGGCATGCCATGATGAGGGCATTGCCGAAGCATTTCCTTGTATCTTTACCACGCTTCACATAAAGATTCACCAGACTGTTGAGAAAATTGCGTGATAGCATTCCTTATAGCTGCAGTCTTTGCCATGGGGAAGAATTTGCTAAGAAACTTTTGAGCTAGATCAGCCCAAGTTGTGATAGATCCCGGTGGCAGAGAGTGTAACCAACCCTTGGCCTTGTCTCTTAATGAAAACGGGAAGAGTCTCAACTTCACAGCATCATCTGACACATTGTTGAATCTGAATGTGTCACATATTTCTATGAAGTTCCTGATGTGTAAGTTAGGATCTTCCGTTGCAGTTCCTCCGTACTGTACTTGATTCTGCACCATCTGAATAGTGCTAGATTTAATTTCAAATGTAGGAGCTGCAATTGCTGGACGAATGATACTTGACTGAATGTCATCAATCTTCGGTTGCGAGTAGTCCATTAAAGCCCTTGCTGCTGCAGGTGCAACTACTTCGCCTTCTCCGTCCATTTTCTGATTGAATGATTTTTCAAGTGCTCGCTTGGCTTTTAATGTCTTAGAGCGTGTAAGCATAAAAGTTCAACTACCGAACACAAATAATCACATCACAAAAATATAAGATAAAATGTTCAAGTCAAACAAATTAACTTCTATTGTAGTAAAACACCTTAACCAAATAACATCGAGTCCCCGGCAGCGGCGCCAAAAACTTGTTCGCTATTTTCTCTACGCAAGTATACGCAGTCCAAAAGCAATATAGGGAAATAAGGATCGTTCCCACGAAGACTCGGTTATTTTAGTAAATATGTCTATTCAACAATGTTTGGTTAATTATAGAAGCATGAACGAACTAAAATGGTTTATTTGCAGATAACAATTAACTAATGAAGTAACGGCTAATTTGTTTAAAATAATATGATAGAGGCATGGGGTCCTAATTTCATGAATGTTTTAACTCTTATTAATTATCAAGAATTAATGTATTACAATTGTTAAGAATGCTAGCGGGAACACGACACTAATATGAGCCATCTTTCAATTAACTCACACCATTCCAAATAAACATCCACAAAAGAGATAGAAGTTATAAGGGCATCAATTATATCCAATACACTATATGTCTATGTGAATGGGTGATACAATCGATTTAATCACAAGTTCCGCAATTAACTACATAGGGGAATAACGTTCTTTCGAAACTATAATCCGAAATGCGGAGAAGCCGACATACCTATGCTAGCATGGCAAGCCCTAAATCTCTAAATCCACTTTCGCAATCATTAGAGATTTGGCACAATAGATGATAGCTATTCACCTATATTCAATTAAAACAACCATGCAAGGCAATCTTATATAGAAATTGTAAACACAAATTATATATCAAATCAACATGAGCATTAACAATTCATTACATTAGAACCCCATGAAAGTGTTTAGTTCATAATTAAACTAGGCACCTTTATGGAATTAAATAAAATCATGGTAGAAAATTTTAATTAAGAAATTACGAAAAATTAAAAATAAAAATAAAAGAATTAGAACCTAATAATAATAATAATAATAATAATAATAATAATAATAATAATAATAATAATAACAATAATACAAATAATAACTAAATTAAAAATTACGAGAAATTAAATATGAAATTACCAGAGTTTAGAAATAGAACCGGATAATTTGTTGAAACAAAGGAGTACTCCAAGTGGCCAGCTAAAATGATTAAAGACTCGGACAAAAACGTAACCCACAGAAATCTCACACTCACATGCTGTGTTGAATATTGTCTACTGCAATGATGATGCTTTATTTCTGTCAACCAATCGTCACTCTCCTCCACGCGCGTGGACTGCACGCGCCATGCTTTAAGGAACAATTTGCCGCGCGTGGCGGTCACGCACGCTTCCTGCGACTGGTTCTGGCTAATCGCGTGTGGTTCACTGGTTCACTGTGGTGTGTTGAATTGAACAGACTGATTGATTACAGAAAGACTGGTTGTGTTTACAAACCGAATAAAATAGAAGAGCCCTCCTGATAATCCCCTTAAATTCTTAAATTAAATCTTATAATAATTTTTTTTAGAAATTTTTAAGTGTATAAAATAAAATAAAATTACAGAAATTCAAAGTGTTTAAAATATAATAACATTACAGAAATTTAAATTATATAAAATAAACTGTTTGCAGAAATTTTTAAGTGTATAAAATAAAATAAAATTACAGAGAATTAAAATGTATAAAATGATCTGTTTATAGAAAGAAGTTGTTGAATTTATAATACAGGAGGTTTTGTTCAGAGAGAGAATGATTGAATTTTTCTTCCCTGGGTAATCTGTGTCTTTCATTTGATTTCCTACACCTCTATTTATAAAACATTCATCACACACCTAATACAAAGAAGTCAGATGTTTAAAAAGTCTAGCCTAATTCTAACCACTCTGCAGAGACTGTAAAGCCAATTTGCAATTCTTCTCCGCAACCGGCGCGGTAGTTGAATTTTAATATCAGCTCCGTAGAAATGCTTTTAACCCGCACAGCTTATAATCTTTTAATTAATAAATAATTATTTTAATCCAGAAATTATAAAAATAAATATCTAATATTATTAGATATTTATAAATATAATTTTCTAAATTAATAAAATTATTTAATAATAAAAATAAATCATTATGTTCCGAGCTGTGTCGTTCACCTGCGTACAGGCGAGTGGAGATTGCTGACGACGCTCTTGCATGTGTTGACTGGAGCATCTTCCGTACATTTGTAACAAATTTGTGTTCACACACAAAAATGCAATTAAGTACCCCATCTTTGACACAACTTGCACATCTATTGGGCCTTGAGCCCAATGGCTTTTTAATCAGCCCAATTCAATTCTAATGGATTCAGCCCATGGAATTCATAACCCAAATCTCTTTTGTTTTAATTTAATTAATTACTTAATCAATTAATCATTTAAACAAATAATGATTAATTAATTAATTAATTAATTAAATTAATTTAGATTAATACATTAATTCAACGTTAATTAATCATGATAATTAATTTAATAAATAAATTAATTCAGAATGAATTAATTTATCAATTAAATAAATTACATAAATATGTTAATTAAATAAGAATTAATATAAATCTATTGATAGCGCAAATTCTTTTTCCTCGTAGCCAGTCCATCTGAGCCAGAACTCCACCGTCTTTTAACCTTTTATCGCCAGGATACCTGAAGCTGTGAGTTCTGCACTACAAAGACTTGAAACAACATAAAACTAATTAAAAGACACAAAATACTTAAGGATAAACCACCAATTTAGGTCTATTTAGCGCATAATAAGTGGATATAAAATCCACTTATCACCTTCCTTAACTCCTCATCATCAACATTTGCTTTACAAAACTGGGGATAGTGTTCCTTTGTAAAGAACTTTTCCAAAAATCTCAATTCAATTATAGGGTCTCTATCTGACACAGTTATCACTGAAGTCTTACAACACATCATTATTCGTTCCAAATATGGCTCGGCCAACTTTCCATTAACATAATATCCTTGAAACCGTTAACATGTCACCGGCGCTCCAATCTCATCGTGATCCGCTGCGGTCGGTAATTCTACCACCAATCTAATTTAATCTATCAGCGAAATTAACTCATTCTGACAAATTAACTCATTCTGACCTGATTGCCATACCTTTGAAATTCAACAGAGATATCAAGAATCATGGAATTTTGAAGAGAACAAATTCCATATCATAGCAAATGTCCCACAATTGTGGTTATGAATTTTATGAATTTTAAAGCAACCTAATTTGAAATAAGAGAACAACTGAGAGATCAATATGATCACATGAACCCGACGTTGTGTGTCTTAGCTCCGACATTTACAATTAAAGGTGATCAGCCTTCTTGTAATACACAACACACCAGTGATGGCGTCCCATCCAACTTCTATCACACAGATAGATATACCTGGTGTCCCCTATAAATAGGGTTGTTCGTCTCATTAGGAGTACATAAATATGAAAGGAATATGAAATCAAATTAATAACTGATGTTTTCGGACAAATAATTCTCTGAAGCACACTTTGGATTTAACTGAAAAATTCCAAAGGTGTTATTTTTTAGAAGATGAATAACCAAAAGAAAGTACCGAACAAGTGGTACTATATTGTAAATAAAGTTATTAACCACTGGAGAAAACAAAAAGTTGAAATTCAAAATGTCACTATTTGGAAGAGGAGATATATCTTTTAACAAATACCTCTTTAGGAGTGATATCAAAATAATTCATAGAAAGAAAAGGTATTGCCAAGGTCTCTACTTATGCCTTCTTTGCCAAATCCTTCGATAGCTCGTCATTCGAATTTAAGCTTCTTCCTTTCCACGTTTTAAGAATATCGATATCGTATGTCATCGTCAACTCGTAATAATCTCTGAAGATTCCACAGTAGACATCTCCATTCGCCAGGCGATCTATCCAATTCAGCACAACTATCTCAAACGAGTACTCCAATCTTAACTTACTAATTGGTACTATATCCAATAGTCCAACACGAACTCTACATGAGCTCTGACGTTCCTTACTTAGCTATACACACTCCTACACACTTTCGTTTCTAGTTTACTATAACCCTGCTCTGATACCAACTGTGACACCCCCCAAATCCGGGGTCAGAAGATTTGGTTGTCACGCGAAAATCCTCAAAATAAAACATCTGTTTAATAATAATCATTCACTTGTGATTGTCCAATACTGGAAATATAACATCTGTGACCCCAAACATACCAAGATCTTTTAAGGTTATAGGGCTAGAAACAAGAATCCAAATTCCATTAGATAAAAAAAAACATTCATTCCCAACATTCTCTTTGATCAAATCTTAAATCACTGGTGTAACTTCGATAAGAAGTACGCCAGGCCAACTAGACTAGTACATAATAATAATAAATATTATAACTCAAATATATAAATAGATCTTACACTAAATCCAGAGATCCTGAGCCAAGTCATCTTCGAAATAACATCACGCTTTTTCTCTTTCTGAACTGAGCGGATAAATCTCGCCAAACTACCTTACTGAAATGTTAGAATTTACAACAGCAAGTATGAGCGAAAGAAATGCTCAGCAAGCGTATAAAAATTTTGATATAAAACCAGGATAAGTGGGGCATAAAATCAACTGAAATGTAAAACAGCCTATAGAGAAACAGAATCAACCACTGTGATATAATTCAAATCATAACTGAAATCATTTGGCATGTCATTAAAATGAATCATCTGCCAACTCACAATATATAATAGCCATTCTGGCGATATGGATTGGATATATAAAAAAAATAAAGACGAACCACCATTGCCCCCTGATCAGGTTCAAAAGCAATGGGACCCTTTATACTACCACCGGTACATTTCTATACCCGTGTGTATAACCCGGATTTCATGAGGGTACCAAAATAGGCAAGTAATGTTAGCCTATAGGAAGATGGAATGGTTACCATATCCTCCTTAAATATAGCTGGACCAACTACTCGACGTGGCCTCCTACGCTTTACCATTTTCCAATTCAATAGAGCAATTTCCGAATTCAACAGGAAATGCTTAGTTTTAAATACAGGTCACATCCTTATTATTTACTACGATAATAAGGATATGATGAGTTTATCTGAAATAATTCCCCCACATCAAGGATACCAATATCAAGAAATTGTGTTCATACAATAATATTTAAGAATCACAAATAGCTCTGAACAATAACTATTTGTCATGATATGAATAAATGAAACAGAAAATAAAAAGTGTTTAGGATGATCAAGAAAATACTTGCCTCTGGTCCTTAGCTGTTGCGCAAAGTCGAGGTAACACATCTACCTTCTTCTTCTATCTTACGGCATCACAATTTCTATTTCAATCATTCGTTGGTAAAATACTCTTGCGATTGTCACGAATCTGATCCGTCGATATCGATCCCGCGCGTCTACTTCTATAGTCAAACATAAGCTAGTACCTCAGCCTCCGAACGACAATTCTGACATTTTGTAAACGCTTATAAACTCAGTTCGAACGTATTAACCATGCTTACCAATATCTCTGCCAGAAGAAAATAATTGGAAATGTCCCCTTTGAACATAGACGTTTTCCCGGTGTTAAAACACCTCGCAAGTAAACCAGCAATTCCACAAACAATACTTTAATCTCCAACCTTCTTTATTACAATCCACACAATACTGCATCCATCTCCAACTTTCTTCGTCTCATACCAACTTAACTCCGCTGACATTCCTAAGTCAATATTTACCAATTAATCCTCGAATTAAACATTTATGCATTCAACTTAGTCCAACTCAATCTATAAATAATCCTCAAAACATTTATCTTATTCCTCAATAAAGAAACATGAAAATCAATTAATCCTCAAGACACGATTAATCCTCGAGATAACAATTAATCCTCGAAATAAGTCATTAATCCTCGAATTAAATACATATATACCTGTCACATAACCAATTAACACATAGCATATACGGCTCACAAATAAAAGAGCACTCAAATTATTCATAGAATATTTACAAATCACTAATAGATAATCAAAGAATAATAACACGCAATTCACATAATCACATAGCACGTTTGATCAGATCATAAAAAGATTTTATCTAATATTTTTAAAACAGAAAACGAGTCAAAACCCTAATTATCGGATATAACCGACTCAAAAAAAAAGTTTGGTAAAAAGTCGATCCAAATTTAAAAGTTGAATTGTAACTTAAAACTATTTTTATAAGAACCGGGTCATTTTTCTAATTCCAGAAATACTTTTCTCGTTGAAAACGGATAAACGGTTTAATTAATACGCAATTAATAAGAATAATTCAATTAATAATTAAATTAATTGATTATTCAAATTAATTATTTATTAATCAACTCATAAAAATAATAAATCTTTTATAATAAAAAGATTTAAATTCAATGAAGTCAATTATATATTTAAATTATAATTAATTAATATAATTAATCAATTAAAATGAATTAATCAATTAATTAAATCAATTAAATTATTATTTAAAAATAATTAACTAATTAAATTTAATTTTTAGAAGTTAAAATAATAATAATTAAAAGAAATCTAAATTTTAGAAAAATTTTATAAAAAAACATTTTTCTGAAAAGTTTTAAGATTTTGAAGATCAAAATGTTACTATTCATCACCACCTACGCTGTTCTTCGTATGAATGCTTCGAAGAACACCACCTCCAACAATGGAGGTTTTCCAGAATCCGGTTACCGGAAAACAAATCCGGCGAACTCCGGCAATCACCAAAACGTACCATTTGCTACGTTTTAAGCACCAAACACACTCCAAATCAACTTCTAAACTCAACCATGCCAACCAAACAAACCCAGAATTGACCAAAACAGAAATCCGGCAAAAACCGAAATAAATCCGGCGACCTCAAAAATTAAAACCGGTGAGCTCGAAATCGCACACCAACACACACGTTCTATATATCAAATCGAAGATCAGGAGTTCAATGACTCATATCAATCATCAACAATATCAAACAATCAACAATCAAACCGGAAAAATCGAATTTATATCTCACCCCCAAATTTTTGATTTCGAGTTTTAAGCTACTAAAAATCAAACAAAAATTATCATGATGCTCCTGTAATTATATACAATCTATAGATACTAACCACATCAACAACGAATCATCATACAAGCCACAATAAATTCAAGAAATTCGAATATTAAAACTAAAATTATGAATTTACGAATCAAGCAAATTAGGATGTTAAAACACACATAAACATGTAGTAGAGATCAAGAGATTCAATTTGGTTACCCACATGATCGATTTGGATGTCGTAATCACTGTCAAAAGTCGGTTTGATTCTGAAGAACACCAAGAACAATTTTCAGAGAATTTTCCAGGAAATTAAATCAGAAAATCTGATTTTCTGATTATTTTAGTAAATAAAAATAATTCAGATGCTATTTATATTAATCAAAAATTAATACCCAAAAATATTTTTAACCCCTAATTAAAATCATTAAGCCTTAAAAATAATTTTTATGGGATAAAAATGTAAAATTTTGTTTTTAAACAAATATGATATAAATGCCAAAATTCTCCAAAAATTTCGAATATTACAAAAATTACAAAATAATACATTTTTGAACATCCCATTATTATATGAAAATAATTTTATGAAAAATAGGGCCTCGAATTCAATACAGGGGCTGGGTCCGGAAATTAAAATGCGAAATAACTGTATTCTAAAAATATAAAAATTATAGAAAAATAGAATAAAATAATCTATGCTACACAGAAGTCACATAACACGTATGGGATAATTTCCCTATTTAATAAAAATCATAACGCGTTTAAATATATTAAAAATAAACTGAAACACAGTAAAATGAACTAAAAATATTTTTTAATATGATAAATTACACGTAATTTTCCGGGTTGTTACATTCTTCTCCCCTTATAGGGATTCCGTCCTCGGAATCAGCTAAGGCAACTAGTGGGGTTCCTTAATTCTTTAACTCCTTCCTTAACTCCTCATCATCAACATTTGCTTTACAAAACTGGGGATAGTGTTCCTTTGTAAAGAACTTTTCCAAAAATCTCAATTCAATTATAGGGTCTCTATCTGACACAGTTATCACTGAAGTCTTACAACACATCATTATTCGTTCCAAATATGGCTCGGCCAACTTTCCATTAACATAATATCCTTGAAACCGTTAACATGTCACCGGCGCTCCAATCTCATCGTGATCCGCTGCGGTCGGTAATTCTACCACCAATCTAATTTAATCTATCAGCGAAATTAACTCATTCTGACCTGATTGCCATACCTTTGAAATTCAACAGAGATATCAAGAATCATGGAATTTTGAAGAGAACAGATTCCATATCATTGCAAATGTCCCACAATTGTGGTTATGAATTTTATGAATTTTAAAGCAACCTGATTTGAAATAAGAGAACAACTGAGAGATCAATATGATCACATGAACCCGACGTTGCGTGTCTTAGCTCCGACATTTACAATTAAAGGTGATCAGCCTTCTTGTAATACACAACACACCAGTGATGGCGTCCCATCCAACTTCTATCACACAGACAGATATACCTGGTGTCCCCTATAAATAGGGTTGTTCGTCTCAGTAGGAGTACATAAATATGAAAGGAATATGAAATCAAATTAATAACTGATGTTTTCGGACAAATAATTCTCTGAAGCACACTTTGGATTTAACTAAAAAATTCCAAAGGTGTTATTTTTTAGAAGATGAATAACCAAAAGAAAGTACCGAACAAGTGGTACTATATTGTAAATAAAGTTATTAACCACTGGAGAAAACAAAAAGTTGAAATTCAAAATGTCACTATTTAGAAGAGGAGATATATCTTTTAACAAATACCTCTTTAGGAGTGATATCAAAATAATTCATAGAAAGAAAAGGTATTGCCAAGGTCTCTACTTATGCCTTCTTTGCCAAATCCTTCGATAGCTCGTCATTCGAATTTAAACTTCTTCCTTTCCACGTTTTAAGAATATCGATATCGTATGTCATCGTCAACTCGTAATAATCTCTGAAGATTCCACAGTAGACATCTCCATTCGCCAGGCGATCTATCCAATTCAGCACAACTATCTCAAACGAGTACTCCAATCTTAACTTACTACTTGGTACTATATCCAATAGTCCAACACGAACTCTACATGAGCTCTGACGTTCCTTACTTAGCTATACACACTCCTACACACTCTCGTTTCTAGTTTACTATAACCCTACTCTGATACCAACTGTGACACCCCCCAAATCCGGGGTCAGAAGATTTGGTTGTCACGCGAAAATCCTCAAAATAAAACATCTGTTTAATAATAATCATTCACTTGTGATTGTCCAATACTGGAAATATAACATCTGTGACCCCAAACATGCCAAGATCTTTTAAGGTTATAGGGCTAGAAACAAGAATCCAAATTCCATTAGATAAAAAAAAACATTCATTCCCAACATTCTCTTTGATCAAATCTTAAATCACTGGTGTAACTTCGATAAGAAGTACGCCAGGCCAACTAGACTAGTACATACTAATAATAATAAATATTATAACTCAAATATATAAATAGATCTTACACTAAATCCAGAGATCCTGAGCCAAGTCATCTTCGAAATAGCATCACGCTTCTTCTCTTTCTGAACTGAGCTGATAAATCTCGCCAAACTACCTTACTGAAATGTTAGAATTTACAACAGCAAGTATGAGCGAAAGAAATGCTCAGCAAGCGTATAAAATTTTTGATATAAAACCAGGATAAGTGGGGCATAAAATCAACTGAAATGTAAAACAGCCTATAGAGAAACAGAATCAACCACTGTGATATAATTCAAATCATAACTGAAATCATTTGGCATGTCATTAAAATGAATCATCTGCCAACTCACAATATATAATAGCCATTCTGGCGATATGGATTGGATATATAAAAAAAATAAAGACGAACCACCATTGCCCCCTGATCAGGTTCAAAAGCAATGGGACCCTTTATACTACCACCGGTACATTTCTATACCCGTGTGTATAACCCGGATTTCATGAGGGTACCAAAATAGGCAAGTAATGTTAGCCTATAGGAAGATGGAATGGTTACCATATCCTCCTTAAATATAGCTGGACCAACTACTCGACGTGGCCTCCTACGCTTTACCATTTTCCAATTCAATAGAGCAATTTCCGAATTCAACAGGAAATGCTTAGTTTTAAATACAGGTCACATCCTTATTATTTACTACGATAATAAGGATATGATGAGTTTATCTGAAACAATTCTCCCACATCAAGGATACCAATATCAAGAAATTGTGTTCATACAAAAATATTTAAGAATCACAAATAGCTCTGAACAATAACTATTTGTCATGATATGAATAAATGAAACAGAAAATAAAAAGTGTTTAGGATGATCAAGAAAATACTTGCCTCTGGTCCTTAGCTGTTGCGCAAAGTCGAGGTAACACATCTACCTTCTTCTTCTATCTTACGGCATCACAATTTCTATTTCAATCATTCGTTGGTAAAATACTTGTTAAGTGGAGTTTATATCCACTTGGAGCATTCTAAATCGGCTTAAATTGATTGTCTTGGACTCAAGTTTGTGGTAGTTTTGATGTGTTTTGTTTAGTTGTGCAGATTTACAAGAATGTTGATTATGGTTGATGCTTCTATCGTTTTTGGAGAATAAATTAATTAAAATTCGGATTTCTGAGACGGTTGCGCAGTCTACACTATTTTGGACATATCTGGAGTTCTAGAAGTCCGTTTTCAGCGATCTTACTTCCCACGCGAAGCCTGGGAGATTTTCTACAACTTGGGATAGGATTATCACAAGCAAATTGCGCCGGGTAGGAGCAATTTGCGCGAAGAACAGACTGCTGGGCGCAAGTTGCCCCTGAAAAATTACAGTTTTTACTATTTTGGCCATATCTTGAGTTCTACAACTCCGTTTGAGGCCCGTAAGCTGTCCACGCGAAGATAACGAGATTATCTATCATTCTAAGGTGGTCCAGAGGTCCAATTACGTTTGGAACGTTCCAGAATATCTGAAGAAAAGTCAGCTACGAATTTCCCTTTAAATCAGAATCAGTTTAGGAAACGTATTTTGCAGAAATTCTATTATAATTCTGATCTGGTATTTTCTTGCTGGGCAAGATGTCTAGAGCCTATATAAACACATCCAACCCTTTTAAATTGTATTAAGATCATTAAGATCATCATTAGGAGTAGAACCATTACATATCAATTACTCTAGTTTATTTGTATTTTTTCATACTTTGTTTTTATCATGGTTTCATCAGATCCCATGATGACGAGAGGTTCAATTATGAACTAATCGTTGTCATGGGATTCTAACGGATTTATTTATGGAGCTTTAGTATCTTGATGCTTTATAGATCTGTGTGTGATGTATATCTGATATCCTCGTATGGTTATGCTTAATTGATAGATGCGTCATGAACATCTAATTTGTTAATCTCTTGTGAAGTGAAAGTGGATCTTGAGATTTAGAACTTGCCATGCTAGCATAGGTTCATAATTGTTTATCAATATGATTCGTGGTGTGAGATGAAAATACTTATATTGCCCTATGTGATCTTTATGGATAACTTGCTCTTCAACCGTTATGTTTTCAAATCTTATAGAGATATAGGGTCTAAGCATAATTGGTGTCTATTCATCTTCTATCTCTTTTGTGGATGTATGTTTAGTTTGGTATTCGTATACTGAGAAGTAGCGTATACTTGTTTCGTGTTATCCGATCAGATATCATAACCATTGCATATAGTGATTAAAGGCGTCAGATCTAAGCGAAGTATTTAATGAAGTTAGGATTCCATGGTTTTTCTTGCAGAAGTAATTAGATTTCAATTCTTTCTAGTTAGTTAATTTGTAGTTTTGTCAATTTGCTTTTTAGTTAATTTAGATAGTTAAAACCCATATTTGTTATTTGTCTTAGCAGTGCATAATAACCATACATTGTTGCATAGGTGCATCTACTGAATTAAAACCATAACCAGATCTCTGTGGGAACGAACTCGACTTATATCTGTATTACTTGTGACCACGTACGCTTGATTTAGTGCAAACAATACTCTTGCGATTGTCACGAATCTGATCCGTCGATATCGATCCCGCGCGTCTACTTCTATAGTCAAACATAAGCTAGTACCTCAGCCTCCGGACGACAATTCTGACATTTTGTAAACGCTTATAAACTCAATTCGAACGTATTAACCATGCTTACCAATATCTCTGCCAGAAGAAAATAATTGGAAATGTCCCCTTTGAACATAGACATTTTCCCGGTGTTAAAACACCTCGCAAGTAAACCAGCAATTCCACAAACAATACTTTAATCTCCAACCTTCTTTATTATAATCCACACAATACTGCATCCATCTCCAACTTTCTTCGTCTCATACCAACTTAACTCCGCTGACATTCCTAAGTCAATATTTACCAATTAATCCTCGAATTAAACATTTATGCATTCAACTTAGTCCAACTCAATCTATAAATAATCCTCAAAACATTTATCTTATTCCTCAATAAAGAAACATGAAAATCAATTAATCCTCAAGACACGATTAATCCTCGAGATAACAATTAATCCTCGAAATAAGTCATTAATCCTCGAATTAAATACATATATACCTGTCACATAACCAATTAACACATAGCATATACGGCTCACAAATAAAAGAGCACTCAAATTATTCATAGGATATTTACAAATCACTAATAGATAATCAAAGAATAATAACACGCAATTCACATAATCACATAGCACGTTTGATCAGATCATAAAAAGATTTTATCTAATATTTTTAAAACAGAAAACGAGTCAAAACCCTAATTATCGGATATAACCGACTCAAAAAAAAAGGTTTGGTAAAAAGTCGATCCAAATTTAAAAGTTGAATTGTAACTTAAAACTATTTTTATAAGAACCGGGTCATTTTTCTAATTCCAGAAATACTTTTCTCGTTGAAAACGGATAAACGGTTTAATTAATACGCAATTAATAAGAATAATTCAATTAATAATTAAATTAATTGATTATTCAAATTAATTATTTATTAATCAACTCATAAAAATAATAAATCTTTTATAATAAAAAGATTTAAATTCAATGAAGTCAATTATATATTTAAATAATAATTAATTAATATAATTAATCAATTAAAATGAATTAATCAATTAATTAAATCAATTAAATTATTATTTAAAAATAATTAACTAATTAAATTTAATTTTTAGAAGTTAAAATAATAATAATTAAAAGAAATCTGAATTTTAGAAAAAATTTATAAAAATTTGACCCAAAAACATTTTTCTGAAAAGTTTTAAGATTTTGAAGATCAAAACGTTACTATTCATCACCACCTACGCGGTTCTTCGTATGAATGCTTCGAAGAACACCACCTCCAACAATGGAGGTTTTCCAGAATCCGGTTACCGGAAAACAAATCCGACGAACTCCGGCAATCACCAAAACGTACCATTTACTACGTTTTAAGCACCAAACACACTCCAAATCAACTTCTAAACTCAACCATGCCAACCAAACAAACCCAGAATTGACCAAAACAGAAATCCGGCAAAAACCGAAATAAATTCGGCGACCTCAAAAATTAAAACCGGTGAGCTCGAAATCGCACACCAACACACACGTTCTATATATCAAATCGAAGATCAGGAGTTCAATGACTCATATCAATCATCAACAATATCAAACAATCAACAATCAAACCGGAAAAATCGAATTTATATCTCACCCCCAAATTTTCGATTTCGAGTTTTAAGCTACTAAAAATCAAACAAAAATTATCATGATGCTCCTGGGATTATATACAATCTATAGATACTAACCACATCAACAACGAATCATCATACAAGCCACAATAAATTCAAGAAATTCGAATATTAAAACTAAAATTATGAATTTACGAATCAAGCAAATTAGGATGTTAAAACACACATAAACATGTAGTAGAGATCAAGAGATTCAATTTGGTTACCCACATGATCGATTTGGATGTCGTAATAACTGTCAAAAGTGGGTTTGATTCTGAAGAACACCAAGAACAATTTTCAGAGAATTTTCGAGGAAATTAAATCAGAAAATCTGATTTTCTGATTATTTTAGTAAATAAAAATAATTCAGATGCTATTTATATTAATCAAAAATTAATACCCAAAAATATTTTTAACCCCTAATTAAAATCATTAAGCCTTAAAAATAATTTTTATGGGATAAAAATGTAAAATTTTATTTTTAAACAAATATGATATAAATGTCAAAATTCTCCAAAAATTTCGAATATTACAAAAATTACAAAATAATACATTTTTGAACATCCCATTATTATATGAAAATAATTTTATGAAAAACAGGGCCTCGAATTCAATACAGGGGCTGGGTCCGGAAATTAAAATGCGAAATAACTGTATTCTAAAAATATAAAAATTACAGAAAAATAGAATAAAATAATCTATGCTACACAGAAGTCACATAACACGTATGGGATAATTTCCCTATTTAATAAAAATCATAACGCGTTTAAATATATTAAAAATAAACTGAAACACAGTAAAATGAACTAAAAATATATTTTAATATGATAAATTACACGTAATTTTCCGGGTTGTTACAATATCGCCTTCAAAGATCAGATCTTCATTTTCCTCATCCTCCACACTAAGGTCTGCTAATTGCTCACTAATATTTTGATAACGTGCCATTGACAGAGACTCACACAAATCTGGTATTCAGATAAGGAGAGAAAAACACGACTCTCACATAAGGAGAGAAAAAACGTTAATGCAGATCATATATAGTAAGTATATTATTTTAAACTGGAAGAAAGAGTTGAAACTTCATACTTTTGATTTCAGTCTCCCTTTTACATGAAGCTCTATTTAATTGTAAAAATAGAGACATAAACTTCTTAAGATAATACTCATATAAATCTCGAGTGGATGAAAATTAGAACCATGGATACATAAATTTATAGTGACGTGAATTGGTACTGTTCTCAAAATATTTATCAAAATATTTAAATAACGTATTATGATATATAATAAATTTTGATTTGTGTGCGTATATAAATGTATGTGGGATTCTATTTTATTATCAGAAAATTCTAAATAAATGTATGACATGTTAGTATTTGGGAAAAATTTTGATTTTTTTAAAATTTAAAATATAAATTCGATTCAATTCGAAATTTTAGCTCAGGCTCGTTTGAAAACAACAATCAAGATGCACCTGTTTGTATAAAATTTGGACTCCATATACATTCAAAACGCCATTTGTTATAACTAGTTGATAACCCGTGCAAAGTATGGGAATAAAATAATTTATTTAGATGAAATTCTATCGATTTGATTTGATACTTATAATTAAAGTTCGATTGTGTAATTTATATTATTATATTAAAGTTAAAATATTGAAAGCTTTGATTTTTATAGTTTTCGATATTTTATTTAAACTAGCCTAAAACCCGTGCGATGCACGGATTTTTTTTATATTAAATTAAAAAATTCATTAGTTAAAATTATTTTTTTAAAAACATGAATTTTGGAGGCTTACTTTTTTATATGAGATGATTTGATAATAATTATATAAATATTATTCGTGATATTTCTAGAAAAGGAGGGATTTAGTTAGAAAATATAGAAAAGATGATAGGTTTTAGTTAAAAAGAATAATCAATTAATTATTAATAATTATAAAATTATTACTTCATTTTATTAAATAGAATGCCCGTGTCCTGATTAGAAAAATAGAGAATTTAGTTAGTGAAAATTGAAAAGGTTATATGTTCTAGGTGAAAAGGGTATAATTGATTAGTTTATAGTAATTATAATTGAATTACGTTATTTTACTAAATATAATTGTTCGTAATATTTTTAGAAAATAAGAAAATAATATTGTCTGTGGTATTTCTATTATAAAAGGGATTTTAGTTAGAAAATATAAAAAAGATGATATGTTTTAGCTGAAAAAGGTAATCGGTTAATTAATAATATTATAATATTATTATTTTATTGTATTAAATAGAACCGTCCGTGATATAATTGAAAAAAGATAGATTTTAATTAGAGAAAATAGAAAGGTAACGTGCATGATTTACGTGAAAAAAGTAATTGATTAGTTTATAGTAAATATAATTTAATTATGCTATTTTACGAAATAAAATTGTTCATAGTTTTTAGAAAATCCGAAATTAACACTACCAATTATATTTCTAGAAAAAAAGGAATGTAATTAGAAAAAATAGAAAAGATGATATATTTTAGCTAAAAAGGTAATCAGTTAATTATTAGTATTATAACGTTATTATTTTATTTGTATTAAATAGAAACTTAGAAAAATGGAGATTTTAGTAAGAACAAAGAAAAAGGTAACGTGTTTTGCTGAAAAAAGGTAACCGTCCATGATATAATTGGAAAAAGAGAGATTTTAGTTAGAGAAAAGAGAAAAGGTATGTTTTGACTGAAAAATGTAATTGATTAGTTAATAATAAATATATATAATTATGTTATTTTTTAGCTGAAAAGTTAATTTGTTAATTATTAGTATTATAATAATATTATTATTTTTATTAAATAGAAACGCCTATAATATAATTAGAAAAATGGAGGCTTTAGTAAGAAGAAAGAAAAAAAGTAACGTGTTTTGCTGAAAAGGGTAACCGTCCATGATATAATTGGAAAAAGAGAGATTTTAGTTAGAGAAAAGAGAAAAGCTAATGTGTTTTGACTGAAAAAGGTAATTGATTAGTAAATAGTAATTATATTTAATTATGTTATTTTATTAAACAAAATTGCTCGTAGTGTTTTTAAAAAGGAGAAATTTTAGTTGGATAAAATATAAAAGATATTCTATTTTAAATGAAAAAGAAAATTATTTAGTTATTGAAATAAAAAATGTTATATGTTTAAACTGAAAAAAGGAAATTAATTAATAAATGAGAAATTTTAGTTAGATAAAATATAAAAGATATTGTATTTTACCTAAAGAAGGAAATTATTTAGTTATTGAAAATAGAAAAGATAATATGTGTAACCTTTAAAAGGAAATTGATTAGTTAGTAGATCTGTAATTGAGTAAGGGTAATTAGGTAAATTCAATAGGTACCGTTGAACCAAACTTTTAATGTTTCGGTTTTTATAGCTACTAACTTATAACCCGTACAATGCACGAGTTTCTTGTATTATGTTATAAACTCTATTTAATATTATAATTATATTTTTATATAATAATTATTCTTAATATTTTTTATATTTTAATTTTATATAATTTTATTTACTCATGTTTACGTATTATAATCATGTTTACGTATTATAAACAACGCATATGATTTTTAGTATATTTTATTAATAATTGAAAAATATGGTGTGATATTTTTGGGTATATATTAATGATTGGAAGATTTGTTGTAAATTAAAAAGGTAACGTGTTTTAATCATAAAGGAAATATTAATGATTGAAAGATATGATACGATTGATATTTTTAGGTGTTTATAAAAGATAATATCTTCATCTAAAAGTAAATGTGAAAAAGACAATCGACTAAATACCATTAATTATATTATGATATTATTTATTTTAGGTGTTATATTTTTCTTGAAAATTATGCTGTGATATTTTCGGGTATATATTAATGATTGTAAAATTTGTTTTAAATTAAAAAGGTAACGTGTTTTAATTCGAAAGGAAATATTTATGATCGAAAGATATTATAAGAATGTTTTTAGCTATTCATAAAAGGTAATAT
Organism: Kitagawia praeruptora; assembly: GCA_037693485.1. Lineage (NCBI taxonomy): Eukaryota > Viridiplantae > Streptophyta > Magnoliopsida > Apiales > Apiaceae > Kitagawia > Kitagawia praeruptora. Next base: position 60,991,503 of record CM075352.1, on the reverse strand, counting down.
CTTCAATTAAAATTAAATGTCAAAAAGGCAATCGACTAATTATCATTAAATTTATTATATTAATTTGAAAAAGGCAATCGACTAATTACCATTAATTTTATTATGTTAATCCACTAATTAAAATTAATTATATTATGTTATTATTTATTTTAGATGTTACATTAAAAAGGTAACCTGTTTTAATTTGAAAAGAAATATTAACGATGGAAAGATATGATACGATTGATGTTTTTAGGTGTTTATAAAAGGTAATATCTCGACTAATTACTATGAATTATATTATGTTGTTATTTATTTTAGGTGTATTTATTTTTCTTTATAATGAAGGGTAAATAAGTAAATTCATGAAGTATCAAAAAACAGGTACTAAAAAATAGGTACCAAAAAACAGATACCAAAACTTTTAATGTTTCAGTTTTTATATAATAGTATATATATACTCCCTCCGTCCCGGTCATTTGTTTACGTTGTTTGGAGAGTGTGTGGCACGCATTTTAAGGATAGTTCCATAACTTATTTTTAAAATTTTCTTTTTTTGTATAAAAATAAGATTGTTCTATTTTTATACATAAAAAGAAAATTGTAAAAATAAATTATGTATATATACTTTATATGCATCTTAAAATGCGTGCCAGACAGTCTTAAAACAATGTAAAGAATCTAATGGGACAGAGGGAGTATAAGCTTGTAACCCGTGTGATGCACGAGTTTCTTTTAATATGTCATAAATTTTATTGAAATTTGTATTATATTTTTATATAAAATATAAGCTTGTAACCCGTGTGATGCACGGGTTTCTTTTAATATGTCATAAATTTTATTGAAATTTGTATTATATTTTTATATAAACATTGTTTTTAACAATTTTTTTAAAATTTTAATTTAATATAATTTGATATAATTTGATATATTCATGTTTAATGATTGTACTTATGTTTTTTTATTATAAACAATATATATTTTATTTTTAATTGAAAGATATGGTGTTATATTTTTGGATAAATATATTAATGATTGCAATATTAGTTTTAAAATAAAAGGTAACATATTTTAATTAAATAGAAGTTAACATGTTTTAATTATATAGAAATATTAATGATCGAAAGATATAGTATGATTTTTGTTTTTAGTTATTTATAAAGGGTAATAATTTAAACTAAAAGGGAATCGAATCTTAGACTTTTCAATATAACAACTTTTAATATTGTTATATCTAACGGTCATGCTCTATTTGAGTTGAAGATCTAACGGTTATGAATAACTTGGTTAACAAAACTACAAACTACAAAAGATCTCTAGTTTGCTTATAATAATATAGTATAGATATAGTATAGATACATGTTTTTAATCAAAATAGATTTGTAAAATTTGGGCCCGTTATAATAAGTTATAAATAGTTTTAGTTAGAAAATATAAAAAGATGATATGTTTTAGCTGAAAAAGGTAATCGATTAATTAATAATATTATAATATTATTATTTTATTGTATTAAATAGAACCGTTCGTGATATAATTGAAAAAAGATAGATTTTAATTAGAGAAAATAGAAAGGTAACGTGCATGATTTACGTGAAAAAAGTAATTAATTAGTTTATAGTAAATATAATTTAATTATGTTATTTTACGAAATAAAATTGTTCATAGTTTTTAGAAAATGAGAAATTAACGCTAGCAGTTATATTTCTAGAAAAAAAAAGGAATGTAATTAGAAAAAATAGAAAAGATGATATATTTTAGCTGAAAAGGTAATCGGTTAATTATTAGTATTATAACGTTATTATTTTATTTGTATTAAATAGAAACTTAGAAAAATGGAGATTTTAGTAAGAACAAAGAAAAAGGTAACGTGTTTTGCTGAAAAAAGGTAACCGTCCATGATATAATTGGAAAAAGAGAGATTTTAGTTAGAAAAAAGAGAAAAGGTAATGTGTTTTGACTGAAAAATGTAATTGATTAGTTAATAATAATTATATATAATTATGTTATTTTTAGCTGAAAAGGTAATTGGTTAATTATTAGTATTATAATGTTATTTTTATTTTTATTAAATAGAAACGCCTATAATATAATTAGAAAAATGGAGGTTTTAGTAAGAAAAAAGAAAAAGGTAACGTGTTTTGCTGAAAAGTGTAACCGTCCATGATATAATTGGAAAAAGAGAAAAAGAGAGATTTTAGTTAGAGAAAAGAGAAAAGCTAATGTGTTTTGACTGAAAAAGGTAATTGATTAGTAAATAGTAATTATATATAGTTATGTTATTTTATTAAACAAAATTGCTCGTATTGTTTTTAAAAAGGAGAAATTTTAGTTGGATAAAATGTAAAAGATATTCTATTTTAAATGAAAAAGAAAATTATTTAGTTATTGAAAAATAAAAAAGGTTATATGCTTAAACTGAAAAAAAGAAATTGATTAATAAATGAGAAATTTTAGTTAGATAAAATATAAAAGATATTGTATTTTACCTAAAAAAGGAAATTATTTAGTTGTTGAAAATAGAAAAGATAATATGTGTAACCTTTAAAAGGAAATTGATTAGTTATTAGATCTGTAATTGAGTAAGGGTAATTAGGTAAATTCAATAGGTACCGTTGAACCAAACTTTTAATGTTTAAGTTTTTATATAATAGTATAGATTAATAGAAGACAAAATAATATTATTAATTTTAATTAAAGATTTTACATTTTAGAAACACTAAACACATCAATTATGTCATATTTTTCAATTATTAATATTTATTTTCTAATTAAAACATGCTACCTTTTAATTTAAAATATAATTTTGCTTTCATTAATATATTCCCAAAATATCATACCTCATTTTGCAATCATTTATAAAATATATTTAAAATTTGTACGTTTAAGTAAACCAACATGAGTAAAATTGTTTGTTTTTTGGTTCAGCGGTTCAACAATGTAACAAATAATGATCGTTAGATTTTTGGTAAATAATTAACAATTATTGGATCTAATAATAAGAAATATTATATATTTGAATTACTCTTCTAAAAACTCAATGTTCGAATCCCATTAACAACATATTTGAATTAAGAATGTATAATATAAGTTTTATAATAATTTCAATTGTTTTAAAATTAAAATAGTCATTGAAAATAGTGATTATATAAAAACATAATAATAACATAAAATAAAATTTTTAACATATTAAAAAATATGATGCATCGCACCGATTATAATCCAATAAGTTTCATAGTAGAAGTAGGTGTTAGGAGAAGTCGGTATATTATAAGACTTGCGATAGAAGTAGCTGTATGTAATAAGATTTATAATAGAATTAGGTGTCTTCGTGTATGATTATATATTTACATTAATAAAATAAATAAATATAATAATAATAATAAATAAAATTAATACAGTGATAACCAAAATTTGATATTAATGCACGCTCCAACAAAAATGAATTTTACTTATTAATAAAGAGTATTGATTGATTGAATTCGTTAGAGAATTTTTGAATCGAGCAACCAAATTTTAAGCAACCAAATGAGTTGGTTGGTCATTAATCGATTTTAATCCTATTTATGATCATTTTTTGAATTTTTTTAATATTATGAGCTCAGTTTCTTGTAATAATAATTTATTTACAAAACGAGGATTAAAATTGTATCCGTGGTTCTAGTGTTTTTATTGGCCAACTAATTACTAATGTGGTCTTGCTATCATTGTCTGGCTTAAAAAGTACTCCCTCCGTCCCTTAATGTTTTTCCTGTTTTGGCTGGACACGTTTGCCAATACACACTTTTGATCGTTAATATCTTGAATTTCGTATTAGTATTAAATATAAAAACTTCACTGTATTAAAGTACTCATAAATACGAATCCAACAAGATCACTCATGACTATATTTGGTCTTATAGATTAGACGTAAATTAGTAATTTGTCTCATGTTATGAACAGTCCCGACATATCAAACAAGAATGATAATATGGGACGGAGGGAGTATTATATAGGATACCTTTAGGCTGATATATAAAAACAATAAATGAGAAGACATGTCAAGTCAGAATTCTGTTTTCTTCGATTTGTCTCCACAAAGAGTGATTTGTGTATCTGGCTGCATTAAATTTAATACACAATTCTAAAACTAAATTCTTTTATATGGTACTACTATATATATATTCGTTTCTGGTCCCCTCTGCATTCACTTTAAGAAGCTTAGCTAATAAATAAATTAAACCAAAAAAGTATTCAACTAGTCATATTTGGACCACAACTAAATTAAGCTTTAATTTTAAAACACAAAGAAATAAACCCTAAGTGGAAATGGGTCGGCATGTTGTCATGCATACCTCAAGTAATCAAGGAAATAATTATCAATTTAACATTAAACAATACAAAAATGATGTGATATCATGACATTTCAATCAGGTTGAAATGAACGAGAATGAGATTTTAATACATTTTAGATTAAAATTTTATTTTCATGAGCCTTTAATATATTTTTGATTGAAATTTCATTCTCATATCCGTTTATAATGTTGAAATTTCATGATCCAAATATCATCATAAGTACAGCGGTTAACGACACTAGCCTGTTCATGAACAAGTTCGGCTCGATTCGTTACGGGTTCGGCTCGGCTCGTTAAGAATTCGAGCTCGATCTCGAGCTCGAACACGAAAAGTATTCGTTAGGCTTAACGAGCTCGAGCTGAGCTTTTAGAATGTGCGGCTCGAGCTCGGCTCGATTTTGTTTGGCTCGTTAAAACTCGAAAAAATTGTATATATTTTATATTTTTATATATTTTATTATATATATTATTTATAAAATAATAATATTTTGTTATTATTAACGAGCTCGACTCGTTAAGGGCTCGGCTCAGCTTGACTCGTTTTGTTCGATAAAAGCTCGATCATGGCTCGAACTCGGTTCGGTTCATTAACGAGCTCGAGCCCGAACACATATTTTGTTCGATAAGAAAGCTCGGCTCGGCTCGGCTCGGTTCGTCAAAAAAAAAATTGAGCTCGATTTGGTTCAATCAAAGCTCGATTCGATTCGTTAACAGCTCTAATCATAAGGAACTTGACCAAAGTATATTCATGACCGGTAAACCTTGCACGTATGACGGACCAAATTTTTTTGAGATATATAACTATATATCACTTATGCAAGGTCCCATTTTATGCAGAATCATCTTACGTGAAGAATCGTGGAGAACCATTTAAAATGCATTAAAATTGCCCTTTATATAAGGCCCCTGGCGGGGCATCTTCACAAAAAAGTCTTATAATTTACCCTCTATCCATTCATCAAAAAAAAAAAAATTTAAAAAACTATTGCCACGTCATCATTTTTTGAAAATTTTTAAAAAACTTTTTTTTCTGTAATTTTTTTTAAATAGATAGAGTATAGAATTATAAGACTTTTTTGTGAAGATGCCCCTGCGGGGCCCTTATATATAAAGCAATTTTAATGCATTTTAAATGGTTCTTCACGTAATATGGTTCTCCATGTAACAATGGCCTGCTTATGCATGCGATACAAACTATAAGTAATTGTTCGACCAAATCAAACTTCTCTAACTGTGATTTGGTCGATGCAAGTTAATACATTTTCTTGTTTGTAAAAAAAAAAATGTAAACGAGATACGCGTAGGTTGAAAGAAAAAACAAACTTGATCAACGATATTCAATTGTAAGGGTACATATTCATATAGGCCATTGTTACATAAAGAACCATCTTACGTGCAGAACCGTGGAGAACCACTTAAAATGCATTAAAATTGCTTTATATATAAGGGCCCCGCAGGGCATTTTCACAAAAAAGTCTTATAATTCTATAATCTATCTATTTATAAAAAAAAATTACAAATTTTTTTTTAAAAAAAAAAATTTCAAAAAATGATGACGTGACAACATTTTTTTAATTTTTTAATTTTTTTTTGATGAATGGATAGAGGGTAGAATTATAAGAGTTTTATGTGAAGGGGCCCGCCAGGGATCTTATATAAAGGACAATTTTAATGCATTTTAAGTGATTATCCACGATTTTTCTCGTAAGATGGTTATCCATAGAATGGACTCTATTCATATGTACTTGTGTACTTGTGATTTAATTTTATAAGCGTTCGTGCATGATTTCGTGTATATATGTGCGGATCAACAATCCGCTTTGTGTGCCTCTGTACTTTTCCACTCTGTCCCCCTTCATGTCCTATACTCCTATGGTATGTAAATATTAATCCCTCTGTCCCATCCATTTCTTTACAATTTCTTTTTTGGGCCGTTCCATCATTTCTTCACATTACCCAAAATAGTAAGTTTTAACACTATTACACCCACTACTTCACTTATTTTAACAATACTTTACACTATTTCACCTACTACTTAACTTATTTTAATAATAAAATCACTATTACACCCACTACTTCACTTATTTTAACAATAAAATCACTATTACACCCACTACCTCATTTATTTTAACAATATTACACCCACTTTACACCCACTATCCTTGACCTCCGTACCCAGCCGCCATGTAAAGAACTGGCTGGGACGGAGGGAGTATTAACCCATGTAGTTGTATTTTTACTACTACCACTCGTTAGTCGTTAGTTGCTCTACTTTGGTGAATATAAATAAAAATACATAAAATTTCTCATCTAATCACAAAATTACATAAAATAAATTGTTTGAATCATGAAATTTTAAATTGGTTAACAGAAATGAAAATAAATTTCTTACATAATGTAATATTTAAATCTCATTTTCATTCCCGTTTACAGAATTTAGCATCATAATCAACTAAACCAGATGTATATTCATGATCCGTGAACCTTGCACGTATAGCAGATTAGCAGCCCAAGTTTTTATATATATATATATATATATATATAGGCTTTTGCTCAAATACAAACCAATCCTTAAATACAAACTACAAACTAACACTAAATTAATTATATTTCATCTATTCTAAGTTTCCCGCCAAGGGTACCATCAAGAAAGATGCTTAAAATAATTGGCTCTATCCAACAAAAAAAAAAAATCCCTGCCGTGGAAATGCGAAGCATTTAAGACAGTAAACGGATGAGTTAGGTAGTCATGAGGGCCGAAGGCCCTCGACACACCCGTCAATCGTCTATTGCCTTTACCATTGATTGTCATTCCTTACAACTTTAGAATGATAAAGGCGCGAAGCGCCGTACAAGAAGGTGCGAAGCACCGTTAACCAGCGAAATCCACTGCCACGTCATCACGTGAACAGTGTTTTTTTTTTTTGGATAGAGCCAATTATTTTAAGCATTTTTTGTATTGGGGTACCCCTAGTTTGGTCATTAGATTAGCTTGAAATATTAGATTAGTGTTTAGTTTTTAGTTTGTAGTTAATTTTAGTTTGTAGTGGAGTAGGACCCTATATATATATATATATATAGGGGCTACTCCAATACAAACCTCCTTAAAATACAAACCTACAAACCAAGCATAATCTAATATTTCAAGTTAATCTAATGACCAAACTAGGGGTACCCCAATACAAAAAACGTTTAAAATACTTGGCACGTTTAAAAAAAAAATCACTGTTCACGTGATGACGTGGCAGTGGATTTCACTGGTTAACGGTGCTTCGCACCTTCTTGTACGGCGCTTCACGCCTTTATCATTCTAAAGTTGTAAGGAATGGCAATCAACGGTAAAAGCAATAGACGATTGACGGGTGTGTCGAGAGCCTTTGGTCCTCATGACTACCTAACTCATCCGTTTACTGTCTTAAATGCTTCGCATTTCCGTGGCAAGTTTTTTTTTTTTTTAGATAGAGCCAATTATTTTAAGCATATTTTGTGAAGGTACCCTTGGCAGGAACCTTAGAATAGATGAAATATAATTAATTTAGTGTTAGTTTGTAGATTCTCATTTTAAGAATGATTTGTATTTGAGCACTTGCCTATATATATATATAATTACGTATGCATGCGATGACAAGGCTCTTCTCTATGTGGTTCAAGAATATGTGGTTCAAGAATAGGGATGTGCATCGGATTATTCTGGGACGGGGAGTGCTATCCCTGTTCCCGATCCTCAAATTTATATTCGTTACTCAAATTCGTCTTGAATTCTCAAATGAGAATTATTTTATTTCCCAATTCCTGTTTCGAACTGGGATCGCTGTGGTTAATCAAAGATTTTCATATATTTTTAAAAAAATGAATTATATATATATATATATATATATAGCCAAGGTTCTAGAGAGAACACCCTTAAAAAGAGAACGAGAGAACACATCATCTAACCATTGAATCTATTAAATCTAATGGCCCCGCCAGGGGCACCCAATACAAAAAAGTCTTATAATTCTAGTCTCTATCCATTCATAAAAAAAAAATTAAAAAAAAAATTTTTTTTAAAAATTAAAAAACCTGTTGTGACGTCACAGTGACATCATCATCATTATTATTTTTTTCAAAATTTTTTTTTTAAATATTTTTTTTAATGAATGGATAGAGGGTAGAATTATAAGACTTTTTTGTATTGGGTGTTGTTGACGGGACCATTAGATCTAATAGATTCAATGGTTAGATGATGTGTTCTCTCGTTCTCTTTTTAAGGGTGTTCTCTCTGGAGCCTAACCCAATATATATATATATATATATATATATATATATATATATATATATATATATATATATATATATATATATATATATATAGGGTTAAGCTCTATGGAGATCAACATTTTTAGCGGAGACCGGAGACCAATATTAATCAAAACATTGCAAAAACTTATTTATTGAAAATAATGTTCTATGAAAATCACTATATCATCAATTTCATTGAAAATCTTGAAGATCATATATGTTTTACATGTAAATTTCATTAAAAATCTTGAAAATCATGTATGTTCTGCAAACAAAATATTGCAGAACGTATTGTTCTCCAAAACATGTTCTGCTTGCAATTCATATATGATTTTTAAGATTTTGAATGAAATAAAAATGTTAATTGAACATTCTTTGCAAATATATATGTTTTGCAATGTTTTGAGTGCATAATGTATATGGTCTCCACGGTCTCCACTCAAATGGTGGTCTCCATAGAACTTAGCTCTATATATATATTCTCAGATATATTTCATTATAAATTTAATTGCCAATTATGATGTCTAGTATATGTTTTAAATTTATTAATATTTTAAAAATAAATTCAATATTTATTTACAATAAAAAATATAGTAAAAGATAAAATTAAATAAATGTAAATAATTATTTTTTTACTATTAAAATTTTGAAAATGAAATAAATTAAATGTTTTAGAATAATAATGATACAAATAAATAAATTTATCTATAATAATATAATTTTTTACACATCAAAAATATATACCTTGAATATTAAAATTGGGAATCGAGACAGGAATACCCAATCCCCGACCCTGCCCCGATCCTCGAATTTTTTTGGAAAGTATTTCCTAGCAACTTTTCGTCCCGACTCGAAAATTTTCCATAATTTCCGATACAAATGTCCATCCCTATGACCCTATTCAAGAATCAATATCTTACTTCTTTGAATGACAAGTAATTAATTGTTAAAATCAAATCAAGCTTCTCTAAATATAAACGAGATACGTATAGGTAGAAATGAACACAAACTTCTAGCATATTTGAATCGATAATGAAATCGAAAATGAGAATGAGAATGAGAGGTATGTGAATGATATGGTATCTTAAAATGAAAAAAATACATGATTTATACAGGAAAAAAGTTTCCATTTTTAACCATCAAATTACTAATTCAAATAGAGAAAAAGGTTACTGAGATTGACCTCAGGGAATATTTTTCCTGAGATACCTACAAAATATGCTTTAAATTTTCTTGGGCCCGCAAGACTAATTAAAAATTTCTGATTTTATAAAAATGCCCATCCCATATTTTATAAGAATTTAGGCAAAGGATCTCAGGTAAGTCCCTGAGCTAATCTCAGGAACATTATACTCATTCAAATAAGATGGATTTGAGGTTTCGATTTTCATTAATCGTACTCATTAACCATCAACCAAATGCTACCTTAATCGACGATATTCGATTGTAGGGGTACATATTCATGCTTACGATTTGATTTTATAAGCGTTCTTCTTTGATTTCTTACATATGTACGGGTCAATAATCCGCTTAAAAACTCTCTATTAAAAATTGATCCGACAGCAGTAAATTTTTGTTGCCAACCCCATTATAGGTCTACTTGTTTCCAAAAGAACGAATCCAAACTAGATTTCATCATTCATTCTGGCTTTAAAAAATGTGAAGTGGACTGATCACTCTGCGCACAATCATATGTCCCACTTTGTCAAGTTCTTATACCTTAATTTGCTAGAGCACTATCTAGTCAAATAGATCTATCTACTTCAACAACCAAAAACTACAACATACGCCAAAAAATCTACATATTCGCTTGTAAGTTCGTAGATGTGTGCATTGGTAGAATTAAAATCTAAAACAACCTAGGATTGTACAATTTTTAGAAAAAAAAAAAAATTCGTTTAGTTTTTCAGATTTTTCAGATCTCTTATTAATTTTATACTGATTCCTACAGATGAAGATTTAGCCTAAATCAGGCCCTTAAGGAACATTTTGATAGTCTCTTGTCGAAAATCAAAATAAAAACACTTTCGGAGATGTTCCAAAAGCACATGTTTCTCCATTCAGATTCATTATAAAATGACCTTAGAGCATCTCCAAGGGCCCATAATCCTTACCTATATTTAGACAGGTGGACACTTTTAGGGTTTTCTTTCAAACAAACACGCTCCAACAATACCCTCTGTTACCAATACATTAGAAAAAATAGGATCCTACATGTGAGGAACCAAATTACATCACATATCATCTCCCGCTATAATTTTTTTGGTGAATAAATGAAGAATTGACTTATTCATGGAGGCCCATTATGTTAATTTATAAAGAATGCATTTAAATTTCAAATTTTAAATTTAAAAAAACTAACTAAATATTATTTTTAAAAGATAGGATACCAATATAGGGTTTATCATTGGAGTAAATCATACTTTTGCCGCTATAATTTTTTTGGTGAATAAATGAAGAATGGGCTTATTCATGGAGGCCCATTAGATTTATAAAGAATGCATTTAAATTTCAAAAAACTAACTAAATATTATTTTTAAAAGATAGGATGCCAATATGGGCTTATTCATGGAGGCCCATTAGATTTATAAAGAATGCATTTAAATTTCAAAAAACTAACTAAATACTCCCTCCGTCCCACTTTTATTGTCCACTGTTTCCTATTTTCTTTGTCCCAAAATAATTGTCCACTTTTAATTAATAAGGTATATTAAGTGTTAATTATGTTAACTTTTATAAAATACAATACAATTATTTGGTAACTATTGGTTTAATTGACATGATTGAATAAAAGGTGGATTTTAATAGATCGATAATAAAAATGGGACAGAGGGAGTATTATTTTTAAAAGATAGGATGCCAATATAGGGTTTATCATTGGAGTAAATCATACTTTTGCTTAGTTATATTTTTAAAAATCTTTATTTTAGGGGTTAAGGAAGAGGAAAGTCATTTGGAGTTGCTCTTATATTTTTACTTACGTGGTTTAGACTCTCACTACCCCTATATCACCGCATTATTTAACTGTGAAAACCGAAAGGAATCAGCATTAAACAAGCGTCAAATATAAAATTGTTTTACCTCGATGAGTAGAGTGATCATATACAGTTCATTTAAGTTGAAAAGTGAAAAGTGGAGGGCTATAATAATGTAAAGTGGAAGCTGGCAAAAACCCTAGAAAACGGAAAATAAGGGAAAGAAAGGGCTGAGATCGAGCATGCTGTGAGTGACAAAGACTGGACACTATTTATTCTTTCGAGAAAAGAGGAAAATGGGAGGAGGAGGACCCCGGCCCCTTAAATTATGAAGACGAGAGACGACGCACGAGCTGCCATCAGTGGTGTTTTAACGTAAAGACGTTCCACTTTTTCTCCCATTTTACTCTTCTTCTTACTTTGTGCTATATTTTTCCACTGTGTCCCCCCCTCTTCATGGCCTCTTTTTACATGTGTCTATGTAAATATAACCTATGTACTTGTATTTTTACTATCACTCACTCATCATTAGATGCTCTACTTTGGTGAATATAAACAAAAAATTATGTTCTAAAAATTGGTGATTAATCACCGATTAATTCATGTTTCATGAGTTACTGCACTGATTATTAATCCAATTATTCGATAAATCATTCCGATTAATTTTTGGACAGTGCCTCTATCGATTAAGTCTGATTCCCGCTTTTTACAATACTGACAAAAATATGTAAATAAAGTTTGGGCTTTTTTCAAAACTACCCAACTTGCAACAGATTTTTTCAAAAATACGACTTACAATCTTTGCAATCCTTTTTTTGGGCAATCTCCTTTTTTTGCTTGCGTTTTAAGCTCATTTGTAATCTTTTTCACATGCGGTGCCAATTTTACAATCTTCACAACTAAAAAACCGTATTTTTATAAATAATTTCAAAAAGTTAAATAGTTTTATAAATATCCGTAAAGTTTTACTCACTAAACTCCAAGTTAATGCCAACGTTAAAGTATAATATAATGTTTACGACACTTAATGACCACTAAAGTTATATAACAATGTGTCCGTTTGCCAAAATTTTTTTTTATGGATTTATGGACTTATTTTCGGGTAAAAATTTTATATTTTGATAAATTTTTTATACAAGTATTTAATACATGTTTGAGATTCAATAAGTTGAAAAATAAGTTGAAATGTTAGGAATATCTAACTTTGTCTTAAAATAAATGAAAAAAAGTTCCTCAAACACCCCAATGTTAAGGGTACACCTGATTCAAGGGAAGATGAATTATTATTAAGAAGCGGATTTTGCTTAGTTGTAGTATATGTTAAAAGCTGTTACAGAAAAACTGTGGGGAGAATAATCTCTGCTGATCCACCCACTAAGTTATTCTGTTTCTGTTAATATATACAGTATCTTTCCAATCTCTGGAGTGTTGGGAGAGAATCTAAGATGATGATATAAAGCGTCCAAACAAAAGGGGTTGAAGAATATTTTACTTTTATCCATATACCATAAAGATTTCTTTTTCTCTGTCAAGTACTAAGTAATCACGACTTTGAATAATTATTCAAACAAATCAACTTTAGCTCTAAATTTAAAATATATATGCATAAATAAAGACTATACTTGCATGCATAAGTGTCCCTTCATAATTCGGTCTGATAAATATGTATCCAGCAGACAGAAGACAACTGAGGGTATCACTTTTCTTTTGAAGATCAATTTCAAGCTATTTTCATTATATATTCAACAAATTTTCTAAGGTGGAATGAAGCACCAGAACAATAAAGCAAAAAGAAGCTACATTTATACTTGCATGCCTCACATAATTAAGCCCAAACATATGAAGTTTTTACATATATATGGAGGATGTATCAATATGTGATGTACTCAATTGTATCCAAAACATGGATATACTAATTCAGGCTATAGTCGGTGAAGGAACAAAGATTTCAAAACAGTCAGTGCTAAAACGAAATATCATCAAAATTTTGATGTTATATATCCGAAGTTTAAAAAAAAATCTATAACTTTTAACTTTTAGTTTGCTCTTCGGCCTAGGTTCCTCCTTCTTAACTATTGCTAAGACAAACGATTAAATACGTATCGTAAAAAGTTTCCGCAATACGTGTACAGTAGCATTTTTTGTGTAAAAACATGGGAGCCCCATCTCTCTACTTACGATAACAAACGTTTGACGGTAACCATTCTCCTATTGAACATTCATTCTACTAGACTAGTGTTACATATGTGTGGCATGACCACCATCTCCCTAAATTGGACCGTGGCGCTAGGCACATTGGCTAAGATTAAAGGAAATAAGGTTACGCCTTGCTATTAGCACCGGGGCTTTTAGCGCAGTGATAAGCGCCTGATCCTAATAATTGGTATCAGCGCAGAAGGCATTTTTGCTGTCACGGGGTAGTGGCGGGCAGATGCTGGGGGATTGTGTGGCATGGCCAGTATCTCCCTAAATCGGACCGTGGCGCTAGGCACACTTGCTAAGATTAAAGGAAATAAGGTTGCGACTTGCTACAAGCACCGGGACTTTTATCGTAGTGGTAAGCGCCTTATCCTAACAACATATACATTTGAATGTAAAGGAATTACCTTACCAACTAGCGTAACAGCCCGTGCAAGGCACGGGCCTCTATATAAATATCTCTAATTTTGTTCTAAAGAATAAGGTAGCGGTTGGTTTAATAATTTCTGATCTGGAAACTCGTAATTATGAAATTGTAATATGAGTAGTGATATGTGTTAATAGTGAATGCCAATACGGACTGTATATAGACGCCAATAATAATATTGTTGGGTATGATGTACAAGTCTGATTTATGAACGGAGAGCGTGTAATTATAAATTTGAGAGATTAAAATGATAATTTTTGTCTTTCCATAGTGATAGACACTGCTTTCATATCAACACAATCGTCCACAATTAGCCGCAAGCTGTAACATTAAAATATGTAAAGTGAAAATGACGTGATTTAACTATAAGATTTTGCTTCCATTAAAATATGTCAATGGCATCTCTACTGCAAGTCTATAATGCAATGTTCTCACACCAGTCTTGAACCTATAAAACCAAAATCCCTATAGAAAATAGAATGAGGTTGCAAAGAAAAATTTAAAAAAAATGACAAATAAATAAATAATAAAATTATAGTTCATATTATTTTACATCAGATCAACTTGGAAGAAGCATATTATGTTAGTTATGTTTATCTTATATCAAAAAGTAGATTAGATATTACGTAATTGTTTCATTTATTATGAGTAACTAATTCCCTAATCTGGGAATTAGGTAGTATTCAATGGTTACTATGCTTGTGTAGTTATATTGTGATTTCTCTGCCTTGTTAATATGTTGTTGAGTACTTAACACAATTGAGGAAGTCGCGAAACCTTAATTGTATCTTTAGGAATTGTAATGAATCGGGAGAGGATCATACCTTTTGATTTCATCTTACATTTATCTAAATATATATTATAACTCAATCATTACATATTATTGAAATGTTAAATTATGAAAACTTATTTTTGACTAAAATTCAATTATTTTATATGCTTTTTTGAAAATTAATGTATATTACTTAATATAATTTAATAATTTCACAATACCGATTAATAATTTATAAATTGACTATAACATATATGGACAAATATACTGCTTTTCATAATTAAAAAATTATATAATGGTAATATACAAAACTACAAATGATAATTTTTAAAATGATAAGTAGTGTCTATATATTTAAAGTTTCATTTATCAATCTAAATAATATGACATAATGCATCATTTTAATGTATTATACAAAATATGTATTATCATAATTTATAGTCAAGTAATAATACGACGGGTTATTACTAATAATAACTAATAATTTGATAATATTTATGATCTAAAAAATCATATCTTATTTTCATCTAACATTACATACTTATCACGTTATTTTTTATAAACAACATAAATCTAATTTTTAAAGTTCTTCTTTTTAAACATAAATTCAAAAGTTTTTCTACATTTTTAAATTTTTATCTTTCTTATATCAGTTATATATTAATTCGTTCAAAGCCTAAATGGTTGGTCGACCAAAAATCTCTAATTTAACTCACATTTTTAAATTTTTATAAACCTAAAATTATATGATAAACTTATAATTATGTTTGATTTTATAAATAGAATATAAATATTTATTGAAACAAAATCTTAGTGATAGATAGATAGAATTAATAGATAATAGATTTGTTGTATCTTTAACTTCTGCGAGTTCGATATATTCAATTGACCTAATTATTATAGATTTGTGTTCGATTTTCATCGAGAATGTGATTTTTGTTTGCGTTTTTGTATTAAGTTTAATAAGAGATATAGTTTCATTTAAAAATATAAAATATAATAATTGTAACATAATTGATATCCATTTAATTGTAAAAAACTACAAAATATTAAAAAATTATAATAATGACTGAATGTATAGTTATATTATATACACAAACTAAAAAAAGGGAGTTATATAAAAATACAAACCAACATTTTATATAGTTATATATAAAATTACGGAAATTGGAAAAAAACGGAATTACATAAATAATGTAAACAAATATTTTATTTATTCAAAAGTTATAACAAGAAAATTAAATAGAAGAGAAGAATTAATTAGCAAAAAAAAATAGAAGAGAAGAAGAGGATGTGATTAATCTAGTAAGATTTTTGAAGTAAACTCAAGAATTGATGTAGCACACTTGGTTATGACATGAGATTCTTGAGCGGAGGTTAAAGGTTCGATTCTCATTGAATACACAAAAAATATATTTTTAGTATAAATTATATAATGGTGGCACTTTTGTAATTTTTTAACTTGAAAGGGTAAAATGGACATTTCACAGACATTTTATTGGCAATTTTTACCCTTGTGTTCTCTTATTATATATAGTAATAGATTCTTTAAAAATTTTAAAGCTGTTGGAAGTAGAATTTATCATAATCTGATATTAGGAAGTATCGGTAGCTACTATGAATCTAAGAAATTAATGTGTCCCAGAATTGAGCTTATATATTGCAGTTGAATACCATTACAATACTAGAAATCTACAATTTTTCTTTTTTGCTAGTTGATATATATATTTACCCCGGGTCAATTTACGCGCACCTCGATATGTTCCGTTTATGTGCATGCGCTTAGCGGGAGTCGAACCTGGAACCTTGGAGTGGTAAGCTCCTAAAGTCCTGGGCTACGGGACAGAAATCTACAAAATTGTTTCAAATGCATCATTTTTCAGACCTAATCATACCTCACACTACTTTAACCATATGAATATTTTTAAAAGATTATCTTTTAGCTGTAGTGCATGCAACATTTATGCATGTAAAGAAGAGATAGCAAGGAGAGCGAAGCCTTTCAACGGTTACAGGGTATACCTTGTCACAATCCAAAGCCGGTCAAAAGAAGAGTTTTTTGGGACATTAGCATATATACATTTGTCCCTGCCTTCCCCTTCTTTCAACTCTTCGTTTTCAGACCAATACAAAGTCAAGAACTATATCTATATTTTCATTATTACAATATCTTTAAAAAAAAACAAATAATGACATCCCCTGTTTTACAGAGCTCGAAACCTAACTCTATTTATACATTCATATTTCTCAGTCTCAGTACTACCTTACTTCACTTCGAACATAATAAAACTTCTGTTTCTATTTATTCTCCACGTTTTTTCTCTACCTTGTGAGCTAGTACGTTGTCTTAAAGCCCGACAAAACTTCACATGCCCTGCTGATCAAGTAACTTTTGGTGAGTGACTTAACATTTTACAAATGCAACCTATTGGAGCTTAATGATTTGATATTTCTGTCATTGCTGTAATAGATTATTATCATGAATGTCATTATTATACTTAGTGATTGTATGCGATCGTGTTATAAGCGATCACTTTTGAAAGCACTTGATCCAATGTTTCCCTAGCTCTAACTCATTATCTTGCATGTTGCAGAAAGTGATTTCTCCTATTGGTTTAACTCAGTGCACTGCTCTCGTGTCTACCAATCTTGAAGGCTTTACATGATAAGTATGTTGAAACAAAGATCAATGAGACATGAAGGATCATTGGTGCTGGTGTTCTTCTTTACTGGTTTATTTGCATGCAGTGGAACAGAATTCCAAAATTTGCTATCCATTAAATCTTTTATTCGAGATCCTTTCGACTCCCTTTCCTCTTGGAATTCTTCCACTTCATTTTGCTACTGGAAAGGTATAACTTGTGACAATTCTTCCCATGTTACAAAAATTGAACTCTCAGGAAAAAATATATCTGGAATTATTTCCGATTCTTTCTTTCGATTACCATTCATCCAAGTTATCGACCTCTCCAATAATCAACTTGAGGGTGGCCTTCCAAGTAATATTACGTCTTGTTTAAATCTTAGATATCTCAATCTAAGTAGCAATAACTTAACAGGTTCATTGCTAAAAAGCTCAATTTCTGGGCTTGACACACTAGACATTTCAAACAACCTTTTCTCAGGTGAAATTCCTGAAGAAATAGGATTCTTCTCTAGTCTCAAAGTTCTTGATCTCGGTGGAAATGCTTTAGTGGGAAAAATACCAAAGTCCATTACAAACTTGACAAATCTTCAATACTTAACTTTGGCTTCTAATGAATTAGTTGGTGAAATTCCTAGTGAGATAGGCCTGATGAAGAATTTGAAGTTGATATACATGGGTTACAACAATCTTTCGGGTCAGATTCCGGTGAGCCTAGGTGAGTTATCTTCATTAAATCATCTTAATCTTGTGTACAACAACCTAACTGGTGAAGTTCCATCTTCTCTTGGCAATCTAACCAATCTTGAATACTTATTCTTGTACTTGAATAGTCTCACTGGATCCATTCCTCACTCTATTTTTAATCTGCAAAGATTAAAATCGCTTGATTTTAGCGATAATCATCTATCTGGTGAAATTCCAGAATTGATTGGCCAGTTAAACAACTTGCAGATCCTCCATTTGTTTTCCAACAATCTTACTGGGAAAATTCCAAAATCTGTAACCTTTTTACCTCGTCTCCAAGTCCTTCAGTTGTGGTCTAATAAACTATCAGGTGAGATCCCGGAAAATCTTGGAAAATATAATAATCTCACTGTAGTAGACCTTTCTACAAACAATCTCACGGGAAAAATACCCAGAACCCTTTGTGAATCCGGCCATCTGGCTAAGCTTATCCTTTTCTCAAATTCGCTTGAAGGTGAATTACCCAAAAGTCTTGGCCACTGCACGAGTCTACAAAGAATCCGGCTCCAGAACAACCAATTTTCAGGACAACTGTCATCAGAATTCATCCGACTGCCACGTGTTTACTTCCTCGATATCTCAGGCAATAAACTCGTAGGCAGGATTAGTGGAAGAACTTGGGCTATGCCAGAACTCGAAATGCTGAACTTATCACGCAACAGATTTTTTGGCAATTTACCTGATAGTTTTGGTAGTGAGAACCTGGAGAATTTGGATTTATCCGAAAATGATTTTTCTGGAAAAATTCCACCCAGTTTTGGAAACTTTTCGGAGCTGGTGCAGTTGAAGCTAAGTAAAAACAATCTCTCAGGAAGCATCCCAGAAGAATTATCCTTGTGCCGAATGCTTGTGAATCTTGACCTAAGCTATAACCAGCTTACTGGTAAAATTCCTAATAGTTTCTCCGACATGCCAGTCCTTGGGCAGCTTGATTTGTCATGTAATCAACTATCTGGTGAAATTTCACACAGTTTGGGAAAAGTGGAGTCACTTGTTCAAGTAAATATTTCTCACAATCATTTCCATGGAAGTTTACCATCTACGGGAGCTTTTGTCGCTATCAAATCGAGTGCGGTGGCAGGTAACAACTTGTGTGGTGGTTCTACTAGCGGTTTATGGCCATGCAAAGGTCTTAAGACTTCTGCATGGTGGTTTCTCCTGAGCTGTATCGTGGCGGCTTTTGCAGTTCTTGGAGTTGTAGCTTTTGTCATTCTTCTACTTGTACGAAGAAAAAAGATTATGAATCTTCAGAGAATGGAAAGAAGTGAGGATGGAAGTTGGGAGCTACAGTTCATGCATGACAAGGCCTATAAAAGCATAACAATCGATGATATTTTATCTTCTATTAGAGACGAAAATATCATCGTAAGAGGGAAACTCGGAAACTCTTACATAGGCAAGTCCTCGTTAGCCAAGAACATGCAGTTCTTGATAAATGATATCAGCTCAATTTCTCCATCGCAAGTTTGTGAATTCTATAAGCTTCAGCATCCAAACATAGCCAAGCTCATCGCAATTTGCATGTCAGCAAAGGGTGGATACTTGGTGTATGAATATGTTGAAGGGAAAATTCTGAGAGAAATAATTTCAAATTTAAGTTGGGAAAATCGTAAAAATATTGCAGTTGGAATCGCTAAAGCTCTCAAGCATGTTCATTCTCATTGTTCACCTAGTACTGATCTTGCATGTGAAATTTCGAGTGACAGAATTATGGTTTTCGAGAAGGATGAGCCTTGCTTGAGATTGACCTTTTCGGGGAGAGCTTCATCAATGGATACCAAGTGTTTTCTCTCTTCGGCTTATATTTCCGCAGGTAATTATCTCTTCAAAAATCTTATGTAATAATTAGTCAAGTAATATTCACATAAGTAATTCCGTAATATATATCAACTCATAATTCGATATTGCAGAAAGTAGAGAAACCAAATTAGGAACTTCTGAAAAGAGTGACATCTATGCATTCGGGCTTCTACTAATTGAACTGCTGACTGGAAGAAGTTCAAGCAGTGCTGTTGAATTAGGTGGGCATGAAAACATAGTGGAGTGGGCACGTTACTGTTACTCAGATTGTCATCTAGAGACGTGGGTTGATCCAATAATTAAAGCTTCTGCACTTAATCATCATAACCAGATTGTTGAGACAATGAATCTAGCGCTTCAATGCACTGCCAGTGACCCCGTGGTCAGGCCGTGTGCTAAAGACCTTGTTAAAACCCTAAAATGTGTCATGATTTCAAACTCATGTGTTTTAGATATAAATTAGTTAAGCTAGTTGTTTGCTTTGCTACCTTTTTCTTGGTTTTTAATTGTTAGCTTTCAGGTTCTAGTAAATCAGGTTTTGTTAAGTGTGAGTGTACGTTGTAGAATATCATGTATTGATGGATTTGAAAAAGAAGACTATGTATAAAGACGGATGATCCAAGGCATCTATGTAACATATCATATCATGAAAAATTACACCGATGTTCCATGCATTCACACCAAAAATTCTAATTTATATGTATTCTGAAAATTTTCCATAATACTATATAGGGATATTCCAAATGGTACCACTGTACAATTGACTTTTTCATTTGATATCAACCAACATTTTTGACTTCCAAGTGGTATCACTGTACTTTTGGCTTCATCCATTTTATACCATTCTGTCAAGCAAACGTTAATTAGACGTTAGATTATTCTTAATGGTACCGCATTATACAATTGTTTTTTCCATATGGTACCATTCAATATTTTTTACTTTTACGTGGTACCATTTTTCTCTCACTAAAATCAATTTTTTCTTGGAATTTTCACAACTTATCTATATGCTTTGTCTGTGATAAGTCATTGATTCTGTAACTATCACTATTTCTGATAAGCAATCAAGTCATTCATTAGACTCAGATCCAATTGTCCAATCATAATAAATTTTGATCAATAGTTCAAAATATTAAATTAATATATAATATATAGAATCAACCGTATGAACATATACATATATAATGTGTGCTCAGATCTGTAAGCGTTGAAAGAAGCTAAATAATTTGAACTACATAGTTTATTATGATAAGACAATTGGATACGAGACTAGTTAATGACTTGGATGCTGATCAGAAAAAGTGAGAGAATCAAGGACTTATTACCATTGTTATAGAAATCGGCCGATTTCTAAAAAACTCGCCGATAAATCGGCCAAAAATCGGTCAAAATTTTGGAATCGATTTTGCAAAAATCGCCGATAAATTGCCGATTTTTCAACCGAAGCACCCTATCAATCGTAAATCGGTACCTCAACCAAATAGTTCCGAAATCTGTAACACTGCTTATTATAGAGTAAAATGTATAGATAAATTATGAAATTCAGAGGAAAATTTGACCTAAGTGAGAGAAAAATGGTACCACGTAGAATTCAGAGGAAAATTTGACCTAAGTGAGAGAAAAATGGTACCACGTAGAAGTAAAAAATATTGAATGGTACCATATGAAAAAACCAATTGTATAGTGGTATCATTAAGAATAATCTAACGTCTGACTAACGTTTGCTTGACATAATGGTATAAAATGGATGAAGTCAAAAGTACAACGATACCGCTTGGAATTCAAAAATGTTGAATGGTACCAAATGGAAAAGCCGATATAATAGTACCATTTGAAATATCCCTACTATATATATATGGAAATCAATCAGGAGCCCCCGGGGGATATACCCCTGTCCTCCATGAAACATGGAGGGCGTCCTCCATGTTTCATGGAGGGCGTCCTCCATGAAACATGGAGGGCGTATTTTTGTGAAAATTAAATTAAAAATAGAAAAATAAGATAAAATTCGAATTAAAATTCATAAAAATTCAAATATTAATACTCATTTATTCTGTGATTAATTTTACATTAGATTCACTAATTTTCTATTTTTTGAGATTTTTACATTAAATTCACTAATTTAGAGTACTGGTCAAATCGATAGTTGACTACCACTTTTACCATCCAATTTAATTTTTATTTTTTGAAAATTTGGGAATATCACTAACTTAGATATATCTTGACATCCGTACGGTTGTATCTTCGAGAAGTATTTTTTCAAAAATAATAACAATAATTCGTGACAAAGCACTAGTTACAAGTACTAGTTATAATAGTAGCGATCTACAAAGATCCCCAACCAAATTAATTTTTTATTTTTTGAAAATTTGGGAATATCACTAACTTAGATATATCTTGACATCCGTACGGTTGGATCTTCGAGAAGTATTTTTTAAAAAATAATAAAAACAATCCGTGAAAAAGCACTGGTTACAAGTACTAGTTATAATAGTAGCGATCTACTAAGATCCCCAACCAAATTAATTTTTTATTTTTTGAAAATTTGGGAATATCACTAACTTAGATATATCTTGACATCCGTACGGTTGGATCTTCGAGAAGTATTTTTTAAAAAATAATAACAACAATCCGTGACAAAGCACTGGTTACAAGTACTAGTTATAATAGTAGCGATCTACTAAGATCCCCAACCAAATTAATTTTTTATTTTTTGAAAATTTGGGAATATTACTAACTTAGATATATATTGACATCCGTACGGTTGGATCTTCGAGAAGTATTTTTTAAAAAATAATAACAACAATCCGTGACAAAGTACTGGTTACAAGTACTAGTTATAATAGTAGCGATCTACTAAGATCCCCAACCAAATTTATTTTTTATTTTTTGAAAATTTGGGAATATCACTAACTTAGATATATATTGACATCCGTACGGTTGGATCTTCGAGAAGTATTTTTTAAAAAATAATAACAACAATCCGTGACAAAGCACTGGTTACAAGTACTAGTTATAATAGTAGCGATCTACTAAGATCCCCAACCAAATTAATTTTTTATTTTTTGAAAATTTGGGAATATCACTAACTTAGATATATCTTGACATCTGTACGGTTGGATCTTCGAGAAGTATTTTTTAAAAAATAATAACAAGAATCCGTGACAAAGCACTGGTTACAAGTACTAGTTATAATAGTAGCGATCTATATACTAAGATCCCCAACCAAATTAATTTTTTATTTTTTGAAAATTTGGGAATATCACTAACTTAGATATATCTTGACATCCGTACTGTTGGATCTTCGAGAAGTATTTTTTAAAAAATAATAACAACAATCCGTGACAAAGCACTGGTTACAAGTACTAGTTATAATAGTAGCGATCTACTAAGATCCCCAACCAAATTAATTTTTTATTTTTTGAAAATTTGGGAATATCACTAACTTAGATATATATTGACATCCATACGGTTGGATCTTCGAGAAGTATTTTTTTAAAAATAATAACAAGAATCCGTGACAAAGCACTGGTTACAAGTACTAGTTATAATAGTAGCGATCTACTAAGATCCCCAACCAAATTAATTTTTTATTTTTTGAAAATTTGGGAATATCACTAACTTAGATATATAATACTTAGATGAATGTCTACTCAATATCACTATTTTTATATTTTCTTTAATTTTTAATAATTTTTATTTAGTTTGTGAAATATATTATGAAATTAATTAAAAACGAAGAAAAGTTTAAGTTCGAATTTAAAATTCATACACACTCAAATAATGGTGGTCACTAATTTTGGGATGAATGTCAAACTCAATATGATTATTTTTCTATTTTTAATTTAATTTTTACAAGTATACATGGAGGGCGTCCTCCATGTTTCATGGAGGGCGTCCTCCATGTTTCATGGAGGACGCCCTCCATGAAACATGGAGGGCGGACGGGATCAGGGGGATATCCCCCGGGGGCTGTGGAACGTGCCCCTATATATATATATATATATATATATATATATATATATATATATATATATATATATATATATATATATACGCGATATATAATATACGTTTGTGACAATCCAGCCCCATTTATAAAATGCATGCATGTGGATTAGATACGAAATTATGACAAGTTCGTAAATTTAATTGCAGTAGCATGTCTAATATTAACGTACCGATGTATAATATAGTAACACACATACACACATGTATGGATCATGTACTCTTTTGCTTGATGTTTCATCTCTAGTACTCGTGTACTTTGTGAACAGGGATGATTACGATACCGAGTTTAAATAAACACAAAAAATATGCTATTAAAGTTGTCTAACTAAGGACAAAGCGATCTACAGATTTACCAGAACACTTACTGGAAGGAGCAGTGTTTCGGACACACCGCCGAGACGCTGGTCGATAAGGCGCTGGAACTCGATCATCTCGGCGGCACTCACGGCGGTAATCGTTGGCCGACGCCGTTTATGTGTTTGGTTACGAAGATGCTTCAGATTCAACCGGTGAAGGATATTGTTGTGGAGTTTATTAAGAATGAGGATTATAAGTACTTCATAACCATTCGGTGTCCCCAATTCAGATTTGCATTTCTTTTGTTTTTATATTATTCTTGCTTAATTATTGATTATCCTGAGTATTTAAACTTCTATATGAACTGCCGTTCAGTTTTTTGTGGATTGTCCAATTTGGTTTGTTGGAGAATGGATTATCGATTGTGCCGACTGTTAAGTGTTATACAAGATGAACCAAACCAAACCAAACCAAACATACCCAGTATATCCCGCTCAGAGCAGGGTATGGGGAGGGTTAGTTGTACGCAGACCATGCCCCCGCTTTTTAAGGCGGGGAGGTTGTTTCCGTGAAGACCCTCGGTTACGTGCACGATAGATACGGTGGGTGATATATACACAGGAATCTAAATTGTACGAAAATGTTCAAAGCAATACCTGAGCCCATGGCGTTCTCCACATGAGACCTACCTGCCTGCTTGGAATTATGTTACTGAGATCCTGATGCGCTCCGCTCTACCAGCTTGTGAAAATAGCTCCGGTCGGGCCCCCTGCATAATAAACCACAAGCAAACGGCAACATACCAAACCAACCGAGCCACACATACCCAGTAAACCTCACACAGAGAAAAGACCGGTCCAATCTCCCTGCAACTGCAAAACCGATAAATAGAAGGCAATAAACGAAAAATGCCAAAGAAAAAACTGAACTTCTAAGATAAAGCTAATCGAGACAACCCAACTCTGAGGCTCTCCACAACAGAGCCGCTTCCTAAAAGAGAATCCACCACTCTGATATGACGCCTCCAAGAGCACCTGTCAGCTGTCATACAAGATGCATGTCGTTAATTTGTCTGTTAATAGATATTTGCTTGAGTTTCCATTTGGGTAGGCATTTTTACCAATTAAATGTGTTTATATGTTAGTTTTGGTTGATATTGACACCATATGTGAGAGTTCCTTGTTGCAGTCTTACATGTATCTTTTAGTTGATTTTGGAATTAGTTTTACGCTCGGTGGAATTTTGTTTCTGTCGTCGGTTTTCTAATATTTTCCGGCCAAATTTTTTGTTTTAATTGATAGATTCTATGGTAGATAATTGATTGGTTTGTTCAAAGTCGAGTCAATGTATGTTCTTTCGTTTTCTTTTAGTTTTTTATATTAGTAATTGTTGGTGGGTCCGACGGTAGTAGTTTTCGGTGAATGTGATGGTACCGTTATCTGTTTTTATTAATTTTTGGTTAATTAGTTCTAATACCATTAATGAGGAAATTGAAATTAGTTATTTTTATTTAATGTTATTTGATTGAGATTTGGAGTAATTGAAATCAGTTATTTTTATTTAATGTTAATTTATGCTTGTTTTCTTGATTGAGATTTGGAGTAATAAGTGGAATATTTGATTGAGATTTGGAGTAATCAATGGAATATTTAATTGTGATTTGGTTTTTTTGTAAAGTCATAATTTGTATTATTGTACCATTTTATATGGTTGTTGTACCTCTATGGGTATGCCTTATAGGATGGCTTTTTGGACCGATTTTGGGTTTTTGTTGTCATCTATTTGATGAGTCGGATCATTATTGATGTTTATTGTTCAGTCTTTTTGAAATAGAGGCTATTAGTAAATTCTATTTTAGTTAATAACAGAAAAACAACATTACACTGCTTTTTATAGCTGAAATTATTTTTTTAGAAAAATTCTTTTTCTAATTAAAAATTAAAATAATATATTTTTATTCAAAAAAGTGATTTGAAATATATTTTATATTTTCATATTCATAAATTATAGTTATATATATTTATATACAATATTTTATTAATATATGAGGTTTATATAATTTTTATATATTTTAATGTTGCTTTATTATTTTTATATCTAACCAAAGGGATCCCTTTTGGTTAGAAGGTTTATTAATTTTTATTTTATTATATTTTTATTAGAGTTATAAAATGTTCCAATATTTGTAATTTTATTTTCTTTTGTTATTTCATCGACTAATTAGCTTTTGGTATATTTTGTTTTGGTGATTTCAGATGTTTCAATGAAACAAAGATGGAAGTGGGCTGATTTCACGTGTTATATAGCATGATAGACTGAGTTGGATGAGAAGAAGTGTGAAGAGAATATGGATGAAGGCGGGAATGGAGCAATTATAAATTTTTAGTATTTTGTTTATTAGGAATTATGCAAATATAGGTATATCGATATATGTTTGTATTGAGTGAGACGCTCTTTTTTCCTCCTTGAGTTTTTTTTCTCATTGGGTTTTGCTCTTGCGGGGTTTTTAACGAAGCCTTCCCATGTTTGGAGTCTTCTTCTCTGATAAAGAGGTTTAATCGTCTACTTTTCCGGAGGAATCTCTTTCTCATGTCAGTCGTAATTCAGGTTACGACCCATGGATTGGTTAAGCATACCTTTCGGATAGATGATAAGCTTTTGTGGAAGAAAGAATGTCTCATGTCCCTTCCGGATTGTGTATTTTTATCTTTTAAATGGAATCGTTTCATTTATGCAAAAAAAAAAAAGTTGTCTAACTAAGTTTCCACAATCGTCATTTTTGGAGCACTGCATATGCCATTAGTTTTGGCCATTTTTCGTAACATTAATCATATGCCAGGATGTGTTTTGTTTGTATTATCATTTATGAACGTTTGGATCGATCATTCAAGAATCTTAAAAGTATGAGTTTTTATATTAGGGTAAAATGGTTAATTGGTCACTGAAGTCATTAGTAACTTGCAAGTAGGTCACGAAGTTAAAAAAGTTTTTAGTCAATTAATGAAGTACTTAAAAACTTGCAAATTGGTAACTGCCGTTAGTTCCGTTAAAAATTCTAACGGAAAGATGACGTAGATGCTGACATGTCACAATAAAACTTGCAAGTAGGGCACTGAAGTTGATAACAATTTTTAATTAGGTCATTAGCCAAATTTAATTTTAACTGATTAAATTTTAAAATATTTTCAGAATGATTTTTCTTTAATAAAATTTAAAATTATGCATACCAATTCAATCATATGCTTATAAATAAATACAAGTGAACGAAAAGATAACAAGTTTTTTTCGATAATATAAAAGGTAAAAAAAATTTGAATATTCACATTTTTTCCAAATAATTACACTTTAATTAAATGTATTTAACCCATATGCTTATAAATCGATACAATTGAACAAATATTTAGATATCCCTTTTTTCCATTTATTTAATTTATAAATTAATTAAATTTAGAATTGAACATATCCATTTATTTTATATGCTAGTAAATCGGTAAAACCAAACATATATTTAAAAAAATATCACGTTTCCGATCCATCTTTTTCAATATTAATAAGTAATACCAAAAGTGTAATTTTTTTAAATATAAATTTTTTTGAATGATTACAATTTAAATTTTTAAAAAAACATAATCTTTTAAAAAAAAACTTCGTTAGATATTTTTTGAATATTTAATTTTTTTTCCAGTCAGTGACCTAGCTGAAAATTAGCACATAGTTCAGTGACCTAACCGAAAATGTGTTGTCTTTCAACGGAGAACCGTTAAAAGTCAACATAATTTAACGGTCGTGCAAATTTTTTTCAGCTTAGTAATGTGATTGCAAGCTAATTGTAACTTCATGATGCGATTGAAATTTTTTTTAACTTCGTGACGTACTTGCAAATTACTAGCACTACAAGAAAAATGGCCATTTACGACAGAAATTTTACATTGAAATTGTTGCAATTGGTCCAATTACGATGGAAAAATTTCGTCGTTTTTTGCTCGAGTCTTAAGTTCGGATTTTCGTCACAAGTTTAAATTTTTGTCATAAGTTTATACAAGTGGAGCCCACATTGGTATTAAAATAATATATAAATTTGCGACACTAGTTCCGTCGTAAGTTCGAAACTTACGATGAAATTTTCCGTCGTAAGTTCAATCATGACCCAAATTCATTTAAGAATAAAAGAAAATAAAATTATTTTTCAATAATGAATCAATAATTTACGACGGATTTTCCGTCGTAAGTTAGTCCGAATATGAATAATTTACGACGGATTTCAAGATGAACAACCGTCATAAATTCTGTCCAGAAAAATTCCCAGAAAGTCTCCGGCGACTTCTCAAGATTCCGGCGATTCAAAATTTGCCCAGAAAAATCCCAACTAATTATATGCACTACTTAACAACCTTATGTACACATACAATAACCCAGAATATACAAAAAAAAAAAATTAGACCACCAATTCCGGCCAACAATTCGGAATCCGGTGAACCAAAAACAATTTTTATTAAATCTGAAAAAAACATATAATCATCTACACATCATAACATAAACATTCGCCAACGATCTCGAAAATAATTGGTTCCACCAAAATCCGGTCATCTGAAAAAACTCCGACGAACACCAACCAACTCAAAAGTCCTGGAATCTTCCCCAAACTCACCCATCAATAATATAATAAGCTCATAATCACCAAAAACTCCTTGAATCGTCAAAACCGAATTAAAATCAAAATATCATCCAAAAAAAATTGTTTCGGAATTGGGTATTATAAATATCAAAATGAAGATTTTGATTTTAGGAGCCCAAATATATACGCATAAATCACAGATGGTAAACAAAAGTGAAGTTATGAAATTTTGAAGATTAAAAGTATATATGTATGTATATATGTGTTACAGTATGTGTGTGTTACAGCGTGAGGAAGAGGAAGGTGGGTGGGGGGTTTATTTGATAAAGACCAGGAAGAGGAGAGGGTTTAGATTTAATATGGACCATTAGATGTGTGCTTCTTGCATGGTTTTAATTTAACGGTGGAAAGGTGTGATCCGCGTGAAGTGTGAGTAGCCAATGGGAGCCATTTGTTTTTTGTCACAAAACTTACGACGGATCCGCGTGAATCCGTCGTAAGTTTATTAATTTATTTTTTTAAGAAATTAAAAATAAATAAAAATTTTTATAAAATTTTATAAAAAATTTAATATGATCCATATTTCGACTAATTGATCATAATAATTTGCATGATCTAATTTAGTGATATTCCCAAAATTTTAAAAAAATAAAAAATTAATTTGGATGGTAAAATTAGTAGTCAACTATTTATTTGACTAGTACTACTAACTTGTACTTTGTCCTAGATTATTATTTCTACTTTTTTAAAAATATTTATCGATGATCCAATCATACATATATCAATATATATATATATATATATATATATATATATATCCAATTTAGTGATATTTCCAATATTTTAAAAAATTAAAAATTAATTAGATAGTAAAATTAGTAGTCAACTATTGATTTGACTATTACTACTAACTAGAACTTTGTCCCAGATTGTTGGTTCTATTTTTTAAAAAATATTTATCGACAATCCAACCATACGAATGTCAATATACATCTAATTTAGTGATATTTCCAAAATTTTAAAAAACAAAAAATTAATTTGGATAGTAAAATTAGTAGTCAACTATTAATTTGACTAATACTACTAACTAGAACTTTGTCGAGAAAATGCCCAAAATGCCTACCCCAGAAAATGAATGGCCCATAATGCCTATTGGCGGGAGGGCTGGCCCTTTCTGACCACCAAACACGCATAGATAATATGCGTGTACAACTTCCACTTTAAATGATCACCTCATGTTACATATTCAGACTTTATGGGCTATGCATGCGTGTCCTATGCACCGCATGTATAGCATGCGTGTCATGTACATAGAATTTCAACAAATTTTGGGATTAATTAAATAATATTTATTTGGGCTTCAACATTTTCATTTTGGGTATTAGAAATATTTAAAACAACGAATAAATCGTATTC
The DNA here is from genome assembly GCA_037693485.1 of Kitagawia praeruptora. NCBI lineage: Eukaryota > Viridiplantae > Streptophyta > Magnoliopsida > Apiales > Apiaceae > Kitagawia > Kitagawia praeruptora. Next base: position 60,961,009 of record CM075352.1, on the reverse strand, counting down.
AATTTTTTAATTAAAATTTTTAATTTAATCTGTATTCCCTTAGGGATTCAATAGTTAACTTTTGGGGTTCAATATTTCCATTCTGGATTTTAGAAATTTTTGGAATGACGAATAAACCGTATACAGACTTAGGGTTTAAGGTTGTTTACAACCCTAAACCCTAGATCCTAAACCCTAACTTATCAATTTTTTTAATAACAATTTTTAAATTTTATCTGTATTTCCTCGGGCTTTCAACGGCTAATCTTTGTGGTTTAAATTTCCCATTTAGGATTTTAGAAAAATTCAAAATGACGAATAAATTGTATACGAATTAGGATTTAGTATCCATGATTTAACGAAAACGAAAAAAAACAAAAAATTAAGCCCGGCCCGGCACGCCAAACACAGCCCGGCACATGCACAGGACACGCATGTTATGCATGCGGTGCACAGGACACGTTTACATGGCATGCGTGTCTTGTGGATACAAACTATAGAATTAGCAAAAAAAAAAAAAAGGACACAGGACATGCATGCTTGATATGCGTGCTCCAACTTATCCATTTATTTTCTAGATTCACACGCATGATAATCATGCGTGTACTTCATTTGTCACTCTGCTGACCCATACACACGCATGTGGTACATACGTGTATAAATCCCGCATGTACAACATGCGTGTACCGTGGTTAAAAAGGGCCGCGCCCCGCGCCATTAGGTATTTCGGTCAATTTGTTTCCAAGAAAAGGTATTTAGGGCCTTTACCCAACTTTGTCCCATATTGTTGTTTCTATTTTTTTAAAAAATATTTATCAATGATCCAACCGCACCGATGTCAATATATATCTAATTTAGTGATATTCACAAAAAAAATAATTTAATTTGGCCTCTTACCTATTTTTATTTAATTGTTCAATTTATTTTACAAACTAGTTAAAAATGAGGAGAAAAAATCAAAAAAATTGAAAATTAGTGAAAATTAGTGAAGATATATCTAATTAGATGATATTCTCAAATTTTAAAAATATCAAAAATTAATTTGTTTGGAGATTTTAGTAGATCACTACTATTCCGACTAGTACTCGTAACTAGTGCTTCGTCCCAAGTTATTGTTTCTATTTCTTAAAAAATATTTCTCAATGATCCAACCGTACGAATGTCAAGACATATTTAATTAAATGATATTCTCAAAGTTTAAAAAAATAAAAATTTATTTGGTTGAAGATCTTAGTAAATCACTATTATTCCGACTAGTACTCGTAACTAGTGCTTCATTCCAGATTATTGTTTCTATTTTTCTAAAAATATTTCTCGACGATCCAACCATACGGATGTCAAGACATATCTAATTAAATGATATTCCCAAATTTTCAAAAAATAACAAATTAATTTGGTTAGAGATCTTAGTACATCACTACTATTCCGACTATTACTAGTAATTAGTGCTTCGTCTCAGATAATTGTTTCTATTTTTTTAAAAATATTTCTTGACGATCCAGATGTACGTATGTCAAGACTTATCTAATTAAATGATATTCCCAAAGTTTCAAAAAATAAAAAAATTAATTTGGTTGGAGTTCTCAGTTTGATGACATATCTAAATATATTTACGACGGATTAAGAATATCGTCGTAATTCAGGGTAACTTATGATAACTTATAACGAAATATCCGTCATAAGTTACCCAAAATTACGACGATCTTCTTAATTCGTCGTAAGTAACTCAAACTTACGACGGATTAAGAAGATCGTCGTAAGTTACATAGAAAAAGAAATTCATTTTGCAATTAAATTTAATTACAATTTACGACGGAAATTTCGTTGTAAGTTCACTTCCGAATGACGTCATTTAGTCAGAAAAAGTAATTTTAAAATGGCGTCGTGTTGTCCTAGAAAAAAAAAAGCTTCATTTTGTAATTAAATTTAATTTTAAAAGATTAGATAAAACAAGAAATAAAGGTAAAAAATTTAAATAAAATGAAAAAAACCCAAATTTTGATTCAAAATTTATACACAACCACGTAATCATACCACCAAATTTTAAATTCAAATTTTGTCATTTTTTGTATTTTTAATTTATTTTACAAACTAGTTAAAAAGGGGAGAAAAATAAAAAAATTGGAAAATTAGTGAAAGTAGGGTAATATTCATCACACAAATAGTGAGTATGACCACTTCGTTGTGTATGAATTTTAGTTCAAAATTTATCCTATTACCTATTTTTTATTTAATTTTTTAATTTATTTTAAAACTAGTTAAAAATGGTGTGAAAATAAAAAAAGTTAGTGAAAATTAGTAAAGAAGTACGTACTCCTACTTCTACTAGCTTACGACGAAAAATCCATCGTAAGTTCAATAATAAACTACGTTGTTCTGCCATCAAAAAAGGTATTTATTTTTACAATTAAATTTAATAAAAATAACCTAATTTACGACGGAATTTTTGTCGTAAGTTAACTGCTAAATGAACTTACGACGGAATTTCCGTCGTAAGTTCATTGCTAAACTACGTCGTATTTCCATTAAAAAGGTAATTCATTTTGCAATTAAATTTAATTACAATAACTAAATTAACGACGAAATTCCGTCGGAAGTTCACTATTAAACCAATTTACGACGCAATTTTCGTCGTAAAGTAAGTTTTGAAACGACACCGTATTCCCCAAATGGCTTAGTCAGCTGAATTTTATTTATAAAATAATTAATTTACGACGAATATGATTTTCGTCGTAAATTTGGCGCGAAATTTACGATAAATTTGAGATTCCTTCGTAAGTTGAATGCGAAAATTACTTCCGTCGTAAATTGGTCGTCATAATTGGCCAACTTTCTTGTAGTGTAGTAACTTCAGTGACCAATTAGTTATTTTACCCTTTTATATTACACACAAAAAAAGAAACATAAAAAGAACGGAAGCAATGGTATTAGAACTAGAACTATGATCAGAATGCATTTATAATTTGTTAAATTAATTTTATTCCACAACTTTGACTCTCAATTTGGTTTTAAAAATTTCCTCCAGAAAAAAATCCAAAAATAAAAATACCGTTAATTCCGATCACAAAAACAGTCGGTTAGAACAACTCCAACGGACTCGGTATTGTCGAAATAGCGATCCAAGTAGCAAGTAATAATAATATTGGCAATTTGTCTAATAATAATATAGCTAATTTTTTATGTTATTTTAGCTAGTGTTATAGCAAGCATTGTTTTGCTAAATGTGTAGTGTGACGGTATGGTTGTATGGATGAAAAATGCGAGTTGCGCAGCTCTCATGAGTCTTTGAACACTTTCTGGGTTATCGTATTGGACAGATGGGAATCGAGAGTGCAGGAGTATTAGTATTGGAGGGACCATTATTATGGCTTGTTCATTTTATTCTTTTGTCCCATTGAGGGGAAGTCAGTTGATAGAGCCGGCCCATGTTTGATCACACAACATTTTACTAGGACACATTTCTTTAGGTAGTTGTACATATATATGTATATTTTATTTGAAAAATAAAAAAAATTAAGTTTAATTTTAAAGGTTAAAAAAATTTGTAAATGAGAAAAAGGTTGAAAATTGTGTTGTCAAAATAATTAAAAAATTATTATATTGAGCAAAATAAAAAAATATATTATACTTACACACAGTTTTGTTTTCAAATTTCTAGTAATACTAATTACTTTTGTTGTTAATCATGTAGACTATAATTGTCATTAAAGTTGATTAAATATTTTTGGTTGACAACTTACACATAAGTATATTTTTACAATTACAATGTACCAGTTTAGTTTATCAATTATTCATTTTATAGGTGATTAAGTGATTTGAAATCATATATATTTTAATTAATTTACATATTAAATGAACCAAGTCAATTTAAAACTAAAGTTAAATTATAAAATACTTATATATTAATTTAAATACATAAAAATGAGATTTTCTGTTTTAGCATTGTATTTGTTTTTATTTATTATTACTTTTTATTCTTTCTTTAAACATAATATATTAATATTTTACATGTATAATTTATTTACTTTAGATTAATTTGTACTATTTATGTACTTGTTACAATTTTTTTACGATTTTCAGTTATGTTTTTATTATGTTTTAAAGTTATTTTATGAACTTGTTATGCTTTTTACAAATTTCAGTTAATGTTTAATATTTTATGTAGTTGTTATAAAAAAATTATTAATGTTAGGGCACTTTTTTTTTGTTTTACACAGGACATCCAAAATATCAGGACTGGCTTTGTCTGTTGATAATTTATGCAAACATCAAGAATTATATACGTTATGAAACTGTATACTAGTTGACGTGTTTGTGTATATTTAAATTTTTTAATTTAAAATTATTTTTAATACAAAAAATTTAAGTACTTTCGAGATATTGTTTTTCTTTTTATTTTTTTTATATCAATTTTTATATATTTGAGTCATCTTTTAACTCATATTATATTTTTTACATGTATTTTTATTTTATACTTTTGTATTATATTTTAAAAATATTAATTTTCGATGCTTTTTAAATAAATAAATGGATATAGTTAAATTAAAATTAAAATTATCACTTTTCATTTTAAGCGAACCAGTTACATTTTAACCGGCTCTAAAACAATATATGGCAGTTACTCTTTTTTAAATTCCTGAATTTTTACTTTTATGTCAAAATTAATTAAATATAAATCGAAAAATGTATGTGGGTGTTTGTTTTAACTTATAGTTGGTAGCTTATGGCTTATAAGCCCATAACAGCTTATGGGGTTTGTTTGCCTATTTAAGTTTTAGCTCAACTTATAACTTATATGTAAGAGCAAATCCAAGAATTTCCTTATATTGCTTCCTAAGTTAAGATTTAAGGATCTTAGTACAAAACATCACTCCAACAATGTGCTAGTGGTTCCCTAAAACACTAAGGACCTCTAGCCATTCCTTACCTTGGGAGAACCACTAGTCATCCCTAACTTGATTTCTATCAATAAAAAATTCATTTCCCTCCATTTTTCAATATTTGTCCATATCTCATTCTTTAATTGATTTCAAATTTATCATTATAATAATAATAAGGAGTGAATATACAGGGAATGTTGTTGGAGATGATGTACAAAGCAAGGTTCATAAATCACTAGGAACCATTATTTTATTATATTTTTAAGAATCAACTAAGGAGCTATTGGACTTGCTCTTAGAGCAACTCCAAGAAACTAGCTATATGAGCTCCTACTTTAAAAATATAAGGATTTTGGCAAAATATGTCACTCCAAAAGTTTCCTAGTTGTCCCTTAAAAATTTAGAATGTTTCTCTCCTTCCTTATTTATAAGATGTTCCTACTCATTCCTTATCTCATTTTCATTAATAAAATATTCACTTCCCTCCATTTCTAATACACTTTTCTCTCTCTTTCACCTTTTCCCCTCTTTTTTAATATTATTATAATAACAAGGAGTAAAGATGAGGAGCATTGTTGGAGTTGTGATGCCTTATAATATCCTAAATCACTAGGAACCTAATTATTTATAATATTTATAAGGAACATGCTAGGATACTGTTGGAGTTGCTCTTAATAAGTTGAATGTTAAGAATCCTTAACATTCAACTTTCACCTTATTCTTATTTCTCGATACACGCAATATATAATATCCTTCAAATCTTTAAAATCATATATCTTTTGATCCGTTCATTAGAAAATTGATATATATATATATATATCAAATTTCTCTACTCATCGAGATCTATCCATTGAAATCCATTGATATATATTAAAAAAATAAATATTTTGAAAATACTAAAAAAGTTAACTTGTAAGTTTTGATTTACTATACACTCTACTGATTTATAAGTTTTGATTTACCAAACATTCTACTGACTTATAATTTCTAATTTACTTATCATTTATATGACATTTATACTTATAAGTCATAAACCACTAATTTTAAGATAAGTCAAACGGCTCCTATTTTTCCCGAGATTTAACAAGTTCTTAATTATGTGTTGTCGCCAACAACATGTTGGTGCAGTGGGTTGAACCCTTGTCTCCTTTGTAGGAGGTCAAGGGTTCGACCCCTGGGTGTGTGTGAGTTTAGATTGTATTAGTTTCCTTTCTTTGTATTTGTATTTGTATTTGTATTTGGCCGGGGGTCCTTCGGAAACAGCCTTCTTATTGTATAGGGGCATGGTCTGCGTACATTTACCCTTCTCAGACACCACTTTGAGTGGTATTATAACTGAGTAAGCTAAGTTTTTTTTAATTATGTGTTGTCAAACTTGTGGAGTGGTGGCCACTAATTAGGTCAAAAAGAGCTGTGCCCATTAATCATCACAAGTCAGGCTCTTTCCAACAACAATCGGCCACAGAGCTATGACATATATTCAGTTGTAGCTTTGTATTATTATGCAAAAGGAATGATCATGAATGGATGCTTGTATTATTATAATCACATCAGTACAGGAGAATATTCTTTAATCCATCATAGCTATACTAGTGTTTTAACCTTCATATTCCTTTTGCAGAAAAACGTACAATAGTGACCCAAATCAAATGACAAATATCTAATCACACTTTAACCTGAATTTTATTTGAAATTTTGGATTTTGTTACTGGAATGACCTCAAAAATTTGGATTTTGATATCAAATGAAATCCATGACATCCAAATATTAGTATCATTAACAAAATTTGAAAAACAACTTAAAACATGTTTTTTTTAAATAAGCAATAGATTGCATTCAACTTAAAAAAATTGAAATAAGCAATAAATTGCATTCAACTTAAAAAATCATAAGAAAGAGCCTCCAACAAACACGTAGGAGAAGACGCCAAACAAATACGAGAATTAACTAAATGAGGCATTCTAGCCAAGTCATTAGCTATCCCGTTAGCATTTTTCCGAACAAAACAAACAGAAGTTTCAGACATACTACTAAGCTTCTGTTTTCCGGCCTCCATCACCTCACTAACCTCTAAATAGTTCACCCCTTCACCTGTGATGGACTTAACTGTCAGAACTATTGAAATATGACTTGAAATTGGTTTCTGTTTTGCCATCTGTTCTGTTTTATATGTTTCCTAGTCAGTTTCTGTTTTGTCTTCTGTAACCGCCTAGAGAGTATTATATAAACTCTCTAGGGGCATAACCTAGGAGGATGTCTGAAATTTGAGTCGGAAAATCTGAGTCTGTAAGTCTGTAATCTGAATCATATTTCTTATCAATTAAGTCTATCAGATCTAAAGTCAATTAGATTTGAATCTGTATTCTGTAATCTGTATCCTCAAGATCAATAAAGTTTTATCTTCTGCCAATCTGTGTTTTTCCTTTTATGTTTATTATAATCTTTCATGCTTCCGTTATAACAAACTGGCATCAGAGCTTGGTGTTCGGTGAGAAAGATGTCTAGTTTTAACGTGAAGGTCGACAAATTTACTGGGCGGAATAGTTTCAGTTTGTGGCAGATCAAGATGAGTGTGCCTTGTTAAAGCAACAAGGGCTCTAGGCACCGTTGAGAAAGAAGTCAACGACGGATCCTGAAAGCGCTGAGATGGCCAATCTGGAAGAAAAGGCACATTCAACAATTCTGTTGTGTCTTGCAGATGATATTATTACTGAAATCGCGGAGGAGGATACCGCATCTGGTTTGTGGTTGAAACTTGAAAGTCTCTACATGAGAAAGTCTTTAAGAAATAAATTGCTTCTGAAGCAACATCTGTTCAGTCTGCAAATATATACAGGAAGGTATGCCTTTTCGAGATCACTTAGATCAGTTAAACACAATTTTATTAGAATTGCGTAATATTGATGTTAAAGTTGAAGATGAGGATGCTGCATTGATTTTGTTAGTTTCTTTACCATTATCGTATGAGAATTTTGTACAGTCTTTTATTGTTGGTAAAGATACTATTTCTCTAGAGGAGGTTAGATCTTCTCTCCACACTAGAGAGCTGCGCCACAAGGCGGCTGGAACAGGTGCAGATAATCAGGCTGTTGGGTTGGTAGCTAGCGGGAGTACCGGACATAAAAGGTCGGGGAAGAATAAATTCTAGGAATGGAGATTTATAGGGATAGAAGCAAAAGAAAGATCTTCTTGTCATAGAAGGGATACATTCAGAAGATTTTGTCAAGGTTTGGCATGTCTACAGCGAAGCCCATAGATACTATTAGTGCTGCAAATGCACATCTGTCTGTCATTTTTACACCTAAGTTTGTTAAGGAAAAGGAGTACATGTCTCGAGTTCCCTATGCTAGTGTAGTAGGAAGCTTGACGTATGCAATGGTCTGCACTAGACCCGATCTTGCACAGTCTGTCAGTGTTGTTAGTAGGTTCATGGGTGATCCAGGCAAGGAGCATTGGCAAGCTGTGAAGAGGGTTTTTCGGTACTTAAAAGGTACGTATGATGTTGGTCTCATTTATGGAGGTGATACTGAGTGTTTGGTGACAGGGTTTTCAGACTCTGATTATGCTGGAGATGTTGACAGTAGAAGATCTATGACCGGTTATGTTTTCACTCTGGGTGGTTCGATTGTCAGTTGGAAAGCTACTCTGCAACCTACAGTGACTTTGTCTACTATAGAAGCAGAGTACATGGCATTGACAGAAGCCGCAAAAGAAGGAATCTGGTTGAAAGGATTGGTCAGTGATTTGGGTCTACATCATGATCAGGCTACAGTATTTTGTGACAGTCTCAGTGCAATCTGTCTAGCCAAGGATCAAGTCCATCATGAGCGAACTAAGCACATAGATGTAAGGTATCATTTTCTAAGAAGTGAGAAGAGAATCAAAATGAGCAAAGTGGGTACTGCTGATAACCAAGATGATATGCTTACCAAGCCGGTTCCACATAGCAAGTTTCAACATTGTTCGAACTTGCTAAATGTTCGGAGTTGTTGATTGCCCTTTGAGGGCAAAATCTGAGGCAGAAGAGTTTTATCTAGTACATCTGGCATTAATATGGTGCGTCTGATACATCTGTTTTTCTTGTACATCTGACATTATTATGATGCGTCTGGTACATTAGTTATTTGTGAGAGGATTCAAGTCAAGGTGGAGATTTGTTGAAATATGACTTGAAATTGGTTTCTGTTTTGCCGTCTGTTCTGTTTTATCTGTTTCCTAGTCAGTTTCTGTTTTGTCTTCTGTAACCGCCTAGAGAGTATTATATAAACTCTCTAGGGGCATAACCTAGTAGGATGTCTGAAATCTTAGTCTTCAATTAAGTATGTCAGATCTAAAGTTAATTAGATTTGAATTTGAATCTGCATTTTGTAATCTGTATCCTCAAGATCAATAAAGTTTTCTCTTGTGTCAATCTGTGTTTTTCCTTTTACGTTTATTATAATCTTTCATGCTTCCGTTATAACAAGAACCCTGTCAGATGTTATAACAAGAACCCTGTCAGAACCGAGTCTGTTAAAATTTAACATTTGAAATGAAATGCACGTTTCTATGCACAATCTAACGATTTCGTCCTTGAACACTTAGAGCAACTCCATCGCAGGGTCATTACATGCATTGGGACTAGCAAAGTGACTTGGTCAGTGACTTTCTGCGTTGGAGTAGAATGAGAAAACAGGTCCCCATTTGTACAAAACGCTGCCACACACGCCTTCTTTCCTTTTTTTTTCATTTACTTCTTTTGCTTTTCTTTCTTTTTTCCTTCTCTTTTGCTTAAAATATTAATTTACATAATATAATAATAATATAAAGGATCCTACAAAATGTGGAAGTGGGCTTTTAGCATTGGATGAGTTGGGGTCATTTTTTAAAAAAACCCACTTCAGGTGAGGTGGCAAGGAAATGTCAGTTGGGGGAAGGGGAAGTGACCCCAGGCGCTGCGGATGCTCTTAAGACTGGACAAACAAACAAGCAAAGGTATATTATTATATCGATAAAGTAATAAATTCGGTAAAGTAATATTTTTTCCCGGTCCCAAGAGTATTACTTTAAAGAGGTTTAACTGTACAGCTGACACACAAGTGATATTTCTTCGTTGTTATATGCTGGACCACAGTTCACATGGCCAGATTCAAACTACTTGGAAACGGGCCTTTGAGATGGGCTATCGTTAAATAAAGCCCGCAATTAGTTACATAGTTGTGCATAGGACCAAACCCAAATAATCAAAATAACCGAAATATTTCGATTTTAATTTGATTATAGAAATTTTCATTATTTGGTTATTTGATTATTTTATCGTAATAGTTGAAATTATTAAATTAACCAAAATATATAAAATGTGTTTTCCTTTATTATAATACCTGAGTCTACCACAATATGCAATTAATCAATCAGAAAAGAGGAATTATTTTAGGACCAATCAGAGACCATCTCTAAATTTTAGATCAATAATATTCATTCTTCAACTTTCCTTCTATTAAATTTTAACCAAAGAATTAACCACATACAAGTTAACCATGAGTTAACCAATACAATTTTTTAGTATACTAGCTTATAACTCGTGCAATGCACGGCTCCTTTATAATATCTACAATTATATTACTTTTATGAAATTTTATAAGTTACTCCCTCTGTCCCGGTCATTTGTTTACGTTATTTGGAGAGTGTCTGACACGCATTTTAAGGTACATTTTAAGGATGTAGTTCCATAACTTATTTTTAAAATTTTCTTTTTTTGTATAAAAATAGGATTGTTCTATTTTTATACATAAAAAGAAAATTGTAAAAATAAATTATGGAACTATACTTTATATGTGTAACACCCCCAGATCCAGGGTCAGGGATCTGGTCGTTACGGTCTCAATATCCAACCACAAAACCAACATAATTTAAATTACAACCTTGTGACCCAAAACAACAACATAAAACACACCCGTTATAGTCCCAGAGATGAAATCAGAGTAACCAACAATATTATTAATCACAAGTTTGAGTTCTTACAACCCAAAGAATTACAATTGTACAATTACATACTCTTTGCCATCCATTAATAGATACCATAATATAAATACATTTGAGGCTCAATTGCTAACAACTAGCCTACCAGTAGTTGCATCCTCAACAAAGGTAGCCAAGACCTTAGCGGTAAACCTCTGACGGTTGACACCTGCTTACGCTGTGTGCGCCTTGCGCGGCCATCTGATCTAGCTGTTGTTGTGATATAAATAAATAAAGCAAGGGTGAGCAATAGCCCACCAGAAATATAATTGAACAGTGATAATATATAACAGTCCAAAATATCTTTGAAACCATATGCCATGCATTAACGATGTAGTACCAATATAAGGTATGAGATGAAGTTACAAGGTAACTCAAAAATATATTTGTTTTGAATAAATATCTGCTATGCAAAAGATAAGCAAGATATTCTCAATTATCATAAAAGAGGAACTTGCAGGAAAAATATTGCAATTCCGGTTTCAACACTTTTTCACCTTGCCAACACCAACAGTGTTGCAGAAATTTCTCACTTTTAGAAGATGAACTAATACGGGAGCATTGCCGCGCCAGATGCCCTGACGTTTACGATGATCAGTCGTATGTCATGCATCTCATCAGTCGTTCTCTACATGTAGAAGGTAGCTCCGACGGATGTACTTATCTACCGCCCTCTGGAACTCCTCAGCCAATGGTTGGGCTATTGCTGGACCGGCGCCACTCGGCCACTTACGCGTCTCCTAGTTCGAATATCATCCATGACTCTGAAACGTAAAGTTCGTTCCCCTTTTCCCCAAGTGTAACACTTGTTGATAGGACTCCACAAAGTAGTCGTATCTAATTGGAAAGGAAAATTCACCAATATTTCCCAAGCTGATGCTTGTTAATGGATATAAACTTGTTACATCAATCATACCCCTCGAGCGTTGAGGAGGTAACCAAAAGACTCATATCGATGCTTGAAAGAATCAAGATGTGAGTGACAAGATAGTTTAAGCAAGTATAGGACCGGGCAGTCCAATAAATAACATCGCTCAAGTGAGGTCCCCTTATATACGTTTGGAAGTTGAGCGAGTATTTAAATCTTCTTTAAGATAGATTTAAATGAAATTTAAGTTTAGGAACCTCCCCTTGATATAAATAGTCATAAGATATTCCGAAATATTTTACACCATATCTGAAGGTGAAAGATAATCTTTGAGTAATATGAATTATTATAGAAAGAACTTAAAAGAATTTAAATAAATATTCCAAGAATATTTATTTTATCAATAGTAATTAAGGGATATGATTAAATCATAATATTGCTCGTAAGTAATCCTCGAATAAATACATAGAATTATTTACTAAATAACTCTCTTCTATAAATGAATATTCAATATGATATTCATTAATTAAATAAACTCAAATAAATATTTAAAATAATATTCACTAAATAAATCAAACCTTAAATGAATATTTGAAAATAATATTCATTTAATAATATACCAAATGAATAGCCAAATAATATTCTTTGTAATCAAAACCTTAAAGGAATATTCGAAGCAATATTCCTTAAGTAATTAGAACTTCGAATGAATACTTTTAAATAATATTCATTAAGTACATAAAATCTTAAATGAATATTCAAGATAATATTCATTTAATAAATAAATTCCAAGTGAATATTCAATTGATATTCATTAAACAAATAATATTCTAAATGAATAACCAAATAATATTCATTTAATAAATAATATTCTAAATGAATATCCGAATAATATTCATTTAGTAATCAAAACTTTAAAGGAATATTCGAAGTAATATTCCTTGAGTAAATACAACTTCCAATGAATATTCATTAAGTAAATCAAACCTTAAATGAATATTCGGAAGTAATATTCATTAAATAAATAAAGATCAAATGAATATTCCAAATAATAATAAGTAAGCCAAATGAATATTTGGGAATGATATTCGTCAACCAAATAACTCTAATGAATATTCAAAATAATATTCATTAACTAAATAATTCCAATGAATGATCAAAAATAATATTCATTAAATAAATGACATTCTAAATGAATATTAAAATAATATTCATTAAATATTCCTTCACTGAGGTAATACTCAAATAACGCTCCTCGAAAGATTCGTAATCGAATAAAAATCCTCGAAATAATAAATTTGTCGCTGGGATCCCTCCGGGTTTCCACGACTATTTATATATTACAAAATATCGACTCCCGGTCTATATTTGAAGTATGAATTTCATACGCCCTTCGCTAAGGGTCTTAACCAAACAATCCGGCTTATAACTGATATTTCATATATAGTCTATAAGCCGATATCAATTCAGGGAATAAGTAATTCAATATTAACTTGAAAGTAGGCATGCATGCTATGGCATATGTATACAACAATCATCATATATATATTATCACAACAACAGTTCCAAGTATTGGAAACTTGCCTGAGAATCGAGTGCGGGTAGGGGTAATGTGTCCCGGGTCAGCTCGACGATCTATAAACAATCAGAATATTTAAGATTAATCACTTAACGCTTCTTAAAAGGCTAAGTATAAACTCCACTTAAATCGAAATGTGCTTTCGAGTTATCTCGTTACGTCTCTTTTAGTGTAACTCTTTTTATCACTGATACGATCCGACATTCGTCCGTTATCAAGACATGTCATCATGCTTATACTTGGTATATACTTAAGTCGTATAAGTTCTAAGGTTGGTCGTTTACGAATCAAGATTATACCTCGAGTGTTATCGCCCGTTTTCTAAGTTATAACCAAAGTCATACCTTTAAGGGGTTCGTTCGCGTTTAACCTCGATTCAAACATTTTTATAAAATCGGAAAACGATCCATTCGACATGTGGTTTTCTCCCACACCTTCCTTTTTACCTCTAATATTTAATTAATAAGATTCGCCACTGATTAAACGACATTTAAGGGAATCAATTTCAATTACGAACTTTCGTTTACGATTTCGAACCACTTTTACGAATTTAATCATAACTCCTAAACCGTAAGTCCATTTCATACGATCTTTATATCAAAACGAAGCTTATAACGTAATATACCTTGTCATGGTAGAATACGAAGCTAGTAAGTGAGTTATGGCTACTGTCAAATATGATTTCTTAAGGTTAACGAAAATTCGGCATTACGACGGCTATAAATCGAACGTTCTAAAATCATAACGATTCCACAAAGCCACACCGGGCATCCAAACAACTTGTAAACATATTACATATCTCCAACTGTCCAAACTCATCTACTTTACGAACATGATCATCACATCTCTTAAATCAAACAATCACTAAATAGTCATGCTTAATCATGCTATTAACACATCTTATACTAAATCCATCAAGAGCATGCAAAATCTCAAAGTAAGATCTAGGGTTCATGAGGTTTATACCTTCCTTGGAGAGTGTTAAAGCCCTTTCTAAGCCTTGATCTAGTCCTTAGAACTCATTACAACCTTAAACTAGCAAGAATCATCAAGAACATAGTTAGTGAATTTCGGATCTGCTATAACGCAGTTGAAAGATCATGAAAAACGAGGGCCTTACCAAGGTTTTCTGGACAAGGCTTCTAAAGGAGAGTTGTAGAGCATCCAACCAGATTTCCAAAAAGCTAAAGAACACCAAATTCCATTGAGTAATGAAGGAGATATGGCCGTTTGAAAATCATCACAGAAACTGCCAACAATCTGGACAGTTTGCTTCTTCAACTTGGGGAGATGATTTGCCTAGGCTATACTACTTTGATTGCTATGAAATTTGGAGCGAATATTGCCCATGGAGTGGAGAGGTTGTGGTCCAAATTTGGTGATTTTATCATGGATGAAAATGGAGATATGAATTTTTCTTTCCTTGATGCTCCTGCTGGGCAGTTTGAGAGAGATGAAGTTTTGCTTGCCTTCTCTTGCTTTAATCTCATCCAAATGAATTATTGTGGTGAGAATAGATAATATCTTGTGTTAAAGTAGCTTTAATAAAGTGATGATGCAAGGGATGATGAAAATGGATGGACATGTGTTGATCTTTTGATGGTGTTAAGGCTAAGTATTGGTTTGATTGCTAAGTACTAGTTTAATCTCTAAGTGTACTAGTTACTTGAGTCACCACTTGGTTGCTAGATATTTTCTAGTAGCACATGCATGCATCTTGCCCTCTGCTTGCTCTTTTGTCCGTTTATTGCTTAATTCGTTGATCGTTCGAGGGAATAACTCATTCGTTTCTAGTTAGGGTTTTACCGAAAACCTTCTTAATGATTATAATACCATCCTCCATCTTACTTAATACTTCTCGAATTTAAATTCCTTAATTCCCTTTTATAAATCCTTAAGTCTTGCAGTGTCTAGGGAAATCTCGGAGAAAATAAAAGTGCTCTTTTTCTGAATCCGACAGCTTTTACATACACTTATTTTCCTCCTGGATCACTAATACGAACTCAGAATTCCGTTCCGAATACCGGGTATAACATTATTATAATAATATTCCAAATTCCACCAAAATCACTATTCATCACTTATTTTTATTTAATTCCTATAATTAGGAAAATGAACCTGGTTCACCCTCGAGTGTTCCTTAACCTTTTTACGGAACCGCTGGGCTTATAATAGATATTGATTTGGATGACACAAGAATAATCTTACTTGGAGTAATCTTCTCATATTCTTAGGAGATAGATCATTCTTATCTATGTTGTCAACCAAAGGTATTCTGCATGACATATAATAATTGAATCCAAATCCATTCCATTCATTAAATAGACAGTCGTTACATCGCAGTCATAACCACTATTCATTCCCATATTATTACATAATAAAAAGTTTTAATTCTACCCAAAAATCTGGGTTCTTACAGTCTCCCCTCCTTAAAAGGATTCCGTCCCGGAATCAGGTAGAAGACAATTGGGTATTTGTTGGTTATTTCACTTTCCAATTCTCTGGTCAATCCTTACACATTCCAATCTTTCTAAAGCGCCTCGTACTGGTGTTACAATACACCCCTTATACGTTCTACCAATTCTTTGGTACTTTCACACAACACATTATCCGGTATACGCTCTTGTCCGGTCTTATACTATTAACCTTATTGGTACGTGCAGTGACTTCGGTATCACTAAGGCGTTACGAATTCCGGAGATAACCTCACTCTTAATTTTTGCAATTTCCTGATCGCTTTAATCTTCGCAATCTCGATGTATATATATTTAGGTGGAAAAAAAAAAAATTTATCGAGAGATCACTGTGATCAATGAACATTTGTTATATTGCATAGTTAGTACAAAAGGGGGCCAGCCTTTAGTACTTGACAAGCAATTAAACAATTAATGGCATTCCACTTAGACTCCTATCACACAGACAGAGAGTCACGTAGCATTACCTCCCCTCCTTAAAGGGTTGTTCTTCTCAATTTAGAAGAAGATGAATAAGGGAGAAGAAAAGAACGAATTTCAAAGAATCATACTTAGAATTTACCTCTGAACTATAGGGGTTTATTAGAGAAGAGAAATAATCATATTCGTATCAAATTCCACTTTTTCGTAATCTCACATATCACATGTCCCCGCTATTCTGTCCATCATTCTATGGACCTATACTCTTGCTTGATATTAGCACCAATTACTTTATGGAAAATCCTTCAACCTCTCAGGTTAAATCTTGGATTTCCCGCTTGACATTATTATTACTCACATTTCACGCCCCGACATTGGCTCTTTCATACTCATAATTCTAACACTATCAGGTTGTCATTCCGAGTGCTCGTTAGGAAAAAACCCATTCATCAATCCATTCATAACATTTCTTGCTTCACATTCCATAATTATTTCCCATTCTTTTATTTATCAATCACATCCATCTTATCATCTAGTTCTCATTCACTTCTGTTATTGAACTCCACCGTCACCTTATTAGGGGAACGCGTGTTACCTTTATTCAATATACGTGGCACGTTTGTGGTCAAACTTTCCTTTGTTCAACCATCTAGATTTCACTTTCTCATTCCATGAGTCTCTTTATTACTCAGTCAATCTATTTCATATTTTCTCGAATTTTCCAAACTTACTAAGGAGTCAATTTGTATGTCATTTATGCTCCTAATCCCAACTTTCTGTTTTAGCCAATACCCTTGCCCTGCTTATTCCATAATTTTCTCGCTTCATTACTGGGGCTTCTCATGAGCCCACCTATCTGACTCTCTTGTCTTTATTTCTACTATAATCATCTTATGAACCATCATAACCTAATTCTTCATTTCAAATATCCCGTCGTTCCAGAAATTACACCATCCGAAATAAACCTGGATGATTTCTTTAACTTAGATTCAATTCGACATTTCCACAATCGTTACCACCTAATTTCTCAGAAGGATCACCATCGTTTATCGTTTACTTAGTGCTTTAACAACTAAGCATCATAATTGTCAATTCAAGATCCTCCAGGAAAACAAAATAATCACTATTCCCTATCCATAGGGAATGCTTCCTGAACTTGACGTAGATATTACATGAAGCAGATAAAATGGCAGGAAAGCTTCCAGCATCGCAGCTGGAACAGGCTGGTGAGATTATTAATCATATATCTCCGGTAGAAGACTAAAAGCTTAGCGGTTTGCTTAATCGCTTGCCAACCTCATAATTCTCTATCTTGTTTGCACAGAAATACACCAACATAACTTGTTTGTCATTCATCATCGTGCCATTTAGCTTATCAATACTCGTACCATCTCTGTTTCTGGTCATCTACTGCCAATTTCTTGTTACTTAACTTTCCCCCACTCATTCCAAAGGAAAGGCGAGTCTCTTGGGGAATTTGGTCTGGCCTGTCGTAGAGCCTCATAATGTCGATGATGTGCTACTGGCAACATCAGGAATCGAATCTTTACTTAAACTATTCCTATAGTTGATCCTGACACAATCATTAGACGGGATGTAACTTCCTCTACCACATTATGACCATCGAGGTCCTTACATTATCATTCCGTTTCTTTGGTATGAGCATTTATACCTACTTTCTTATACCTAAAGTGTCGGCCACCTCATTGGCCTTTCCTGAATATAATATTTTCTTGAAATCCATATTTTCTGGATCTATTCCAACTCAGGGTGGAAGCATTCTCCCTTAAATTCTGCTTAATGAGAGAAAGCATCTATCAGTCTTTTCCAAAAGTCATTGCTTCCACATTTCTAGTGTGAACTTTACTATCGATACTCCCAATCATACCTAGGATATTTCCTTACTTAAATCTCTTCTTGTTTTTAGGATAATCTCAACCTTATTGGTTCAATCCATACTTTTTCATGGTTTCACACATGCTTCATCTGGCGTTATTGTTACTATGTCATACATTCCTTACCAAACTTCCCTTATAAGGTTTCTTAGGTCATCCTCATCATTCCTCCTGTATCTTCTGGTTACAGGGTATATCAAACATCATTAGTCAATTCTATAACAATTCTGTTTATGTACTTTTAGAGACTCCTTTCCACAAATCCTTATAGGTTATTGATACCTTGGTCGATTCAACTTATATCATCTGATTTCACAGTGCCTATTGTTAGGGGTGATGCTATTCTTTGTGCATCCCCCAGGGTTCGTCTTAATATATGGACATTCTATGCTCAATTCTAGTTTCAGGGAATACTTATATCCTGCACTTGGCAATTCAATCATATATCCTTAATAAGGGCCTCTTTTAATCATTCTTATCTTGATGGTCTATAGGTAGACTAATGCTAACCTCTTTTTCTTCAAACGAATGTTAGTCTATATGACCTTCCAAAAGACAACATATGTCTATCTGTCTTTCTTACAGAACTTGGTAATGGTAGCAATGATGCTCTGGAAGATATTGGTCGTGTTCAACGTGAATCTCTTAGTGTCTAATGCTCTTTTTTTAGGACGCTAAGCTTCAGATAACATTTATACATCATACTGCACCATCTCCGACAATCCTCATAACCTTTACTGGTCACCATCCTCATTCCCAACACATCCATGGTATTTATAAAATCTATTATCATGTATCTCAATTCATTTTATATCAAAAGCCCTCGCAGTTGGCACTTGATTAGAAGCACCCCGCTTTGTCCTTACAGTGCTGGTTCAGTCACTTGATAATCCTTAGTGACTCGGCCCCACTGGCCATGCTAAAATATGTGAGTTTAGGGGTCGGCTAATAGCATTACTTTTCTAGCAATTGCTGGCATAGTGCCTTCTACTTGATGCCTTTTGATCTTTTCAAAATTTTACTCCATATAAGTCTCACTTGACTTCTCGGTACCGTCTCCGGTCACCTTTCCTTTATTTTTTATCATTTCAACTTCTCTTATCAATTTCACGTACCACGTAAGCTTAACACTTCTAGCATAACAACCTTTTCATTTAAGTCAATCCCGGAATTTCTCAGTCCGGCTTGTTTCTTAATTACATTTCCCTTTTTCCTTCAAATCTCAACTTCATAATTTTATCCCTATAATCAGTCATAATAATCGGGGTCTGTCTACCAGCCTGTATAGCGGCTACTTTACCCAATCCACAGGGTTCGCTCCAGTTTCCACTCTCTTCAATGACGTCTTTTGATAATCAGAAAGACAAGGTTTGCCAAAATTCGTTGAATTCATTTCCAGAATTTGGGAAAATTTCAGTTAATCTATTCACCCACTAGTAACATGCCACATCTTCCCGATACATATTCGTCCTATTAGTCGATACTACCAAATACCAGTCTTCTTAACAACTAGTCTCAGAAGGAACACTACCGTCGGGGTTAGTCGTTCCTCAACATTGGCACTACCAAGGCCATCCGAATCCGATGAACTGCGCTGTCTAAATGTATTCGAAATTACGCTGTCGTGCTGCATAAGCGCAGAACTATACCTGTATGAGTTGCATCATAATATCTCCCAAAATTTCCATCTTCCATTAGGCAACGCCAACCCTGGTCATCACCAACTTTACCTTTAGCTCCAGGAAGATCTTCTCACGTTTATCTTGTCCATTCAAACTTTTATTCTTATAATAAGTCAGGTTACGGGACTACACTTTCTGTAAAGTCCTGAGCAAATCTTTGGTAATACCTTGTGAATTTTATGAAATTTCTCACCTTTGCCAGTGTGGGTGGCCAATCTTCATTTGAAACTGTCTTTAACTTGGTAGGGCCGACCAACACTACTCTTATTGATCATGTGTCCTATTGCTGGACTTCATTTTGCCAAAACTCTTATTTCGAGAACATGTCCTACACCTGTTCTATCCGGTTGCACCTAGAAGCATTCTCAATTACATCTCGACCACTGCTCGCCTTGCCTAATCCATTTATGATTCAGTGTCAGAATAAACTTAAGGTAACTACCATAATCCATTCAAGGAAAAGAAGGAATTTAATATTCTTCTGAATCACATGCAACTAATGTTTCTGGTTCATCATTTCACTGAATTGAACTGAACTTATACTTGGTTTCTTGACGATAGCCTCATTACTAGTTTATCATAGACTCACTGGTCTTTTAGTCTTGTAGGTTCTGAGATCATTGTCTTGCTTACTATTTCCTTATATACTTTATTCAATC
Organism: Kitagawia praeruptora; assembly: GCA_037693485.1. NCBI lineage: Eukaryota > Viridiplantae > Streptophyta > Magnoliopsida > Apiales > Apiaceae > Kitagawia > Kitagawia praeruptora. The sequence continues at coordinate 60,940,576 of CM075352.1, read as the reverse complement.
ATGCCATCACCTTTCAATGTCTTTATTTTCTAAGTTGATCCATTCATAAAATGGACATTTCCTTGAACCCAACCACCTCATCAATCTAAGTTTGACTTTACAAATTATCACTCATGAAATCTGCCTTCTCATGGCGAATTATCCTTAACCACATTCACACTAATTCATTTATCTGAAGATATGGCACTTGCCACCTATGTCTTAACTGTTCCTAGGGACTCTGCTCCTCGTCCTCTATCTGTGTCTTTGATAACCATGTGCCACTCTAACTCTTTTCTCATTAATCTGTAGGTCTCTAAGGATTTTGGTTTTTATCTATCCCCATATAAGATCTCAAGTAATTCCTCAAATCCATCTTACCTGCTGGTACTTCATCTAGCAGTCCCGCTATGAATCCAATACGCATCTTTAATTCTCTTAATAATATCTCAGCTCTTTATGCTCACTTTTCTGAGCACTATACCTTAACTCTTACAGTCTCTCTGGCTGTAGCCCTCATTCCTTAAGTGTAAACTCCTTATACTTATCAATATTCTCCTCCTCTGCTGGAACCTCTTCCGGGTCCTCAGTAGGGTACTCTATCGAATCCACCATCCGATCTTCAGCATCAAAACAAGCATCACTGAGTTACTTCTCGTAATCCCCAAGGTCTATCGCCTTACTAGTCGATACAAGAACGAGCTAAGTCACTATCATGATACTTAATAGTTCCCATAAGGGTTTTATATGTCAATACTACATTATGTAGTCTGACTATGAACTTGGCAAGAGTTCTTATTATCTTAATGAATTTATTGTTTTAACGTCGCATCATCTCTGGGATATATAACGCTCTCTCTGATACCATTTCTGTAACACCCCCAGATCCAGGGTCAGGGATCTGGTCGTTACGGTCTCAATATCCAACCACAAAACCAACATAATTTAAATTACAACCTTGTGACCCAAAACAACAACATAAAACACACCCGTTATAGTCCCAGAGATGAAATCAGAGTAACCAACAATATTATTAATCACAAGTTTGAGTTCTTACAACCCAAAGAATTACAATTGTACAATTACATACTCTTTGCCATCCATTAATAGATACCATAATATAAATACATTTGAGGCTCAATTGCTAACAACTAGCCTACCAGTAGTTGCATCCTCAACAAAGGTAGCCAAGACCTTAGCGGTAAACCTCTGACGGTTGACACCTGCTTACGCTGTGTGCGCCTTGCGCGGCCATCTGATCTAGCTGTTGTTGTGATATAAATAAATAAAGCAAGGGTGAGCAATAGCCCACCAGAAATATAATTGAACAGTGATAATATATAACAGTCCAAAATATCTTTGAAACCATATGCCATGCATTAACGATGTAGTACCAATATAAGGTATGAGATGAAGTTACAAGGTAACTCAAAAATATATTTGTTTTGAATAAATATCTGCTATGCAAAAGATAAGCAAGATATTCTCAATTATCATAAAAGAGGAACTTGCAGGAAAAATATTGCAATTCCGGTTTCAACACTTTTTCACCTTGCCAACACCAACAGTGTTGCAGAAATTTCTCACTTTTAGAAGATGAACTAATACGGGAGCATTGCCGCGCCAGATGCCCTGACGTTTACGATGATCAGTCGTATGTCATGCATCTCATCAGTCGTTCTCTACATGTAGAAGGTAGCTCCGACGGATGTACTTATCTACCGCCCTCTGGAACTCCTCAGCCAATGGTTGGGCTATTGCTGGACCGGCGCCACTCGGCCACTTACGCGTCTCCTAGTTCGAATATCATCCATGACTCTGAAACGTAAAGTTCGTTCCCCTTTTCCCCAAGTGTAACACTTGTTGATAGGACTCCACAAAGTAGTCGTATCTAATTGGAAAGGAAAATTCACCAATATTTCCCAAGCTGATGCTTGTTAATGGATATAAACTTGTTACATCAATCATACCCCTCGAGCGTTGAGGAGGTAACCAAAAGACTCATATCGATGCTTGAAAGAATCAAGATGTGAGTGACAAGATAGTTTAAGCAAGTATAGGACCGGGCAGTCCAATAAATAACATCGCTCAAGTGAGGTCCCCTTATATACGTTTGGAAGTTGAGCGAGTATTTAAATCTTCTTTAAGATAGATTTAAATGAAATTTAAGTTTAGGAACCTCCCCTTGATATAAATAGTCATAAGATATTCCGAAATATTTTACACCATATCTGAAGGTGAAAGATAATCTTTGAGTAATATGAATTATTATAGAAAGAACTTAAAAGAATTTAAATAAATATTCCAAGAATATTTATTTTATCAATAGTAATTAAGGGATATGATTAAATCATAATATTGCTCGTAAGTAATCCTCGAATAAATACATAGAATTATTTACTAAATAACTCTCTTCTATAAATGAATATTCAATATGATATTCATTAATTAAATAAACTCAAATAAATATTTAAAATAATATTCACTAAATAAATCAAACCTTAAATGAATATTTGAAAATAATATTCATTTAATAATATACCAAATGAATAGCCAAATAATATTCTTTGTAATCAAAACCTTAAAGGAATATTCGAAGCAATATTCCTTAAGTAATTAGAACTTCGAATGAATACTTTTAAATAATATTCATTAAGTACATAAAATCTTAAATGAATATTCAAGATAATATTCATTTAATAAATAAATTCCAAGTGAATATTCAATTGATATTCATTAAACAAATAATATTCTAAATGAATAACCAAATAATATTCATTTAATAAATAATATTCTAAATGAATATCCGAATAATATTCATTTAGTAATCAAAACTTTAAAGGAATATTCGAAGTAATATTCCTTGAGTAAATACAACTTCCAATGAATATTCATTAAGTAAATCAAACCTTAAATGAATATTCGGAAGTAATATTCATTAAATAAATAAAGATCAAATGAATATTCCAAATAATAATAAGTAAGCCAAATGAATATTTGGGAATGATATTCGTCAACCAAATAACTCTAATGAATATTCAAAATAATATTCATTAACTAAATAATTCCAATGAATGATCAAAAATAATATTCATTAAATAAATGACATTCTAAATGAATATTAAAATAATATTCATTAAATATTCCTTCACTGAGGTAATACTCAAATAACGCTCCTCGAAAGATTCGTAATCGAATAAAAATCCTCGAAATAATAAATTTGTTGCTGGGATCCCTCCGGGTTTCCACGACTATTTATATATTACAAAATATCGACTCCCGGTCTATATTTGAAGTATGAATTTCATACGCCCTTCGCTAAGGGTCTTAACCAAACAATCCGGCTTATAACTGATATTTCATATATAGTCTATAAGCCGATATCAATTCAGGGAATAAGTAATTCAATATTAACTTGAAAGTAGGCATGCATGCTATGGCATATGTATACAACAATCATCATATATATATTATCACAACAACAGTTCCAAGTATTGGAAACTTGCCTGAGAATCGAGTGCGGGTAGGGGTAATGTGTCCCGGGTCAGCTCGACGATCTATAAACAATCAGAATATTTAAGATTAATCACTTAACGCTTCTTAAAAGGCTAAGTATAAACTCCACTTAAATCGAAATGTGCTTTCGAGTTATCTCGTTACGTCTCTTTTAGTGTAACTCTTTTTATCACTGATACGATCCGACATTCGTCCGTTATCAAGACATGTCATCATGCTTATACTTGGTATATACTTAAGTCGTATAAGTTCTAAGGTTGGTCGTTTACGAATCAAGATTATACCTCGAGTGTTATCGCCCGTTTTCTAAGTTATAACCAAAGTCATACCTTTAAGGGGTTCGTTCGCGTTTAACCTCGATTCAAACATTTTTATAAAATCGGAAAACGATCCATTCGACATGTGGTTTTCTCCCACACCTTCCTTTTTACCTCTAATATTTAATTAATAAGATTCGCCACTGATTAAACGACATTTAAGGGAATCAATTTCAATTACGAACTTTCGTTTACGATTTCGAACCACTTTTACGAATTTAATCATAACTCCTAAACCGTAAGTCCATTTCATACGATCTTTATATCAAAACGAAGCTTATAACGTAATATACCTTGTCATGGTAGAATACGAAGCTAGTCAGTGAGTTATGGCTACTGTCAAATATGATTTCTTAAGGTTAACGAAAATTTGGCATTACGACGGCTATAAATCGAACGTTCTAAAATCATAACGATTCCACAAAGCCACACCGGGCATCCAAACAACTTGTAAACATATTACATATCTCCAACTGTCCAAACTCATCTACTTTACGAACATGATCATCACATCTCTTAAATCAAACAATCACTAAATAGTCATGCTTAATCATGCTATTAACACATCTTATACTAAATCCATCAAGAGCATGCAAAATCTCAAAGTAAGATCTAGGGTTCATGAGGTTTATACCTTCCTTGGAGAGTGTTAAAGCCCTTTCTAAGCCTTGATCTAGTCCTTAGAACTCATTACAACCTTAAACTAGCAAGAATCATCAAGAACATAGTTAGTGAATTTCGGATCTGCTATAACGCAGTTGAAAGATCATGAAAAACGAGGGCCTTACCAAGGTTTTCTGGACAAGGCTTCTAAAGGAGAGTTGTAGAGCATCCAACCAGCTTTCCAAAAAGCTAAAGAACACCAAATTCCATTGAGTAATGAAGGAGATATGGCCGTTTGAAAATCATCACAGAAACTGCCAACAATCTGGACAGTTTGCTTCTTCAACTTGGGGAGATGATTTGCCTAGGCTATACTACTTTGATTGCTATGAAATTTGGAGCGAATATTGCCCATGGAGTGGAGAGGTTGTGGTCCAAATTTGGTGATTTTATCATGGATGAAAATGGAGATATGAATTTTTCTTTCCTTGATGCTCCTGCTGGGCAGTTTGAGAGAGATGAAGTTTTGCTTGCCTTCTCTTGCTTTAATCTCATCCAAATGAATTATTGTGGTGAGAATAGATAATATCTTGTGTTAAAGTAGCTTTAATAAAGTGATGATGCAAGGGATGATGAAAATGGATGGACATGTGTTGATCTTTTGATGGTGTTAAGGCTAAGTATTGGTTTGATTGCTAAGTACTAGTTTAATCTCTAAGTGTACTAGTTACTTGAGTCACCACTTGGTTGCTAGATATTTTCTAGTAGCACATGCATGCATCTTGCCCTCTGCTTGCTCTTTTGTCCGTTTATTGCTTAATTCGTTGATCGTTCGAGGGAATAACTCATTCGTTTCTAGTTAGGGTTTTACCGAAAACCTTCTTAATGATTATAATACCATCCTCCATCTTACTTAATACTTCTCGAATTTAAATTCCTTAATTCCCTTTTATAAATCCTTAAGTCTTGCAGTGTCTAGGGAAATCTCGGAGAAAATAAAAGTGCTCTTTTTCTGAATCCGACAGCTTTTACATACACTTATTTTCCTCCTGGATCACTAATACGAACTCAGAATTCCGTTCCGAATACCGGGTATAACATTATTATAATAATATTCCAAATTCCACCAAAATCACTATTCATCACTTATTTTTATTTAATTCCTATAATTAGGAAAATGAACCTGGTTCACCCTCGAGTGTTCCTTAACCTTTTTACGGAACCGCTGGGCTTATAATAGATATTGATTTGGATGACACAAGAATAATCTTACTTGGAGTAATCTTCTCATATTCTTAGGAGATAGATCATTCTTATCTATGTTGTCAACCAAAGGTATTCTGCATGACATATAATAATTGAATCCAAATCCATTCCATTCATTAAATAGACAGTCGTTACATCGCAGTCATAACCACTATTCATTCCCATATTATTACATAATAAAAAGTTTTAATTCTACCCAAAAATCTGGGTTCTTACAATATGCACCTTAAAATACGTGACAGACAGTCTTAAAACAATGTAAAGAATCTAATGGGACAGAGGGAGTATCAATTTACATCTCAAATTGGTGTTTAAAAATTGATATATATATAAGATTTTACATGTTCGATTTAATATTTGTACTCTATCTTGAATTTTAAAATTTGATTTGGACGTTTACAGCCCACATGAAATTAACAAAATAATCTTTAAATTAATGATGGTTTAATATAATTAAATCTACACAGAAACAAAAAAGAGAAGAAATTGACGATTTTTTAAGTTGAAAATTCTATTTGATTTATGAATTCTACTTATAATTTGTTTTGATTATCAAAATATCCTTATAATTATTTAAAGATAGTTCTACTCACAATCAAATACAATTTCAATAATAAGTGTAAGAGAGATTTTGTCCGAAATTTTGATAATCGGTAGTCTATTCCTCCGTATGACAAAGATCTTAAAATAAATAGATGAAAACCGTTGGATCTAGCATAAAGTATAAGATAGATTTTGTCCAAAATTTTGATAATCGTCTATTCCATCGTGCGACAAAGATCTTAAATAAATAGATGAAAATCGTTGGATTTAGCATAAAAATGTTTTATATTTTAATATGTTATAAAATAAAAAGTATATTTATATTGAAATACGAAAATGTATATGTCAATGATTTAAATCATATACAATTAGGTTTTCTAAAATTGATAGCATTATCAATGTAGAACTTCTAAATAGAATAGGATTAATGTAAAAATTTGTAATTATATTTTCTCTTGATATTCTGAGTGTTTCTATTTGAATAATAATTATTAAAGCATCACTAAATTAAAGATAATTTTATGAGGTTCGCATGGATTGTAAAATCTGTTGGAAATATTTACTAAAACAGCAACATAGAGGCAGTTATATATCGTATTTAACAAGTCCAGGCCAAGCATACAATTAGCGAAACAAAACATGAAGGTAAAACACATGCATGTCAGTAACTTATAGAACAAAGAGAATGCAGAAAACATACCATAAGCCATAGCAAAATCAGTATGTTAAAACAAGTAAAACAACAGCTGAGTCGTCAGGATTTGCTAGAAGTCCTGACTGCTCTTGAAGAGATAATTGCCCCCACTTACAACTGTGTTGGGATGCTTGCAACACCTCTCCCAGGATAAAACAGCTCCGAGTACAATGATCATAGCAATCAGAATACTCAACTTCGACTAGCACCTCAGTCGCCAGAAAACCCTAAGTAACTATAACAGTAGGAGAACAGAGAGTCTAGAGAAGAGAAGAGAATGTAGGGTGTGGTCTGTATATCCAGTCTCACTAAAATCAGTAGCTTAGCTCTCTATTTATAGGAGAGGCCAAACGTAACTGATACCACCCTCATCAATATTGTAACCCCCATTCCATTTAATAAAAATGAAACGGTCGATTTAATATAATCAAAACGGCTGTAACAGCTGATTCTCAATTAAATAAATCGTAACAGTTACGTATATATATTATCCACACATATCAGTTTTTATTTTAATTATACGAATATATACAATATATATTATCAAATTCTGACCCAACATCAGGATCTGATCCATCAGGATTTTAGTCCGTCAGGATCTGATGTCCATCAGTATTTGATCATTCATCAGGATCTGATACCGTCAGGACTTGAGGTCCATCAGTATTTGATCCAGCATCAGGATCTGGTAGTACCTTCAGGATTTCATCAGGACTTGGCCCATCAGTATTAGATGTCTGACCAGTTACTGATTTATTCCAAGTACTGATCCCAATATATATATATTGTTAGGTCGAATACACAATAGTTAATCAAATACAGTATGAGTAACTTAACAAGAACACACTGTTTAATACTTAAAAACTGTTTGGAATTAACAATTCCTCTCTCAATGATGTAAAATATCACAGAGAGCTGCTTAGGTTACAATCAATGAATTTCTCAATGTTCGACTACCCTTATAGGGTTAACCTAACTGTATTTATAGAACATACAGCTTCGTACAATCAGTAACTGATTCTCCTATAATCAAGCTATATAATTGATATCAATCACGATTGCTCCAGTCTTCCAAGTCAACTCAATCTCTTTGACAGCTTTCCAATCTTCAAAGATATTGCTTCCATATTTATCTTGAATCAATCTTCAAACACTGTTGACTCTTCAGACAATACCGCTACAGAGTTTAACAACCTCTGTTGCGCTTCCAGTCAGTGTTTAACTAAACTCTGACTGCTTCCAGCTAAACTCTGTTTTGTCACTATAGCTTCCAAACACTGTTCTCATCAATCATTTCTAACAATCTCCCCCAACTTGTCCATTAGCAAAAATGTACAAGTTTTACAGTAAATGATGATGTCAAAACAAATACAAAGTTTACAGTGTTTAACATACAAACAGAGTTTAAGCTATTACTTAACAATTTCTACAGAAAATAAGAAAATTCTTACAGACTTTAATTTCTAATCTCTTGAAGATCAGGCATTGTTCTGAGATAGTCTATAAGCAATCTTCTCTCAGCATTTTCAAGCTCTATCTGCATAGCTTCCTTGATTTCTCTCAACTGAGGATCATTCTCATCAGTTTGATAGATAGCAGCTCTAAGATCGTAGATTTTATTTCTTCTCATCTCATTTCCCAGTCTGATGTATTTCACTTCCTCAGATTTCACATTAAAATCCAGAACAGTGATTCCAAGATCAGTCTTCAGCTTTGTAGTCCCCTTCTCCATTTCTATCAGATTTCCATTCCAATCTCTGTACTTAGGAACATACTTACTGTTGATCTTCATTTGTCTTCTTGCAAGGTTCTGAATCATCCTTTGTCTGAGCACATTTTCAACTGACTGAGCTCTTTGATTTCTCACTCTGAAAATATACAGGACATATTCAAGTTCTTCCCCGTATTTTAATTCAATATCCTTTTCAGAAACTTTAAACACTGTTCCATCAGTCATGAAATATAGCAGGAAATCCTTCTCTAAACTCTTCTGATATACAAGCTGTACTGACTCCAGTCTGTCTAAACTCTCTTGAGTGACACCACGACCTGGAACAGACAGTGAAGAAGGATCTCTAGGACCAACATATTGTCTTTTGTCTCTGTGTGAGCCTATGCCTTCTTTGTTGTATCCAACTTTACCAGATAAAGCTCTGCTATCAGTAAAATCCATTGGAACTGTAGCTTCTAGCCTTGAATCATGAAGAACACCCTTTCCAAATTTTGATTTCAACTGAGAAGAAAATAATGGTGTGGTCACAACTTGTGCAATAACAGAGGTTGTGTCTTCATTCTTCTGTACAACATGTGTATCAACAGAGGTTGTAACAATACTTTTCAGCTTTTGCTTAGCTTCTGCATCAGTTGGTTTTCTGAACACTTGCATTCTTTGATTTGTACCAACTGGTTCTTTGATTTGAATGCCTTTAAGAACAGGCCTTGCAGCTTTAGCAACTTTCACATTCTTCTTCAATTTATCAGACTTTAAAGTCTTCAAATGCTTTTCTTGCAGACTCTTCTCTTCAGCTTTAGCATCTTCTATAGTAACTCCTTCTGCATTCTCCTCCATGAAAAGCTTAACAGCTAACTCCTCATCAGTCTTTGGATTTGATATTAATTCCAAACTCTTGGTTTTTGAAGTACCTTGAGTTTCAGTGTTTATTCCAACAGACTGTGACTTAAGAGATTTGCCAGATCTCAGAGTTAGTGTCTCAGAGTTTAAAACCTTACCCTTATCACTTGCCCCTCCATCTCCAGCATCATCCTTTTGAGACAGAGTTTGAGAAACTTTGCATTTAGACTTAGCAACTCTCTCCCCCTTTTTGACATCATCAGTAATGAGTATAGATGTAATGAGCTCCAAAGAATTAGCAATAGAATCAACCTTAGCAAACAAGGCAGTTTGATTTTCTTCAACCTTTCCTAGCCTGGCAAAGAGAGTATCTTGAACTTTAGACAGCTGTGCAGCTTTGATTTTGGACTCTCTTTCCATCTTCATTTCTCTTGACTGAATCCCAGTCTTCAAGGAAGCAATTTCTTGTTTTGTTTCAGCAAAATTTCCATCCAGAGTTTTGACTTGTACCACAGTTGCCTTTAAACAGGATAAAATCTCTGGATTTGAAATTTGCTTTGCAGTTTGCTTAACAAAATCAGCTGCTCTCCCTTTTGGAAAAATACAGTCTTGTTTATACCAATCAGCAGCATATTTAGCAAGATGCTCTACTTCAATTGCATGAGATGGACAAGGCTGATCAAAAGGTGTATGTTTATTTTCAGTCTGTGCTGGTGCACTCAGAAAAGAATCAGAGTTTGCACTGCTGTCAGATTCATCTTCAGCACTTGCATCTTTAGCTTGAGCATCTTTTAAAGAACCACTGTGCTGAGCAGTATCAGCCACAGTTTCTGCAACAACCTCTGCAACCTTTTCAATAGTCTCTTCATGTTGCACAGGCTCTGCAACAGAGTTTGTATGTGTTGCTTCATCTTGCATAGGTTCAACAGAGTTTGCATCTTTAGTTGCTTGATCAACCTCATCACCCTTGTCAGGAATTTGATAACCCTCAGAGATTAACTCTGTATGTGATGCTACAGGCTGAACAGCTGTACCAGTTGCTTCAGAATGAACAACAGGTGAGATAGGATCAGGAATTGAATCAAGAACATCATTCACTGGTGAAAAACCATCTCTGTGATCCTCTTCTACAGGCATGTTATCCTCTGTAGGTACTTCAACATTGACAGTATCCTCTGCAGGCATTTCAACCTCTGCAGGAATTTCAACATTGACAGCCACAATATCCTCTGCAGGCATTTCAACCTCTGCAGGTATTTCAACATTTGCAGGTATAGCAACATTCTCTGCAACCTCAACAGTAGGTGTTTGTTGTGAAACCACCTCTGGAGCTTCAATAATATTCTCATCATCAGACTCTGAAAGAATTAATCTTCTCTTCTTGACTTGAGGCACTACAATCTCCTCTTCATCTTCACTTGAGCTCTCTCTTGGTGGTGAAAGTGAAGGTCTGTTTGCCTTTTGTTTCTTCCTTCTTGTATAAACAGCTCCAGGTAGTGTCTGTTTAGCCTTTGAGTGTTTAGTGTTTTGGGCAGTGTGGATTTTTCTTTTTGGTTTGGATTTGGATTTTTCAGTAGTTGCTGGCTCAGAGTTTAAGGTTTCAGTGTTTAAGGTTTCAGAGTTTATTGGTGGAGAGTTTATTTTTGGAGAGTTTATTGGTTCTGGTTGTGGTTGATGAGATGTAGTAGGTACAGTGGTTGTGGGTGTTGTGGGTGTGGTTGTGGGTTCAGAATTTATGGTGTCTTGAGAATCTTGAGGTTGGTTTACATAGTTCTGTAAGGCTAGTGGCATAAACATATCAGGTATGTGCTGTTTAGTAACATCTTTGTTTGTCAAATCAGAAAACATTCTTTTAGCTACTTGAAAAGGCTGAATCACATCAGCTTCATCAATTGGAATGTTAGGCACACAAGCAGTAAATAGCATTTGACAAAAACGAGCAAAATAAACAGAAGTAGGCTCAGACAAACGCTCTCCCAGATTTATTAGCACTAGTCTACCAAAATCGAAATTACCTCCATATAGTAGAGCATGACCAATTTGGAGAGTATCAAGAGGAAGTGCATCCCAGTTTGTTGTCTTCTTTCCAAAAGCCCTTGTAATACAGTCGAAAAAGAAACTCCATTCCTTTCTCAAAAGTGGCCGTCTCAAAGACCCTATCTTATTCAAGTTGCCTGCACATCCAATTTGCTGCAACATTGTCCTTAAGCGATCATGACCAACAACACTATCAGAAGTGTGTGTCTCAAAATCCAGAGCATCCCTAACCGTAGTTGGAGTAATAATATACTCTGATTCATCATGAGTGAAAGTGATTGTTGGAGTGCCAGACTCTTCTCCATCATCATATACAGAGTTTGTCCAGAAAGTAGCAATTTGTGAAGCAGATAGTGTTGGTGGTGCAGTTAGAGCCTTCCCTATTTCAGAGTCTTTCAAGAAATTTTGGAACACATGAAACGCCTCTGGAGCATTTGCAGTCTCCAGTGGTGCTGCATAGTTGCTAGGAAGAAAAACTAACCCTGCCGCATCAAACGCTTTGGTTGCCATTAGAAGATATGATATGAAGATATTTAGAGAAAAGATGTGTATGCACTGTAAGTATTTATCAAAATGTGAAGGAGAATGAATGAGAATTTTGAATGTGTAAGAGTATGCAAGTAACTGTGAGTGAGTGAATATGAATAGATGTGAAGTGAGAGAACAAAAACGATTAGAGTAAAACTAAAACTCAATCGTTTATTCAGTAAAAGCGCGTAACTGATTGTAGAGTAATGTGTGAGTGGGACACTATCATGGGACACGTGTCAAACAACCAATGGATCACTTAATAATTACCTCTGTCATTCCTATAATCACGACACTTTGACATATTTACACTAATTAACAGTTGTCAACTACCTCAATTACTCCAAAATAGTCAAATCATCTCAATGAAACATTACCTTAGAGTACTTAACACAACTCAACAGTGTTTATCAATTTTCCAACTTTATCACTAATAACCCTTTCAAAAATTGTACAGTTGTGAATAAGAGTGTGTGTGAAGCAGAGTTTACTAAAATCAATTTTTAGAGCATCTAATATTTCATAAAATCCATAACAAGAATCAATAAACACTGAATGCACAAACTCTCATAGTAAACACTGATTGTTTGATGAATGCTAAACTATGTAGTTACTGTAATACAGAAATCTGAAAACTTCTATTCCCTTTGATGTCCATGATTATCCAAGTAAGCACACAGTCTTTGAAGACAAAAAGATCAAGAGATAGAAATCAGAGCATCATTCAGTGAATAACAGTCATGAACTTGATAAACTCACAAACTCTCAAAGCACACAAGTGTTTAGGTGAAGTGTTTACACTCACATTCAATCAGAAATAGCAGATTCTACCATATGCTTGAATGTCCACCAAATCTACACTACTTTGAGTACATGTATGCACAAATCAAAAGGACTTTATTCAGGGTTGTAATGAGGTAAGATCAAACAGATGAAAAAGATGTTTTATTCATGAGTGAATTTCAAGCTGAACATTTTAATAGAGCAAAGTGTTCAGTCACACTGTTAGTACATATTTGTACAAGGTCAGTATATATATGCTCTTTTTTTTTATTTTTTTTATTTAGCATATATACTGAGTAAACTTTTCTTTTCTTTAGAAACACTCACCTGCTTGATTGTTTTCAAAAAGAAATATAACTGCTCTGAATACTTCAGATTTTAAGAAAAATGAGCAGTTAATTGGGCTCAAAGGGGTTTACTAAGGGTGGTATTTATGAACAGTGTTTATACAGTGTTTGAACAGTGTTCAAAAGAATTTTGAACAGTGTTTGAAGGAATGGTAAATCCTATTGCCTTTATCATTTTCATGCACACACATATCATGTAGTCTCAAGATGGTTTAATACAAGTTCTAGAGAAACATGCTTCCTGATGAATATCACACAACAATAAATACTGATTGATAGAAAATGTATCAATCACTGATTTGGCTCAAACTCTCACAGGGTGTAGACATGAATCTGAACTCACCAAACTAATCAATGACACATCTCAAGTTTTATGGTTTTCACAAGTACAAACAAGGAATCATCAGGAACCATACCTTTGGAAACAGAATGTCACTTATCAGAGTTTAGAGTTCATCAATAACCAAAATAATTTATGAGAGGCAATGCCCACAATATTCATAAACTCAGAGTTTAGGACTAAATAAACTAAGAGATGCTATAAATATGAAACAGTATCATGCTGTGTTGATTTACTGCACAAAGTCTGATTAGATTACAGTAACTCAGAAAGAATCATGATTTAATTACTGAGAATCATGCTTCATACATTTTTCTTCATTGGTGTTTTCATTCAGACAAAAATCAATTCTGAATTCACTGAGTGTATCCAACATATTAACAGTGTTTAACAGACAGACATGCTAACAGAGTTTAACAAGTTTTGAACATTAGCATGCAGAACAGAGTTTAATACTAAGGTTCACATAGCACTTAACAATTTGCAGAAACATGAGCAATATTTTAGAGATAAGTCTTTGAGTCTAACCAACATCTCTAGTCAAAACTAGAGACCATTCCTAGTTCATTGACCAGTCTTGTAAATGTAGCTTCACTCAATGGCTTGGTGAAGATATCTGCAAGTTGTTGTTCTGTAGACACAAAGTGAAGCTCAATGTTGCCTTCCTCTACATGCTCTCTGATGAAGTGATACCTTATGCTGATGTGCTTTGTCATTGAATGTTGTACTGGATTACCTGTCATTGCAATAGCACTTTGATTATCACAGTAAATAGGTATCTTGGTATACCTTAATCCATAATCCAGCAGTTGATTCTTCATCCATAAAATCTGTGCACAGCAGCTACCAGCAGCAATATACTCTGCTTCAGCTGTAGATGTAGATATTGACTTCTGTTTCTTGTTGTACCAGGAAACAAGTCTGTCACCCAGAAATTGACAACTTCCACTGGTGCTTTTTCTGTCTATCTTACAGCCTGCAAAGTCTGCATCTGAATAACCAAGTAGTTTAAACTCTGATTCTCTTGGATACCACAGCCCCAAAGTTATAGTGCCCTTGAGGTACTTAAAAATCCTCTTTACTGCTGTTAAATGTGGTTCTCTTGGATCTGCCTGGAACCTTGCACACAAACAAGTTGCATACATGATATCAGGTCTGCTAGCTGTCAAATAGAGTAGAGAACCAATCATTCCTCTGTAACATGTCTTATCTACTGATGACCCTGCATCTTTGTCCAATTTTGTTGCAGTTGCCATGGGAGTTGTTGCAGATGAACAGTCAAGCATACCAAATTTCTTGAGAAGGTTTCTGGTATATTTTGCTTGATTTATAAAAATTCCATCATCTGTTTGCTTCACCTGTAGGCCTAGAAAGTAACTAAGCTCTCCCATCATACTCATTTGATATCTTGACTGCATGAGTTTGGCAAACTTCTTACAGAGCTTATCATTAGTAGATCCAAAAATGATGTCATCCACATATATCTGTACTAAAAGCAAGTCACTACCAGATTGAAAGTAAAACAGAGTTTTGTCAATAGTACCTCTGTGAAATCCACTTTCTAGTAGAAATTTGGCAAGGGTTTCATACCATGCCCTTGGTGCCTGCTTAAGTCCATAGAGTGCCTTGTCTAACCTGTAGACATAGTCTGGATGTTTTGGATCTACAAAGCCTGGTGGTTGTTCCACAAACACTTCTTCTTCAAGTTTTCCATTCAAAAATGCACTTTTTACATCCATTTGAAACACTTTGAATTTCTTATGAGAGCATATGCTAGAAAGATTCTGATTGCCTCCAATCTAGCTACTGGAGCAAATGTTTCATCATAGTCTATTCCTTCCTGTTGTGAATAGCCTTTTGCAACCAGTCTTGCTTTGTTTCTTGTGATAACACCCTCACTATCAGTTTTATTTCTGAAAACCCATTTAGTACCAACAATGGATCTGTTCTTGGGCCTTGGTACAAGTGTCCACACTTCATTTCTTTCAAATTCATTTAGCTCTTCTTGCATTGCTGTTATCCAGTCAGCATCTTTAAGAGCTTCTTCTACTTTCTTTGGCTCAGATTGTGACAAGAATGCATGAAACAGACATTCATTTGTTGTTGCACTTCTTGTCCTTACTTTTGCATCTGGATCACCAATAATCAAATCAGGTGTGTGTGACTTAGTCCATTTTCTTGCAGAAGGCAGATTGCTTCTGTCATCATGTGATCCTCCCCCTTGATCCATGCTCTCCTGATTTTCTTGGTGCCTCTCTTCATTTTCAGATGCTCCCCCTGAATGTGACTTCTCAGAATTACCAACAGAGTTTGAATCAACAGAGTTTGATTCAGAATTATCAAATGAGTCACTTTCAGAGTTTGAATTATCACTTTGATGTGATTCTTCATGCTCCCCCTCAACTGGTTCTTCCCTTGTTTCTGATTGAAGAGTTTCTTCAGTATTCACCAATAGAGGTTCAGAGTTTAGATCAACAGAGTTTGTCAGATCAGTCTGATCAGAGTTTACTTTTTCAGAGAATAAATCTTCATTTTCAAAGTGCAGTTGATCATGTTCATTGACATCTTCAAGTCCAGTTATTTTCTTGTCATCAAATGACACATGTATTGATTCCATGATCACTCTAGTTCTCAGATTATAAACTCTGAATGCCTTAGTTGACAGTGGATAGCCAACAAAAATTCCTTCATCTGCCTTTAGGTCAAACTTGGTCAACTGTTCAGGATGAGTCTTCAACACAAAGCATTTGCATCCAAAAATATGAAAATATTTTAGATTTGGCTTTTTCTTCTTCACCATTTCATATGGTGTTTTACCATGCTTGTTGATAAGTGTTGCATTTTGAGTAAAACAAGCAGTTTGAACTGCTTCTGCCCAGAAATATGTTGGCAATTTTGCTTCATCTAGCATGGTTCTGGCAGCTTCTATCAAGGTTCTATTCTTCCTCTCCACTACACCATTTTGTTGTGGAGTGCCAGGTGCAGAAAACTCTTGTTTGATTCCTTTACTCTTGCAAAATTCTTCCATTGATGAATTCCTGAATTCAGTTCCATTGTCACTTCTGATTATCTTCACTTGATTCTCTGACCCTTTGTCCAGTTGAATTATATGTTCTGTCAGTGTTAATGCAGTTTCATCCTTCTTTGCAAGAAAATATACCCATGTGTATCTGGTATATTCATCAACAATGACTAGAGCATATTTCTTCTTTCCAAGAGACATCACATTCACTGGTCCAAAAAGATCAACATGTAGGAGATGATAAGGATCAACAATTGAAGACTCAGATTTGCTTTTGAAGGAGGCTTTTCTCTGTTTGGCCTTTTGACAAGAATCACACAGGCCTTCTACATTCAACAAAGACCTTGGTAGGCCTCTTACAAGATCATTCTTGATTAGCTCATTGATGTTGTTCAGGTTCAAATGAGAGAGTTTCTTGTGCCATTTCCAACTCTCTTCACTGGACATTCTTGTTGACAGACACACTGCTTTGCCATCAGTGTTTGTTGACAATGTAATTTCATAGATGTTATTGTGTCTGTTTCCAACTAGAGCAACTTTCCCTGTAGATTTACTGATCACTTGACAATATTCAGGCTGAAAATCCACATGATATCCTCTGTCACAGATTTGACTCACAGATAGCAGATCATGCTTGAGTCCTGGAACCAGAGCTACATTTGTGATGATGACATTTCCAAGATTAATATTGCCATATCCCAGAGTATGTCCTATGTTGCCATCTCCATAGGAAACTTTTGGGCCAGCCTTCTCCTCATACTCTGATAGCAGGGCTTTATTTCCAGTCATGTGTCCTGAACATCCACTGTCCACGACTAGGGTACTCACCCTGGTGCCCTGCAATCACAAACAATTACTGATTGTTAGTTTTAAGGATCCAGACTTGCTTGGATCCTTTGGCTTTCTTAATTCTGTTAGCTTTTGCAGCGGAATTCACATTATCAGAGTTTAAGCTAACTTTTTCAGAGTTTACATTTGCAGAGTTTACTTTAACCCATTTCAAATTTGGTTTGGGTTCATAGTAATTATAGTAAATAGCATGATAATCTCTGCAAGTGTAAATAGAATGCCATGTACTTCCACAGTGTTTGCATAAAGTCTGTGGTTTAGTTCTCACATAATCACTCTTTACTGCAGTTTTAGAGGGCAAAGAATTAATGTTCTTATTCTTACTGCAGAAACTAGCAAGATGATTAGTGCTACCACAATTAAAGCATGTTTTTCTAGGAGCTAATGAAGCAAGCATTGGCTTAATTCCTGATGTTATACCTACCTTTCCATTTTTGTTTTTCCTAGGCATTTTCTGTTTGTTGACAGATTTTATCTCTTTAAGCTTATGCTTGAGTTGTTTATCTGTCATTGAACCAATGTTAACCTCTTTAACAAAAGTCTTAGCATATGATTCTTTAACAGCCTTTTTCTCAGCTTCAGTCTTAGGTCCACCCGTTCCCATGACATTACCTTCAGATGAACGATGTGGTCTAACTTTAACCATATTTTCAAATCTAAGTTCATCTCCTTCAGAGTAACCTAGACCTACTGTATCTGACTGAAACACTTCTTGTGTATCTTTACCAGAGTGTGTCCAAGTTTTAATGATGTGTTTAGTATCCTCCAATTCAGATTCTAGTTGCTTATACTTACCTAGCAACTCCTGTTCAATAAACACTGCATCATCTCTCTCCTTCTGAATTTTATTCATGTTCTCAAGCTTTTCCTCAACTAGTTTGTTTCTGTCTTTGAGTTGAGAGCACTCAGTCTTTATCCTCTCATTTTCTAAAGTCTGATCCCTATAACTGATATGCAATGCTTTAAGATAAATTCTTAATTCAGTTATATTATCAGTGTTATAAGCATAGGTAGTTGGGGGTACCTTGAGATCATCATTTTCAGTCTGAGTAGTGGCCATGAGAGCATAATTGACTTCCTCATCTGAATCTGAAGTGTCTGCCCAATCTCTGCCTTTGGTGTAGAGTGCCTTTTCAGTTTTACCCTTCTTGCACTCAGGAGCATAGTGACCCATCTCCTTACACTTGTAGCATTGAATTTCAGACTTATCTTTCTTACCAGATTTGAAGTCCTTTCCCTCAGATTTCTTGAAATTCTTCTTGTCAGACTTTGAGTAGTCCTTGGAGAATCTCTTTCCCTTCTTGAAGTTCTTGTATCCCATCTTCTTGAAGGTCTTCACCATCAATGCAGCCATTTGCATCATCTCTTCATCATCTTCAGAATCAGATGTTTCATCTGTATTTGAGTCATCATCAGTGCTTGATGACTCACTTTCTGAGTGTATGACTAAAGCTTTTCCTTTTGCCTTTTTCCTTGATGCTTCCTTCTTTGATGGTTTCTCCTCAACCTTAAGTGCAACAGACTTTGACTTTCTACTTGATCTTTTGTTTCTCTGCTCCAATTCCAATTCATGGGTTTTGAGCAGTCCATAAATTTCATCAATCTCTGTTTCACCAAGTTCATAGTTATCTCTTATAGTGGTTGTTTTCACATCCCACTTTTCAGGTAGAGAAAGAAGAAACTTGAGATTTGAGTCTTCTAAATCATACTCTTTGTTAACCAATGACAAATCATTGAGCAGTTTACAGAATCTGTCAAATGTTTCTGTCATGGTTTCTTCAGACTTTGCCTCAAAGTGCTCATACTCCTGAGTGAGTATGTTTCTTCTGTTTTTCTTGATTGCAGGAGTTCCTTGACACCTAACCTCAAGTGCATCCCATATTTCCTTTGCAGTTGTGCAATTAATCACTTTATTAGACATAACATTGTCTAATGCACTGTGAAGTAAGTGTCTTACTTTTGCATCCTTTGCAATAGATGAAAGATCCTCAGCAGTTAGATCTTTCTTTTCTTTTGGAATGACCTTTGATTCCTCACCAGCAGCAGCAGCAGATAACTTTGTAGGTTTGTGAGGACCTTCATAAATTCTATCAAGGTATTCTGGATCTGTGGCCTCCAGAAACATGGTCATCTTCACCTTCCAAATTGCATACTCTGATGGTCTAAGTATAGGAACCCTAATTGTTTCATACCTACTAACAGTAGTAGGGGCTTTCTCAGATGGTGGAGGTATCTCTGCCATTGATTACTATTGTGTTTTTGGATCTTTAACTGTAATAAAGTAACAGATTGGCTCTGATACCACTTGTTAGGTCGAATACACAATAGTTAATCAAATACTGTATGAGTAACTTAACAAGAACACACTGTTTAATACTTAAAAACTGTTTGGAATTAACAATTCCTCTCTCAATGATGTAAAATATCACAGAGAGCTGCTTAGGTTACAATTAATGAATTTCTCAATGTTCGACTACCCTTATAGGGTTAACCTAACTGTATTTATAGAACATACAGCTTCGTACAATCAGTAACTGATTCTCCTATAATCAAGCTATATAATTGATATCAATCACGATTGCTCCAGTCTTCCAAGTCAACTCAATCTCTTTGACAGCTTTCCAATCTTCAAAGATATTGCTTCCATATTTATCTTGAATCAATCTTCAAACACTGTTGACTCTTCAGACAATACCGCTACAGAGTTTAACAACCTCTGTTGCGCTTCCAGTCAGTGTTTAACTAAACTCTGACTGCTTCCAGCTAAACTCTGTTTTGTCACTATAGCTTCCAAACATTGTTCTCATCAATCATTTCTAACATATATATATTCTCATTAAAATATATTTAAACACAGAAATAAAATCCCTCGCCCAGGTTGCCTCGCGTACGCGAGACGCCGAGACATTCGCCCAAATCGCCCTTCGACCGAGCCGACACGACCCGAGTCGAGTCGAGACGTGGCGTGGCGAGGCGGGCGGCGGCGGCGCGCGCGCGTGTGTGTGTGTGTGCGCGTGGAGCACACAGTAACACCATGCACCATCATACACCTTAGTAGTTGTACACTACCCATGTGTGTGATTCTATATAAAGCCAACAACCCCCTTTATTCATTTCAATGTGGGACAAATACACATTCTCATTTCAAGCTTATTCAAGCTACTAACTTCAACTCCATTTCTCTATGGGTTTCACTAAGAAAATTACTTAGACCCATAAATGAAAATTTAACTCCTCATAACAAGGAACAATTTCCAATCGTTAAAATCCGGAATTAACATCAAGAACATAAAATACTTATGCTCTAAAAACTCCATTTTCTAACAATCCCCCACAAATCCATACAGAAATGCTCCAGGTTTTACATCATGACTTGTTTTTCAGAGTCGGTACCCTTCCGGGTTTGAACCCTCCTAAGTCCCCTACTTCAATGATTACCAGATTCAGATGAAATGTTTCACCTTGAATCTTAATCCGTTTGGTGTAACCATGTTCCATAGACGACGACAAGTCAAAGGCTATGGTGCCAATCTACGGCTTTGAGACATTAATGGTCTTGTCTCGATCCTGTTCATCGAATGCTTCAAAGAATAACCCTTTCCTCTAATTGCGACCACACAATCACATTCGCTTAGCTGGGCATCTCCAGAGATGTACTGCAACCATCTCGTCAAATGACTTGACCCCATTCAGAGTTACAATAACTCTTGCTTACTAGCAGTATCAGTACCTTCTAGGTTTACAGGGGATGGACTCAGATACATCAGTATCATCTATGTAGCAAAGGTACTACCAATTCATCCTTACAGCTTGTTATTACCACATTGAATACACTTCAAGGGATCTTATCTCATGTGTATTGGGTTCCCACTGATGATGAACTATGATGGGTTGACAGCCCCATCCCCAACCTCGACTTAAGGACCACTGCAGGTTCCAGTCCTTTAGTTAAAGGATCAGCTATATTATTCTGAGTTCCTATGAACTCTACAGCTATAATCCTATCAGACACTAAACCCCTAATAGACTTTAGTCTAACTTGGATGTGTCTCTTGGTTTTAGCATTATACTTTTTAATGCTAATCTTGTCGATAGTTGTTTTACTATCACAATGAATAGCAAACGCAGGAAGCGGTCTGCTTACTACAGGTATCGCAGACATAAGTCCGTGTAACCATTCAGCCTCCGTCCCCGTGGCATCAAGGGCACACAACTCAGCCTCAAAAGTAGACCGAGTTACTATAGTCTGTTTGGTCGACTTCCAGGATATTGCTCCACCTGCTAAGGTGAACACGTATCCAGTCACTCCATTGGAACCAGACTTCTTAGCTATCCAACTTGCATCACTGTACCCCTCAAGTACACCAGGAAATCTCCTATAGTGTAAACTTAGGTACATTGTGCCTTTCAGATATCTAAGTACTCTATCAAGAGCATCCCAATGAGTTCTGTTTGGACAGCTTGTATATCTAGCCAATTTAGACACAGAGTATGAAATATCTGGTCTAGTACAGTTAGCAAGATACTGCAAACTCCCTATAATCTGAGAATACCTTAACTGAGACACATGTACTCCTGAAGTATTCTTAACAAGGGCAACTTTAGGATCATAGGGTGTACTAGCGATTCTACACTGCGAATAACCATATTTCTCAAGTATAGATTTCTCTATATAATGAGACTGCGATAAAGTTATTCCCTCAGCTGACTGCGTCAGCTTGAGACCAAGAATCACACTAGCCTCACCCATATCCTTCATTTCAAAATGCCTTTTCAAGAAAGCTTTTGTCTCGTTAATAATCTCTATATTGGTTCCAAACAGTAATATGTCATCAACATATAGGCACATGATGACACACTCACTACCTTTAACTTTGGTGTAGACGCACTTGTCACTATCATTAATATCATAACTGAACGGCACTATAGTTTCATCAAACTTTTTATGCCAATCCCTAGGAGCTTGTTTCAAGCCATAGATGGATTTGATCAACTTACATACTTTCCTTTCGTTACCAGAAGCAACAAATCCCTCAGGCTGATCCATATAAATCTCTTCTTCAAGTTCACCATGAAGAAAAGCTGTCTTTACATCCATTTGATGGATGATAAGACCATGTACGGAAGCCAATGCTACAAGCATTCGGATTGTTATCATCCTAGCTACAGGAGAGTATGTATCAAAGTAATCAATACCCTCCATTTGCTTAAAACCCTTAGCTACCAGTCTAGCTTTGTACTTATCTATTGAGCCGTCAGGGTTCAACTTCCTCTTAAAGATCCATCTGCACCCGATAGTAGAACACCCAGGAGGGAGATCAACTAACTCCCATGTTCCGTTAGAAACAATAGAGTCAATTTCACTCTTTACAGCGCCCTTCCAGTGCCTAGACTCTGAAGAATCCATAGCTTGTCGGAAAATTAAAGGTTCGTCCTCGACATTGTAAGTGATATAATCACTTCCAAAATCCTTGACTACCTTTGCACGCTTACTCCTTCGTGGTTCCTCTACCTCCTTAGGAGTAGAGCTACTACTAGGTTCCGCCCCCACATTTGTCATCTTTTCCACATGATCAGGAATAGAACTTGATGTGTGAGTAGGATCTTCATTAGAAGTCTCTTGAGGCATACCAGTCTTCATAGGGTAAACATCCTCAAAGAATGTAGCATCACGAAACTCAACTATCGTGTTTGCCACTATACCATCTATGTTAGATTTTAATACTAAAAATCTCATAGCTATAGTGGTCTCAAGATAGCCCAGAAAGATACAATCAACAGTCTTCGGACCTAGTTTCTTTCTCTTGTGTTCAGGGACAAGTACCTTGGCAAGGCACCCCCACACATGAAGATACTTAAGACTAGTCTTCTTGCTCTTCCATAACTCATAGGGTGTCTTATCCATGTGTTTCAGAGGAACTCTATTCAGAATATGGCAAGCCGTATTCAGAGCTTCTCCCCACATGTATTTAGGCAACCCAGAATTAATAAGCATACTATTAATCATATCTTTAAATGTTCTGTTCTTTCGCTCAGCAACCCCATTAGACTCAGGTGTGTATGGAGGGGTAACTTCATGAACTATACCATTGCTTGCACAAAATTCATTAAAAGCGTTACTCATATACTCACCACCTCTATCAGATCTCAACCTCTTAAGTACCTTGCTAGTTTTTTTTCTACTTCAGTTTTATATATAATGAATTTACTAAGTGCTTCATCCTTATGTCTAAGTAAATAAACATAACAGTATCTACTACTATCATCTATAAAGGTAATGAAGTATCTAAACTGGTCCTTAGTCAACACACCACCAAATTCACAAATATCAGTGTGTACTAAATCTAACAAGTCTGAATCCCTAACAATATTATGAAAAGGTTTCCTTATTTGTTTAGCAACCACACATACTTGACATTTAGAATTCTTTTCTATAGTGTGTTTTGGAATCAACTCTAAGTTCATCATATTTTTAAGAGCACCAAAATTTAAGTGACCAAGTCTAGCATGCCATAAATCTGAAGATTCAACATAGTTAACAGAAGGAGTAATCTTATTAAAAGCACCCAAAACGGGCTCAGCATTTATTACAAATAAACCATTTGACAAGTAACCCTTGCCAAAGAAAGTACCAGTATGAATAAGAACTACTTTATTACATTTGAGAGAGACTTCAAAGCCATTAGCTACTAAACAGCTTCCACTTATTATATTTCTACGCATGTTGGGAACATGATGCACTCTCGTCAGGGATAGAATACGACCCGAAGGAAACTTCAAGTCCACGTTTCCTATTCCATGTACTTGAGCGGCACTTGCGTTCCCCATCGTCACTGTCAAGCTATGACTCTGTTGATAAGATACAAATAAACTAATGTCAGCACAAATATGCACATTAGCTCCAGTATCAATCAACCATTCATTTGACAGATAAGTGGAAAATAGTACAGGGTTGTAGGTAACATACCGGTCTTCGTTGGTTTCAGAAGCCAAAGCCTCACCAACAACCATGTTCGCTACAGGCCCACTTGAGGTTCTAAGCACAGCATTCGCTTGAGCTACCCCCTCGGCTTTCTTTGCTTTCTTTGTAGGGCAGTCCTTACTCCAGTGCCCAACCTGCCCACAAGACCAACATGGTTTGTTTGCCTTTGGTTTCTTGGCCTTATCCTTGTCATTCTTTAGGTTTATTACTATTACCCTTCTTAGAGACAGCCTTCCTTTTCTGTCCTACAGTTGCTACATTTACCTTCGAACTTCCATGCTCAGTTGGCATCACATGTCCCTGTTTGGACTTGTGTTGTTCTTGCACCGAGATGTCCAGCATAAGGTTGGTCCAGGTGATCTCTCCTTTCTGTCTTTTCAGGGAGAGAGAGAACTCTTCCCAAGACTTTGGAAGCTTTTCAATCACACTCATCACCTTAAACTTTTCGGGGAGGTCCATTCCAGACTCCTTCAAAGCATGCACTATCATCTCGAACTCATGCACTTGCTCAGTCATGGACTTATTGTCCACCAGCTTGAAATCAAGGAACCTAGCCACAGAATACTTTTCCAGACCTTGTGAGTCAGTATTATGTGTCTGGTCCAGCTTCTCCCATAAGAGTTTTGCGGTGTAGGCATCAGAGGAGTACACATCAAACAATGTGTTGGTTAGAGCATCCAGAATTGCTGCCCTAGCAACCCCATCCTTCTCAACCCACTTCGCATAACTCTTAACTGATTCAGCCTTCTCTTGATCCACAACCGGCTTCTCATATTCCACAACAGGCCATAGACCCTTTACAGTCAACCACAACTTCATCCTTTTCTGCCAACGAGAAAAGCCAACGCCCCCATTGAATTTCTCAGGCAAGCTAGTTAATTCAACGGGTTGTGGAAAACTGTAAGTGGTCCAATCAATGACCCCAGCAGATGCAACCGAACTACCACTAGCAGGAATCTCACTCTCGTTAACCATTATGCTAAATACTATATAACAAATTATCTCTTCAAGAATGTTGGAAATATTTACTAAAACAGCAACATAGAGGCAGTTATATATCGTATTTAACAAGTCCAGGCCAAGCATACAATTAGCGAAACAAAACATGAAGGTAAAACACATGCATGTCAGTAACTGATAGAACAAAGAGAAGGCAGAAAACATACCATAAGCCATAGCAAAATCAGTATGTTAAAACAAGTAAAACAACAGCTGAGTCGTCAGGATTTGCTAGAAGTCCTGACTGCTCTTGAAGAGATAATTGCCCCCACTTACAACTGTGTTGGGATGCTTGCAACACCTCTCCCAGGATAAAACAGCTCCGAGTACAATGATCACAGCAATCAGAATACTCAACTTCGACTAGCACCTCAGTCGCCAGAAAACCCTAAGTAACTATAACAGTAGGAGAACAGAGAGTCTAGAGAAGAGAAGAGAATGTAGGGTGTGGTCTGTATATCCAGTCTCACTAAAATCAGTAGCTTAGCTCTCTATTTATAGGAGAGGCCAAACGTAACTGATACCACCCTCATCAATATTGTAACCCCCATTCCATTTAATAAAAATGAAACGGTCGATTTAATAAAATCAAAACGGCTGTAACAGCTGATTCTCAATTAAATAAATCGTAACAGTTACGTATATATATTATCCACACATATCAGTTTTTATTTTAATTATACGAATATATACAATATATATATTATCAAATTCTGACCCAACATCAGGATCTGATCCATCAGGATTTTAGTCCGTCAGGATCTGATGTCCATCAGTATTTGATCCGTCAGGACTTGAGGTCCATCAGTATTTGATCCAGCATCAGGATCTGGTAGTACCTTCAGGATTTCATCAGGACTTGGCCCATCAGTATTAGATGTCTGACCAGTTACTGATTTATTCCAAGTACTGATCCCAATATATATATATATATATTTATTCTCATTAAAATATATTTAAACACAGAAATAAAATCCCTCGCCCAGGTCGCCTCGCGTACGCGAGACGCCGAGACATTCGCCCAAATCGCCCTTCGACCGAGCCGACACGACCCGAGACGTGGCGAGGCGGGCGGCGGCGGCGCGCGTGTGTGTGCGCATGGAGCACACAGTAACACCATGCACCATCATACACCTTAGTAGTTGTACACTACCCATGTGTGTGATTCTATATAAAGCCAACAACCCCCTTTATTCATTTCAATGTGGGACAAATACACATTCTCATTTCAAGCTTATTCAAGCTACTAACTTCAACTCAATTTCTCTATGGGTTTCACTAAGAAAATTACTTAGCCCCATAAATGAAAATTTAACTCCTCATAACAAGGAACAATTTCCAATCGTTAAAATCCGGAATTAACATCAAGAACATAAAATACTTATGCTCTAAAAACTCCATTTTCTAACAAAATCATTCAAATCTGATTTCTAGATCTCAAGATAGAGGCCAAATAGTAAATATGAAATTTTTTAATACTAATAAATAAAAAATAAAATTCAATTCTAATACAACTTTTTTTAATTATATCCTTTTTAGAATATAATTTTCTTTTTAAAATTTAGTTATAATACAACCTTTTTAAATTATATCCTTTTTAGATTATAATTTTCTTTTAAAATTCACTTCTAATACCACCTTTTCTAATTATATCCTTTTCGGATTATAATTTCTTTTTTATGTGATCTAATCTTGATCGTCTAGTTTCAATCCAACGGATCATATAATTTTGGTAGTACAGCGACCAGACCAAAAATTTGGATAAGATCCCTCTTATAAAGATATTTTTAAATTAATTTTAGTTCTAATGATGAAGAAAAAAACAAATCGAAGAAGAAAGGGTATTATAATTTATAGTAGATAGATTTTGTCCAAAATTTTGATAATCGTCTATTCCTCCGTGCGACAAAGATCTTAAAATAAATAGATGAAAATCGTTGGATTTAGCATAAAAATGTTTTATATTTTAATATGTTATAAAATAAAAAGTATATTTATATTGAAATACGAAAATATATATGTCAATGATTTAAATCATATACAATTAGGTTTTCTACAATTGATAGCATTATCAATGTAGAACTTCTAAATAGATTAAGATTAATGTAAAAATTTGTAATTATATTTTCTCTTGATATTCTGAGTGTTTCTATGTGAATAATAATTATTAAAGCGTCACTAAATTAAAGATAATTTTATGAGGTTCGCATGGATTGTAAAATCATTCCAATCTGATTTCTAGATCTCAAGATAGAGACCAAATAGTAAATATGAAATTTTTTAATACTAATAAATAAAAAAAAATTCAATTCTAATACAACTTTTTTTAATTATATCCTTTTTAGAATATAATTTTCTTTTTAAAATTCAATTATAATACAACCTTTCTAATTATATCCTTTTTAGATTATAATTTTCTTTTAAAATTCACTTCTAATACCACCTTTTCCAATTGTATCCTTTTCAGATTATAATTTCTTTTTTATGTGATCTAATCTTGATCGTCTAGTTTCAATCCAACGGATCATATAATTTTGGTAGTACAGCGACCAGACCAAAAATTTGGATAAATCCCTCTTATAAAAATATTTTTAAATTAATTTTAGTTCTAATGATGAAGAAAAAAAACAAATCGATGAAGAAAGGGTATTATAGTAAATTAACAAAGTGAAAATTTTAAATAAATATATAAGGATATAATTTATAATCCAACGGATGACTTTTAATCCAATTTTTTAATCCAACATATCATATGCTTTCGGTAGTAGAATGACGACGACCAAAAATATATTTGGATAAGATCTCCCTTATGCTTGTTATATATAAGGTATTAATAACTCTAATTAATTATATCCTTTTTAGATTATAATTTTCTTTTTAATGTGATCTAATCTTGATCGTCTATTTTTAATCCAACGGATCATATGTTTTTGGTAGTACAGCGACGACGACAAAAAATTTGGATAAGATTTCCCTTATGCTTATTATATATAAGGTATTAATAATATAATTAATCGATATATAACTTTTTAGTATATAATATAATTAATCGATTTATATAATTTAATTATTATACCATGCAATCCTCGCAATCAAGAACAACCCCCACCTCCCGCTTTGCTAAAACCAATCTCAAAAAACAACTAATTAATTTATCTTTGTCCTCATTAATTATACTTTTCTTATATCAAAACATCTATTATATATATAAGAGCATCTCCAACGTTATATATCCCTTCCTAATATATTAAACAGCTGGCCCATTTTAGGGTTTTTTATCCAAAAAACATGCTCCAACAATCACCTCTATTCCCAATACATTTTAGAGGAGAAAAATTAGGACCCTACATGTGAGGTTCCAAATTACTCCCCTTATAATTGCCAGGTCATCTCCCGCTACTTCCTCCCACTAGGGGTTATGAAAAGGGAAGCTCCTTGGAGTTGCTCTAATACCACAACATGTCACATTTTATTCCTTGCAAAGTTACTATTTTAGCCCTTTATTTTAATCCATTTATTTTTTTCCAAAAAGTTGTTGTTGAGAATCGAACCTACGTCTTTCCATTCATGTACACACCACCTTACCACTAGGCTAACCAACCACATGTGTTATGTAAGTCATAAATATGCTATGTATGTTGGGTGATGAATGAAAAATATTTGGTATTTTGGTTTCTAAGATATTTTATATGTAATAGTTTAGTATAAATTAGTGATATAATATGTAGTGAACTTAGATATATACCACAACATGTCACATTTTATTCCTTATAAAGTTACTATTTTAGCCCTTCATATATTTAATATACATCATTAATAATTTTATATTCAATATGATTATTTAATATTACGTACTTAATCACAAGAAACTAATAATAGTCATTAACTTTTAATAATTTATATTGGTGCATATATTTAGATTAAAATTCTTGGGTAAATTATTATATAATTACGCCAATATATGAATAATAATTGTATAGAAATACTCATAAAATTCGAGATTCGGAACTAAACGATTGGGTTCACAAGTAGGAATTAAGCCTGAGAATAACAAGAACAATAAAAGAATAATAAACATATATATTTTAGTAATAATAGTATTTAATGTATTAGTCTAATTTGTAATAAAATATACTATATAAAATCTCATAGCGAGTAATCAAATTTAAATTCTCAGTTTTGAATAAAGTGAATTTAAATTCACAACTAAAAACATGACTATCTTAATAGATATTATAAATCTTAGACAATTCATGTTGAAAATGAAGTTCTCGAGAAGAGAGTTTGCTAAACTATATTTAGGCAACACCGCTACAAATTGAAAGGTGTTCACGGCTACAAAGTCGAACTACTAAAACCCAAAATATCGCAATATTCCACATTTTATTTAATATCATTTCACATTTATGCCTTCAAATTTCCTATGATTTAACTCTAAAATCCCCCTAAAGTCAAATGCTATGAAAACGTTAGTTATAGATATTGTCCATAATCGAAACTGTGACATCCAATTCTAAGAATAATGAATTTAAATTTATAACTAAAATAATTAAACTAGATGACTAATTGATTGTATATTAGAAATTTTGGACACAACCTGTTACAAAGTGAGAGCACTTGAAAAGAGAGTAAGTTAATCTATATTTAGGCAACATTGCAACAAATTGAAGAATATTCATGGTCACAACTATTAAAAATCAAAATCTCACAATAAAGCTTGAATATCCCCGTGACTTGCACGGGTAACGAAACTAGTTATTCAATAACAATGAATCATCAATCACCTCCGCTTTTTTCATGAAATTATATATTTACATAATTTTGATTTAAATATATTTTTTTATATTATACCCCAATTTACAACACATGTGAGATACTAATTATATCTTTTTTACTTAGTTTTGAACTATTCAATAATACTAGATTATAGCCCGTGCTACGCACATGGGTATTTCAAAAATTAATTAATAATTATAATAAATTATATAATTTTATATTTAAAAATTGAATAATTTAATTGTGCAAAAAATAAATTAGTACAATAAGTGCATTTATTTATATATTGTAATAAATTTATTTCAAAATTACTTTAATTATATATTTTATAATATTTGTTATATATGTTATGAGATCATTTAAATAAATAATATTTTATAATATATGTTATGAGATCATTTGCATTAATCAAGTTACCAAATTTTAAAGATTAATTCAAATCTATGTTAATAAACTTATCATAGATAATATATATTGCATTAATGATATTTAAATTTGATATACAAACTTTGCATAATGAAAAATGGGTTAAATAATCATATGGATCTTCTACAAACAAAAAATGGATATCAAACCAAAAATATGGATAGTCCATGGATTTAAATAAAGTTAAAAAATTGAGAATAATGTTCCTGAGATTACCTCAGAAACTTACCTAAGGTACTTACCTTATTTTTTTATAAAATCTTATAAAATAAATGGTCCCGTAGGAGCATTTTTGTGAAAATTAAATTACCCAAAAGATTTTTCTTGATTTTATGGAAACATCTCAGGGAAAATATCTAAGGTAATCTCAGGTACAGCATTCTCTACAAAATTTAATTTGAACCTGAATATGGATAACCTAAGATATGGGTTATACAATAATTTATAATATATAGATAGATATAGATAGCAGTCGACTTGAATAATTGTGTACCCCTCGTAGTAAAGCATAAAAATTTTGCCCCCACAGAATTTACTCTTCGTATAAACAAACAATCCGAGACCCACACTTATGAATCAAGTCAAGGCTTAAATTTGTCCTTACTAAAATTTTTGACACGTATATAGTTAATCAATCAGAAAAGAGAAATTATTTTAGGATTTATCTTTGTCCTCGTGAATTCTACTTTTCTTATATCAAAACATTATTCAATAACAATGAATCACAAATCAGATTCCATTCCTTTTTTTTTCAGGATTTCATTCCTAAATTTTAGACTAATCATATAAACGTTTTTTTATTTATCTTTCTATACCCACTTTATTAATTGTAGTTAATTAACAATTCTAATTAAAATTTAATATTCCATCCGTCACTTTCATTTCTTTACACTTTCTTTTTTGGGACGTCCCACCAATTCTTTACATTTCTAAAAATAGTAACTTTTAACAAATAAAATACATTATTACATCCACTACTTTACTCCACTTTTTCAACACTTTACACTATTACACCCACTACTTCACTTATTTTGACAATAAAATCACTATTACACTCACTACTTCATTT
The DNA here is from genome assembly GCA_037693485.1 of Kitagawia praeruptora. Classification (NCBI taxonomy): domain Eukaryota; kingdom Viridiplantae; phylum Streptophyta; class Magnoliopsida; order Apiales; family Apiaceae; genus Kitagawia; species Kitagawia praeruptora. Next base: position 60,908,928 of record CM075352.1, on the reverse strand, counting down.
ATTTTAACAATATTACACTCACTATCCTTGGTCTCCGTGCCCAAACCAAATGTAAACATTAAACCAAATGTAAACATTTGGCCAGGACGAAGGGAGTAACTATTTAATTTAACATGCTTATATATTATATATACTTTTAATCAAAAAATATTCGATAATAAATTTCTCATATAATTTATTTTCACTTTTATTAAATAACAACTATATATTTACGGAATTACGCTAATTGTGGTAATTATATATTTACGAAATTACGCTAATTATGGTAATAACTCAACCAACATGGAAACACTAGCATAGAAATTAGCACGGTACCAATATTTAAATAGCAAATCGTGTCCTAATAAATGGGGAAAAAATCATGCACCCGTCCCCATTAATTTTTATGAGATTCCATCGTGTGTGATAATTTTATTTTATTTAAACTTAGATAACAATTCAATCTCATAATCCAGTTACAAAATTGAAGATTAGCAATCCGATTTCATCAAAATTAGTTTAAAATATCAAGTCACATGTCGTGCTCTCTAGCCATTATCTAATTGTTTACTAATAAATTAGCTTGAATATACATTAATTTGTTACCCATAATTCATAATATAAAAATATAAATGCTACAATGATTACTAATATAACAAATCTATCTATACTATTATATAAAAGCCGAAACATTGAAAGTTTTGGTACCTGTTTTTTGGTACTTAGTGAATTTATTTATTTACCCTTCATTATAAAAAAAAATACACTAGAATAAATAATAACATAATATAATTAATGGTAATTAGTCGAGATATTATCTTTTATAAATATCTAAAAACATCAATCGTATCATATCTTTCCATCATTAATATTACGTTATAATTAATGGTAATTAGTCGATTAACATAATAAAATTAATGGTAATAAGTCGATTGCCTTTTTCACATTAATATAATAAAATTAATGGTAATTAGTCGATTACCTTTTTCACATTTATTTTTGGTTGAACATATTACCTTTTATAGACATTTAAAAACATCAATTGTATCATATCTTGGGTGATGGCCCTAAATGCCCACCTCCCAAAACATTTGGCCCAAAATACCCATATTCGGAATGAATGGCCCTAAATACCCACGGGACACGCATGTGAGAAAGGAGTATCCGGACACTCCTTTAACACATGCGTGTCCTTCACAAAATCATTTCTGTAGAATTATGACACGCATTTGAAGAATGCGTGTGTCAAGAAACGCATATCCAACATGCGTCTCTGATACAACTGTTCATCTTCGCCAAGCTCCAGCCGACGTGGTTTTTCGATCAAATCTTTTGATTAATCCGTTCAGTACCTTACAGGCATCTTCCGTTATCGTTCCATATACCAAAATGTTCGTATTTTCACCATCTAGAAGATTATATCACTGGATTTTCGTTTCTTTTGCCGGAATCGAAAGCCCCAATTCGTAGCTTTTTCCCGATTCGTTTTCTTATGTGTTCAGAAACGCCCCCTGTAGGGCCATAATCAAACAAGTCGTTGGGTCAAAATGATGGGGCAAGTTTGTGCTTCGTTTTGATGTACTTGGATGTGGTAGAGGTAGCCGGACTTTGCTCGAGTAATGAAGGCGATGTTTCGGCGATTTGGACCTGCAGACAACGTCGACGACGATTGTGTGAAAATGACTCAGATGACGTCATCACACATTCTCAGGCTGAGTTACCCCTGATACGCATTCTCAGAATACGTATCCCATGACACGCATTCTCAGAATGCGTGAATCGTGGGTATATCGGGCCACTCCTTCCGCACATTGGCATATCAGGCCATGGAGCTCCAAATCTAGGCATTTTGGGCATTTTCTCTCATATCTTTCGATCATTAAAATTTTCTTTCGAATTAAAACATGTTACCTTTTTAAGTTAAAACAAATCTCACAATCATTAATATATACGCGAAAATATCACACCATAATTTTCAAGAAAAATATAACACCTAAAATAAATAATAACATAATATAATTAATGGTAATCAATCGTATCATTTCTTTCAGTCGTTAATATTTTCTTTAGAATTAAAACACGTTATCTTTTTAATTTATAACAAATCTTATAATCATTAATATATACTAAAAAATATCATAACATATTTCTCAATTATTAATAAAATATATTAAAAATCGTATACGTTGTTTATAATAAGAAAACATCTATCTATCTATTATATATATAATACCACAACATGTCACATTTTAATCCACTTGGATTTATTTTTTTTCAAAAATTGTTGCTCATGAGAATCGAACCTAGGTCTTTAGGTTCATTTGCACATCACCTTACCACTAGGCTAACACATCACATGTGTTATAAGTCATAAAATATGCTATTTATGTTGGGTGATGAATGAAGAATCTTTGGTATTTTGATTTCTATGATATTTTAATCATTTTTCTTCGTTTTACATTTACATATTTATATTTTATTATGTTATAGTTTAGTATAAATGAGTGATATATGGTATTTAGTGAACTTAGATATTTTGAAATTATTCGATTTAATAAAATAGTATTAATAATTATTATTTGCAATACATAGATAATTATAATAAATTTATTAAATTTGAATACATGTTTTCTAAAAAATGGTTAATGAACACGTAATAATCTAAATATTTAAATGCATACCACAACATGTCACATTTTAATTTATTTAATTTTACAAAAATGCCCCTAAATGTCAAGTCAAGTAAAAAAAAATATTACGATATAGATGACGATCGAACCTTTGACATAATGAATCTACTAATCATGAATTCAAATTCACCGTTATGACCATTCAGCTACATGTATATTTGATTAAATTTTATGATTCATTAGATACATTCACAAGTGTAAGAGTGTCCTATATTATGTCCTATATTATTTACCTTATTTACCTATCAATCATGTGTTTTTTTATCAGTATTTGTTTTATAATTTTACATATTATTATTTGTATATATACAAAAATCTCTATGTCTACTTCATTTTAATAAAATTTGTATTATTTTATTTCGTGCGAAATTTGAAAAAAGTGACAGGATCTTAAATAAAATATTTGAAGGGTATTTTGCGGAAACAAATCACCATTATTCTAATTGTTTATAAAAGCACCAATAGAAATGTAAAAAATATTAAAGATATTGTATAATTATACAATTATAATATTCGGATTAGAAATGTGATAATAAAATCTTAGTACTCATTTAAATTCTGAACGATCTTATTTTTTGTTATTGCTTGTCTTTTTAGAAAATACGTTTTTTACAATATTTTCAAACTACCATCCTAACTGACCGGCACATCGCTTTCTCCCGAATATTTTGGGAGATTCAAATACTTAATCGATACATGTGATTTGAATTGCAATTTGGGAGGGTTGGCTACTAGATCGACGCATATTAATTATGACCTAACACGTTTATAACTCGTGTATGGTCAAACTTTTTATATCAAATTCTAGGCATGTATCCTAGATAATTAATCGGACATGTAGTAATTACAGTATATGAGGCTCTAGGTAACTAGTGGATATGAAATGATAAATTATGATAGAGCAATATGTCACATTTTAATCTATAAAATTTTACCATTATGTTTCTAAATTTGTTATGATTTACCATAGCGTCATCTGAAATTAAGATCTACAATATATTAAAATTGTGTCACATAAGTGAGAACTGAACCTTTAACATCTATAACAATAACCTTATTTTTATGAATTCATATTTTATAAATCCATAAACGAATTATTGAAGATTCAATAATACTTAGTAGTAGTATTAAATCAAAAGTCACATTCATATAATCCCATAATATATAATTGTATGCAAATATAACAGTTTAATATAGATTAAGAGATGATCATCCAAATAAACTTATGAAAAACGTTGAAAGTACATTTGTCAATTATTTTTCTAACTCTAATCGCAAGAAAGGCATCAACACTCTAAAAACAACAATAAAAAGATAGAGACACAAAATATCGGTCTCTTTAGATACATATTTCAAAAAAAAATATGCATATCTAAAAGAGTTAATTGCAAAAAAGTGGCCAGATTTTACACTCATTTTCAAAAAAATGGCCGGACTTTCAATTTTGTAAAATAGTGGTAAAACTTGTTTTTTTTCCTTTCAAAATAGTGGCTGGAGACGATTTTCAGCTTATTTAGCAGGGATAAAATGGGAAAATATGTTATTTTACTAAAAAAATGCTAAAAATCACGAAAATTATCCAAAAAATCCCCAAATTAATATGTGTCACCATATGATTGGTTATATTCGTAATAATAATAATAATGCCCCCCATGCATGCACATAAATTGAATAATTAAATCTTGACAACTCATATTTGTGGATTTTTTGGTGAATTGATATGCATACATGGGGGGCATTATTATTATTATTACGAATATAACCAATCATATGGTGATACATATTAATTTGGGAATTTTTGTGGACAATTTTTGGAATTTTTAGCATTTTTTTCCCATTTTACCCCTGTCAAAAAATTGAAAATCGCCTGCAACCACCTTTTTGAAAGGAAAACGGTAAGTCTGGCCACCATTTTGCAAAATTGAAAATCTGACCACTTTTTTGAAAATGAGCGAAAAATCTGCCCACCACTTTGAAGTTTACTCTATCTAAAATGATTTTTATCGTCACAATAGAAACATCGGGCATTAACATAACGCACAATGAAGAAAAAAAATTCATATCGTAAATTAGAGCAATCCCATGCCTTGCACGGGTATTGAAGCTAGTTAGTATAATCCGTAAACATGAGTATATTAAATTATATCAAATTAAAATTAAAAAATAATTAAAAATAACGATTATATAAAAACATAATTATAATATTAAATAAAATTTATAATATAATACTAGAAACTCGTGCATTGCACGGGTTATAAGCTAGTATTCTTTTATTCCAGGTATACAGTTAAATTCAGTTAGCCAATCAGAAAATTATGAATTATTTTAGGATCAATCAGAGGTGATTCCTAAATTTTAGACCAATCATACTATATTAAAAGTTTTCCTTATTATATGAATTTTTCACTTTTTTGATTTACAATTAATCATAATTGCCATATTATATATTACGAATTAATTTTCATAAATATATATAAAAGCAAATTAGAATTTAAGACTAAAATTAAATTAATTATATCATTCTCACCATAATTTACTTATCGTGGTTACTTAACAACTTTTTTGAAATGCGAAATTTATTTTATTTAGTACATGCATAATTTACATTAAAGTGATAAAATATTTACTAACTTATCAATGTTTTAATTTAAAGTCAATCACAATTATACTATTATATATTACGAGCTAGTTTTCATAAATATCAACTACAAATCATACTATAATATATAGTCATGTATTACTGATTAATTTTCAAAAATACTTATTAACTAATCAATCACAATTTTTAATTTAAAATCATCAAAATTATATTATTAAATGCTAGCACATCTGTTCTTTGTGCCTCTCTCTACGTATAGAGTCATTTCCAAAATTGCATATATTTAATTGATATTAATAGAAATATATTATTTTTATGCATGGGTCTATTTTATCTCTATTATTAAATATTGTTATGCCCAAATCTGGCATAATAATTATCAGGATTTAATTAGCTGAATTAATGGTTCATTATCTACAATGGGCCTCGAAGATGGCAATTGGGTCACTAAAGCCCATTATTAGAATCAGCCCCAGCACACCTACAGGGTCACCTCGCTTCTTATCAAATACAAGGGATCGCTTCGTATGACTCCCGTCAAGGGATCACTTCGTATGACTCCCGTCAAGGAATCGCTTTTTGTTATCATCATAGCTACAAACCAACACAGGATCGCTATCTCACTCTCTGCTAGAAGGCTCATAACATAGATCCCTCGAGATCATATGAGTATCTGTACATACTTGGGTCCGCCTCGCATGACTCGATCCCTCGAGGTCGCATGTTTAGCCCGTGCTGCTTCTCTATTAGCTTCGCCTGGAAGGTCACATCCTCGTCCATGCGAGACCATCGGTTTCCTTCTATAAACCATGGATCATGGATAGGATCAATGACTTATTGCCACGTCAGCCCTAATCTAATGGGCTTGGGCCATGACTTATCTTCTAAAACCCTAGCCCGTCTAGGTAACTTGCTGCCCAAGAACTACGTACGGATTGATCCCTATAAATAGGGTACGTAGGCACCTTGATACAGGGAAGAAACAATTCACCACTGAAAACACCTATCAAGCTCAGCCACATCTATACACACAAACCCTAACCCTTGTTCTTCTTTCATAAGCTTTATATCTGTATTTAGCTCCGTAAATCCAGCAACCTCCATAAATATTGTTATTCAATATTCTCCCTATAACATTTGGCGCTAGAAGGAGGGGCTCAGTCATTGATTGGGAGAACGATGACTAAATCACACAAGAAGAAGAATGGGGAAGGAGAGACTCCAGGATCGCGTAGGAGAAATAAGGATGATCCCCAGAAGAATCCACCAGAGAGCGAGGCGCGTAATGAGGGGATCGAGGATGAGTTTGAGAAGGAGCAAACACCTCCCGCCCAACCAGTGGCTTTGACTGGCGAAGTCATGTCATTTCTGAAGGGCCTCGGTGATCAAATGATCGAGGTAAGGGAGAAGATGGCTAAGCTGGAGAAGCGACATAGTTCTAGAGGCTTCAAGAGGAATACAAGAATAGGGGATCGAACTCATCAAGCAGAAGGTAACAAAGGCCCCACCAGGTAGTTAATAGGGGACTTTGATGATGTGGTGACAGACCAAACGAACCCCGACTGGAACGAAGAGGAAGCCACCATGGATAAGGAGAAATCAAAGAAGAAGCCCGCCTCGTCTGAAGGAAGGTCAGTAAGTGTCTTTGACCGGGTTGGAAAGAAACTCAGTGAGCACGATCTCCGTCTTAAATTGAGGAAGCTCAAGGCTAAGAAGGATGGGGAATCTGAAAATAAGAGTAAGGGCTCTCATCGACCCTTATCTCCTCGAAAAGATCGTGAACGGTCATATCGTCGCAATGACAGACCCCCCTCTCCTCGCAGAGAGCGTGAGCGGTCCTATCATCGCGAAGACAGACCCCTTTCAATCGAGAGCATGAACAATCCACACATCGCGAGGAAGACCCTAAAAATAAGGATCGCAGAAATAACCAAGAGGAGTCTAGTGCCCCAAAAAAGACTCAATCTCATCATGCGAGCACTGGAGAAAAGAAGGATGGAAAAAAAGAGGTCAAAATTGGGGATTATAAGCTGGAGGAATTGAAAAAGGCATTGGATGCGATGAATAATGAGAAAGGGATTTTCAGCAATATGGGCTCCTCCTCGCCCTTTACTCATGAAATTCACACTGCTCCACTACCTACGGTATTTCGAGGTCATCACTCTGACATGACCTACAATGGAGAGACAGATCCAGCCGAGTTTGTTATTCGATTCAATAATGAGATGGATGTGTATCAAGTATCACTGCTAGCGAGGTGTAGGCTGTTTGCAGCTTCGCTGAGAGGGAGTGCCCAGCAATGGTTTTCGAAGCTAGGATCCCTAGTTGTCATAGATTCTTGGGAACAATTCGTGGACATCTTCATCAAACAGTTTCAATCTTCAATGCTATATGCACCTCCAGTGTCCACATTGGCAAACATAAAACAGAAGGAAGGAGAAATGTTAGTAGTATTTTTGTGTTCGTTCACAGGGAAGGACTGAATTGTAATATCGAAGTTCAGGTTTCTTATCTCTTTACGTCTAGAAGTGTATAAGAAGAATTTTTGGGTTTTTGTATTAACTAAATTAACCAAGAACTAATTATAAGCACTAAAAATTGATTTTAAACTGAGATTCAAATATATGGGAAAACAATCTAAGAACTGGGGTTCTTCACTTGGTCTCAATACATGCTCAATATTAATGTGATATATGTGTTCCTACCTTGCTGAAAACAATTCTTCTAAAGTTATACTGCACCCTCCCAGGTTACAATATAGTGCCTACAGCTACACCCTAATTGTCACTCCCGTGATACAATCAAAGTATATCTATAAACTATCAAGTGCCAAGAATTATATGTCTCACAATTCTCCTATTAATCTCCCGATCTAATATTCAAATTATGTCTATTAAATCACGTACTAAGATTGTAACTTCTCTCCCAAGCTTATTACAATCCCTAGAATACAATCAAAGGTTCATGACTCCCCTAATTGTGTTAAGCTCTCAATAACAGATCAGCAAAGCAGAAAATCACGTAATCAAGCATGCATGAATACCAAGGAATACTACCCAATCCTCAGATTAGAGAATTAGTTACGCATATTTAATAAAGAAAACAAAATAATAATAATAATGAATGAACACATAATATTGAAGAAAGAATTGAAAATTGAAAGTACCTTGATACGATTAAAAGCTATGAATTGTTAGCTATGAATTGTTATGATTTACAATGGTAGGATGTGTTTATATAGGCTCTACAAATCTTGCCTAGCAAGAAATTGCCTTCTATTACAATTAGGATTTAAAGAAGGTATCCACAACTGCCCAGAATACAATTAGAATTAGAAAAAGGGCAAAACAGTAAATTCCCAGCCTTCTTTAATAAGAACACGTGCACGACTTTAATCAGTACGTTTCTTGCACTTGTTTCCTATCCCAGGTTGTAGAAAATCTCTCAAGCTTCGCGTGGGCAGTAAGATCACTGAAAACGGACTTCTAGAACTCCAGATATGACCAAAACAGTATAAGCTGCGCAGTCTTCCCGGAAAATCCGAATTTTAATCAATTAAATCTCCAAAAACGACAAAAGCTTAGATATTCTTGCAAACCTGCACAACTACACAAAACACATCAAAACTACACAAACTTGAGTCCAAAACAATCAATTTAAGCCGATTTAGAATGCTCCAAGTGGATATAAAATCCACTTATCAAACACCCCCAAACTTAAACCGATGCTTGTCCTCAAGCATAAACAATTATAACTACCTAATTAGTACCACTTCCGTAGGTGATCACGGTTGCATTTGGCATATGCAACAAGCCCTTTAAACCCCTAAGCAGCCCTAGTGGACGAGTAAGGTCTCGTGAGGGCCTATAGCGAATGTACCCACAAAATCCATTTAACCTAATGCAATGCAATGCATGAATGCAACTACTATGAAAATGCAAGATCCCCTTCAAACTCACCAAAACCAACTAACAAGCAAATATCTCAATGAATGTAACAAATCCAAGCAGAGCTCGACTAAGTTCCCGTATACTAACAAATACATGAACAGAAACGTGCGTGTGTGCAATGCTCATCAGAAATACTCCCAAAACTAGGTCAAAAATCATACATGCTTTCCGTCAAGACAATCACAGGTTTATAAACAGAATAGACTGTAGACACTTCATAACTTAGGAACACCTCCACCCTTATCCAAGGTAGACAGAAACTCATGCTTTATTACTAAACTACGACACTATATACAATACACATGCTTATTTAACCGTGCAATGAATGAGACCCCAAAAGGCTTATACAATAATACCCATGTAGCGAGTGTTAGGTCAGCAATCCCAAACCACAAGGGCTTTAGGTTACTAGGACTAAGTCCCCTCAGACTTAATTACTCGAGTATTAAAGAGCTCACTCTGGTTAATTTTGCATATAAACAAATAACTTATTGACTCTTTTTTTTTTCTCTTTTTTTTTTCTTTTTTTTTTCTTTTCTTTTTTTTCTCTTTTTTTTTTCTGCAATCTGGAATGAGCCTTTCTCATTTCCAACCCTAGACTACTCATATAAATATGAGCTGGCTACTAGCCATTTGACACCTAGCCTTATTAACAACTTAGCATGAAATTCCTGTTTTCCCCCAAACTTAGACTTTAATGTTCCTACGCTATAAAGGGAATAACGAAAATTCTAAATATAAACAAGTGATTAAATCTCAAAACATCCCACAGGCATGACCCTAACCTAGCCCAAGAGCACCCCAATGAGACTGTGTAATAAATTTTGTTCCCGTAACATGCAAGTCAATTTCATAGAAACTATAAATCAGCCCTCTACTCATCATCATCACACCTAAATCAACATCCACCTATCAATCAGAATCAGCTCGTCCTAAGGGATCATGAAATATGCATGCCATGAAAATGCAACTAAATGAAAACTCACATGGTATACGAAAATAAAACAAAATGTCCTATATGAACACACGTAGATAACACGAACATAACAATCTATGAACACACGTAGATAACACGAACATAACAATCATGCATGAACTATCACTACTATGCAAACATGATATCCTATATGAACACAAAATACAACAATATATACAACATACAACTACTAATCCCCCAAATTACCCCCAAACTTAAAATATTCAATGCCCTCATTGAATGGAAGTAAATACAAGGGGTAGCAGAACATACCTACTCATCCTCGCTAGCAGTACCCTCATCATCCTCGTCAGATGAATCAGGTGGAGGATACTGAGTCCGAGCTCCAAATATAGGCCACTGCATAGGAGTACTAGGTGACTGAAACTTTGCCTCCAAAGCTATGCCCATGTCCTCAGAATACTGACGACTGCTAGCATGCATAGCATCCATCCGCCTAGTCATTCGACGAAAATAAGATTAAAAAACGGACACATCCACCTGACTTTGCGAAGTACCTGCTCTAGCCACCCTCGGTGCCCTCGAAACATGTGGCGGAACGCCCGTTCCCTGACCACTAGCACCATCAACAACAAAGCCTAATCCCCTAGGATGAGGAGTGCCGCTCAACCACTCCTTCAACTTCAACCGATCAATGGTAGCATCCGTAATAGAAGCCATAGGTTTTTGCATCGGCTCACCTTGATACCCTTTGACTTTTGATGCATCACACAAATACGTAACAATAGAAGCATAAGGAATATTCACCGACGAATTGCTTCCCAAAAACCGAAGAATATGTTGATTGATAAGATGCCCAATGTCGACATACTCACCTTTTATAATACCCCATAGCAAGATGGCTCTATCAACAGTAACATTAGTAACATGGTTTGTCGGAATGATATTAGAACTTATAAAAAAAACCATGCCTTTGCAATACTAGACAACGATGAAGCCGGAAAATTACACTTTATGTCCGTACCTAACTTACATTTCCATTCCGTCCCCGGAACACAAAGCTCATCAATGAGTTCATCAAGATCAACATCATCATTAGTCTTTTGTCCCCAATCCGTAGCATCTCGAGGTTTAGGCGGTTGCCTAATCAAATTACGAATAGCACGAGGCGAATAATCCACCTTTCGACCCCTCACAATCGTGGAATTATTCCTCGCTATTGATGCATTAGCATAAAATTCCCGAACCACCTCCAACGAAGCATCATTAGCAAATTCACAAAATAACGTCCAACCCCTCTCAGTAATCATAGCTCTCATCTCTGTATACTTATGGGGCACAAGCCTCCGTTCCTGAATAACCCCCTTTGACACTAACCGAACATACTCCGCCTTAGCCTCCTCATTAACAAACCTTTCCACTCCATCTCCCACAACATCATTCTCATCCAGAGATGGAGGACCACTACTACCACTACCTATTAACCGTTGCCTTTTAGGAGCCATAATCAACAAATAACAAGCAAGGCACAAAAATCTCCAAACAAATCACCAAATAAAGAACCCCCAAATTACACACCAAGAACCCTAATTTGCAAAATTCACAAATTCAATTAAAAGATTAGATAGGATATTACCCAATTGAATCCAAGAGGTGAACTTGCAATTAATTCCTCTTTAGAATTGAATTTTTAGAGATTTAAAGAAGTAGAAAAGGAATTGGATTTGTATGTATAGGTGGGTATATATATTGGGGGAAAAATAATAATAATAAAAATAAAAATAAAAATAAAAATAAATAAAATAAAATAAAATATGAAATAGAAGATGGATGGGAAATAATTTGGAATTAATATGGGGCTAGAATTAGGATTTTAGGTGGAGAAAATAATTAGAAAGGGGTAGGAATTGATTTGGGACATGAATTGATTTTAATATTTAACTAATATATATACACGTTAACTAATATATTGTACACAAACAACTGGATGGACAGAAACTTGATATTGGCGGCTGATAAAAACACACCGCACAAACAGAACAATCATACTAGCGCCTCATGCGCGAGTGAGCGCGTCATGCGCGGAAGGATTCTGGACATCCGGGCGCACTTGCGCTGCTGTGGCGCCTCTTGCGCTGATTGTCCCTGCGTTACCTGGCGCACCTGCGCTGGTGCTGGCGCATGATGCGCTGGCGCATGATGCGCTGGCGCCTACTGTTCGACTATTTTTTTTTTTTTTTTTTTAAAACACTCAAAAATTTTTTTTTTTTTTCCTACACTAATGCGTGGGTTGCCTCCCACCAAGCGCTCCTTTAACGTCAATAGCTTGACGTTACTTCTACCTGCAAACTTCAATGAGGGGAAAAAACAAACAGATGCACATATCTACGAATTTCTAATATAAGTTTATTGTTCAAATAAACCTTAGATTCATTGAAAGGTACGAAAACTTTCAAGAACCTATCATGCTCAAGACACTTGGAAACATCAAAATAGCTAGAAAAGTTGTCAGAATAATCATTATAAGTACGACTCATATACTCCTCCCAAATCGGATCCTTATACTCTAAAGCAAGATTTTCAACTTCATCAATCTTAACTTCCTTCTCTTTTATAATTGGACACTCATCAATTTTAATCTCGTCTACCAATGTATTAAGCTCAAAATTTTCTAGATTTGGTAGAATTTCAATTGCATCCAAATTATCATTAATGCGCATGGGACAATTATCAACTACACAAGTAGACTCATCAGACACAACATTATCATCAATTGCTAAACAAGAATCATGGCATAGAGGAAAATTGACACAAGGAGGAGTTCGATAACAACCTTCATACCACACTGCTCGAACTTCCCAAATAAAATTATTTAGTTTAGCATTCTCCTCGTACCAAGCTATTGAATCACATGGAATATCATTGTCACTAGCAATCTCTAAAGTTGGTTCATCAAAAACTCCCAAAGAAAGTAAGGGAGGATTAGACTGAGTTCCTTGAATCATTTTATTGAGCGCAATCTCCCAATCAGCAGGTAAAGAAGGATCATATTGAATTTCACTCGTATCAACATCATTGCACATATATGTATTAAGATCATCATGATATTGATTTTCAAAAGAATATGAATAATCATTGCTAGTGGCATATGGAGCATAAAATGAGTTCTCAGAATAGAACGAATTCACCTGATATGCATTACAATCCTCATAGGAATTGAATTGTGGGTAAGGATTGAAGTCTTGATATTGTTCCTGACTGTTGTAGAAATTCTGAGCATTGTTCCAACCAAAGTTGTACTCCATCTAGTCTCTCTCCTCAAAACCTGTTTAAGTTGTCTACCTCAAAGAACCTGTAGACACTCCAAAGAAAGAAATACAAAAAGAAAGAAAAGAAAAATATATACAAAGATAAAATCTAAACAATAAAAAACAATTAACCTAAACTCAAGTATACTGCCTTCCCCGGCAGCGGCGCCAATTTGTTAGTAGTATTTTTGTGTTCGTTCACAGGGAAGGACTGAATTGTAATATCGAAGTTCAGGTTTCTTATCTCTTTACGTCTAGAAGTGTATAAGAAGAATTTTTGGGTTTTTGTATTAACTAAATTAACCAAGAACTAATTATAAGCACTAAAAATTGATTTTAAACTGAGATTCAAATATATGGGAAAACAATCTAAGAACTGGGGTTCTTCACTTGGTCTCAATACATGCTCAATATTAATGTGATATATGTGTTCCTACCTTGCTGAAAACAATTCTTCTAAAGTTATACTGCACCCTCCCAGGTTACAATATAGTGCCTACAGCTACACCCTAATTGTCACTCCCGTGATACAATCAAAGTATATCTATAAACTATCAAGTGCCAAGAATTATATGTCTCACAATTCTCCTATTAATCTCCCGATCTAATATTCAAATTATGTCTATTAAATCATGTACTAAGATTGCAACTTCTCTCCCAAGCTTATTACAATCCCTAGAATACAATCAAAGGTTCATGACTCCCCTAATTGTGTTAAGCTCTCAATAACAGATCAGCAAAGCAGAAAATCACGTAATCAAGCATGCATGAATACCAAGGAATACTACCCAATCCTCAGATTAGAGAATTAGTTACGCATATTTAATAAAGAAAACAAAATAATAATAATAATGAATGAACACATAATATTGAAGAAAGAATTGAAAATTGAAAGTACCTTGATACGATTAAAAGCTATGAATTGTTAGCTATGAATTGTTATGATTTACAATGGTAGGATGTGTTTATATAGGCTCTACAAATCTTGCCTAGCAAGAAATTGCCTTCTATTACAATTAGGATTTAAAGAAGGTATCCACAACTGCCCAGAATACAATTAGAATTAGAAAAAGGGCAAAACAGTAAATTCCCAGCCTTCTTTAATAAGAACACGTGCGCGACTTTAATCAGTACGTTTCTTGCACTTGTTTCCTATCCCAGGTTGTAGAAAATCTCTCAAGCTTCGCGTGGGCAGTAAGATCACTGAAAACGGACTTCTAGAACTCCAGATATGACCAAAACAGTATAAGCTGCGCAGTCTTCCCGGAAAATCCGAATTTTAATCAATTAAATCTCCAAAAACGACAAAAGCTTAGATATTCTTGCAAACCTGCACAACTACACAAAACACATCAAAACTACACAAACTTGAGTCCAAAACAATCAATTTAAGCCGATTTAGAATGCTCCAAGTGGATATAAAATCCACTTATCAAGAAACTCTGCTTGATTACTTTAAGAGATTCAATGTTGAAGTGCCTCGCGTGCGAGGTGAAAATGATGAAGCCGTGAAGAATTTCCTTATTGATGGAGTAAGGGAAGGGACTAAATTTTGGGAGAAATTACAAGAGCAGACCCCTGGTACACTTTCGGAGTTACACAGGGTCGCTGAGCCCTTTAAGCGTGTTGAGAAATCACTTGCAGATCTCAAAAAGAATGATGGAAAAAGCAGCAGTGGAAGCAGGAGTAGGGGAGTGAAAAGGAGGGATTCTCCAAGTCCAAGGCGAAGAGGAAATCGGAGTCCTAGCCCAAAGAGGAGGGAACGCGAGTACTTAAGGCGATCCCCTCCTCGAGATCACTTCACTAAAAGCGAAGACAAGTTTGTCCCTCTGGTTGCCTCGGTTGAACACATCTATGCAGTCAATGCAAACAAAGGGGTATTCAAGAGACCCACACCAATGGGATCAAGAGGAACTTCAGACACAAGTAAATATTGTGCCTTCCACGAACAAGCAGGGCATGATACTAACAGTTGTTGGCAGCTTAAGCAGCAAATTGATCAGTTGATTCGAGATGGTAAATTAACCGAGTGGGCAGTTCGTGAGGTAAAGAAGCACCAAGGGAATTCTGGTAAACCAGGATTGGGGTATCATGCTGTGCCACATGAGAAGCAGGATGAGCCTCGCAAGGACAGGGAAGAGCAAGCTGGAAGTATACATGTAATCATTGGAGGTCCCCACATTGGGGGGAAAGTAATAAAGCTAGAGAGAGATATGCACGCGAGGCCAGGGAGCGACCTCTCACTAATGTGCATCATCTACAAGAACGACCTCCAAAGTTGTTTAAAGGCGAGTACACAAACATTATGTTCACTGAGGAAGATGCGAAGTGGGTTCATCACCCCCATTCTGATGCACTTGTGGTTCGAGTTCGCATTGGATCCCAGAATGTCTATAGGGTCCTTGTTGATAATGGAAGTGCTGTGAACATTCTTACATACGAAGTCTACAAAAAGATGGGATATGTTGATAAGGATCTCATACCCACAGTAGGGCATCTTTATGGGTTCACTGGAGCATCTGTTAGCGTGAAAGGCCTCATTCGGCTCCCCATCACTTTAGGGGATGAGCCCTACATCACCACACAGATCGCTGACTTCATGGTAGTAAATCAGCCATTTGCCTACAATGCCATAGTGGGAAGGCCCATCCTGAAAGAAATGAGGGTGGTGACATCTATCTACCACCTCTCTATGAAGTTTCCTACCCCACAAGGTGTTTGTTGTGTGAAAGGAATTCAACATGAATCTCGTGAATGTTATAACAATGCTTTGAAGGCCGCAGAAAAGGGAGGTGGTTCTGTGTCAGGAAAAATGGAACGCAATATAATATCAATTGAAGAACTCCCAGATGATTACATTGAAGGCTTGGGTATTCAGGTGGAACCGATCCCAAGGGCCCTCATGTTGGAGGCCTCGCAGCCTGTGTTGGTTCTTCAAGAGGGGATCGTTGAAGAAGCTAGTGATGATGAGGAGAGCCCAGAACAGGCTGCAGTGCGAGCCCGAAAGGGGAAGTGGGTTCGCAAAGAAACATCAACCTTGGTAGACCTACCAAATGGAATAACTCGGGAGACTACAATAATAGATGAATATGGGCATGTGGAAGCGATCCCTGTTACAGAAACAATGTCGGCTTCACCACAAAATGGGGTCGCAAGGAGGAATGAAGCAGAGTCTAGCACGGCTCGCGAATTCGAACTTGATTTGGATCCTCGCATCCCAGAACATGTTGAACGAGCCGGAGCCGCAGAGGATACCATCTCTATCTTGGTTGATGCTAAAGATCCGTCCAAGGTACTAAAGGTGAAAGGTCGGGTTGTAGCTCAATCCTGGGCTTCGCGAGAGGCTTGTTAATTTTCTGAAAGCCAATTTGGATGTGTTTGCCTGGTCCCATGAGGATATGATTGGAATTGATCCTAATGTTATGTGCCACAAGCTTAACTTAGATCCAAATAAAAAAGGAATAAGGCAAAAGAGGCTACCTATAAGTGGCGAACGAGCCGAGGCACTCAAAGAAGAAGTTGACAGACTCCTCAAGGTCGGCCTCGTTAGGGAATCTTTTTACCCTGACTGGCTCGCGAACCCTGTTCTTGTGAAGAAGCCTAACGGAAAGTGGAGAACATGTGTGGATTTTACCGACCTCAACAAACATTGTCCCAAGGACAGTTTCCCACTATCGAGGATCGATCAGTTGGTGGATTCAACAGCTGGGCATGCACTTCTTAGTTTCATGGATGCATATTCGGGGTACAATCAGATACCGATGTATGGCCCCGACCAGGAGCACACCTCGTTCATCACTAATAGGGGTCTCTATTGTTACATAGGGATGCCCTTTGGTCTCCTCAATGCTGGGGCCACCTATCAACGACTTGTTAATATGATGTTCGAGAAACAAATTGGGAAAATAATGGAAGTGTATGTAGATGACATGCTGGTAAAATCTAAAGAAGTTGGGGATCACATCACTCACCTCGTAGAGATGTTTGACATATTGAGAAAGTACAGAATGAAGCTCAACCCCCAAAAGTGTGTGTTTGGGGTCGAATCTGGGAAATTTCTAGGGTTCATTGTCAATCACAGAGGCATCGAGGCTAACCCGGCAAAAATAAAGGCCCTAATGGAGATGAGATCGCCCAGAAATGTGAAGGAGGTACAAAGTCTCACAGGGAGAATAGCTACCCTTAATAGATTTGTTTTAAAATCATCAGACAAGTGCCAAGAGTTCTTCAAGGCAATCAAGAAGGTTGGAAAGGATTTTGAATAGACCCCGCAGTGCGAGGAGGCATTTCAAAAAATCAAGGAGCATTTGGGGTCGCCACCTCTACTCTCCAAGCCTCGTGAGGGAGAGACACTCATTGTATACCTCGCGGTATCAGAGCATGCGATCAGTGCTGTTTTGGTTCGCGAGGAGGAAAAAGTTCAGTATCCTATCTACTATGTTAGTCGAAGAATGTTAGATGCGGAGACTTGCTACACCAATATGGAGAAACTTGCTCATGCCTTGGTTCTGGCCTTGAAAAAATTAAGGCCATACTTTCAGGCTCACAAAATTGAGGTTCGCACATCTTATCCTCTAGGACAAGTGATGCACAAGCCAGAAACATCAGGAAGGCTCTTGAAGTGGACTGTGGAACTATGTCAATTTGACATTGAATATAAGCTGCGAGGGCCTCTAAAAGGTCAGGCCCTAGCAGATTTTATACTCGAGTTTCCTCCTTATATTGAACAAGGCTATTGAGCCCTCATACCGATCCCTGAAAAGATCAATAGCGAGGTCAAAAATGAAAATTCGGCCTCGTGGTGGGAACTCTATGTCGATGGTGCCTCTAATAAAGAAGGAGCTGGAGCAGGGATCGAACTTGTTACTCCCGAGGGTCGCAAGATACGCAGTGCAGTTCATTTCACGTTTGGAGCATCTAACAATGCAGCTGAATACGAGGCTCTAACCATTGGCCTCAAACTTGCAATTGAAATGAAAATTGAAAATCTCACTGCATACAGTGATTCTATGCTGGTCACAGGCCACATTGGATGTGGTTGGCAAGCCAGAGGGCCTCAAATCGAACTCTATCTGCGATGTGTACAGAGGTTGATGAAATCATTCAAACAAGTCAAGGTGGAATTTATCAGGAGGGCAAAAAATCAAGGTGCCGATGCCCTAGCAAAATTGGGCTCGCGTCGCGAAGCCACTCTACTTGGGGTTATACCATTGGAAATTCAAACGAAGCCTAGTGTTCCTGAAGAGTTTATTATGGAAGTAGCGAGCTCAAAACTAACATGGATGACCCCTATATGGGAGTATGTAAAGAATGGGGTGCTACCTCAGGATAAAAAGGAAGCAAGGAAGGTCAAATATCAGGCTGCTCGCTATGTTATCTATGACGAGGCCCTGTATCGAAGAGGGTTCAACACTCCACTCTTGAGGTGTGTAGATGGCGATGAATGTAACTATATTCTGAGAGAGGTCCATGAAGGTATATGTGGGAATCATTCGGGGGGGTAGTTCGCTAGCTAAGAAGATTCTTCGTCAAGGATATTTTTGGCCCACACTTAGAAGGGATGCATTCGAGTTCTCAAGAAAATGCGATGCCTGCCAGAGGATCGCTAATTTCAGCAACGCACCGGTTTCTCAGCTCACTTCGCTCACGAGCCCATGGCCCTTTGCTATGTGGGGGATTGATCTAATTGGAGAACTACCCAAGGCTAAAGGGGGAGTTAAGTATGCGGTGGTAGCAGTGGATTATTTCACTAAGTGGGCCGAGGCTGAGCCACTCGCAACAATCACTGCCAAAAAGCTAAAGGACTTCGTATATAGAGCAATTGTGTGCCGCTATGGGATCCCCTATCAACTCATATCAGATAATGGGAAACAATTTGACAGCAAGGAGATGAAGGAATTCTGTGAGAATTTGGGGATCAAGAAAAGTTTTTCAGCTGTTAGTCATCCTCAGACCAATGGCCAAACTGAGGCAATCAACAAAATAATCAAACATACTTTAAAAGTGAAGCTAGAAGAAAGCAAGGGTAATTGGCCTGAAGAATTACCAAGGGTTCTGTGGTCATACAACACGACCCCAAGGAGTACTACTGGAGAAACCCCATTCTCTTTGGGCTATGAATGTGAGGCCATGGTCCCAGTGGAGGTTGGATCGGGATCGTTTAGAAGGGAACACTATGACCCTGAGTCTAATGAAGTCAATCATAGGCTCTGTTTGGATATGATCGAAGAAACAAGAAGCGAGGCCCAGCTACGCCTAGCAGCTTATCAACAAAGGACCGCAAGGTACTACAATGGAAAGGTCAAGGTGCGACCCCTACGTACAGGTGACCTAGTGCTCAGAAGGGTCATGCCTAATACTAGGGTCCCGGGACATGGAGTTTTTGGTGCTAATTGGGAAGGACCCTACAAAATCTACGCAACTCTGTCAGAGGGAACCTACTACCTCACTGATATGGAAGACAAGGTTATTCCGCGAGCCTGGAACGCGGAACACTTGAGAAAATACTATCAATAAAAGCTTCGCTACTGGTAGCCTCTGTCTATTTCTACTACTTAGCATGAATAAATTCATACAAAGTATTGGGGGGTAGCGATCAGATAGACACCTCCCCTTTATGGTGTAATGACTCTAGGGTCTCGCCCCTACTTATCAACATTAGGGCCTCGACCCTACCTTGTATTATATGAAGAACCTTCTACTTATCAACTTTAGGGCCTCATCCCTACTATGGAAATAAATGAGTTCGTTTACATTCATTATTGTTTATTTTTGCATTCAAACTTCACTTGTTTGTTTGTTGGAATTTCACATCTTAAAGGACTAGCTCAGCACAACAATGCGAGGCTACTTCCCTTCATACAACAATCTATTGAAAAGCAAAATCACTTACAACAATGCGATCCCAATGGTTCGCACCTAGCGATCTCACAAGAACAGATCGCACTTACAACAATCAAAGGAATCTAAACTAACGAAGACAATCTACATGAAGATTTATGCAAATGGAAAACACAATACAACTATGAAGACAATAAACATAAAAACACAGGCAATTATATTGGAAACATAGAAAAAATCAAAGTTAATATGGGTCGCTATACAATCCCAAGAGACTTGCAGTTATCAGAGTTAATCAAAAAATATTGTTACAACTTGCGAAGCATTAAAAGGGAGCCCGCATCCCTAGTTCAAGAACTTGAAATGGCAATAGTTAAAAACAAATCAAGGAGCAGTCTTGTCTTGATTGGCTTTGGCGATCTCTTCAGCGATCCTAGCTTCCTCTTCCAATCTGGCCTCATCGACGAGCCTTGCCTCTTCAGCGGCATCCTCTTCTGCGATTTCTTGCTTAAGAAGTTCGGCATAATCAGTATTACCTGGTCCAAGTTGATCCCAGTCAAAATCAGGGATCGTTTGAATAAATCCCTTCATGAATGTGACTTGACCCTTGGCCAAGAATGTATCTTCAGCAGTAGATAATGCGGCCTTTGCAGCAGCCAAATCGCTCTCCAGTTGTGTGATCTGCTCATCTTTCTTCTTGGCAGCCTCCTCGCTGGACTGCTGCAGCTCCTTAAGAGATTTTTCAAATTCATTTCTTTCCCTGCGAGTAGCTTTTAGGTCTGTGCGGATCTGAGCAGTATCTTGGGAGAGTTTTTTCTTGAAAGTATCCTCCAGGGATCGTTTATCCTCAACCTTTTGGAATTCAAGTACCTTGTTCTTCTTGTCAAGTTGGAAAAAATTCTTGGTATGCGCAGCTTGGCGGATGAAAGCTTCCGCGAGGCACCTTGTCAGAGCATTGGCATTCTCTTCTGGGGTCGCCTTCCACCAGCTGGAGGTTTCGGCTTCCTTCGTATACTTCTCTCCCAACGCTGCAAACAAATGATGAGAGGGGGTAACAGCAACGACCCCAGAAGGTAGTTGGGAAAGCGCATCTGTTTGTCCATCCTTTCTTGCCCGCTTGAGAGGGGTCTGTTCAACGAGGTCCAAGCTTTGATTTCCAGCAAGGCTGGTTTGAGGAGGTGGATCATTGATTACTTTTTGTTGAGAAACTGCTGTTTTTGAGGGGGTAGGAGCTTTCGGTGTAGAGGCCGCTTTCGAGCCTGGATGTTTCTTGGCACCTGGTTGGAGGAATGGAGGAATTTGGCCAGTTCGGTTTGACATACCTGTACAGAGAAGAGAGGACAAGTTAAAAATAGATTAGCGAGGTACAACAACATAAATGCGGAGACAAGTAACTTGCATGTATGTAAGTGTAAAAATATGCGATGCAATATACAACAATTAAGGATTGTGTCGCTGTTAAGAAATACCCTCATCATTAACTATTTCACTATTAGAAGAGGAGGCCTCTTCTTGCAACTTTCTCTTCCGCGAGGATCGCTTCGCGGTGGAAGGCCCTACTTCAGGAGTAGATCCTACTCCCTCCTTCAGAAATCCACATTCAACCAAGTTTTCTAAGGACATTAGAGTTCTAATGTTTCTTTCTTCCTTGGTCGATTTCGTTAGCACTTCATCGGCTCATTTCTTCTCGTCGCCTTTGAGAACAGTGCGAACCGGACCAACTGCGATGCTGAAGTGGTTGTTAATTTTTGAAACATTTCAAGAGGATGAAGGAGTATAATTTGGATAAATTACTCACCCGGAAGATTGTTGAAGCTTGTCTTAACTCTGGGAACCTCGTGTATGTACAGAAAGGGTTCTTTCCACGACCCAGCATTACTGATCCCTCCAGGCAAAAGATTCTTCTTATTGAATTCAGGCCAAATTGAGAAATATACGTAGCGAAGTCTTTGGCTCCGCATCGTTTAAGCTGAAGAAAGTAACCCATCGTCCTTGCGTCCATGGGTGGGTATCCAAGCTTGTGGTATAGAATGTATAGGGCAATCATGGATCTATATCCATTTGTACTAATCTGAATGGGAGCTAGAAAATAAGTCTCGCAGACATCTCGTATGAAAGGATGCAAGGGCGAGGAGACACCAATTTTCATTAAAGGGATCGTTGGTACCATCCTTGGAACCCTTCCGCCATTCTCCTCGTTATTGAAGCGATAGTATCGCATTCTTCTCTTGGGGAGGATAATCTTGCCTTCGGGTCGGAATCTCTCGACCCCTTCTCCAATTGTCTTCTCTATCAAAGTGGAAGACATGTCTCGACATGCGAGGACGCGAGGTTCACCTGGCTTCACCTTCGAGCCAGTCTCGATATCTTCAGGACGGGGCCCGTTGACATATATGACCCCTTCTAGCTCTGGTTGAGGGGTTGGCACATAGGGCTCTGGCGACGCCTCTGGAATGTAATTATAATCTTTGAAGTTAACAACTCTAGACACCTCGTCAAGACTCCCGTCATCTGAAGACGGCTCCTCATAATCGTCATCGTCGGAATTTGCCTCGTTGTCTGCACCCCCTTCGATGTCATAATAGGCCTTGCCTAATGAGTCTATCAGGGAGTCACTTGAAAGGATGGGTGAGGTAGCCTGAGTGGGAGGTATTCTAGCAAGAATTTGCGCTGCTTGCGAGCTAAATTCCTCTCCTTTTCTCTTCAGAGCATTTATCTCTCGTTCAGTATCAGTCATTTCAACCTGAGGCTCATCTTGGGCTGGGAGAAAATCTAGGGATCGGTCCCGTGAGCTTGAAGCGTGTTTTGTTCGCCATGAAACTAAGGGTACTTCTCTGGTATATTCCTCATTTGACAACAAGGGATCGAAGATGGCAATTGGGTCACTAAAGCCCATTATTAGAATCAGCCCCAGCACACCTACAGGGTCACCTCGCTTCTTATCAAATACAAGGGATCGCTTCGTATGACTCCCGTCAAGGGATCGCTTCGTATGACTCCCGTCAAGGGATCGCTTCTTGTTATCAACATAGCTACAAACCAACACAGGATCGCTATCTCACTCTCTGCTAGAAGGCTCATAACATAGATCCCTCGAGATCATATGAGTATCTGTACATACTTGGGTCCGCATCGCATGACTCGATCCCTCGAGGTTGCATGTTTAGCCCGTGCTGCTTCTCTATTAGCTTCGACTGGAAGGTCACATCCTCGTCCATGCGAGACCATCGGTTTCCTTCTATAAACCATGGATCATGGATAGGATCAATGACTCATTGCCACGTCAGCCCTAATCTTATGGGCTTGGGCCATGACTTATCTTCTAAAACCCTAGCCCGTATAGGTAACTTGCTGTCCAAGAACTACGTACGACTTGATCCCTATAAATAGGGTACGTAGGCACCTTGATACAGGGAAGAAATAGTTCACCACTGAAAACACCTATCAAGCTCAGCCACTTCTATACATACAAACCTTAACCATTGTTCTTCTTTCATAAGCTTTATATCCGTATTTAGCTCCGTAAATCCAGCAACCTCCATAAATATTGTTATTCAATATTCTCCCTATAACAAATATAATATTTTAATATCTCAAACACTCGATCTACAATCATAAGGTGCAAACAAATTTAAATAAATCTATTCTTATTAAATTTAATATTTTAAAATTAAAAAATATTTAATGCACTCTTCCAAATACACAATCAAAATTTAAGTATATAAACTTTTAAATTAATCAATTATTTGGAAAAAAAACTAAATTCAACAAATTAAAATATTAAAAAATGAATTTTAAACCAATTTTCTTTAACATTTACTTAACAGTATTTTTTTAAGACATTATTTGGTGTTAAAATTATCAATTCAAAAAATGAAATTCATTACAGAGTCAATGAAGTATTGTTAGTTGATATTTTCATAGTAAATTGGTCAATTCAACGCAAAAATTCTAATAAATCACTATTTTTTGATAGATAATTAATTTATCAAAAAAAAGGGCTACACAAATAATCATTCTAATTTTCCCATTATTGGACAAACACATATTCAAATAGATCATATCAAGGTAACAAGGTTTCCTTAATTGAAACTAAAATCATTGATCAGATCTTAAATTGTGATATTTCCCTCGCCTATATCATTGAAATATATAGTCTTTCTGGCGAGATAATCCAACAATTTATTCTAATCGTGAGGGAAATACATATGTGATTTGTGAAACATATTCGAACAACTGAGCATAACTGCGATTCTATACTATCCAAATCAATAAATCAATTTAACAAAATCCTGTAGATCTAAGATCCCGGATGCCAAAATAAAGGAACCTACTCTCACAAAGAGAAAGAACAAAATTCAATATATGGATAGACAAAATCTACTAA
This sequence comes from Kitagawia praeruptora, assembly GCA_037693485.1. NCBI lineage: Eukaryota > Viridiplantae > Streptophyta > Magnoliopsida > Apiales > Apiaceae > Kitagawia > Kitagawia praeruptora. The sequence continues at coordinate 60,884,238 of CM075352.1, read as the reverse complement.
TAGAGTACTAGATCCTCAAGAAAGAGATTTATTTATTGAAAAACAAAGTAAAATCAAGGAAAAGAAACGAGAGTTATCATTCACAAGGAGAAAGTACAAAATCCAATACATCAGTAGATAAAACCCACTAACGTGGTACTAGACTCTCAATAAAGAGATATAATTATTGAAAAACAAAGTAAAATCAAGAAAAAAAAATAAAAAAAGGCTTACCATCAACCAAAATGCAGATGTCAGCTCCTAAACTTTAGTTTAGTATTTTTGGGAGAGGAAGAGAAAGAAACGACTATCGAAATCGTTTAAAAATCACTATTATTGATAACAAGATAGGTCGATACATATAAATTATATATAATTTCCAATAAAAGGTGTCCATTTTAATTTTGTATTCTTGAATTCAAGTAATAGTATTCAATTCTCATATCATAATCTAAGATCAAACATATCGAATTTGCTTGACTGGTTAATAATATTTATTTTTAATATCAACAAAATCTTAAATATAGGTCAAAAATTTAATAAGTTGGTAGATAGATTCTAAACAAACAAAGATATATATTAACAATAAACAATTTTTTTAAAAAAAAAAACAGGAGGGCTTCATTTTTATGTACTATACTCTTTTTTTTATTTTGTAGCATCTCAGTGTTGTTTTCAATTATATAGTAAAATACTTAGATAGCTTTGGCAAAGAGTGGCATTACATGTAATTGTCATATTTTTTCATTTCGCATATTATTTTCATTTCGTGTACCAAAAACTGTGTAATTTAGTAGCATTTTGTGTTCGAATTTTGGGTACAAAAAATAATTTCATGTCATTTTCATGCAAGATCCCAAAGACACATGGAATGAATGTACACAACATAAACGATTTTCCAGATCTACGTAAGCACTTTCTTTTAATGTATGTTGAAAAAATATACTCATTGTTAAACGAAAATGAATTTCATGTTTTTTAACCCGATAATTAAATTAAAAGGACATATAATAATGTGATTACGTGTTTATATATTACACATTTGATTTTAGTTTCATGTACAGTTTTCTATTTTAACATGTTAGTCAAATAGAAAAAATATATGTGATACTCATTTTCAAATATCTTATTTTACGCATACGGATGACAATGGGTTGGGTTTGATCCGAATTTTGTAAAATCCAAACCCATTCCAAATATTTTTGGGTTTTAAAAATAAATCCAAATCCAAACTTAATATCCAAAACCAAATTCGTCGGATTTTGGATTAGATCTGGTTTTTTTTGTATCCAAAATTAGTAATAATGTAGCCAAAATTAAAATAATTGATACATTCAAACATTATTAATTTTGTTTATACAATAATTAAATATTAAAATGATTAAATTAAGTAGTCAAATATAACATATTATACGATTTAACATACTAAGTAAAATTTACTATATGTTAAAAAAACAATTCTTTGTATACATCATAAATGAAAAATCTATGTAAAGTAAAGAAAATCACATCTTAAATATATCAATAAAATTTGATATTGAGAAATAGAAGTTCTAATTATTAAATTAGTATTGATTATTTCTAATGAAATATTTGAATAAAAATAAATAAATTATATGTCTTATATCTAAAATATTACATAAAATAATTTCAAATTATAACAAAAACTCGAACAGTCATATCTTACACAAAGAATGAGACATATTGGATTTTTTTGGTTAATTGATAATGTTTATTTTTCTATAGTAAATCACTTCACTAATAAAAGAACGTAAAATTTGTAAAAATGATATTGGACAAACACATAAGAAACTAGATTAGATGAAAGTTTTTCTTTATTATAACTACGCTCGTTTAATTGATTTTGCGTAGTAGTGATCCTTTCTCATATCGCTGAGAGACAATCTAATAATTTAAACGATCATTAGAAATAAGTATTTATGAATTTTTAATATATATTCGAAAAATTGATCGAGACCCATACAAATATTTTAAATGTATTAATATAATAAAAAATATAGAAATCCACTGTACTAAACATTTAATTATACCAAATTTTCCAAAGAACAAAACCTAAAATATGAGTAAAAAACTTATGACCTTAGTTGAAAGATTCTAAAAAATGAGAGAAATCAAATGGAAAATAAAATTAAGAAAAAATAATAAAGAACTATCTAATGTCTATCAAAACCTCTGTGTTGATTAATGGCTCTCCTAGTAAAGAATTTTCACAGAAGAGGGGGGTTAGACAAGGTGATCCATTATCACCATTGATTTTTAATCTAGTTGTAGAGATTTTAAGTAGAATGATAAATGAAGCAGTTAGATTAGGTTTCTTCAGGGGGATTTCTATGGGAGGTAATTCACCAGATATTACTCATATACAATTTACAGATGATATAGTGATATTTATGGAAAGTAATCAAGAAACAGTCAAAGCTTTAAAGAGAATTCTGTAGAGTTTCGAATTGTTATCTGGTTTGAAAATTAATTACAACAAAAGCAGGCTATATGCTTTTGGAGATGATAGGAAGAACATTGGGATTAGTGCTGGAATTCTAAATTGCTCAATAGGAGATTTACCAATGACTTTTCTTGGAGCCACAATTGGTTGTTCTCCTAGGAAAGTTAAATTTTGGGATCCTCTTTTAAGTAAAATAAGGGGTAAATTGGCTGCTTGGAAGTGTGAATCTCTCGACATGGCTGGTAGACTAGTATTATTGAAGGCCACACTAGATAGTCTACCCTCTTACTGGTTTAATGTTTTTGTTCTTCCATCTACAGTGTGTAAGAATTGAGGCAATTAGAAGATGCTTCTTGTGGGGAGAGTTTAAAAATGATGGTTCCAAGTCGAGAAAGCTACATTTAATTGAGTAGAATAAAGTCTGCAAGGCAAAAGATCAAGGTGGATTGGGAGTGATTCCTATCAGGCAAAAAAAATCTTTCATTGCTGGCTAAGTGGTGGTCAAAGTGGTGGTATGATAAAGATAAAGTCTGGAACAAGATAATAAGAAACAAGTACTCATGTACATCTGCAGATGATCTAGATGTTGCTTTAAGGGCTAAGGATTGTTCAGATGTATTCAGAGGGATAGTAAATGTGAACAATAGTAATGGTTTTAATTCTGCTCTGTCAAAGTCAAATTTTAGATGGGTTATCAAGAATGGGAGGTCTGTGCTTTTCTAGGAAGATTATTGTAAGGATGGTTTAAATCTAATGTTATTATTCCCTCGAATGTATAGTATATCCAATTTAAAATTCTTCACAGTCAGGGATGTTCATTCAGCTTGGTATAATATCTTAGGGGATTCAAGTACACTTTGAAGTAGACCTCTAAGAAATTGGGAAACAGAAGAAGTGTTAAAAATTGGTGAAATCATATCTGAGTTAGTTTTAAGGGAATGGGAAGACAATTTAGTTTGGTCTCATACTAAGAGACATTTTCAAAGTAAGGAGGGTAGAATGATTCTAGAAGGTAATATTTGTGCCCAATAACTTAGTTGGGTGTTCTTTTGGAAAATAAAAGCACCTCCTATATTCAAATTTGAGGTAATATTTGTGCCCAACAACTTAGTTGGGTGTTCTTTTGGAATTAAATTTTATCAGAGCGATGATTCAAGAACTCAGGCTATCCTTTTCTTATATTCCCAGAAACTTGAATATAGGAGCAGATGATCTAGTAAAAAAGGGAATTAATAGAAATAAAGTAGTGGGAGGCTGGGTGGTTTGATCAATTAAGAAAAGGGCTAGTTGGATCAAGGTAGTGGCCCAGAATTTTGGTTGCTAACAAGGTTTTGGGCTTATGTAGATTGGGCCTAATTAAAAACAGAGAGAGTAAGGATAATATATTAGTACATATCTCTTGTTGGCCTACTATTATTTCTTCTCTTAGGAAAATGAATTCTGGGAAGCGGGAAATTTTATTTGGGAATTCTAGCAGTCGTGAGAGCTGTATTAGTTGTATGGGAAGTTGTGTTTTTTCTCTCTAGAGTCTTCTAATGATACAACAAGTAGTATATATATAGTGAGACATTGGCTCTCAAAGAGTATACAAACATCTCTTAAAATTCTCTAATGGAGCCAGTGAATGTCTTATGGCGCCTTCCTCCTCAAGGTCGCTATAAAATAAATGTTCATAGCTATTACTCTGAGATACCTCTACCAAATGGCAACATGACTGGGATTGGAGTAGTCATTCGCAACCACAGAGGTAGGATTTTGCGTATGCTAGCGGGCTCTTTGGGGATAGAGGATCATCGTCTGAATGAACTGTATGCTCTGCTAGAAGGTATCAAAAGAGCATATCTTGATGACAGATTCGATGTGATAGTCGAGTGAGATCATGGGGATTCTGTGTGGGAGTGGAGGACAGTAGAGACTAATGGGGTTGTGCATATTCACATGTATGTAATCCAACAATTACAACAAAGGAAAGCGGATATTAACTTTCGTATTATTGAGAGGATTATTGATGTCAATGCCAACAACCTAGCTGCTTATTTAACATGTTATGGTGCTGAAAACTTCAGTCGAATGGTGATCTTGGCTGGTCTAGTGGGACGAGTATTTGAACTATGGTGTAATGATATGGGGCTGGGGCTAATAGGGGATCAATTTATGGAAGTTCATGAAATGAATTTGTTGGCTGATGTGGTTCAAGAAGGTGCTCAAGAGGATGAGATTGCTCAAGCTGGGGTTGTAGCTGAGGAGGATGCTTTGGAGGCTTTAGTTGATGAAGAGATGATGGTTCAGGAGATGCTGTAACTGAGTATGGCTTGTTTATGAAGGTGGTCATTTCATTTGCTGGTTTTATTGGGAGTAGTATTTTCGTATTGCTAAGTCTAGTAATAGGTTCTATTTCGTTCAGTTGCTGTCTCATCTGATGTCTCTCTGTTATCTTGTTTCTTATTATGTAGTGTTCGAGAAAATTGTCCTGTTTGGTGTCATAGTTGCAGTGCATTTCATATAATGGATGCTTCTATTTTATCTTATTATAAATCTTCCTGCTTTCCAAACAAAAATAATAATAACAATAAAGAGGGGAGCATGTTTGAGCGGGAATGTGAATGTTATGATAATTGTTTAATAATATTGATATTAATGCAATTGGTATAAATTGAAGATTATTTTATAATTAAATTTCAATGAAATTATCTTTTTTCTAAATTATGATTAAAATAATATGTTTATATTAATTAATTAATTTTACCATTCGGTGCGTAGCACGGGTAGAACACTAGTTTTAATTAATTTAGTGGAGATCGGAGACCATATATCAATCAAAACATTGCAAAAACTTATTCATTAAAAATCATTTTCTATGAAAATCACTAATTAATTTATTTTATTGAAAATCTTGATAATCATATATGTTTTACAAGCAAATTTCATTAAAAATCTTGAAAATCATGTATGTTTTGCAAACAAAATATTGCAGAACGTATTCTTCGTATTGTTTTCCAAAACATGTTCCGCTTGCAAATCATATATGATTTTTAAGATTTTGAATGAAATAATAATGTACATTGAACATGCTTTGCAAATATATATGTTTTGCAATATTTTAAGTACATAACATATATGGTCTCTACGGTCTCCACTCAAATGTCGGCTTCCACAAAACTTAACTCTATATTAATAATACTAAATTTCATTTTTTAATTCAAACTTCTTAATAGTACTTAAAATCTTGAACCTGACAATAGCTACGATTGCTAATATGCTATTATTGACCATTGACAACACTATTAATTTATTAACATTTAGAGGTAATGCAGTGTTTCCTTTTACATTTTGTTTGATTTTTAAAAGCATTAAAATAATCAAAAATAATTAAATCAATTAAAAGTGATTAATTAAATAATTTTTACTTAAATTGGATATTTAATTCAATATTCGGAATTAACCGAAATAATTATTTCAATTCAATAAAATAGTTGAAATTAATTTAATTAATTATTCAATTATGAATTTTCCTTTTATTCGATGAACAAAATATATATTGGTTTGGTTACTAAATAACCGTATACTCGATCCTAGTTATTGACTCGATCCTATTTATTAAAGGGCTTAATGATCCTATAGTTGACTATAAGTAATTACCAAAAGCACATATTATAATACAATCTGAAGGCTATTTTTGTAAATGCAGGGGAGTGAATTTCATTATTACAAAAATGTCATCCAACTTTTATACTCAAAATGCTGATAATTTTAGGTAATTGTCTATAGTTAACTATAGGAACATTTTTCTCTTTATTAAAAATCGTGTAGTAATATTTATGTGCTTTTATTGAATTAATTAAATTCTAATTATATAACCAAACAATCCTTAGGACTTTGGAAATTCACAGTCACATCTTTAATGTACTTGAAAAATACTAATCCATTAATTAATATACGAGTAAATTGTACTGTAGTGCCTAGATAAATTAATTTTTTGCACTTTGATGGCCAATGTTGCAAATTTTGCACTATGATGGCTCGAAATTATTTTTTTAGCCACTTAAATGACTATCGTTATCTTGGCCTTAATGGAATTAGTTTGACAGGGGTATTATAGACTTTTTCTTATCCTAATCTACTTTTCTTCAATCCTAGCAGCAAAAGTCAACTTTTGTTCTCTCCTCTGTTCGTTCTCGTTAGTTGGGCTTGCAGCGGGGGTGCGGGTGGTCGGTGTTTGTGATGTTATATTGGGGGTTTTGCTGTGGTTATAGTTCACTGCGTGTGTGTGTTTGATTTGAGTTGTGTGGGTGTTTTACGGAGGTGTGCGTGGTGGTGTATAATCTATTGCCATGTGTGTATGTATAGCTAAGATGGGTGGAAGCTATGTATTGTATGTGTGCTGCGGGTATGGTTAAAATCAGAGGGGGATTTCTTTCAATTTGATGCTGCGAGCTACAGAGTGTACAGAGCTGGGTAGAGTTGTGTTGGCTTCGATTGTTGTTGTTGGGATTATTTTGGGTATGTGTTAAGTATGAATAAGTGTTAATCTGAGTTTCTCCATTGGGTGTTGGAGAAGAACATAGGAGAAACGGCGGTGTGGATAAATGAAGAGGAGGGGCTGATGGGTTAAAATGGTGATCGGAAGTGGGCTGTGAAGAATATGGTGCGGTGGTGTTTGATGAAATGTCTGAGAGAGATGTTGTTTCGTGGACTGCGATGATTAGTGGGTATAGAGAGGCTAAGAAATTTGATGATGCATTGGTTGTTTTTGATGCTATTGATATGGGGGTTTGGATACATGATTTTATTAGGAGGAATGAGTGGGAGTTGGATGTGAAGTTGGGTACTTGTTTGGTTGACATGTATGGGAAATGTGGGAAAATTGAGGAGGGTTTAAGGGTTTTCGAGAGCATGGTGGAGAAAAATGTGTTTACTTGGAATGTATTGTTGAAGGGGCTAGCTGTTGCCAAAAGTGGACAGCAAGCAGTCTGGTGGTTTTGTAGGATGCAAGAAACTAGTGTAAAACCTGATGTTATAACATTGATTTCGGTGCTTTGTGCGTGTGTACATTCTAGATTGGAGCAGATGGGCAAATGTATATTTGCTTGGAAAGTATGGATTTTCGCCCACCGTGAAACATTATGCTTGTATGATTGATCTTTTAGCACGGTCAGGGTCTTTGGAACATGCTTTGAAGGTCATAGAAGCATTGCCGATTGAGCTAACTGTTAGTATGTGGGGTGCATTCTTAGCTGGCTGTAGGACTCATGGTAGAGTAGAACTAAGAGCATCTCCAATAGGAGTTGCCAACAAGGTTGCCAACATCTATGTGGCAAGAAATCTTGGTTGCCTTCCTATTAGAGAGCCAAGGTTGCCAACAATTGTTGTCAAAAGTTGGCAACTTCCTCAAATGGTTAAAGTTCATATTTTTGTTTAAAATAAATGTACTAATATACCTATTTTACATGTCTTCCTTCAAATTTACAATATTTAATTACTCATATGGGGACCATTTATACAACTTTTAGAGTTACCAACCATTGGATCATTTTTCTATTCAAAGTTGCCAAATTGAAGATCAATTAAAAAATTAATTTTTTTTGATGATTTGGCAAAATTGGCAACTTGATTAGCAACTCCTATTGGAGATGCTCTAAGTGAGCTTGCTGCTTGGAAACTTGTGGGGTTAGAACCTGATAATAGTGCTTATTATGTTGTTAGTACTCAGTTAGTATTTATTTAAGAACTATAATACCCCTGGCATTTTAACTCCATTAAGGCCAAAATTGACGGAAGTCATTTAAGTGACTAAAAAAATAATTTCGAATCATCATAATACAAGATTTGCAATATTGACCATCAAAATGCCAAAAATTAATTTATCTAGCCACTACAATGAAATTTACTCTTAAAATATTCCCACACAAGAAGAAAAAGGTAATGCTATGATTTGGTCTCCTGCCTTGTAGCAGTTGTAGACGCCGATAGTTGTGTTTTGATCTTATTCACTCAAAATATTCAAAAACAATTAATCACGCGACACTCCAGCGACATCTACGAAGCAGCCCAAATTCAAATCAACCAAACACACCTTATCGTCCAAGCCGCCCAATTTCCCCGGAGCCTGCAAAGTCAACCCAGTCAATCTATCCCGCTAGTCCACAAATCTCGTTAATCCCAATAAACACGCAAACAAACCAAATCTCACTAAACAAAATCATCAAATCATAACCAACCACGTGTCAACTTCCACCATAACTCCATACACCGCGTCGTACACAACCACTCCCCTCTTTCACTTTTAGTAATAAATCCCTCCAAACGCGTAACTGATTTATTATACTTTAATTGTAGTTGTACTTTATACAGACTCGCCTATACGTACATTATATTTGTATCTATACTTTTGGAACTTTCCATTCAATTCTACCCATGGAAGCTGTACAAATCGAAGAACTAACCTCCGGCGCAAGCGGTCGTATTATTCCGGTCTTCAGGAACCTCCGCCGATCGTTACCGCGCTACGAATCGCTCCGGCGATCGTTGATTTTCGTTCAATCGATTTTCCTCTGGTTCATTTTGCTTCTCCGGCGACACCGCCTCTCGCCGTCTTCGTCTCCGCCTTTGTCGCCGACTTCCTCGGGAGCTTCGTCGTCGAAACGGAAGCTCGCGGCTCGGAGAGAGGAGGAGGATATTCTCCGGCGGAGAGCGCTGGCCGAGAGTTTTAGAACGGTTAGCGGTGGCGATGAGAGCGAATTTTATGAGTCGACGACGTCGTTGTTTTATGGAAATAGAGGAAACGCCTTGTTTTGCCGCTCGTGGCTTCCGGTTTTCGGTGAAATGAAGTAAGGTCGCTTCTTCAATATGTTTTCAGTACTAACTTATCCTATTTGTTTGTGTTTTTGTGTGAATTTGTAAGTTATTAGAATTGAGACTCTTAAATTGTTCGTGTTTGGCTAGACATCGATTTACGAAGAAAATGTATAAATTTGTTGTTTGTTAGTGCATTTCTGTGCTAGTGGTTTTAGAATTATGTGAATGCTGTTTAGGAGGTTAATTTCGGTGTTCTATATTGGTTTGGAGTCGGTAATGTGGATTTGTGTTTGGTTAGGTAGTAGAGAGGATGATGATATTTTGGACATATTTTAGGTTGATAGAATGAAAGAGCTTACTTTTTGGTATATGGTTAAGGAATTTACAATAGGTCATTTTGTCTTGGTGGCTTTCTTCTGCTAGCATGAACTTGACTGAATAGATTGTTGTACTTGTCAGTTTTATAATTGTACAAATACGTTGTTATGTAAACTCGAGGATATGTTACAGACTTGCAGTGTTTGGAAGAGTCATGTAGGGTTTTTCTTTGAGAATGCAGTTTATTAGAACAGGTTGCTATGCATGAATTACATGATTAAATCCAAGGGCTTAAAGTTTGTGCTTTCCGCTGATAGTCTATTCTACTCGAGCAGTCTAGCTCTGACTTCTTCCCTGGTACATGATGAGAGAATCAACATGATGTCAGGAGTTATTCCCCATTAGTAATTTTTTCTTTTCAGGATGACTACTAGGCATGAGAGTCTTAAACAAATATTGTTTTAATTTTTAAAAAAGTTAAGATGTTTAGTGTTCGTGGGCCTAACTCTCATTTTGTATCATAATGTTGGATGAAAATTAAGATAACAGTTTGCCATTGATTGTTAATGATTTGTCATTTACAATAATCTGGGTTTCTTTGTGGTTAAAGATTTGAGAAAATGCCCCGAGTGAATGAATAGTTTATCAGGAAAGTTGCAATTAGATGTTAGATGGTTTAATAGTAAGCTAAAATTTGAAACCTGGTGATAGTGGTAGAAACAAAGTATTTGTCTTCCAAAGTTTCTGGCCAATATTGTACCATACTACCATGTGCTTAATAGTCCAGATAACAGTATCAAAATTAGTTCAAATGTCATGGAAGTATATTCCATATTAGTCGTCACTAGGGCCGTAAATGAGTCGAACCGAGCCGAACTCTTGACTGTTCATGTATCAGTTCGTTATAAATATTTCGAACTCGAGCTCGAACTTTTATCGAACCAATATTTTTGTTTGTGTATCGACTCGTTAAGAAAAATGTTATTCATGAACATGTTCGCGAAAAGTTCACGAACATGTCTCACGAGCTATTGCACACGAACGTTTCATGAATACTAGCTCATGAACATCTCATGAATGCTGCCCATGATCTCGTGTTCACAAATACCTCATTTAATTCTAAAACATTTTAATTCTTTAAAAAAAAGATAAAATCCTAAAAATTAAAGACATCCTTCTAGTCTACATTTATCAAGGAGTCGAATTTAAATCAGATTTAGTTAATACCTAATCAACTAATGTTATAATTACCATGTAATATATATCATAATTTAATTATTTATAATAAGATAATGAATAGACAAAATAAACTAATATATTATTTCCTAGACATAAATTATTTATTAGTTATTGTCAATTCAAGAACTCTTGCAAAATCTTAATTAAATATGTTCACGAGAATATATATTGAGTATGTACAAGAACTCATTCGTGAACCATATTCACGAGTTTGTTCACGAACTATATTAACGAACTTGTTCACAAACTACACAATCAAACTTGTTCGCGAACTTTTGAGCCGAACTATGTTGTGCTCAAGTTCAGCTCATTTACAAGACGAACCTCAAAATCGTGATCATGTTCGACTCGTTTACAAATCGAATCGAACTCGAGTCGAACTTTTTTCGAGCCGGATACCGAACTGTTCGTGAACGTATCGACTCATTTACAGCCCTAGTCGTCACCAACTACCCAATTTTAAATCTTCAATTTACAGTGTACATAAATTTTTAAACGCTAGTTTCGACATTGCAATATTGCTGATGCCATCTACTAAAGAGCTATTGTCTTCCATCTACTAAAGAGCTATTGTCTTACTGGTACTTGCAGTTAGAACTTTATATTTTGCCAAATGCCAATGACACACTCGAATGATATGGTACTTATGTAAAAAGTGAAACTTATACGCAATTATGAAGGGTAGTCGTTTGATGAATCAAAAAGTAAAACTTATTCGCAATAATGAAGGGTAGTCGTTTGACTGCTGTCAATAATGGGTCAATGTATTTTAATTGTATAATTCAGTATCAAGGCTGCTCGAGTGCTTAAATTACTAGGCTACAAAAGATCTGTTTAGCAAACAATACATGTATTTTTAACCATAAATAAGGCGTCTTACATTATTATTGAACTTGAAGTGGTAAATGCATATCTTTAAAGACGCTAATCGGGAATAAATATCTTAATGCTGGATGATTATACTATGGTTCTGCTAATTACCGATTGATGACTTCAATATATGTTGTGTACTTGCATAAGAAAATGTAACATGTAAAGTCCTCGAGGGACTGAAAGATTCGATATCGTGGTATATGGAAAATTCAGGATATAGGTGTCTTCAACAGCATGTGGGTGTTCTAGTTGTAGTGTTATGTATGTTTTTTGGTGGAATACATTTCTGTGGGTGACTGCTTTCTAAAGAGATGAGTTCCATAAAGACTTAAAATGTTAAAAGTATAGGCTAATGTATCAATATTTTGGATTCATGATTTAGTATCTCTGCTCATACTTACAGTGCTTTCCTCAGTCATTCCTCTGTATGATCTGATGTCTCTGCTGGTTGTAAACTGTGCTAACATGATCCATTTATGCTTCTGTAACATTTGGCTAGCGTAGTATATGTTGATCCTGCTAATGTTTTGGAATTTAAGATTTTATTGGATGAGGGGTTCTTGTGCTGTAGCTCTAAAGTTAAAATTAAAATTAATGTGATTTGTTGATTTTTATAGCTGTACATTTATTGTTTTCTTTCCCTTTCAGCTCCATTCATGTCTCTTATGAGCCATTATTTGTATTTCAGGGCTATACTGATTATCATACATGGTCTTAACGAGCACAGGTAAACACCTTATAGGTCATTTATGAAAGTTCGGTTTTTTTGGGTTACTAAATTCATCTTTATTATCTTGTACCTTACAAATCCTGTGTTGTCTGCTTCCAGTGGAAGATATGCTGATTTTTCACGACAACTGAATTCTTGCAATTTTGGGGTTTATGCAATGGACTGGATAGGTAATACTCTTTGGGCTTGTTTTTGATATTTACTTTGTATGCTTTTAGCTATGATAATACAAAAATTCTGGCAGTTGGATCTTAACAGACTTTGAATGCATGTGGCCCATATTTCTTTGGATGAGATTGTCTCACATATTTATTGCTCAGTTTTATTTATAATTACTATGTGCAGCTTCCCCTCTGATTTCTGTTACTTTATGACTAAAATATAAAGACTTAATTGCACTAAGATGGCCTCAATTATTTTATTTTTGCAGAAAAATGGCCTTAGTATAGAAACTAGCACGTAAGTGGCTGAACAATTTTTTTTAAGCACCCGATTGCATTCTGTTACAACAGCTCTATTTACACAGCCTTCTTTGTGCATCTATCCCCAAAACTCTTATGAACAAACCCTAAAATCCAAACATCCGGAACATCAGTTACAACTTGTAATCAAGAAAGAAACTAAGTAATGCGTGATATATCAAACAAATGTTAATGTGGAAAGTGGGTAATGGAGAGAATATCAAGAAGAACTGTAAATGTGGGTCGAAAATTATGGACAAACTCCAAATTTGTATCATTAAATAGTGGATATTTATGATAAAACACCTTATCATGAACGCCTGTACTTCGTTTGGGGGTTTTGCATATACTTGCCTTGTTGAGTACCAGGTGGGCATGTGTTCAAAACATGCGGCTCAACAATCATGCCTTTGACTAGCAAATAAAAAAGATCATACCATTGATTAGCAAGAAAAAGAGAAGAATCAAGGTCTGGTGACGTCGTAGATATGATTTTGGTTGTAGTCTCACGTAAATTATCTGCTTCATATAATGAAGTTAACAGAAAGAATAGATACAACAAATCCAATCTCTTACTGGACACCCAGTGAGATTTTCATTATGGACCTGTGGAACATAAATATATTGGTAGAATGGAACAAGTATGACCAAGGGAATACAACCTGATCTTTTTAGAATTCTATTCAATTTTGGCTCTGTTTTGGTTACTAATAGTCTAATACAGCCACTTTGTATACATATATTTTTGTAGGATCCTCCACATCTCGGAAATTAAACTGTTTTTTAGCCTTTGGAAAGAAAATTGATTTTAGTTTTGAAGCTGACATTCACAAACACCTCCTGGCCTTGTATATTATTATGTATCAATTGGACTGATGGCATATTTATACACAGAAAGAGAATTTACAAAAATTATGTTTAATTGTCAATTATTATTATATTTACCTTTAAGATTTTCGAACATACATGAAAATTATATCATAAAACCATTATAAAACAACTTGTAATTGCATATGTACACAAGACAGTGTTAATATAGCTGTTGAAAAGGATTTTGACAATTTTACCCTCAAAATTTAATGTCCGTTAAGGCCACTTGACAGAATGCAATCGGGTGCTTAAAAAAAGTTGTTCAGCCATTTACGTGCTAGTTTCTATACTTAGGCCATTTTTCTGAAAAAATAAAATAATTGAGGCCATCTTAGACTCTTAGTGCACTTAAGTCAAATATAAATAAAGTTTGTGTAGAAGTTTTAAATTTTCAATTCTAGCAAGCCAAAATTTTATTCAGGAAATCAGAGAAAAACCCAGAATTTTACTTTTTCTGGTGACTGCCATTGATAACTTGATTGAGATATTTCCTCCCATTTGTATCTAGTTTACTCAAGTGTTCATATATTTTTTTAATATTCTTATAGGTCATGGTGGGAGCGATGGATTGCATGGTTATGTACCTTCCCTGGATCATGTTGTGTCAGATACTGTGAGTTCCTTCTGTTATTCTCTTATCAACCTGTATCGTCCTCAATAAATCTGATATCATGATACATATAGTTTGGTATGTGGATCTGTTTTTCCCATGCAGACTTTCTTTAACCCAAGTGAGAACCTGATCCCCACCCCTCTTGGGTTTTCTGAATACTAAAAAATATTGTTGTCCTTGGAACATCCATTAGCTAGTTGCTTTGTGTTTTTAAAGTAGCTTCTTTTCTGTAAGTTGCAATTAATTTATTCAATCTTTAATTTTACAGGGGGCTTTCTTGGAAAAGATTAGATTTGAGTACCCTGGAGTACCGTGTTTCCTTTACGGTCACTCTACTGGAGGGTCTGTGGTTCTGAAGGTACTGATTAATATATTTATATGCATACATACAAATATCTAGTTAACTTGTTTTCAAGCTGATCCGACAGTATCTTCCTTTAATCAGGCTGCTTCATATCCACATATTGAAAAAATGCTGGAAGGAATTATTTTGACTTCACCAGCTCTGCGGGTTAAGCCCGCACATCCTATTGTTGGAGTAAGTTTTCAGTTTTGCTTAAATCTATAGTTATGATGTGAATCCTGTAATTTAATGAATTATTAATCTTAGTGTGCTGTAATACACAGGATGAGTTCCTGGTTCGTCCTAATGTCATTATATCTTTTGTTTTTTTTTTTAGAAAAAGACTTCAGTTCTAATTTTTTAACACCTGGAGTCGGACATAAACGAGGATGAAATCTGTTGTACATTAGTTATATTTCAAGAAGACTTGAATATTTCTGTAAACACTTTATTTTTGTGCAAGTTGTTTTGTTAGTCTTTTTTAATCAGGATCCATATTTTGAGATGCATGAAAAATAAAGCCCTATGTGCCATCAAGTTTGGACATCAGACAAATTTTATGGTTCCAACATGAAATATGAGATGCATGTTTGTGTTGTTTGTGATCATTATGAAATTTATCTTTTTGCTCTTTCATATTGCCATGTGAATTTCTCGTTTTACTTTGAATTAAAGAGGATCTTTTTTCTTTTAAAATTCTAAAGCCATATCTTGTCATTGTCTATGATGCAGGCTGTAGCTCCATTATTTTCATTGCTAGCTCCCAAGTACCAGTTCAAAGGTGCCAACAAACGTGGCATTCCAGTTTCCAGAGATCCTGCAGCACTTGTGGCCAAATATTCAGACCCACTGGTCTACACTGGACCCATGAGGATTCGAACAGGACATGAGATTCTCCGTATCTCCTCCTACCTGATGCGGAACTTAAAATATGTTACTGTCCCTTTCTTCGTCCTCCATGGAAGTGCTGACAAAGTTACCGATCCACTGGCTTCTCAGGATTTGTACAATGAAGCACCATCCAAATTCAAGGACATAAAGCTTTATGAAGGATTCCTTCACGACCTTCTTTTTGAGCCTGAACGTGAAGAAATTGCCCAGGATATCATCGATTGGATGGAGAAGAGGCTAAGCCTCAGCATTCTTACAGACATTGATAGTCTCTGGTGAAACTATAATTATTATGAAATATAGGTTGTATAGGCTTCCCATGCTGGATTTGTTTCTTATGGGATCGGATGCATCAAAATCGGATGCATTAATATGAAACTTAAATTGTAGTTTAAAAAAAAAAAAAAAGAGAGAGAGCTACGTATCTTCTAATGCTATATGCAGGTAGATGTAATAGTCCACTCTTCTTACTTGTTTACTTTAAACTAAAGAATGTGGACCAAATTGATGCTTAAATTGACAATGAAGACAGATGGTCCAAATTGAAACTCGCAATTGAATAGAAGAGTGGACCGAAGAACATAGCTGAATAAGTTGGTTGTTATATCAGTATCCAAGGTTAAGTTTCAACTTTCAATCCTTGCATGGCGGCGTATTGGCATGTCAAGTAATAAGATTTGTCCCCAACACACATGGAATACCTTTTGTCTGATTCTGATCCTGAAGTGTCCTAGTCCGTTGATTAAAACTACCGCATCATTCTTTTTGTTACGTTACGCAACTTCTCCCCCATTACCTTGGTTCAAGGGAATACAATACACTGTATTTGATCATTATAATTTTAATTGCAGCCATCGGAGGTGCAAAAATTACCAAATTCCTGTACAACGTTGATTTCAAAAGAAAAATTAGGACTCAGATTGATTCGTACTGATTTACTTAATACATCATCCCACTGAGAAAGTTTAGGACTCAACCGATTTGTCACACTGCTGGGGAAAAATTACCGAAAATGGTAGGGGTTACCAATTTGATCCCCAAAATGTTTCCCAAATGCTCCGCGAAACTTGCAACATTTGTTTATTTGAACGATCAAGCACTCGGTATTTTAAGGAATGAAGCTGCATCTTGAATTTAACTAGTTTGGATTCGAACACAACTCATTTTGATTTGAACTAGTTTTGAATTTGAGGTTGAAGTTCAGATTGATCGGAGTTCTATACAAGTTCAAATTAGAAACCAAGCTAAGCTACTGTTATGTATTTTTTATTACCTTGAAGCAAGATCTGAGAGTGGCAACAGCAAACACTTATGCAATAATCATGATTAGATGCATAATACATAACCACACAATAATAATATAAACCAACTAATTAGTAGATTGCAAGGCTTTCTCCATTCTTTGGCCCATAGCTTGGAGAGATGATTCAAGATACCAAACCAAATCCTCAAACTTCCAACCATCAACAGGTTCAGCTACAAACAACCAATTGATCTCACAACCCCTTTCATCACCATCCTCTAGCGGCATTACCTTAAAAGTAGACCTATACATCTTAAACCCCATGTTGTTTTCCATAACCTCATAGCTTAGCCACCGTTGAATCTCATCGATCTCTAACAACTTCTCATGGCACCACAAGGTGATCGGCTCATCACTACCGTCAGATGAAGATGTCCTGGTTGTTCCGCAGTAACGGATCAAGCCTGGCTGGCCATGAACTCCCTCAACTTTGTAACATTTATCAATACTTGGAAGCCATTTGTGAACGCTACAAAAATCTTGGACAAGAAGTGACCATGCTTTTTCTGCGCTTGTGTCTGTTAGTTTCGAACTCACTTTGCCTTCCCACAACTCTGCCTTGGTTTCTTCTCCCATTTTTTTTGAGAAATTTTATTTTGTAAAACTCGTAATTTGAGGGTAGATTAGCAACTCTCTATATACACAAAGAACTTGTTTGACAATATAAGCATGTAATGATGGTCCCTCCTACAGTCCTTATTAAAAGTCAGCATTGATTCATAGAATATGGTACGTGTGGTTATTTTGTGAGTTATGCCAAAAAGACCAATGTTCAAGTGACACATCAATGCTTTTGTGAAGCTGAAATGAATTAGCAGATAAACGTAGAAAACGAATGCTAATTCAAAAATGAAACGTGATGGGAAAAAAAAATCTGATCTAGAAACCTATGGCTATGTGTTAAATTTGTCGAAATTATGAATCGTAAAATCTTATTGTATTCCTTGTCAAGTACTAAAATGTGGAAAAACATCCAGTATTAGACTTTAGGAACTTGATCATGGATTAAACTTAGGTTGCTATTGTCAATGGCTCTCAGTTCATAATTTGACCTGGCAACGTGGCCATCAGAAGGCGCAGCAGAAGCGACGGAGTTCGTTATTGGTTCCATGGATTCCCAGAGCAAGGTTCTAATCCTCGGAAAGCATTGTGTTATTGTGTGTAGGTTAAAAATGTCGGTGTACAGGGGCCATATTTGCTGTGCTCTAACTTCTCTAATCTGCTAAGTGTTGGCATACCTTCCCTACCCTCATTTTTATTCCATGCTACAGAGAATGAAACGGATTGTGTGTGTTTTGCTAGATTTTAATATAATTTACTTTAATTTCAAATAAAATTAATTATGTGGATCAAAGAACCTAGCTTGCAGAATAATGTTGTGGTTGTATCACTATGAAACGATAAGTTTGAATATTAAATCCCTGCACCGTAGTCAAGGAGCCTCTTTTCACAAGGAACAATTGCAGAATAATTGAATTAATGCAGATGGTCTAATGGAATAAGTCCAGAAGAATTGATACCATAATCTTGAAACTGATAGCCGTAAATAATTAAAATGCAGAAAAGAATTAGCATATTATATTCTAATGAATAATGAGTATTTCCGAAAAATATTAGAGTACAAATTATGAACTTTATTAAAGGTTGGCATAGCTGTGCAGAGCATAAATCATCATGCTGCAATGACAAACAGGGGCGGCCGTGAGACTTAGGAGGTCCTAGTCGAAATTAGTTTAGTGGGCCTTATCGTGCATATAGGAAGCACATTCTATACTTTTCTACATTGGAGAATTGAAAATTTTGGGATCCTAAAGTGTATGTGTAAGTCTTGTTCGCCTATAGTCAAGGCCGCCACCCCTTGATGACAATAAGCATTTCTGGTTACACTTTGAGACCAATCATTTAAATGACACAACAAAAACTTTGTAAAAATGAAATGGACATGATAAACGAAGAAAATGATTATCAAATCAAAAATAAAACAAGAAACGTGATTTTAAGAATATCTGATATTCTAGAACATAGCTAGTAGAACACAATGCATGTAATTATATCGATTCAATAAGAGCTCACATACATTGTAAATTATTTGAAACAAGACAAAGGAAGAAAAAAGAAAAGAAATGCAATCAGATTGAAATCACAGCTTCCTCCATTTTCTTAGCCATGGACTCAAGTCCAAGTTGATATTTGGTGACTAAATCTTCCACTTTCCAACCATTCACCGGATCAACCACGAATGACCATTCGATGATGCATCCATGATCAGTAGCTGCAGGAGAGATTTTAATCACCGATACGTATGATTTGAATCCGATATTAGAATCCACAATCTCATAGCTTAAAGTCTGATTAATTTCATCGATGGAGATGAGTTTTTCTTTGGACCAGGCAGCGCAGCCGTCAGAAGTAGGGAGTGAACAACCCAAGCAGTAGCGAACGCAACCAAGTTGGCCATTGGATCCATGGATCCCATAGGAAGTTTCTAAACCAGTGAACCATTTGTGTAGGTTAAAGAAGTCTTTGTAAAGAGGCCATATTTGTTTTGCCTGTGCTTTTCTCAGAGTTGTAGATACTTTGCCTTCCCACTTTTTTTCTTCCATGCTACTCCACACAATATGTAATGAATGGTGCCTCCTTGCCAATATATATGTAGACCAATGGGAGATGGTATTTAGTATCCGTATGCTAAATACTGTTACTGAGCATACGGTTTTCCAGCCGTTGGATCGTTGATCCAACGGTTGGGGTTTTAAAAAAAAATCACACTGTACCGCAGAAACTTTCCGCGGTACGGGACACGTATCGCAAAAAATGCCCCATGTTTTCACATCAAAAACAGTACTGTACACGTACCGCGAAAAGTTTCCGCGATACAGTGAGTTTAGCATACGATCAGCAAACGTTTGCACCAGACCGGGACCCTCTAAATGCTATGCGATCTGTCTGGACAGTGAGATGCCTTTTAACGACTAATTGACCAGGTGAAGAGTAATCGGAACATTAATATTAAAAAGAAAAAAAAGGAATTGAGATACATTTCACATAACTAACTTTCCTAAAATGTGAATAAAATCGTGTTTTAATACATACAATATTTTCATAGAGATTAAGGTTTCTGAGGTAATCTCAGGTAAATTTTTGTGAGATTAAAAAAATTTACATACAAATACACAAGGACATTATTGTAATTACAGATAATTATATGCATTTACAAAAATACCATTACTATTTTACATAAAAATACACTAGTGCCTCAGGTAAAGTTCCTGAGGTAATCTCAGCAACTTTATTCTCATTTTCATATCTACGATGTACGCTCTTCTTAGATATTATTTTAATATGCATAATTATTTTTATAATATAAAATAATTTTATTCGATATTTCGTGAAAGTTACTTGAGATCTCAGTTCTCTATTCTCTTTTAAAAAATTATTAATCGGAACAAAAAGAGAATACTAATATGTTTACATATTTTTTTTTGAGAAAAAAGGTTCCTAAAATTAACTTTATGAGAATTTTCTAAAATTAACATTTAAAACTATATAATTTTAATTATTCATTACTTTTTATTTATAGGGTCCTGCAGGAACATTAATGATCATTAATGATTTTGATGACATGTCTTGTTTTAAATGGTTAACTTTAGGGAATTCTCCTCTTCAACCTCCCTTCACTCTTTCATTTTATAAATTTTTATTACAATATTTAAAAAGTATTTTAATTCAAATAAAATTGTAAATAGCCTCATTTCTTACCCAATACAATAGATAAAACTATCCATGTTTTATACATTGGTTATATAGTGCCTGTTTGGCACAACTTTTATTAAGGATTTATGGATTTATTTTCGGATAAAAATTTTATATTTTGATAAAAAAATTTTATACAAGTATTTAATGTATGTTTGAAATTCAATAAATTGGAAAAATAAGTTGGAAAGTTAGAAATCTCTAAATTTGTCTTAAAATAAGTTGTCTTGTTCAAGATTGAAGTGAAATTCTCTTAAAAGAAGAGCGGAGAGAAATATTTTAAAATAAAAATTTTAAAATTAAAAAAAAATATACTTTCTCTTTCCCAGTTTATCTATTTTGTTCGACTTTTGCGGATAAATTGACCAAACTTTGACTGAACTTTTCATATAATATATAATCGAAAACAATTATAAAAATTATATCACTACAAAGTACATGTAATCTATTTTGTAACACCCCAGTGGCACATCGAGTATAATACCCAAGTTGATTGAATTTAGGCTAGTTTACCTTGGCTTATTTCGGATTCATGAGGAATTCGACTCGAGTTATTATGGTATTAGAACCAACTCTCGAAAGCTTATTCGTCAAATTGCCGGAACTGGGATACGAAAGTTGGTGGTTTATCCCAAAAGGGACAGAGTTCCGGAGGTGGGATACGAATCGTCAAATTGCCGGAAGTGGGATACGAAAGTTGGTGGTTTATCCCAAAAGGGACAGAGTTCCGGAGGTGGGATACGAATCCAGCTGATATTATCCCACAATGACTGGAGAGGAACGATCCGAACCTCAATGGCTAGAAAGGAACGAGGACGTCGGGAGCTTAAGTGGGGGAGTTTGTAATACTTCAATCCCACATCGAATAGATTTCGGATCTTAGTTCAATTTATAAGGCAAAGTAATACTACTAATTACATCAACAAATCGTGATCTTTTGTACGGGCCTCCGGTGGGGTTGTGAATTACCTAAATTGATTGTATTTGGGCCAGTTTACCTTGACTTATTTTGGATTTGTGATCGGGACTTTACCCGAGTTGTCACAATTTTAATATGCATTTTTTAGTTTTTGAAAATGACGAAAGATCATTTTTAATTTACGATCAAAGTTGGGTCAAATATACAATAAAAAGTTAGAAAAGACAAATAAATTAGGACGGAGGGAATAAACATTTTTATATCCCTATCGTAAATCTGAAAAATCAATTACAAACAATAATTTGTTTGTAAATATAAAAAATTATGATTAATTTTTATAATTTTTTTTTAAATCTCATAATTTTTGTGAATCTGTTTGAAACTTTGAATCGTAGTGAATTTTTTTAAAAATTATATATAAATCTTTTCCAATAATTAATTTATCATTCAAATATTGATTTTAAAAATTTTATAATGACGATTTAAATATGTTAATATAATTATTTCATAAAAATAATTTAAAAAATATTTAGAATCTAATTTTGAATCTCAAAATGCTCTGGTTCTTTTTTCAAGGAGTTCTTCCCGGACCCTTAGGGTCTGTTTGGATTGGGGGTTGAGAAGGATTAGGTCGGGTCGGGTTTAAATTTAAAAATTCATTTTTGAGAAAATTTTAAAAGCAAAGTGTTGGATTTTTGGATTTAACATGTAAAATTATGTTAATTCTTTCGTAAACTATCAAACCCAACACTTTACTTTTCAAAATTTTCTTAAAAATGAATTTTTAAATTTGAACCCGACCCAACCTGACCCTTCTCAACCCCCAATCCAAACGGACCCTTAATCTGATTATATATATCATATATTGAAATCCTTTTATTTTGGATTGCATTTGGTTGCCATTGTATATAATTATACATTTTGCAAAAAAAATATATTATTATTATTATATTTGACACAAAATAATAAAAATTATTATTATTATGTTTGACACGAAATAAAATTAAAAAATATATATTTTGTAAAAAAAATTAATTATTAAAGAAAACCTCGAATTTCAAAAAAAAGAAAACCTCGAAATCATTTTTACAAATCCCGGTTCACTGGTTTCCTTCCCCGTTGATACTTGTTGTTGCAATTGCTGATGCACTTTGTGAAACTGGAATCTCAAGCATCGCCTCTCCGGTAAAGTCCCTTGTTTGTCTGTCTCTCTTGGTCTCTTATTATTATATGAAATAATACGCTCGTTTTTTGTGGGTTTTATTCTTCTTCAAATCCTCGTTTTCGGGGGGGGGGGGGGGGGGGGGGGTTAGATCTTGATGGAATGATGGGTTTTGGAATTGGTGATGCCCCTTATAAATCATTTTTGTATGTATGTATTTTGACAATATTTGTTTTAATTTCAAGCTAGTTTTTTTTTATGACATAAAAGTGTTTGATCAAAGTCCCCTTAGAATTTCTGTTTCCTGATTATTGCTTGTGTCTTGTGTGCTACATAGAAATACTGTATCTGTTGTATCTATATGTTGCTCTGCCATTTATGTGACACCAAGTGCTCAGCTATATGAGGATTATGTAATTCGTTGTCCAATTCGTGAAATTATCTTGATTTTTTGGATTTTATTAGATAAGTTTCTATATGTGTGTAAATGAATGGTGTTATTTAGTTCCTGAATCCATTTCTTCGTAGGTAACCAATATGATTATTCCAAAGTAAGGATTCGTATGAGTGCATAATATGCTGCTACAGTTCTCCTTGATATATTGTTGTTTTCTATTTCTATCTATTTAGGACATAAGTCCATGTCTGTCAGACTGTCATGAATCGGAAATTATCTGTTATCGATATTTATTAGATCCGCAAAACCATTTTTACAGTAGTTATGTATTGGAGGGGCTGCTGGATTGTTTAGATAATATCATTTCAAAGTTCTCATATATGTGGATTATATGATGCAACTATTCTTGAAATACTGTATAATTTCTTTTTAATTATTAGTTTAGTAACCACCATTCTTCTCTTTCTCCACAAGATTTAGTATGTATAATTAAATGAGAAGCATATAATCTGCCTATATAACCTCTTAGAGATAGATAGATCATAAATGTTCAACTGAAGCTTCAGATGTTTTGCGTTGATTGTAGCATTTTATACTTTATCATATTATATCTGTGCTGGTGTATGTAGGGCTCGAAACAAATTACTTAAAAACCATGTCTGAGCAGGAAGATGAAAATTGTCCTTGTTGAATTTTTTGTCCAGGTTTTATTTTTGTGTCGGCTCCTATATTTATTATATCTTCTTTGTGCATCGTTCATGTAGGATGTTGATATGAAGATAAGAGTTGGGCAAACTAGTTAGAGGTGAAATTATGATGTTTGCACTGACTTTCAATTGCACTAATAAGGATCATTCGTAGTTGGAGTACTTAAATTTTAAACAAATAAAATCCAATACTTCTATTGTTGGTAAAGAAACCAAGGGAGAGGAAAATGTTATGCTGTCGAAGTCTCTTGTCCTCTCTGAAGCATCAGCGTGCCACTGTGTTCCTCCACCATCGTTACCGTGCATTACACAATGGTCCAGACACGCTTGAGGAATTATTAGATAGACACATAGTGGAGAAGAAAGATAATTCCTATGACAATGATGAAAATGAAATTATAACTCGACAGAGGCTCTCTAGTACTCGTCGAGAGGCACTGAGTCTCTACCGTGATATAATTCGGGCTACCCATTTCTTCATGTGGCCTGATTCCCGAGGTGTGTTGTGGCGTGACATTCTCCGAGAGAATGCACGAAAAGAGTTTGAGGACGCCAAATTTGAGAAAGATCCAGAAATCATTACCAAACTGCTCATTGGTGGACGAGAAGCTGTAGAATCAGCGATTGATAAACTTGTAGAGAAGCAAAAGCAGCAGATTGAGAAGGAGAAAAGTGACCGTGATCGTCACTGAGTGTTATGACAGTAAGATGCCGCTAATCGTCAGGTATTCTTCTATGAGCTAATGGAATATAATTACCATCAGCTAATCACTGATGTATTAATATATTTTTCTTATAATTGGTGGTCCTTTTTTTGAAAATACTATATTTTCTCTTAGCTAAATTTACTATATCACCTGTGTTCTGTTTTGATATTTTAATTCGTTATCATAGGAACAGCTATGGCAATAGTGGTTATCACAAAATGTTATGTTTTGGATTTGATTTGTACAAGTAGCTTTAGTTGCATTATAAGATTTCAATAGATGTAGAGGTTTCAACTTAGACAACAATAATGCAGCACATGAATCTCGTATGTTAATGAAATGTGTGATTTACTCATATATTTTGTATCTTTTGGTCACCGATGTGATTTAATTTTTCTCTTCTTGGCATTATCAGTGATTTTATTGTCTACCTCAACTACGTGGCTACTTGGTTATATGGCTCTATCTCTCTAATTATAATGAGGTTACCGCTGTAACTTGTAGACGGTCAGTGCGGAGTTAAACATGGGATAGTGTGGTCTAAAGCCCGCACTACAACCAAAAAATATACATATGACTACTTAATACAAAAGCATTTTAGCCCCTACAAAAAAATATCTCAAAGACATTAACTTACAAATGTTTGTCCTATTTTAGCCCCCACAATTAAAAATTTCTGGCTCATGTAGATGATAATTCTACGTGCATGAAATTATGTATATATATAATGATGTGCAGCAAACTGTACTACCTGTATAATACTTACATTAACCTACCCAAATATTGTAGATCTGTAGAATATTATGCAGATATGCACTAGAAGAAAAGTTTAAGAGCTACCTACCCGCATCATAGAATTGTCTGCACTCAAGATGACTATTTGCTAGACATGTATATTATGTGAGAGTTTTAAAGTTCTAAGAGTTTTGCTAGTTAGAAATTTATATTTCTGTAGCCTTTATGAGCAAAATAGTCACAAACGGTCTCATGATAGGTTTCACTGTTGCAGTAATGTTCGAGATCCATATTTAGGGGCCATCTTACTGGTGTTTGACCAAAATTTACTGCTGATGCAAAAATCGAGTTCAGCTCTCTCAGTAACATAAAAATTGAACACGGGAGTTTAAGAAAGAGCAAATAATCTTTTGTGCTTGAGTTTTTTTTTTTGACAGTTTGAGGTTCTTTACATAGGATGTATTTAAAGAAATCTCTTTTCCCATTCCACAAAAATGGTGAAGAGGTACATTGTGTTTTTGGAACCGCAGTTGGCTGCAGTCTTTCGTATCAACCATTGTGCTTTTCATGCTTCTAGTTCTCATAATTGCTAATATACTGCATTGTCTCATATTAACTATTGTGCTATCCATGCTTTTAGTTTTTGAAGGCACTAACTTTGCTGCTCTCTTTACCATTGTGCTTTTTGTGCTTCTAGTTCATGGATCCCCATCTCCCAGTCAGCTGCTTCAACAGATATTCTTCTCTGATTCTAAATCTATTCAGTTCAAGTTGCAAGAGCATTAGGAATGATATATTCCAGAATATGTATTCCACAATCCAAGTCATACTAAGATGGGATAATATCCATCCAAAGTTTTATTACAATGTCATAGTAGGAACTAGGATGTTTACAAAATAGATTTTGTTGACTTTGCAATGGGTTATGTAAACACATGACCTAGTTAAAAGTATTAGCTTGTGTACTAGTTTAAACATCTTTTTCTGCAAAACCAGCTACAATGTTCCGTGGCCTGTTCATCAGATTTTCTTGAAGCTCTAAGTGATCCAGTCCGTACAATATATTCTTTAAAAGTCTGATCAGTGCTTCTGAGTCGAATTGCTTGACCGCCTAATCTGGTGCATTGTGCGTGCATGATGGGAAGTGAGATGGCTTTACTAGATGGTTGTATACTCTAAGCAAATATATATATTTATTTTCGGTAGATATAAGAATGACATAAATTAACATGTCTGTTCATCTATACGAATATCCAAATTCAGACCCTGGTAAGAACTAAATACAGATGGATTAAATATGATTGCGCCAAGAAAACAGGATCCTTAGATCATTCTAAGAGATGAGTTATGAGTTGTTTATACTGCAGATTTAATGATCGGATGCTTCCTCTCAACTCTCCAGGTGTTTGTACTTCTGTCCCCCACGTTTCTATTGAATTTATTACTTCAAATTGTACAGAATGCGGTGTGATTAGATGTTGTTTTAAAAAAAAATCCGTCTATACTCGAAAAAGGAATTTTTTTTTTTTTTTAAGGAAATACGGTTGCATACTTGCATAGCCAAAATTGTGATCTGTGTATATTTTTCTGTGTTTCTATTTAACAATCTAATTTCGTACTATCAAAATTTCCTAATCCCAAGTCATTCTCAAGCTGAATATAATCTGCACCAACTGCCCAAAGTCATGAAATATGTGAATGTAGTAATATTATTATAGCATTAATTAGTACATTAACAATACTATATGAGATAACTTATACTCCACATTATAATTGTTTATAAACAGAGTTGTTTTGGTTGTATATACTTGATTGTAATTTGGTGAATTAATAATAAGAGCAAATTTGATTATTCTCAAAGTCTGTTTCGCACTCTAGAAGTTCCGTTTGTACCTAAAGTAATTTGGTGAATTAATAATAAGAGCAAATTTGATTATCGTCAAAGTCTGTTTCGCACTCTAGAAGTTGTCAAAGTCTGTTTCGCACTCTAGAAGTTCCGTTTGTACCTAAATTCTTGTACAAGGGAGTCTTGGTACAAGTTACTGTAATGTAAAAATACCATAACATTGGGTTGTTCCCACTTAATTATCAGTCTAAAGTCAACATAACACGTTGCGCTATAGATGACGGTATAGTTTTGGTGAGCATCCCGAATATTAATTTAAGCGGTGCGGGTGGTGTGGTTTTTCTCCAAAACCGCGAACCAAACCGCGCATGCGGTTTACTCAAATTTCCAAATTGCAACCGCACCGCAAAATTTTAAAATCGCGTAAACCATACCACTAAAATGCGGTGCGGTGTGGTGCGGTTCACCGCGATTTATACCTTCGATTAAAATAACTTATTATATCTAAATAAGTACATAAATTCCAAACCTGAATTATCGCAGAAACTTAACATACTCCACTTGATTAACAAAATCATTCAGAAACATACTCTTAAGTCTTAAAGTACAAAGTTTAATACACTAGAATTAGAATAACACCCTAAAAAGGTGAAAACTGGAAAGTGAAGAAAATGAAAAACAAGGAATAAAACCAAGCCCTTGTCTTTCCCTCGTGCCAAGTGTAATATACGTGAATTTTTAATAATAATAATAATAATAATAATAATAATAATAATAATAATAATTAGAATCAGAATTAAAATAAAAGAATATGATTAATTATATTAGTTAATTAGAAAAGAATTAGTATTGGAGTCCTATTAGTAATCCATCTGTGGCTATATATATACATCTAATATATCAAGTCTAACCCTAAAAAGATATTATTAAAAGCTGAGGCTGGAGAATAGAGACGAAAGAAAAAGACCCAATTGTGTGTGTGTCGTGCGGCTAGTAGCAAGCAACAAGAGGTACTATTACTTATATTATGTTTTGTCTTTATTGTCAAGTAGTGATTTCTTTAAATCTATTGTCATGCTTCCTGGTATAATAATTACACATATACTCTGTTTTTGATGCTTTGTGTCTCTGAGTGTGGTATGCTTTGCATTAATGATTCTTATGCTTTAATTTTCGGTTTACGTGATAAATTGTACTATTAAAATATATTATACATATGCGAACTCTTGTTTTGTTTAATATTATAATGATTTTGGTATTATACCATGAGTTTCTGGAGAATACGAGTTAGTAGATTTATTAATTTGATATTATGAGATATTTGTATTGATTTTACATTCCAAATCTATTAGTTACATTATAAATTAGTTTTATGAATACTAGCTGCTATTAAAATAATTTAATTGAAGCATGTGTGCTATATTTATTTGTATTGTTTTTCAATTATTTATTTATATGTATAAATAATTTTAAAAGGATAAACCATACTATGCATCTTGTGGTCAGTCTATGTCAAGTTGGTGTAAAGTTTGTAACACAGGAGAACGAGTATTTGTTGGATTTGTGTAAGGTTTATATTTATGAATAAATAAAGGGTAAGATTCTGGGGGTGTCAAAATCTATGCTATAACCTGTACGGCCATGCAATGTCAAATTAGTATAGATTTAATTTTTGATTTAAGTATTAATTAATTTAAGAAATAATGTATAATAAATATAAATTGTAATTTTGTAATTAGATTGCGGGACTGGAGTTTAGAGGATCGTCTGTGAATTTCGTTAGTATTTTAGTTGCTATTTTCGAGGTACGGATTCTCTCTCCTTTTTATTCAGCGCTATTCCTTTTAGGATTAGTAATATTAAATTTGTTTTGCCCTCAAATATATTCACTTGGTTTTGACTGTTTTGATTTTGAAAAATATTTTGACTCGTTGATTTTGGAAAGTGATTTTTATACTTGTTTTGAAAATATTTAAATATCTGTTTCTGCGACTTTCTGAAATTTTGCAAATTATATATTTGTTGGAAGTGTTCAAATATTTGTTTATTGTGATTTTAAAGATTTTGCGAAATGTTTTATTTGAACCCTTAGCGATATAGGGTATACCGAGTTAACCAGCTGTAGGGGTACTACAGCCATGTCATTGCGGCACCAGTGACATGACACTTCCGTGGCAGTGTGATTGGTCACGGCGTATCCTTCTGATAGCTCAGGTGGCGAGCTTTTGCGCATTTTGATATTTGTTTCAGGATACGTGGGTGCACCCAGATTTTGATTTGATTTGTGATTTGATTTGGCGGTGACGTTGTATATGCCGTACACGTTATCCGGTTTGTTGCATACATTACGGTACCCTATGATGTATGTATTTGTATCTGTATCTGTTCTGA
Organism: Kitagawia praeruptora; assembly: GCA_037693485.1. Taxonomy (NCBI): domain Eukaryota; kingdom Viridiplantae; phylum Streptophyta; class Magnoliopsida; order Apiales; family Apiaceae; genus Kitagawia; species Kitagawia praeruptora. The sequence goes on along the minus strand of CM075352.1, from coordinate 60,854,742 downwards.
TCTCGGTATGAAATATCCTAAACCCTCGTTGCTTCAGCCATGCATATTTTAAAATAAATGTTTTATTATAACTGTCAAATATACTTATCTGTTTTTCTGTTTTATAAATTGTATTCCAAATCCGTACTGGGCGTTTGGCTCATGCCGTATTCTTTTTCTGGCAGGTGCTTAGGGGGAATCTGGGATTGTGTGATGGAGAGCTACCCTTATTCCATTGATTAGGACTTATGGACTTCTAGCGTTATTTAGACTTGAACACTTATTTAGAGATTTTAGTTTTTCATATTTATTGGCTTGAACTGTAATTTGGAGTATTAATATTATTTGGAGGTAATTAGACTATTTAATCATTATTTAGAGATTGGTTTTAGTGCTCTGTTTGCTGATTTATGGATTATTCGTAATATCTCCTCTCATTTTAGGAAAGGGGTGTTACAAAGATGGTATCAGAGCTTAGGTTCTTTCTTGTAGAAAACCTATTTAGGTTGACCTGTGAGTTTGGGTAGACGTTAGGATGGGTTTCCATATTTTTAAAATTCTTTCAGTTTTGTTCATTTGAGAACTATTTTACTTTTATGATATTTTCCAACTACTTCGGCCCATCTCTTTGTTGTGAACTTTATTCAAATATGTTTATACATGGATTCTTTTTTTTTTATAGGAGTGATTTTTATTTTTATTTTTTTTTTTTCGATTATGGTTCTACTCGGTCTATATATAATTTCTTTGTCTTCAATTCAGTACCTTTGAGTTTTGTCCTTGTTAGTGAGTCGTCTTACATTTTTAGAGGTCCTAAAATGAATGCTACTATTTTTGAGTATCAAGAGTGTTAGATAATTGTAAGAGTGTGTTGCTTTTGAGGAAAATGCATCATTTATCAATCGTTTGAGTATAGTTTGGTTGAGTATAATTTGTGCAACAATTTGTTTGTAAGGAAAACAAAGGATCTTTGAAGACACTGACATATTAGAATTTATTTAATAACAGCCTTAAGTCATTGGAGTCTTAAAAATTTTGTTAGTTTTACTAGAGATAAAAGTTTTAGATAAAAATTGTGTTAACTTTAATTTTACTCGAGGATAATATGATATTAGTTTAGATTGTGATTTTGTAAACCATGTGTAGGTCTGTGAGGTGTGGATGTAGTTTGTTAGTATATGTGATAATTAATATCTCTTGAGTACTACCTTTATCTTCTTATTAATTTTTGTAAATTATTTTAAATTTTGAATATCTATTTGTTTCATGTTTGTGAGTCATTCTTATATTTTGAATTATCGATAAAAAAAGGTCTATGTGCACTTTCATTTGCTTATTCCAATTAAGTAAACTTTAAGTCTTCTTGAATACAAATCTTTGGTATTTATATTTATCTATTTGTAATATTTCCGAATTTGCTTATTTTTATAATTTCTCATACTCATATATGTTTTAGTAGTTAACTTGTACGATTATAGTATATTCACATTGTTTTGATACTGGTAGCCTCCATTTTTTTTTACTACTAGAAATTTTTCCCCTCAATTTTATTCAAATTATGCCTAAAACACTCATTTTAAAATTTCATAATTTAATTATTTTATTTTGGGGATGCTCAAAATAAATAATTAAATGAAATGGTATTATTAATTTTAGGGACGCCTGAAATTAATAATTCGAGAAAGGAATGTAAGTGTTGTGTATTCTAAGATTTAAAAACAAAAAGTATCAAGGTATTTGGAATTATTTGTATTGTATGTTATCTAGCTAGCGACCGTCATTTGGCATCCCAAATAAGTTTTAAAAACATATAAATATTTTTGAGTTTTAACTTTAATTTCATTTTTTTTTCTTTCTTAGTATAAAGAATTATTCAAAGACCGATAATTTTAGTTTAATATGTAGTAACAGTCGAATTCTTTTCTTACTATGCAATTGGACAATGATTCTCTTTAATGTTTTTAATTATATGTATCTAATAAAATGTTTAAGTGTTATAATTTAACAAGTTCAGTAGAACTTGGATGGGATTAAATTATTTATTATAATATATGTTGTAAGCAAGTTATTTAATATTTAGTTTTGTGCTTTAGATTTATTAATGTTTGGAATTACTAATTTTTGTTTTTCCTATATATTTGTTTCATGTTAAATGCTTATGCATTTGATCTATATAGTTTACACGTGTTGACTGTTTTATATTGAGTTAAATATTATTTATATTTATTTACAATATATGATAATTTAATTTATTTCAATTTGGATATATTTTGTTATGACCGTATCTCATAATCTGTACACAGAAATAGTGAATACGTAGAGAGACATATGTTGTTAATTTTGATAATTAAAATAAATTAATATCACTAGTGAACCTTAAATTAGGAGTTGTATTGTGTATTTAGCCGCACTAATCACTAGAGAGAACCATGAGACGAAAAAAAAACATACGTGAGGGAGAGTGGAGAAAGAACAAGAAGGATGATATATGTTTCATCATTTTAGTCAGGTACAAGGAAAGTTACATCATGTAATTATGTGTTATGTCTAATGGATGAATTTAATTATTTTCTAGCCTATTATTTGTTAGTTGTATATTCATGCATATTAGTTCATGGTTTTATTTTTTTAGAGTGAAACAAGTTATGTGATATTTCATAGAGTACAATAAGTTTATATCATTGATTTGAGCAACATGCCTCGATTAATTGTGATTTAATTTATATTTTAAATTGATTAATCAAATGAAATTTTTTTTTTTGAAATCTTTTACATAATGTTCGAAATGGTATATGTATATGGGATTTTTTTTCTTTTTTGTACAAACGCAAAAGTCAATATTGTCATGTATTTTATTATTTATATTTTTACATTTTTATTAAATTGTTTTTTTTAAAAAAACAGTACGTTACTTTGTAAACATACACCGATTACATGTCATCATTTGATTTTGGTTCACTCTTGACTAGTTCCGGAGTGGTTGTGCTAATTAATAAATTTTCTAATTATTTATATTTGTTAACTGATAATTGCTTATATATATAATTGTTTTATTAGTTTATAATAATCTAAGTGATTTTTTTTTGGCTATTTTACTAGTTGAGTGTGCTTATCTGGTAGGGTCTGGGCAACCTTGATTGTCTGAGCTACTTTGTTCATATTATTTAGTTAATTTTTTTTTTGGGCATTAGTTCATGTAATAGTTATCATTGTCATACAATTATTATTATACGTTCAGTAATTTTTTTTAGTCTATTAAATTAATTGTACTCTTGCTTGGTGTTTTTTTTATTACGATTACTACTAATATATAAATATGTTTAATATTAATATATGACTAAAAAAAAATTCATTTTCAAATTTAGATTGGTACTACTAGCTATAAACCTGACTTTGAATATTTTAAAATTGACTTAACAATTATATCATGTACGAATTCATTGTTTCCTCCCTCTCTATTTAATTAGTAAATATTCGTTGGTTTAAAATTTTTGGGACGTTATTTACATGAAGAGACTTGCCATATTCAAATTGATCAAAAAAAAAATTATGTGGATTAACATATCTTGATGGATTTGAACCCTATGAATTTTGATTCTTGGAAATGCCATTTGTTTTTAGGGTGTGTTACTTTTGGTGTAAGAAGAACAACTTAGGTTAAGATATGTTGATCTTTTGATGTTATAAAGAATTCGAATTATGGAAGTTGTTTATAGAGTAGAACTAACAACACAGTTATTTCATGTCCCTCTAGAGGGATTATAAGTACAGAAAATTTCACTTGGCTATGTATTTATTCTATACCATTAGAGGGTTGATTTATTGTGAAGAGGAAGTAGAAACATTTTCAAAAAAAAAAAAAAAAAAAGGAAGTAGAAACTATTTTAGCTCGAGAGGAGTAAGTTACGAGAATTTTTTTTTATCTCATTTGTTAAAATTTTATTAAAAAAATCAATGAGAGAGAAGAGAAGGAGAAAAATACGTGAAAATTAGAATAAACTCTACTAGTAAGAGATATTCACAATTATTCAAATTAGGTACAAGTTTTAGTTTCGTTTGATTCCGGGGACGGAATCCTTTTTAAGGGGGTATATATGTAATATACGTGAATTTTTAATAATAATAATAATAATAATAATAATAATAATAATAATAATTAGAATCAGAATTAAAATAAAAGAATATGATTAATTATATTAGTTAATTAGAAAAGAATTAGTATTGGAGTCCTATTAGTAATCCATCTGTGGCTATATATATACATCTAATATATCAAGTCTAACCCTAAAAAGATATTATTAAAAGCTGAGGCTGGAGAATAGAGACGAAAGAAAAAGACCCAATTGTGTGTGTGTCGTGCGGCTAGTAGCAAGCAACAAGAGGTACTATTACTTATATTATGTTTTGTCTTTATTGTCAAGTAGTGATTTCTTTAAATCTATTGTCATGCTTCCTGGTATAATAATTACACATATACTCTGTTTTTGATGCTTTGTGTCTCTGAGTGTGGTATGCTTTGCATTAATGATTCTTATGCTTTAATTTTCGGTTTACGTGATAAATTGTACTATTAAAATATATTATACATATGCGAACTCTTGTTTTGTTTAATATTATAATGATTTTGGTATTATACCATGAGTTTCTGGAGAATACGAGTTAGTAGATTTATTAATTTGATATTATGAGATATTTGTATTGATTTTACATTCCAAATCTATTAGTTACATTATAAATTAGTTTTATGAATACTAGCTGCTATTAAAATAATTTAATTGAAGCATGTGTGCTATATTTATTTGTATTGTTTTTCAATTATTTATTTATATGTATAAATAATTTTAAAAGGATAAACCATACTATGCATCTTGTGGTCAGTCTATGTCAAGTTGGTGTAAAGTTTGTAACACAGGAGAACGAGTATTTGTTGGATTTGTGTAAGGTTTATATTTATGAATAAATAAAGGGTAAGATTCTGGGGGTGTCAAAATCTATGCTATAACCTGTACGGCCATGCAATGTCAAATTAGTATAGATTTAATTTTTGATTTAAGTATTAATTAATTTAAGAAATAATGTATAATAAATATAAATTGTAATTTTGTAATTAGATTGCGGGACTGGAGTTTAGAGGATCGTCTGTGAATTTCGTTAGTATTTTAGTTGCTATTTTCGAGGTACAGATTCTCTCTCCTTTTTATTCAGCGCTATTCCTTTTAGGATTAGTAATATTAAATTTGTTTTGCCCTCAAATATATTCACTTGGTTTTGACTGTTTTGATTTTGAAAAATATTTTGACTCGTTGATTTTGGAAAGTGATTTTTATACTTGTTTTGAAAATATTTAAATATCTGTTTCTGCGACTTTCTGAAATTTTGCAAATTATATATTTGTTGGAAGTGTTCAAATATTTGTTTATTGTGATTTTAAAGATTTTGCGAAATGTTTTATTTGAACCCTTAGCGATATAGGGTATACCGAGTTAACCAGCTGTAGGGGTACTACAGCCATGTCATTGCGGCACCAGTGACATGACACTTCCGTGGCAGTGTGATTGGTCACGGCGTATCCTTCTGATAGCTCAGGTGGCGAGCTTTTGCGCATTTTGATATTTGTTTCAGGATACGTGGGTGCACCCAGATTTTGATTTGATTTGTGATTTGATTTGGCGGTGACGTTGTATATGCCGTACACGTTATCCGGTTTGTTGCATACATTACGGTACCCTATGATGTATGTATTTGTATCTGTATCTGTTCTGATCTCGGTATGAAATATCCTAAACCCTCGTTGCTTCAGCCATGCATATTTTAAAATAAATGTTTTATTATAACTGTCAAATATACTTATCTGTTTTTCTGTTTTATAAATTGTATTCCAAATCCGTACTGGGCGTTTGGCTCATGCCGTATTCTTTTTCTGGCAGGTGCTTAGGGGGAATCTGGGATTGTGTGATGGAGAGCTACCCTTATTCCATTGATTAGGACTTATGGACTTCTAGCGTTATTTAGACTTGAACACTTATTTAGAGATTTTAGTTTTTCATATTTATTGGCTTGAACTGTAATTTGGAGTATTAATATTATTTGGAGGTAATTAGACTATTTAATCATTATTTAGAGATTGGTTTTAGTGCTCTGTTTGCTGATTTATGGATTATTCGTAATATCTCCTCTCATTTTAGGAAAGGGGTGTTACACCAAGCCCCCTCATATCTATGTCCATGTGCAAAGCTGTAAACTCCAAAGCCATGCATTTTGTCTGCATAATATTCTCCAGCGTATACATCCCCATTTCTGGCTTCTGCATATCATGCAACAACATTCTTAAAGGAAATAATATACAGAAACAAATGGATATGCTTTAAATTACTATGCTACATGCTAATATATTAATATCATATCAACATTTGGGAATCGTTTCGAGATATGAGATATCTAACATTTTCCCAATTATATATATTGCCAACTCTTAAGATTTTTATTTGTTTTGTAAATAACTAAATACAGGTTATAAACTAATAAGTATTCTAATGAAAGCAGTGTTCTAAAAAGCAGATTAAGTGAACGTCTACGCGTCCGCCTAGGTGGAATCGGACCATAAAACGTTTCGATACGTCTAGGCGGAATCGGACCATAAAACGCTTCGATTTTGTACTAATCGAGTGATTAAGCGTTTTTGAAAATTAAGTGGACTATTAAGTGGATTAGGCGGCTATTAAACGATTTAAGTAGTCATTAAGCGAATTAAGCGGGCAAAGAGATGTTGATCTGCTAATTTTTAAATTTTGAATATATTAATATTTATTATAATATGAATATAAATATATTAAAATAATAAAATATTTCATTTTTATGAGAAGCATTTTATGTTTAGATTTTTATTACTTAATTATTATATAATTTTGATTCACATATAATAATATTATATTTAAAAGTTTAAAATATATATTATTAATCTGCTTAATGATCTGCTTAAAATTTTGCTTAAATGTTCGTTTAATCGCTAGAAGGTACTTCTAACATTTAGAACCGCTTACCGCTTTTTAGAACACTGAATGAAAGTATGTATTTTTGAAATTTTTTGAGATAAACAAAAATTGAATTCAAAAAGTGAAAGGACGGTAACCGGAAGGAAATTTGGACAACAATTTTAAGAAATGGGATGGTGACTTGTCTGATTATTTATTTTCAGAGTAGTGCTAGTAACTCAAATTGGTACCAAAAAAAGGTATAAAATGACATGGCATGGGTGATTTGGTAGTATGGAAAGATTTAATTGATGAAATTAATGTGTATACTTAATTATAACTAATCAAATTAAGACACATGTCATTTTATAAAGTTTTTTGTACCCAATTTGGAATCCGTAGCATTTTTTGTTTTGCTGAGTAACTTGTCTGAATTTCGTCGGCAGAAGTTAAGTACTACAAGTACAACATACTAAAATATAGGGACCAGCATTGTCTGCAAATCTAAAAGAAACAAGATTGATTAGTTTCTTCTTTCTTTTAAGTTTTGATATGAAATTATATTTGAACAAAATTCTTCCGAAAAATGACATATTTATCATATTTTTCACACTTTAATTATTAAAATAACAATTGTTTTTTTATGAGGGTTATTAATACCCATCTTTTACCTTGTAGTTAAATGCGTACTATAATTTTCATCATATCTGCTCATAACCAGTTCAAAATATACGCCATCTTCAAGATAAAAATATTAATCCATTACCAATGCTTGAAGTTTGAATTCTGTGAAAACCTAATCGGGTGAGTGTATCTATAATATAGGTGAGTATATGTATAATTATAATAAGCATTTTATAAATACGTGTTAGACTTATTACAAATTTGTGTAATGCGTATTAAAGGAAAATAAGTAAACTAAATAACATCAATTATCCAGAATTCAAATACGTAATATAAATAGGATAAATTTTTTTCAAATGCGTAATAGATAACACTCTTTCAAAAAATACGTAATAATGTTCCCTCAAAAAGAAAATACGTAATAATGTAATACATTGATAGATATGATCGCATATTTTACTTATAACATTAATGCTTTTGGTCTTTATCCTATTTTTTCCGTCAATTGAATTCCATCATGGAGGCAAAGATTACGATTCTAATTTCTATGAATGTGCATGAATCGTTGGAATATTTGATTAATATCTGTTTTTTTCCCAAGTTAATATATGAAATTTCACGATACGCCTGGATTGATTATTGATCGAAAATTTATAATCGTTCCTTTCTAATTTAATGATATGATATTATTTATTAGACTCCACCTAGAATTTGAGAGCCGGGATCTATGTCCCCTTCCTCCGTGTTTCATTTGTGTCTCCTGTTGTTTTTAATACAAAAGAAAATGTTCTTGTGAAGCCCATTTTTATTAAATGGGCCCCGTAGAGGTACTCTTTTTGTATTAAAAAGAGAAGGGGACACAAAGGGGATATGGAGGAAGGAGACAGAGTATCCGGACCCAAAATTTGATTCAGACCTTATACTCGCACATTTCTAATTTGACTTGGATGACTCAGAATTTCGTCAAAAATTATGCTAGACTTCTGGCGAGTTTCATCTTCACGAATTTTTAAAATCAGCGGATTAACACCCCCAAAAATTTAGGTAATTTACCAATAATGCTGAAAAAATCAAGTTTTTTTGCCAAAATCTATGCTATTATATAAATTAGCTTCAATTCCCGTGCAAGGCACGGGATTGTTCTATTTTATAATTGATATTGCAGTTTTTCTCGTTACGTTTTGATATTAATATTAGTAATTGATATTGTGATGATTAAATTTTTTTTAGTTTAGCGCGTTCTTTTTTAACCAATATTTATTTTATTCTCGTTTCAAGATCTCCCATTTTGGTTAAAACATTCAAATGTACTCTTTATTTTTCCAAAGTGCTCATAGTCATATATTTCTTGAATTTGATATTACAGAATGTCAAGAAAGTATTAGACACATTTTCATAAAGTAAAAATACTAAATTAAAGTACACAAAATCTATAGATTGCATAGCAAAAATATGTATTAGCAATCTGAAATTAATGTTCCAATATTATTTCTTCAATTATAATGAGTTCAAAGGTTTCTATACTCGTACGAGACACAAACTTCTTCGAATGTTTAGTTAATTGCAATGTAACGAAAGTGTTGTAATTAAGTAGATAGTATTAAATAAACATATTAAATACGAATTAATTAATGTATGTTAATGAATGCACATATTAAATATGAATTTTAATTGATGTGTATTAATGAATGTAGAGGGGCAAAAGGGTAATTTTGAATGGATTAAAATAGTACATGTTGTGGTATTATATATATAATAGATTTCGAAACATTAAAAATTTTTGTACTTGTTTTTTGGTATTTAGTGAATTTACTTATTTACTTATTTATCCTTCATTATAAAGAAACATAAATACACATAAAATAAATAATAACATAATATAATTAATGGTTTGGTACCTATTTTTTGGTACTTCGTGAATTTACTTATTTATCCTTCATTATAAAAAAAAATAAATACACCTAAAATAAGTAATAAGATAATATAATTAATGGTAATTAGTCAAGATATTACCTTTTATAAACACCTAAAAACATCAATCGTATCATATCTTTCCATCATTAATATTTTCTTTCGAACTAAAACGCGTTAACATTAAAAGTTTTGGTACATATTTCTTGGTACCTGTTTTTTGGTACCTACACCTAAAATAAATAATAACATAAAATAATTAATGGTTTGGTACCTATTTTTTGGTACTTCGTGAATTTAATTATTTATCCTTCATTATAAAGAAAAATAAATACACCTAAAATAAGTAATAAGATAATATAATTAATGGTAGTTAGTCAAGATATTACCTTTTATAAACACCTAAAAACGTATCATATCATTCCATCATTAATATTTCTTTTCCAACTAAAACGCGTTAACATTAAAAGTTTTGGTACATATTTCTTGGTACCCGTTTTTTGGTACCTATTTTTTGGTACTTCGTGAATTTACTTATTTACCCTTCATTATAAAGAAAAAAAATACACCTAAAAGGCTAAAATAAGTAATAAGATAATATAATTAATGGTAATTAGTCAAGATATTACCTTTTATAAACACCTAAAAACATCAATCATATCATATCTTTCCATCATTAATATTTCCTTTCGAACTAAAACACGTTACGTTTTTAATTTAAAACAAATCTTACAATCATTAACATATACCCGAAAATATCACACCATAATTTTCAATAAAAGTATAACAGCTAGAATAAATAATAACATAATATAATTAATGATAATTAGTCGATTAACATAATAAACTTAATGGTAATTAGGCAATTGAATCATTAAAAGTTTTGGTACCTTTTATAGCACCATAATGTTTAACAATATAATTATATTAATATTATTAGTATAATTTTATTAATTATATTAATTTTAATATTATTATATTAATATTATTAGGTTATTAATTAAAATCCTTATTTTCCTTAGAAATATCATGGACAACAATAATTTCACTTTTTCTAAAAACATTACAAGCAATTTATTTAGTAAAATAACATAATTAACTTATAATTACTATAAACTAATCAATTACGTTTCTGACCTAAAACATGTTACCTTTTTTATTTTCTCTAACCAAATTCTCTATTTTTCCAATTATATCATGACATTCTATCTAATAAATAAAAAAATGATTTTATAATTACTAATAATTAACCGATTACCTTTTTCAACTAAAATCCATCATCTTTGCTAAATTTCTAACTAAAGTCCATCATTTTCTAGAATTATCACGAATAATATTTATATAATTATCATCAAATAATCTCATTTAAAAATTTAAGCCACCAAAAATCATGTTTTAAAAAAATTGATTCAAATAATGAAAATTTTTCATATAATATCAAAAAAAATCCGTGTTGTAAGAACCTGTATTTTTATTTGTGGTAATATATGTTTAATCGTGGATTTATAAGACGAGTTGATATTTTTATAATTGCCGTTAAGTGGATTTACGAGAAGAATTAAACGTCCTCGTATTTTGAGCTGTTATATTACTTAAATTTATTGATAAGTGGATATACGTGTTAACTGGTTAAAAGAAGTCTTTTATATGCTTTAGATGTATTATGTGTTGTTTTAAAACGATCGTTTCGCTTTTTCGAAAAGTACAGTGGTGAAAACATTTTTTCGGCGGGCCGCAGGCCCGAAACCCTATTTTTTGCGTTTTTAGAACTCCGTAACTTCAAATTCGTTCGAACAAGTTTTAAATGACTTGTTATTTAAATTATAATTTATTTCCAGAGTTTTGAAATCGCTCGAATTCGAATCGTTTCGTTTGGAGCAAAACTCGTCATTCGTTCGACGTACAGAAAGGCTGTTATTCGACAATTAACGGAGCAGACAGCATGCCAGACAAGAATCACTATTCCAAAAAGTTAAAGTTTGCTTTTCCCTTATTTCCTCCAGCTTTTCCAGATTTGTCTCAGCACACCATCTGATCAATCATATCATTTTTTTTCTTAAAAATTAAGAAATGCTCTCCAAAAATAATTCAACATAAACATTCATCAATTCAATCTTCAATTTGGAGGCTTTCCCGGAATTGAAATTCAACGTTCTTGGGCTCAAATTAAAGGTATGAAAATCCAGTTTCTAAATATGTGCCCAGAATTCGTGGGGGATCAATATTTGATTTTATATAATTTTTACAAAATTCGAATTTAAAGATTCAAAACTATGATTTTTCGTAAACTTGATTGTTTATGTGATTTGATGATTCCATGTAGTAGATAATTTTCTCCTGGTCAGTTTGGTATATTATATGTTAGATTTTGAGTTCGTTAAACATGTTTAAACGTGGTTTGATTATTTCAAATTGTTCTTGAGTGTTCTTGACTATTTTTCGCCGGAGAAATCGTTTGGAGATATCTGGGCAGAAACAAAGCTTGTAGATAGATAGATCGTGTGAATTAGAGTCGATTAGTATATATGTGGTGAACGGAAGGGGCCGGAATCTCCTCGCCGGAGGTTGGCGGCGCCGGGCGGCGGCGGTAGCAGTTCGCCGGGGAAGATGAACGGAAGAGACAATTACATATTTGGATTCCTTGTAAAAAAAATAGATGGAATAGGCTCTTGAATCATGTCAATCGGATTAAAAATGAATGAGTTATGAGTGGTCAAAGTTTGGCCATTAAAGTTGACTTCGGGGAGAGAGAAAATCAAATGGATGTGGTGAAGAAGATGATGATGTGGCGAGTTCTGATTGGCTATAATATTAAAAATTAGTTTTTAATTTATTTGAGGGATTAAATGAAAGAATTTGGAGAAGTGTTTAATATGAAAGTTTAAGTAAATAATTTTCTGGACTTATTGGTGTAGTTAGATCTTGGGTTTGAATTATAAAATAGTTCATTGTCCAGTTTTATTTATTTGATTTTAATTGTTTTAATTTAAAAAAAAATTCATATTTAATTCATTATTAATCAGAAAAATGTGAAATCAGTTTCTAAATTTTCAGAAAAATATTTTCTGTATTATTTAAAAAAAAAATCGGATTTATCCAAAATTATTATTTATTTTAAGATTTTTGGAATCATTTCCTTAATTATTTAAATGTAGAATTTAATACTTTAATTATATTAAATAATTTCGAATAATAATTTAAATTGATTTAATTATTCGAGAAATGAGATCATTTATCGAATAATTTTATTCATTAATTATTGTTTAATTTAATTAATATAATTGAGGTTATTTAATTCCAAATTATCCCGTTTTGAGTTTTAAATGCTTTAAAAATATTAGAAAAATCCTAAAAATTATGAAAATTGTTTTAAAAATATTTCGAAGCGAGATTTAATTTATGACGAGGTTTGGACTTGTGTTAAAAATAATTGTAGAGTTCCATTAATTGATTACGTGATCTGAATGTGTCCGCTAGGGCAATATAAATGTTACGTGCTAAATGAATTATGTAAATTATGTGAATTACATGAAATACGTGGAATGAATAGTGAGATGTATTAGTATTTGATTCGAGACCTTTATTATAGAGTCGAGTCAGAGGAGCAAAGGAAAAGCTAAAGCAGAAGGTTACGAGAATATTTAGACGGACTTGACCTTATTATCAGGCAAGTATTTTTCTATCACTTGTTATCCTATTAAATATACAAATGCTATGCCATGTATCCCTTTAAATTATTGTTCAAGAAATCATTCTTAAGTTATTCACAGCATGAATCCATTGAATTATTCTTATTAACTTTGACGAGATTCATTTAAATTATCATTGACGATTCATTTCAACCTTTTTAGGCATTCGCTCTAGTCGATGCCTTATTACTCTTGATTAATTATTATCACCCAGATTGTGGCGTTCGACTTCGTCGACGCCTATAATATCGTTGCATTCGATTTACCCATTTCTTGTATCGATCTAGACAACACTTATTGTTATTATTGTTGATTCTTCATTATCACCCCATTGTTGTATCGAACTCATCGATACTAGATGTTGTACCATTTGTTATCGTACATTCACTTTGAGTTGTTTTCCTGGAACGTGAACTTCCAGTGATTGTTGTGATCGAGGTTGTCAATCTTCCGACACTTAATTATGATTTAAAGGTTGTCAATTGTACCGACACCTGAACGTAAGGTTAGAATTGGTGGATTTATATAAAACTTGACCTTAATTGGTCTGACCATATATTGGTCGATGTGTAAGGCCTTTCAGTGCCTTGGATCCGATGAGGACTTTGCTTTGTGCACTGTCCGGGTTAGAGCGTGACTGATCAGCATGCCTAACTTTGTTTTTAAAATTATGAGATGGACCAGTTCTAACATTCTGAGTAATTGACTCTAGTTGATGTTGAGCCACTTTCTTATGGCATTATTGATTGTCGGAACTTATCCGAATTTATCTGTTCATATCACTGAACTTGATTCACCTTTCAGATATTCCAGTATGGCTTGTAGTTAATACCTGGAACGATTAAAAGTTTATTATTTATTTATACATTGAAGGATATTCTTGTTGAGCTTTCTGGCTCACCTTGCAATGTAATGTTTCTTTTCCAGTTAAGATCGAGGATGTTTAGACCTAGTGGCTCGGCAGCCAGGGGAGTGAGGTTTGATGATTGAGAGTGCAGCTGGTTTAATTTCGTGTATTGTTGTAATAAATGGATTGGATAGACTAGACATTTAAGATCTATCAGATTGTATTAAATTATATTTGAGGTTTGTAATAGTAATTAGCAGTGTTTGTTTCATACTTTAGCCTGTGCTCGTATCTTGGATGAGGGATTGTATTATTATTGTTCCGCATTTACAGGTTTGTATTGTTTAAGTGAGTTGTGAGCCCGGATCTGTATCCCGGATCTGCGAGGCGTCACAGTTGGTATCAGAGCCACAGGTTAAGGTCCCTGAAACAGTAGGAAGTAGAGTCTAGATTAAGAAACGAGTTGCAATAGTTAGGAGTACGTATTAGATGTTAAGTAGAGCGATTTGAGATAGGGTTCACCTTAGGTTAGTAAGATGAGTATTGCGACGTTATAGGGTCTTTCGACGTATCACGCGAGTAGAAGTTCGATGCATCCAAATATCTGACTGGGAGCAAGGCTTTAGAGACGTCATGAACGTTATAGAGAATGCGAAAGTACTATGAACGAGTTACGAAAGCAATTATTGGCATGGATTAGAAGTAAGGGAGTGGCTGGGTACTACTAACCATTTTTGGTATCGTTTGTTGTTGTATTGTCGACTAGAGGATAGTAGTTTTCATTATGATTGAATTTTATTTCATTTTCTTTCCATTGAAGCGATCTTACGCTTGTACCAATTTGGTATAAAAGATGTTGATCAGTTATAAATATTCATTTTCGTCATTCACTTGTCAGTTTCATATACCTTGATTTAGTCGATGATTTTTTCCACGACATTGTGCACACAATTTTTATCTCTTGTCATATCTTTATATTACATTTTGCCATCAAACTTTGTATAGCAACCCTGAACCACTGTTTTGATTTTTATACTCTTGATAAATTTTTTTTAAGCCAATTATAACTTGAATTGTTATTGATCAAATTACTTTTCCCTATCAGTTTTTGAGAATGCCTCCAAGAAGAACTCGCCAACTTATTGGTCAACACACCAATCCTGAACAACGAACCAATTCACCTCCTAGAAATCAGATGGACCCTATGTTGGTTCAACTATTGCAAACTTTGACTCAACAGACTGCTACTCTAGCTCAGCAGCAACAACAACTACAACAACAATTCGCAGCTCAGCAGCAACAACGGCAGGAACCAACTGTTCCAGTGGTTACCTTCAAGGCCTTTCAAGCAGTAAAACCACCAGAATTCAAGGGGTCAACAGACCCAGTCGATGCTAAGAATTGGTTGAAAGAGATAGAGAAGGCGTTCGCTTTGGTGCAAGTCCCGGAAGATAAACAAACAGAATATGCCAGCTACTTTCTAAAGAATGAAGCCACTCATTGGTGGGAGTCAGTGAGAGCCCTGGAGAATACCGAGGTGGTTACATGGGAGAGGTTTAAGGAGATGTTTTTGGAGAAGTACTTTCCGCTCTTCATGAGCGACAAGATGGAGGTCAAGTTTTTGGAATTGAAACAGGGGAATATGTCAGTTGCTGATTATGAAGCAAGATTTACAGAACTAGCAAGGTTTGTCCCTTCCTATGTGGACACAGAAAGGAAGAAAGCGAAGAGGTTTCAGCAAGGACTAAAGTCCTGGATTCGAACCAAGTTGGCTATATTGGAACTGAACACCTATGCTACGGTGGTTCAGAAAGCTATGATTGCAGAAGAAGAAAGTGAGCAGTATCAGAAGGAGAAAGAGGGAAAGAAATGAAAATTGGGAGTGGTTGATAACAAGCAGATTCAGGGTGGTTCTCAAAACTATCTTAATAAAAGACAGGGGTTCCAAGCTGGGAAGAATGTGGGGATGAGGAGACCAGATGGAGGGAATGGAGGTCAAGGCAACCGAACTCAAGGGGTGAACCAATCAGGAGTTAATAGACCATCACTGCCAGATTGCAAGACGTGTGGTAAGAAACATCCTGGTTTATGTCACAAGTTAACTGGGAATTGTTTTAAGTGTGGACAGAAAGGGCATTTCTCTAGAGAATGCAAGGTTGGGATTGTGTGTCACAGATGTGGGAAGCCAGGGCATATGATCAAGGACTGTAGAGTACCCCCAGCGAAACTACCAGCTATAGCAAACGCAATGATTCCGGCAATTGAGGCACCTCCAGTGAGGAACATTCAGCCGATTGCCCGAACCTTCAACATGTCTATGAACGAGGCTGTGCAAGAGTCCGATGTTTTGGCAGGTACGCTTCTTGTAAATTCCGTCAATGCCAAGGTGTTAATTGATTCTGGAGCTACGAAGTCTTTTATTTCTTTAGATTTTGTCAGTAAATTGAATTGTGAGATGAGATTGTTAGACGAGGTGTTAGTTATAGAGATAGCTAATTCGGAGCGCATACCCGTCAATCAGGTGTGTCCTCGTTGTGATGTTGTAGTTTTAGGGCACTGTTTTTACGCCAACTTAATACCCTTCCAACTAGGAGAATTTGATGTAATCCTAGGGATGGATTGGTTGACAGAGCATAGTGCCCAGATAGATTGTAGAGGTAAGAAATTGACGTTACGATCCCCTGATAATGTAGAGGTTGTTTTCCGCGGTCAGAAACAAACTAGGAAGTTCTTGACTATTGTGCAGACTACGAGATTACTTAGACAAGGATGTGAAGGCTATTTAGCCTACGTACGAGACACAAAAACAGAGATGCCTAAGTTGGAAGAGATTCCAGTAGTGAATGAGTTTCCAGATGTTTTTCTCGATGAGCTTCCAGGTTTACCTCCAGATCGGGAAATAGAATTTGCGATTGACCTAGCCCCAGGAACTGAACCTGTATCGAAGGCTCCATACAGAATGGCTCCGATAGAGATGAAAGAGTTGGCAGTCCAGTTGCAAGATCTACTGGAAAAGGGAATTATCAGACCCAGCGTATCCCCGTGGGGAGCCCCAGTACTATTTGTTAAAAAGAAGGATGGGAGCATGAGGTTGTGTATTGACTACCGAGAGTTGAATAAATTGACTATTAAGAATAAGTATCCATTGCCAAGGATAGATGATTTGTTTGACCAATTGAAAGGAGCTGTCCACTTTTCGAAGATTGATTTAAGATCGGGTTACCATCAACTAAAGATCAAACCTGAAGATGTACCTAAGACGGCATTCCGAAGTAGGTATGGACATTATGAATTTTTGGTAATGGCTTTTGGACTGACAAATGCACCAGCTGCTTTTATGGACTTGATGAACAGGGTATTTAAGAGATACTTGGATAAATTTATAATTGTATTCATTGATGATATTTTGGTATATTCCAAGACAGAAGAGGAACATAGGGAAAATTTGAGGATAACGTTGAGGATCTTGAGAAAGGAAAGGTTGTTTGCTAAGTTTTCAAAATGTGAATTTTGGCTAAGAGAAGTTCAATTCTTAGGGCATGTGGTAAGCAGTGAAGGGATTAAAGTAGACCCGGCTAAGATTGAGGCTGTACTAAATTGGGAGAGACCAAAGACACCGACAGAGGTCAGGAGTTTTATGGGATTGGCAGGTTATTATCGAAGATTCGTCCAAGACTTTGCAAAGATAGCCACTCCACTAACCAAGTTGACAAGGAAGAGTGAGAAGTTTATTTGGAATGACAAGTGTGAGGAAAGCTTTCAAGAACTGAAAAAGAGGTTGGTGACGGCTCCAGTGTTGACATTGCCAGATGAACAAGGAGACTTTGTGATCTATAGTGATGCGTCCCATAAAGGACTGGGATGTGTATTGATGCAGCATGACAAGGTGATAGCCTATGCTTCCAGACAATTGAAGATACATGAACAGAAATATCCTACCCATGACTTGGAACTAGCAGCCATTGTTTTTGCACTCAAGATTTGGAGACACTATCTATATGGAGAGAAGTGTGAGATTTACACTGACCACAAGAGTTTGAAGTATATTTTCACCCAGAAGGAACTTAACATGAGACAAAGGAGATGGTTGGAACTGATTAAAGACTATGATTGTACCATCAATTATCATCCGGGGAAAGCCAATGTGGTAGCAGATGCCTTGAGTAGGAAGGAAAGATTGAACATGTTTACTATGAACCAAGAATTATTCAGGGAATTTGAGAAATTGGAAATAGAGATTCGTGCCCCAGTTTGTGCAACTGATTTGAATTACGCAATGACATTTCAACCAGAACTGTTGGAGAGGATCAGAAAGTGCCAAGAAGAAATAATGAACCATGATGTGAATGAATTGTCGGGAGAAGAGTTAAGCAGCCAAAAGGACGAGGAAGGAGTCTTAAGATTTTCTTCTAGAATTTGGATTCCTAATGTGGCAGAACTGAAGAATGAAATTTTACAAGAAGCTCATAATTCAAAGTTCTCAATTCACCCCGGGAGTACGAAGATGTACCGAGATCTGAAAGAAAATTTTTGGTGGCCAGACATGAAAAGAGAGATTGCAGAGTGGGTTAGTAAGTGTTACACTTGCCAAAAGGTTAAAGCAGAACATCAGAGGCCGAGTGGATTGTTACAGCCCCTAGAGATTCCTGAATGGAAATGGGAACAGATTGCCATGGATTTTGTGGTGGGATTACCCAGGACGAAAGCTAATCACGACGCCATTTGGGTTATCATTGATAGATTAACGAAATCGGCACATTTTCTACCGATCAACGAAAGATATACGATGGACAAGTTAGTTCACCTGTACTTGAAAGAGATAGTGATGTGACATGGAGTCCCTGTTTCGATTGTGTCTGATAGAGACCCGAGATTCAATTCCAGATTTTGGCGACAATTTCAAGAAGCTCTGGGAACTAAACTGAACATGAGCACTGCATATCATCCGCAGACTGATGGCCAAAGCGAGCGTACGATTCAAACGATTGAAGACATGTTGAGAGTGTGTGCGATGGACCTTCAGGGTAGTTGGGATGACCATCTGCCTTTGGTGGAGTTCTCTTATAACAACAGCTATCACGCCAGCATTGGAATGCCACCATATGAAGCTTTATACGGACGACGGTGTCGATCTCCATTATATTGGGAAGAGGTAGGCGAGAAGAAGATATTGGGAACCGAGCTGATCCAGCAAACCAAGGACAAGGTTGAACTTATACAGAAGAGATTGATAGCCGCACAGGATCGACAACGGAAATACGCTGATCGAGCCAGGAAGGACATAAACTTTGAAGTAGGAGAACCAGTTTTGCGGAAAGTATCTCCATGGAAAGGGCTAGTGAGATTCGGGAAGAAAGGAAAGCTAAGTCCAAGATTCGTTGGGCCGTTCGAAATCCTGAAGAAAGTTGGGAAAGTTGCTTACGAGTTAGCGCTACCTCCGCATTTACAACATGTTCATAACGTTTTCCACGTGTCAATGTTGAAGAGGTTCTATCCAGATTCAAACCAGGTGATAGAGTCAGAACCAGTCGAGATCCAGCCGGATTTGTCCTACGTAGAACTATCGGTAGAGATTTTAGACAGGAAGGAGAAGGTGCTTAGAAATAAGACCATTTCGATAGTAAGAGTTTTGTGG
The DNA here is from genome assembly GCA_037693485.1 of Kitagawia praeruptora. NCBI lineage: Eukaryota > Viridiplantae > Streptophyta > Magnoliopsida > Apiales > Apiaceae > Kitagawia > Kitagawia praeruptora. The sequence continues at coordinate 60,835,086 of CM075352.1, read as the reverse complement.
AGAAATCCTAGGGTCGAAGAGTCTACCTGGGAGCTAGAAAGTGAGATGTTAGAGAAGTATCCACACCTATTTGCTTAGTTTGATTCTGAGGACAGAATCCTTTTAAGGAGGGAAGGTTGTAAGAACCTGTATTTTTATTTGTGGTAATATATGTTTAATCGTGGATTTATAAGACGAGTTGATATTTTTATAATTGCCGTTAAGTGGATTTACGAGAAGAATTAAACGTCCTCGTATTTTGAGCTGTTATATTACTTAAATTTATTGATAAGTGGATATACGTGTTAACTGGTTAAAAGAAGTCTTTTATATGCTTTAGATGTATTATGTGTTGTTTTAAAACGATCGTTTCGCTTTTTCGAAAAGTACAGTGGTGAAAACGTTTTTTCGGCGGGCCGCAGGCCCGAAACCCTATTTTCTGCGTTTTTAGAACTCCGTAACTTCAAATTCGTTCGAACAAGTTTTAAATGACTTGTTATTTAAATTATAATTTATTTCCAGATTTTTGAAATCGCTCGAATTCGAATCGTTTCGTTTGGAGCAAAACTCGTCATTCGTTCGACGTACAGAAAGGCTGTTATTCGACAATTAACGGAGCAGACAGCACGCCAGACAAGAATCACTATTCCAAAAAGTTAAAGTTTGCTTTTCCCTTATTTCCTCCAGCTTTTCCAGATTTGTCTCAGCACACCATCTGATCAATCATATCATTTTTTTTCTTAAAAATTAAGAAATGCTCTCCAAAAATAATTCAACATAAACATTCATCAATTCAATCTTCAATTTGGAGGCTTTCCCGGAATTGAAATTCAACGTTCTTGGGCTCAAATTAAAGGTATGAAAATCCAGTTTCTAAATATGTGCCCAGAATTCGTGGGGGATCAATATTTGATTTTATATGATTTTTACAAAATTCGAATTTAAAGATTCAAAACTATGATTTTTCGTAAACTTGATTGTTTACTACCCTCTACTTGATGGGTTCGACCCCCTGTCCTCGCATTCCTCTTGAAACCTCTAGAGCTGTGTCGCTTCTTCATCTTAGCCACCCTACCCTGTACCTCGATCATTGATCACCGAGGCCCTAAAGAAATGACATGACTTCTCCAGTCAAGGCCACTTGCTGGACAGGGGGTGTTTTCTCCTTCTCGAACCCTTCCTTGGTCCCATCTTCCATCGCCTCGCTCTCTGGTTGATCCTTCCTCTAGGGGTCGTCTCTGTTTTTCTTATACGACCCCGGGGTCTCCCCCACTCCATTTTTCTTCTTTTTCGATTTAGTCATTGCTCTCCTAACTCAACGACTAGGGCCCCTCCTTCTAGCGCCAAATGTTATAGGGAGAATATTGTATAACAATATTTTGGAGGTTGCTGGATTTACGGAGTAAAATACGAATATTCTGCTAAGAACACGAAGAACACGGAGGAGATTTGTAATTGTTTGTGGCTGGTCTTGTCTATTGATATTCAGTGGTGAACTGTTTCTCAAGTCTTTACAAGATGCCTACGTACCCTATTTATAGGGATCAAGCCATACGTAGTTCTCTTAGAGAAGAAGTTATCTAGACGGCCTAGGGTTTCTATGGGCTCGGCTTGGCCCAAATCCACTAGTCTTCTCCTTGGGTTGATATATTTTACCCATTTATACCGCTCATGACCCATGGCCCACTAAAGGGGACCCACGGCTAGCATGAGGCTGAAATAAACTGACCTCGCTGACGAGGCAAATGGAGAAGCTGCATGGCCTCGCATGCGGTCTCGCTGGGCTATTCATGCGATGTGGTCCATGCTGTACGGAGATAATTATACTCATGCGACCTCGCTGGGCCTGACCGTAAGCCTTCACAATAAATATGCTCTAGGCCACGCTGGACCTCTAGGCCTCGCTAGACCTTGTAAACTGCGACCCCACCCATATGGCTCGCTGGCGAACTCCCTTTACAGAATAATGCACTGACTCATGATGGACTTTAATGACCCATTCTTCACTCCTAGGCCCATTATGTGTGATGTACTATTGTTCTAGCCCATTAGACCTGCTTAGGACTTATGCCAAATTCGGGCATAACAGAGATGATTTGATAATAATTATATAAATGTTATCCGTGATTTCTAGAAAGGAGGGATTTTAGTTAGAAAATATAGAAAAGATGATAGGTTTTAGTTAAAAAGAGTAATCGATTAATTATTAGTAATTATAATATAGAATTATTACTTCATTTTATTAAATAGAATGCCCGTGATATGATTAGAAAAATGGAGAATTTAGTTAGAGAAAATTAAAAAGGTAATATGTTCTAGGTGAAAAAGGTAATTGATTAGTTTATAGTAATTATAGTTTAATAACGTTATTTTACTAAATCCAATTGCTCGTAATGTTTTTAGAAAAAGAGAAAAAAAAAAGAGAAATTAATATTATCGGTGATATTTCTATTAAAAGATGGATTTTAGTTAGAAAATATAGAAAAGATGATACATTTTAGTTGAAAAAGGTAATCGATTAATTAATAATATTATAAAATTATTAGTTTATTTTATTAAATAGGACCGCTCGTGATATAATTGGGGAAAAAAAAAGAGATTTTAGTAAGAGAAAATAGAAAAGTAACGTGAAGATGACATGATTTTTGTGAAAAAGGTAATTGATTAGTTTATAGTAATTAAACTTTAATTATGTTATTTTACTAAATAAAATTGTTCATGATTTTTAGAAAATGAGAAATTAATGTTGACCGTTATATTGCCCGTTATATTTCTAGAAAAAAAGGGAATTTAACTAGAAAAAATAGAAAAGATGTTATATTTTAGCTGAAAAGATAATGTGTTAATTATTAATTAGTATTATAATATTATTATTTTATTTTTTTTAAATAAAAACGTCTGTGTTATAATTGGAAAAAAGGGTGATTTTAGTAAGAAAAAACAAAAAAGGTAACGTGTTTTGGATAAAAAATGTAACTGTCCATGATATAATTGGAAAAATAGAGATTTTAGTTAAAGAAAAAAAAAGGTAACGTGTTTTGATTGAAAAGGGTAATTGATTAGTTAATAGTAATTATAATATAATTATGTTATTTTATTAAACAAAATTGCTCATATTATTTTTAAAGAGGAGAAATTTTAGTTAGATAAAATGTAAAAGATATTCTATTTAACCTGAAGAAGGAAATTATTTAGTTATTGAAAAATTAGAAAAAGGTAATATGTTTAACCTGAAAAAAGAAATTGGTTAATAAAGGAGAAATTTTAGTTAGATAAAATATAAAAGATATTGTATTTTATCTCAAAATGGAAATTATTTAGTTCTTCAAAAATAGAAAAGATAATATGTGTATAACCTGAAAAAGAAAATTGATTAGTTAGTAGATCTGTAATTGAGTAAGGGTAAATAAGTAAAATCAATAGGTACCGTACCGACCGACCAACCGACTGACCAACCAAACTTTTTATGTTTCTGCTTTTATATAATAGTATAGAGAGTATCTTAAAAATAAACAAATTCATATAATAAAGTTCTAAACCTAAATGAAATATGAAAATCGTTTTTACTTTTTAGCTTCACAAGGAGATACTAACATAACTTGCATGCTACAACCCATATGAATTTATGAAAATAATGTATACGAGTTTAACTGGTATATTATTTACATAGTTTGAATTGCTCTCAACTAAACTGAACACAGTAAAACTTCAATGTACAACATTCAGTCTCAGTCTGGTGCCTGCAATTCATCTTGATAGACCTCAACCATTTTCTAATTTTTTTACAAAAAAATATATGCAAATTCTGAAGCTAAATGTGCAAAATATAAATTAATGGTCCAGGGTAAAAAATCATATATATGTATATATTTATAAATATAATAATATTATATAATATGCGGTGCGGTCTGAACCGCGAGAATGAATCCCAAACCATACCGCGCGGTTTGGCTAAAATGCAAACCACGACCGCACCACGAAAAATTTAAACCACGCGGGACGAGGCGGTGTGGTATGATGCGATTTGTGCGATTTGATGAACACCCCTAATTCAAACTAGTAAAATCAACCAAAATATTTTATGTTAGTACATTATCAGTGAACAATTTTTTGTACCTGAATTGTTCATCTAATACGTAAAGCCTTTATAAATTAATATCATTGGGATCGAGAAATTTTATTAATTTATCGAGATTATTAATTAATTGAAATTAAATTTACGGTTCTTTTGAAAAATAAATAGGAAAAAGTAAATTTTTGCACATTTACTTTTGTTAAGAAAGTCTATTTGCAATTTTACTAAACTAAGTTTCAAATTGCAAAAATACTAACCCTCCCCTTTTCTGTTGAGCTTTCAACTAAATGCAACCACATTCAACTAAATTTGCAACTGAATGCAACCACATGCAACTAAATTTCTGATTTCAGGTTCCATTTGTCAGTTGTCATTTTCGACCTCATTTTTGAACTATATATATATATATATATATATATAGGGTTGGACTCCATAGCAAACACCTTATATAACAAACAACAAAGAACACCTCATATCTAATAGATCCATTGCCCCTGGCGGGGCCACCCGATACAAAAAGTTCTTATTTTTTTAGGCTCTATCCATCCAGCAAAAAAAAAAAAATTTGAAAATTTTACTGTTCATCGATGACGTCATCAGTGACGTCATCATGAACAGTAAAAATTTTAAATTTTTTTTTGCTGGATGAATAGAGCCTAAAAAAATAAGAACTTTTTGTATTGGGTGCCCCTGGCGGGGCCAATGGATCTATTGGAATAAATGATTTTATAGTGTTCTTTATTGTTTGTTATATAAGAGTGTTCTTTATGGAGCAAAGGCCTATATATATATATATATATATATATATATATATATATATATATATATATATATATATATATATATATATATATATAAGGTGGGTGATATTTTGGTGAATTTAGGTTCCATGGCCTCGCAGGGGCATATTCAACTAAATTTGCAACTGAATGCAACCACATGCAACTAAATTTCTGATTTCAGGTTCCATTTGTCAGTTGTCATTTTCGACCTCATTTTTGAACTATATATATATATATAGGCTTTTGCTCCATACAGAACACTCTTATATAACAAACAACAAAGAACACCTTAGATCTATTAGATCCTTTGGCCCCGCCAGGGGCACCCAATACAAAAAGTTGTTATTTTTTTATCCTCTATTAAGCCAACAAAATAATAATAATAAATAAATAAAAATTTTATTTTTCATGATGACGTCACTGATGACGTCATCGTCATGAACAGTAATTTTTAATTAATTTTTTTTTTTTTTGAGATGATGGATGGATAGAGGGTAAAAAAATAAGAACTTTTTGTATTGGGTGGCCCCGCCAGGGGCAATGGATCTATTAAATATGAGGCGTTCTTTATTGTTTGTTATATAAGGTGTTTGCTATGGAGTCCAACCCTATATATATATAGGGTTGGACTCCATAGCAAACACCTTATATAACAAACAACAAAGAACACCTCATATCTAATAGATCCATTGCCCCTGGCGGGGCTACCCAATACAAAAAGTTCTTATTTTTTTAGGCTCTATCCATCCAGCAAAAAAAAAAAAAAAAATTGAAAATTTACTGTTCATCGATGACGTCATCAGTGACGTCATCATGAACAGTAAAATTTTCATTTTTTTTTTTGCTGGATGGGTAGAGCCTAAAAAAATAAGAACCTTTTGTATTGGGTGCCCCTGGCGGGGCCAATGGATCTATTGGAATAAATGATTTTATAGTGTTCTTTATTGTTTGTTATATAAGAGTGTTCTTTATGGAGCAAAGGCCTATATATATATATATAAGGTACGTGATATTTTGGTGAATTTAGGTTCCATGGCTCCGCAGGGGCATATTCAACTAAATTTGCAACTGAATGCAACCACATGCAACTAAATTTCTGATTTCAGGTTCCATTTGTCAGTTGTCATTTTCGACCTCATTTATGGATTATATATATATATATATATATATATATATATATATATATATATATAATCCAAAAATGAGGTCGAAAATGACAACTGAAAAATGGAACCTGAAATCAGCAACTGAATGCAACCACATTCAACTCAATTTCTGATTTCAGTTGCATTCAGTTGAATATTGCCCCTGTCGGGGCCTTGCAACCCAAAGTCACCAAAATCACCCTACCTTTATTTAAAAAAAGAAGTTGAATGTGGTTGCATTCAGTTGAATGTGGTTGCATTCAATTGAATATTGCACCTGGCGGGGCCTTGCAACCCAAAGCCACCAAAATCACCCTACCTTTTTTTTAAAAAGAAGTTGAATGTGGTTGCATTCAGTTGAATATTGCTCCTGGCGGGGCCTTGCAACCCAAAGCCACCAAAATCACCTTACCTTTTTTTAAAAAAAAGAAGTTGAATGTGGTTGCATTTAGTTGAATATTGCCCCTGGCGGGGCCTTGCAACCCAAATCCACCAAAATCACCCCACCTTTTAAAAAAAAGTTGCATTTGGTTGCATTATTTGAATGTGGTTGCATTGAGTTGCAAAACCAAAATCCACCAAAATTGCCCCCGTCTTAAAAAAAAAAGTATAAAAGTCGGCGACACTGATGATCAGGGAAGGAGGAGAGAGAAATTGAGGGAGGTGGGGGGACAGTCGGCGGCGCTGATGATCAGGGAGGGAGGAGAGAGAAATTGAGGGAGGAGGGGGATCTAGTATTTTTGCAATTTTGAAACCTTGTTTGGTAAAATTGCAATTTATTAAGGAAGGTGGTATTTTTGCAAAAAGAGACTTTAAATCTAGTATTTTTGGTAAATATTCTTAAATTTATACTGAATAAAAAATCTGCATTTAAAATATTAATTTATCATGGTATCGAATAAATTAACCAGATTTTACTGTACTCAATTTCAAAATATAAAAATGAATTATGCATATTAATTGAAATTAATTTCATATATTTGAATTCAATTTCACAATAAATATACATGATAAACATCCGCAAAAATTACAGCTCAGAACCATGTTTGGATAGATGAAATGTGAAAGAAAAAGCTAGAGGACAGAAATTAAAATGAAGTCAAAAAAGTCTAACAAACTGAGAATAATGTAGGGAAAGTCACAGTTGCGAAATGACTAAAATATTATAAGCATTAAATGATGTCAACGTCAAATGGGTATGGTAGAGCAGGGGTGTTGTGGTAAAATCACGTAAAATTCTGTCGGTCTGTTGTAAGTCTGTGGGTTAGGATTTTAAACTAGCTAGGCACCTACCTCGTGAATGAGAGCGTCGGTGAGCCCGTGCCTATGCCACACCTTCTGTTTTACAGAGACAAACCAACTGCAACTGTTTAATTTACTACAGAGAAATAATCTTGTATTATATTTATATACACACGCATTGTGTGTGTGTATATGCGTGTGTGTAGATTGGCACTAGTATATATAAGCTAGACAACTTCTCAAAATCAGAGAGAGAGAGAGAGACTATAGGTGATGACTTTTTAGAGACAGTGTTTATTATAGAAGTGTTAGAGAGAGAGAGAGGGAGAGAGAGAGAGAGAGAGAGAGGGAGAGGGAGAGAGAGAGAGAGGGAGAGAGTATAGGTGATGACTCTTTAGGGAGAGTGTGTATTATAGAGTGTTTTTGAGAGAGGGAGAGGGAGGGAGGGAGAGAGAGAGAGAGAGAGAGAGAGAGAGAGAGAGAGAGAGATGGCGGAGTCGAGTGATTCGGTTTCCATTGACATAGAGACGATCTCGCTTACCGGGAAGGTATAATTTACACATTACATGCAGTCATTACTCTGTGTGGGTGTGTGTGCATATCTGTAGCCAGTAGATATATATTGAAATTACAGTTACTGACCCTTATGATTACAAGTGTTTTTGAGCTGTGTATTCTCCTAATTCTGTTTTACAAATCAAGTTTTTGATTGATCATCATGCATGTGTATATATGTAATGCAATTTTATGCTAAATTGCTATGCTATGTATGTAGTAGTTTTTTTTTTTGTTAAGTTGTGCTATGTTTTTCTTATTGTTTTGGAGCAAGATTAGTTGTCATTCTTATTCGAAATATTGCGATTTCTGTATGGACTACTATTATTCTTAGTTTGCAACATAAAATTACGAGAAATTTGGTTAATTGTTTTAGGAGATTGGAGGATCAAAGGATTGCTAGTTATAGTTGAATGTCATTATCGCCTTTGTGATTATTTTTTAGCTACATATTTTTCCAGTTATTTTGATTTTTGTAGCTGGCACTGTTTTTTTTTTTTTTTGCTAATTTTGTAGCTGGCACTGTTGTAGAACTTTAAAGTTATCATGCCATTATGCAAGGTATTTTTTCAAGTAACTCTAGCGCAAGTATACTTTGGATTGCCAGGTTTTATTGAAGTTAATTAGTTACCGATTTGATTGATGTAAGGATCGAGACTCTTTTTCTATCTTGAATCACTAGTCTCTTACAGTTCAAATGTAAACTTGTTTTTACCCTTCTGAAAATTATTAATTTCCATCTTTATGCAACTGCTATTGATCATTTGCCCTTAATTTACGGAAGATTGTTGGGGGTGGTTTCTTTGTTGTTCTTTATGTATTCACTCTACCCCTAATAGAAGGCAACACAGGCTTGAAAGAGCATGAATTATGACCACTGCACATGGGATATTAATTCCATTGTAAGCAAAAGATGCCAAACTTGGGTATAAGTGATCTATTCTACCTTTTTAAGTAAATGATTTTCACGAGGTTTTGGACTTGATGAAGGTCTAATTTTTGTTTTTGACTGATATGGCTATAATATGTTTTCTTATGTGTTCAACTAAATGTGCTCTAATTCATTTTCTTTCAGGACTACCTAATAAAAACTAGTCATGGTTCTGTTTCTGTTGCTGTGTTTGGAGATCAGGACAAGCCAGCTTTGGTTACTTATCCTGATTTGGCACTAAATTGTGAGTGATTTGATGAAACTCACTGTAATACTGTTTGGCTTTTGCCCATAAATCCTTTGAAAACGTTTTTATGTTAAATAAAAACAAATAAAACACTTCACTATTAAATATATCTTATGTTATATTACCCAGCTATTGGGTCTTCATAAGTAGTAACTTCACTTTGAATTTGTAAAATAAAATTGCTCTTGCTGAAAGTCCTTTTCTTCCTTTTGTATGTGATGATGCAGATGTGTCCTGTTTTGAAGGACTGTTAATGTGTCCAGAAGCATTTTCGTTGCTGCTCCATAACTTTTGCATTTATCACATTAGTCCTCCTGGGCATGAGGTCAGCACTTCAACAATCTACCTGTTTGATTTATTATGCTTGCAGAATTTGTGCTTGGACTTGATTACTTTTTAGCACCATCAATCACCCTGTTTCTTATTTAGTACAATATTCAAGAGTTATTGCAGTTGGGAGCTGCTATTATGAGAACTGATGATCCTGTGTTATCTGTTGATGACTTGGCAGATCAGGTTGCTGAGATTCTTGATTTTTTTGGGTAAGCAATTATTTTTCGGAACACTTTATTTTTTAATTTTTTTTTTTTACCGGTTCGGGAGCTTCATAATCATTGATTTCTAAAAAACTTGCATATGTTTTATCTCTTAATTAATTTCCTTTATTCTTGAATTCCAATTCCAGACTTAGTAAAGTGATGTGCATGGGAGTAACAGCTGGTGCTTACATCCTTACTCTGTTTGCTGTAAGCTCTCGCCTGATTTGTGTAGTATGCATAATTTGGAGTTTGGACTGAGTGACTTGTTTTCATTAAGTCTTTATCTACGAGGTATTAATGGGTTGATGTTGTGCATTATTGGCAACAGATAAAATATTCATGCAGGGTACTTGGTTTGATCCTTGTGTCCCCTCTATGTCAAGGACCCTGCTGGACAGAGTGGCTGTATAATAAGGTTAATATTTCAACCTTCTGTTTTTTTTTGGAGAGTAAAAAGAAAGGAGTTGGGACTTGGGGGCTGGAACAGTGGGTATGCTATTCTTACTTAGGATCCATTATTTACAGGTTATGTCAAATTTACTGTACTTCTATGGTATGTGCGGTTTAGTGAAGGAGTTCTTGCTAATGCGTTACTTTAGCAAGGTATCTTTCTGCTCTGGATCAATAAATTTGATACCTGGTTCTTAACAAATATTGGTCTCATTGGATATATAATGAATACAGGACGTCCGTGGCAATGTCCAAGTACCAGAATCAGATGTTGTTCAGGCCTGCAGAAGAGTATATTTTCTTGTTTATGTTCATGACTGTATATAATGATACTTTATTCGGCACCTTGTTGATTTGTGGAAGTCTATGCTTTCTTTGCAGTTTCTAGGTGAGAGGCAAAGTCCGAATGTTCTGAGATTTTTGGAAACTATTAACGGGTATGTAGCTTTTCTGGAAATGAAATTACTTTCATATATACACAAGGCCCATGGAAAAATAACTGTGATGTAATACTAGGGTTTTTTTATTGGGGTTCATATTGTGTCTAGGACGTAGTATTTTCGTTATATAGTTGCATGTGAAAGATCCTTGCAAGTGTAATACTAATTAATATAGTCATTATTTAGTTGTGTGCACTGTTTAGTATTATGTCAATTACCAAGAGTTACCTAAACATCATTACGAAGATATCCGAAGAAAGTAATATCTCCTTGGAAACTAGCAGTTGGCAAAATTTCATGTAGAGCACAACATTTAGCATAATGTATGTTTACTGTTCTACAAAGGGTGCACTCAGTGTCAATGGACTTAAGTTTTGCTTTACTCAAGCAGGAGACCAGACATTTCTGAAGGTTTGAAAAGGCTAAAATGTCGGTCATTAATATTTATTGGCGAGAATTCTCCATTCCACCACGAGTCTCTTCACATGACTTCAAAACTAGATAGAAGATACACCGCACTGGTTGAGGTAAGTAACACAATTTTATCAAGCCAGTCTCACTTCTCAATTGTATGTCGGTATGAACACATATTACTTGAGGTTGTGCCTGATTTTGCTGGATGTCAGGTTCAGCATTGTGGGTCCATGGTAACAGAAGAGCAACCTGATGCAATGTTAATACCACTGGAATACTTTCTTATGGGGTATGGCTTCTATAGACCATCTCAGTATAGTCTCAGTCCGAGAAGTCCCTTGAGTCCGACTTGCATTTCTCCTGAGGCTTTCTCACCGGAAAGCATGGGCTTAAAGTTGAAACCTATAAAAACAAGAATGCCTCTTGAAATTTGATAGATGGTAGATATAGGAACTCTAGTTTTGTAATATGTGTATCAACAACGTAAGTGTTCGAAGCATCAACCGATTTGGTTGTCAAACTGTGTATTATGTAGAAAAGGAAAGTGATCGAGAAATGCAGATATGGGGATCGATGATAAAAAAAGATGAAGGATACAAGCATTAGTAAAAGGATAGTTAAATTTTTGTACTGCTAAAAGTTAGCAGATTAATTTACCTGTAATGATATATACTATTAGTATATGAGTGAAGAAGATGATCGAGCCATCGAGGAATGAGAATACCATACATAAAGTTGCTGCCATACTTGGCTTTACAGGCTACTTGCACTTTTTTGTGGCAAAAAAACTCGGTCTTTCTTTGACAAGTAGATTGGAAAAGGCATTTTGCATGTGGAATTTAGAATATTACGTTGTCATTTTTCAACTATAAAATATTCCTACCTCAGGCCTCAGATTCAGGATTCAGCCTCCAACCATTAAAATATTGAATAAATCTTGTACAACATCCTTATGCATTAGTCCGGATAATCTGTCTCCTCCTTCATATTCCCTATGAATCCGGATCCTCTCTATCCTTCTCCCCACTCTTTTCTTTTTGTATTAAATGACTTTGATGGGACCCATTTTAAAGAAAATAATATTTTTATTTTGAAACAATGACAGTTTTTGAAAAAGGTAACCAAAAGTAGCATTCAGTTACACATTTGTCAGAAGCTTAATAGGAAAAAATCATGTTACGCATTTGTCATCTGAGTAATACATATAAATTTTTTTCCTATTACCTCTTTGGAGAATGCGTAATAGCTATTACCCATTCTCCAAATGCGTAATAGGAAGTACTGTTACACCTATTACCCCTTTTTAAAATGCATAACTAATATAAAATCTATTACCCCAACATGAAATGCGTAATAGAGTGGTATTTTTGGCCACTTTTTCAAAAAGTGGTATTCCAGTCAGTGGGTGTTGATAAAAATGGTATTGTTGGTCATCACCCTTTTATTTTTATTTTCCTTAAAATGGCTCCATCAGGGCACTCTTTTAATAAAGAAAGCAGGGACGGGCATGGAAGCAAATTAAAAATAAAAAAAATACAATTATTGAGTAATATACTAATCCTATCATTTAGGTTGATGACCCAAAATAATCATTTTTGTGATCTAGTGGCCCAAAATACTGATTTTGAAAAAAAATGACCCGAAATACCGACGGGATACGAAGTTTTGGCCTCCGTATTAGAGGAATACGTTACACAGTCAACCGTGTTATGCATGATACGGAACACGGTCCACCGTGTTATGCATGATACGGAACACGGTCCACCGTGTTAGTGCTGCGCACCCACTTAACACGAGACACATTACACCGTGTTATACAGAACACGGTACACCGTGTACCGTATCATGGCCTGTTACGGAAGACGATGTACCGTGTTATACCTCATATCACGGTGCACGGTTTACCGTGTCCCGTCATAAATCGGGCCTGTGCTTCTCCAGATGAGGTATTTTGTTCATTCTTTCGTGTTTATTTTAGTAGTGTATAAGGATGTAGCCCAAGATCTATTCTAAAATATTTATATTATATTTTTGAAGGAAAAAAATGAACTACCAATGTTTCCTTGTAACATTCTATAATCTTTCTTTTAGGGCTGTCAAATAGATAGTTTAAATATGGATATGTTTATATCCGAATTCGTATTTGGAAATTTAAATTTATATTCGAATTGTATTTAAATCCAAAAATATTTGAATAAAAATATTCGAATTCGAATTTGAATACAATGGATACTATCAAGATTCAGATAATATTCGAATCCATTTTTCAATCAAAATTTTTAATTTTAATTTTTAATTCAAAAAAATTGTAAAAAAATACTCCCTCTGTCCCATCCATTTCTTTACAATTTCCTTTTTGGGACGTCCCACCAATTCTTTACATTACCAAAATAGTAACTTTTAACAATAAAATACATTACTACATCCACTACTTCACTTCACTTTTTCAACACTTTACACTATTACACCCACTACTTCACTTATTTTAACAATAAAATCACTATTACACCCACTACTTCATTTATTTTAACAATATTACACCTATTATTCTTGGTCTCCGTGCCCAGCCCCCATGTAAAGAATTGGCCGGGACGGAGGGAGTAATAATAATTAAATTTTTATTTTTTAAAACTAAGTAAGAAGTTCAATTTACTTCGACATGTTTTAATTTTTATTTAAAAAATTATTTTGGTATAAGTTTTTCTTATTTTTAAAATAGTGAATTTATATTATATTTAATATTTATTTATTTATTTATTTATGTTATAATATGTTTACATTTATTTTTAATTCATATAAATATATTATTGATGAATAAAGAACATAATAATTTCTAGTTATATAAATAAAGTATTTATATTTACATTATAATTTCATATTCTAATATTATCGAATACGAATGTATCTATATTTATATTCAAAATTATCGAATCCGAATACATATAATATTCAATTTATTTTGAATATAAATAGTATCTAATTTATATTAAATATAAATACAAATATTTTGAACTATGTTTCAAATCATTTAGACGACCCTACTTTCTTTATGATAAGCATAATATACTCACTCCTCACTTCATCAAAAAAAGAAGAGACCCACTCTATCTCGGAATTCTTGGCTTTGATGCAATTTAAAACGCATAAAATGTACTTGCATATAACATTTGTGAATTTATTTTTTTTTTACAAAAGTTTAAGCTTCAATTATTTTAATATATTGAATAGTGCTAAGTATTTCAAAACATTTATCAAAATTTTTACTAAGTAAAATAACATGTCATGATATGACAAAGCGCATATGAATGAGAGATCCTATTTTTAACATATTGAGATAAGTGTGACAAATTTTATAGGATGAAAGGAGTATAACTAAAACTATACTATTTGAACTAGTTATCATTCCAATCACAGCAATCTCAGCCAAACGACCGTTTTTAACTAGTAGAAATTACCTGTTTTTAGTTCTTATTGGATCATAAAAGAAGTGCTTACACAACCTTCACATCCCTTGAGGCTATAAATACATTTCTGATTTCTCTACTCAAAATTGCAAACAAACTAAGCGATCATGAGCAAGCTTGCATCATTCACCACTTATTTAATTATTTTCTTCCCAAGAATTCTGGAGTTTTGTTTTAGAACATCAGAGTCTTTGATAAACAACAGAACATTGGTAGCTGTAGCTCCTTATTTAAATTCGCATATAATACACTATTTATTACATAATATACTAGTGAATAATGCCAATACAACCTAACTGTCCAAAGTCCACTTCTGCCCTTACATTACCTGACAATAAGCTGGCTTTGTAATGGGTAATGGGAAGAAACATGATTAAGTGAGCACCTTTGCAGATCTTGGACATAGAACTAGTAGACTATTGGAGGCAGGCAAGCACGAGGATGAACATGCTTGCTCAAATATTTACCACCAAGAGATTAATAACGAACCACAAAGGCTTGTAGCTTCATACTTAAAAACACAAATATAATCTGATGATCAAGCATGCTCTACCACATTGTTGTATCAGATCATTCTAAATCTTTGGCTGTTGATATTAAAGTGGCTTCTATGTTGGCTACTAATTTCTTCACCATTCTGACATGCTTTCCTTCTGTTCATCTCTGAGTACATTTCGTCTATCATTGGTTTCCAGAGCCGAACTCGAGCATTTATAAACCAATTAGATACCTGATTATGCAAGAAATACAAGTCAAGAAAAAAAAGAGTTTTGAAAGAAGTCAAGACCCCCCCCCCCCCCCCACCTCTTCCCCTTCATTTAGTGGTTCCACCACTGAGAAGGTAGCTGCGTGTATGCGTCACAGTTTAGTCATGCAAGAGAAAAAATCCAGACACTTGAGGGACAAGGAAAGCACGAGAGCGAGAGAATACAACTAAACCGCCACCTAAATCTTTTGACATTTTAATGATAACAGAAATTCAAACACATACAAACATAAGCAGGAGAGGTAATTACCTGGCTTCTTGTTAATCCACTTTTAACTGCAAGCAAATGTTTGTCTGCATCTTTTGGATACCTACAAACAGAATATTCAATAACTGAGAAAGATCCTCTTAATTGTTGAGCGAATGATATGGTTTAAGACTCATTCTTTCATTATCTCAACTACATTAATTATTCATGACAGATAAATGCCAGATGCTTTAACATGAAGTGCTTACGGATGAAGAAAGTTCTGAAACATCCATGCCCTTAAAACTGAGACAGATCTTTCAGGCAGGCCTCTTTGGGGTCTCCATAATTGATGGTCTTTTTGCCTCAGCTGCTGGAGAGCCCACTGCTTCTGAATAAAAGATGTTTCAAATGACATCTCCTCTTCTATACTACCTCCTTCGTTGACATGTGTTCCTATAGAAAGAATGCAATTGCTTATTCTCTCCCGCAAGCTTTGATACGAGAGAGAGATAGTTCGGAGAGCAAATCGAGCATGTATTTGAGGATCCAATTCAGTTACAGCATGGAAAGCTGATATTACTTTATGGATTTCATCCAATGATTGGTTGTATCTATTATCAACCTGCATTTTAAAAGTGTGGTTAAAATCTATCAATATATATGTATGTACTATGTGTATCAAACAATGACAAGATTCCAAAGTCCGAACCCTTAAGCGAATTACTAGAAATAAAAACACTTGTGTTGATGATTCAAGACTTTGAGATTGGAACTGTAAGCATGCTTGAATATCAACTATATTTTAGGCCTCAATCCAATTTATTAATTTTATTTTAAGTTGCCAAACTCACTGTATGTCAAACAACTGAATTATAATTGTGAAGAGGTTTTTTTGTTGAGAAAATACCATCTCTAGCAAATTAATCAAATGCTTCTTCTTTGCTGCAGCTTCCTGCTCACAAAACATAAGGTCATTTCCAACAGGTCCCATTACTGTTTTTCGTCTTCCAGAGGACGGATCAAAAGAGAATGAGGAGTTCTCCTCTGGTACAGCCCCACCAGTTGGGCAGCTTAAATGACCAGAATTTCCAAGTGAATACCTCGCAATTCCAGCAAGAATTTCTTGCATCTCATTAAGAAATCTTGTGCCTGATAAGAAATCCGAAAGCTGGACCGGTTTTTTGCCAAAAGTTGAAGACATATTTTTGCTGTTATAAGAAGTTTGTTCCATGCCCAGTTGTTTTCCATGCAAAGATTGAAGACTTAAACCCGAACCACTCATCCCTGAACAATGTTCCACTATTGTTGTTCCACCAACTGTTGTAGGCTGGCTTGTTAAAAGACTCAAGGACAGCCCATTGTTATATTTGGAGGAATCAGAGGTATTATCGGGGCTCAAATTGTTATTTTCTGATGATATCCACTCATTATGGTCCATGTTTCCCCAGTTGTGGTGAGCTTCAAGTCCAGTCCTCTGGGGAACTGTTCCAGCAGATTGAGGAGCAGCAAACTTTTGGGAGTCCCATCTACAGCTAACATTGCCTAGCATCGCATCATTACCATAGTCTACAGAAGTTCCATAAGAACTCTGTACAATATCAGCATATTCATTTGAACTTACAATTTCTGGAACTCTTTGATGTCCTGAGTACCCCAACCTCTCTACATCATTTAAATTTTCCTGATGTCCATATCTTCCAGCCAAAAGCGTTGTGAGGGAAGTAGTAGAAATGGGCATTCCTGCCATGAATCGATCTTCAACCTCTTTGTTACTTAATGGGCCTGGTGTGCATATTGAGGTATTTTCAGTAACATTTCTGTGAAGCTGTGAACTTTTAAGAACCAGTGCGTTAGAAGTATCAAACCCAGCATGGCTTGTCAACTGATGCACACCATGGAGTTCATCTGGGGTCTCACCTTGCATCACAGAAAGTGCAGGAAATCCAGCCATTATCTGGTTTTGGTTGGTTAGATCATGTTGATGGGACTGAAGAAAGGAAACCATGGTGGAAGATAAAACATTTCCACTTCCAGCAACAGGGTTCTGGTAGACCATATCTACTGGCGCACCAAATATATCATTATCCATTATGGTAGGCAAGGACTAAAACTCGAGAAAAACCTATAGAGTTGGCAGCTTCTTAATACATAACATGCCACTTCTGTTCCAGAAGATCTTTCAAATATCGGAAGACAGGCTACAAGCAAGTAATCTTAATGTCCCAATCAGCTCCGCACCGCTCAATAAGCTGCAACAGAATGAACAAAAATTAGAAGTAACAATTAGCTCACGCATGAGGACATGTATAAAACTTGAAAGGTACAATATTTGTTATTTCCCCTGAAAAACATGTATCATTCATATACGGCTATGAGAACGAACTATGATTAAATACTCGACAAACAATAACTAAAACCCAATTAAATATATTTTTTTGTACCAACTTATCTTAGCTGCCTATCAAATTTTGCGACCAACATGGATACTATTAGGATACACAGAAACATCAAATCAACTAGGGTGAAAATTTACCCAACATCCTCAGAGGTTAATGCAAATGGGAGTACATTACTCACCTGTTTATCATGATGCCACTATATAGAACTTAATTACCAAAAACAGAAAGTCTAAACTTTGGTGCCCAACATTATATAAAGCTTAAGCTACACATACCAATTCCTAGACATTATATGCATTTGCTGATTACTGTTTATCTAAAATATCAAAGTCTAACCTCACGAAAAGCATAATAAAGTGTACAGTTATTAACTGTGGATATGAGTTTGGCAACCATGCTTGTGGAGCATCTGGGAGAACTTGGCAAATTAATTAAACATATATAGGAAAAGGATTGCTGTTTTGAGGTAGTGCCCACCCAAGTTCCCAGGCTCAAAAACAGCACAAGTTTGGAGAACTTCAGTTCTCCCTAAAAAAGCTTGATGCAAGATGCACTTTAGTTTGGCTGTAGCTAATCTTTATGATCCCTAGCACATAGGTATGACAACTAACTAACAACATCTAGGCCACTTAGAAAGAAAGCCACTGAAAGAAATGATGCATAATAATGGTTCACTGTTTTTCCAGTGTCAATCTTCATCTTGTTAATGCGAGAACTCTGCATAATTTCATCTTGCTGTGTAGACCAATATTTTCACTATACTTGCTGTAACTATTTTTTCCTTACATGCTCATGTGCACCTTTTATTAGAAAATCATGATGCAGTTATAATTGACTGAACTTCTAAGATAAAACTAAAGCAATGGGGGTATTTCCACATTGTTGCTGTAATATAACCTTCAAACTATAAACCAACAAGGTAAAGATAAATGTAAACACGATCAAGATCAATTTGATCACGAAAACGAAAATCAGGCACAGAGTATAAAGATAAAATTAACAGAAGAAAATACTGCAGATTCAAGGGAAGTTAAATATTAAACAACAAATTAAGTTCAAACTGGTAACCAACCTAGAATGCTTTGCAAAAAAACTTTATCACCATTCACCAGGAGATCAAATTCTTGGAAATGCTGGGGTTTTTCCTAAACATTGATCAGGAATATAAGGGGTAATGCTTATAAAGATAATTCCATTTTCATATCAGAACACAGAAATACATCCAAGGGACAGGGTGGGCAGTTTCTGTATGGATTGACACACCTATATGTAGTTTTTCTGAAAGAACCCAAAACAAGGCAATGATGTACATAGTTCAAAGGAAATCATTGTTTTCCTTTTCTCCCAAACAGTACAAAATCAAAAGGTTAAGAAACAGTGCTAAAAGAGAGGTTGAATTTTTCTCCTTTAACATAAACAACAAGATGTGAAAGCACACAAGGACTCATGCACTAACATTACCATTCTCAAAAACTAAAAAGCGATGAGTGCAAAGCAAATGCAAAAAAGTGGGTTACTCTTTGCTTGCATGAAATAAAAGCAAGAAGAACTATGTAGATGTATCTCTCTTGTACACTACACAAACCCCAAGGAACTGGAAAAGTAATGGAGAGTCAGAGAGGTCATGAATAATCATGATCACTCTGCGCGCTCTCTCTCTCTCACCTAAAGCCAAACAGAAGAGTAACTCAAAATGCCCACTAGACTTTAAAGCTCAAAACACAAAATAGGGTCTTGTAAACCAAAGGGCAATCATCTGAGATGCACCACATAAAGAAAGAAAGAGAGCAATAAAGAGCCAAAAAAGGGTTGTGCAGAGTGTTAGAAGGATAAATGGAATGGACCCATATTAAATAAGACTCAACACAACAGACACAAAAGACTAAAAAACAAGGATATACAGTGTACATACAAAATACATACATTAGCTGCATGTATAGTCTTTAGAGAGTTAGAGATGTATGAAGGTGATTACTGATCTTTCTTTAATGGTGCAGTGCCACTCATTTGTGTTGCAGCCTTTAAGAGGGTCCCTTATCCTGCATTTTCTCCCTCCCAATCTCTTGAAAAAATCTCATCTTTATATATTTTGTCCTCCTTAATACCCTTCATTAGCTGCCTCATCTCTGCACTCATCAAAATCTAAAACAATTACTATTTTCTGATCAAACTTCTGTTCATGGCAGAGACTTCTCAAGCTCATTTTTTAAGAAAGAAAAGAGCTTTACTTTTTGTACTACAATAAAGAAAAGAAAAGAAAGCAAATCCGATGAGAAAGAAGAGTAAAATTGGTAGCAAAGTTTTAGACTTTCATATGTGAAATCTAACAACTAAGAAATTATGGCAATTAGATCCCTGCTGTTACACCAGCACAAGTTACTTGTATGCATGTGTGTGTATCTACTGTGTGTGTTGTTTTATTGAATATGAATAGTGTTTAGAAGTGAAATGATTTCAGATGATGACGTAAGCAAAGACAAAAACGTAATGATTTGAGTTGGGTTTTTGAGAAAATCTAATGGATAGATACACATTGTTGTGTATTTATTGGTGGTGCTGGTGCAATACAACCATTAAAGTTCATCTACTTTTTATATACTCCCTCCGTCCCATTTTGTAAGACATGATTTGACTTTCACGAAGATTAAGAAAATACTATTTGACTTGCTAAGTGGTAGCATGTGATTGGTTGATTGTGAAAGTGGGTGTATAAAAAATGGGTAAAGTAGGAAAGTAGTGGGTGTAATAATAAATCAAACCAAACCAAACCAAACATACCCAGTATATCCCGCGCAGAGCAGGGTCTGGGGAGGGTAAGATGTACGCAGACCATGCCCCTACTTTTACGGTAGGGAGGCTGTTTCCGTGAAGACCCCCAGCTTAGTGCAGAACAGAAAAATAGTGTGTGATATATACAAAGGCTTCATAATTTTGGTAAAAATTTCAGTCATACCTGAGCCCATGTTTTTTATCACATGGGACTTACCTACGTGGGGGTTATCCGCTCCGTTCTCGAACCACTCTGATCTAGGGTGACTCCTCGCACTCCAATAGCTCTCTGTAGCTGCAAAACCAGAAAACAGAAAACAATAAAAACAGAAAATAATCGCGCAAAAACCACGCTTCTAAGATAAAGTTAACCGAGATAACCCAACTCTGAGGTTCTCAACAACGGAGCCGCTCCCTAAAAGAGAATCAACCACTCTGATTTGACGCCTCCAAGCACACCTATCCGCAGTCATGTTCTCATTTAAGTTTAAGGTCTTCAGATCCAACCTAAGCTGCTCTTCCCACGACCTCCTCGGTCTGCCTCTCCTCCTCGCCCCCTCCACTGAAAGATTCTCGACCCTTCTCACTGGGGCTTCAACCCGCCTCCTACGAACGTGGCCAAACCATCTCAACCTCCCTTCCCTAACTTTCGCAGACAATGGCGCCACCTCAAGCTCGCTCCTAAAAACCGCATTCGGAATTCTATCCAACATCGTGCGCCCACACGACCACCTCAACATCCTCATTTCCGCCGCTTCCAGTTTGCTCTCTAGGGCCTTCTTCGTCGGCCAGCACTCAGAACCATACAACATCGCGGGACGGATTGCCGCTCTATAGAATTTCCCTTTCAACTTTAAAGGTACTTTCTTGTCGCACAACACCCCTGACGCTGCCCTCCATCTCAGCCACCCTGCCTTGATATGATGCGTGACATCGTCTGCAATCTCACCTTCCCTCTGGATGATCGAACCCAAATACTTGAACTTATCCGTACGAGGGACGATCTGCTCTTCAATCCGGACCTCCACCCCTTCTTCGTTGTCCTCACCACTGAAGTTACACCAGAGATACTCAGTTTTAGACCGGCTCAAGCGCAAGCCTTGGGACTCCAAAGTAGATCTCCATACCTCCAACTTCTCGTTCACCTCCCTAGTAGGTTCATTCTTTTTTAGACGTCCCAAAAAAGGAATAAGTGTCATATAAAATGGGACGGAGGGAGTAATTTTTTAGAAAAATGCTAGAGGTATCAAAATGGGGTATCAAAAAATTTGGTAAAAATTGTTACCAAATGATATGTTATTTTTTGATTGGTTATACTTGCAATGGGCCCGCCAGGGCCATCCAATAAAAATATTTCAAAATGACAACTAACTAGTGCCATGTCATTTGGTACCAAAATGGTACCCAATTTTGGTACCTAATTTGATACCTGTAGCACTACTCTATTTTTTATGATTTTATTAATGTTATTTGTATCGCAGGGAGTATGTTACGTTTGGTGGTCTGCAGATGAGAAGAATGGATCCAATATCTTCAAAGCTAAACATTGTAATTAAAATGGAAACAAGTTAAAGTTTATTATAAATAACATTTTTAAAGTTAATCTAAACGGGTTAAATGGATTTTAAAAGATCTGATAATTTTTTACACGATACGAAAATGACATGAAACGACATGAAAATTTAGTGTTTAAGTTTGTATTTTAATACATGAAACGAAAGTACACGAACACGAAAGTACACGATCGAGATTTAGTGTCAGGTTTGTGTTTACCCTTCAAGTACATGACGATACGAAGTACACGAAATAAATAAATAAATAAAATAATAATTTATAATATATATTAATATATATTATAATAATATAATTTATAGTATAAAATTTAATGCTATTAGTTGAATTTTATAAATAAAAATATATAATATCAATTAAATGTATAAATTAATTAATTATTAATATTTAAAAATAATAATAATTAATTAATCTTTTATTTTTTTCGTTTCGTACACATTCGTGTCGTTTATTTTTGTGTCCATTAAAAATTTCATGTCATTTCGTGTTTTTACCGATTCGTGTTCGTGTTCAAATTTGAATACATGAAATGATTTCATGTCATGTTCGTGTCAGTCACCCGTGTACACGAAATACGAAATGACACGACAGAAAAATATATAAAAAAAGCGAAAAAGTGTGTAAAATGATGGCATCATCAACATTTTACGTATTTATAAACTAAGTTTAGTAGAGAAAAATAGTGAATGTAATGAATTTTTATATTATATAATTGTATCATTTTAGGATATTTTTTAAATATAAATAATTTAGAGGGACATCCAAAAAATAAGTGTGAAGCAATTGTTGCGAAAAAAGGAGTACTTCCTCCGTCCCAGCCAATAGTTAACATTGGGGGACGGGGGTCGACACGCATTTTAAGGTGGATTTTAAGGATAGTTCCATAACTTATTTTTGATTTTTTTTTTGGTATAAAAACAGAACAATCCTACTTTTATACAAAAATAAAATAAAATTTTAAAAATAAGTTATGGAACTATACTTTATAGGAGCCTTAAAATGCGTGCCATGCAAATGAAAAATTTATGTTAAGAAATGGATGGGACAGAGGGAGTATATTTTATCTTAACCTCAATATCCACATGTTACCTGAAAATAAAAAATAAAGGTGTAAATGAGTCAAACTATTCATGAGTTATTCGATTTTAATTGTAAAATGACTAATTTGTACTTCGCATCCCCTTGGTTTGGGCTTATTGCACTTTTCACTCTGTAGTATTCATATATGCACTTTGCATCCCTTAACTTTCTAACCAGCTACAGTTTGCATCCCTTTTACATTTGCGCCGTTAAGTCTGACCATTACCGTCAGTCAAGAGGGGTAAATCAGACTTTTCACATATAAACATATACATACGATCTTGACTAATTTGCACTTCGCATCCCCTTGGTTTGGGCTTATTGCACTTTGCATCCCTTAATTTTCTAACCCGCTACAATTTACACTTTTTTATATTTGCATCCGATCAGTTTAATAAATTTTAAAAATATATATTTTTTATTTTTTAATTTAAAAAATAATATTTTAAAATATTATGACGAAATAAAAATTAAATATGTACATTGACAAATCCAAATTTATATTCCAAAATAATACGGAGTACTATTTATATAAAATTATATATTATATATGTTTTATATAGAGATTTAATATATATTATATATGGACTTGCTTTTCATGAGGTTACCTCAGGTGAGTTTCCTGAGGCTATTAAAAAAAACAATACAAGAATAGGGTTATTTTTGTAAATACAGGGGGCCATGTTCAATTATTACAAAAATGACATTAAAAATTTATACTAAAATCTCAGGTAAATTTCCTGATATTACCTCAGGAACATTATTCTCATTATATATTACATAGATATATAAAATATATAATAAATATACTCCCTCCGTCCCTCCCAATTCTTAACATTTGGGTTGGGCACGGAGATTAAGAAAGGAGAAAAAAGTAAGTGGGGAGAGAAAGAAAGTGAGTGGAAAGTGGGTAAAATTGTGGGCCTTATCAATATTTTAGTAATAGCTTAGAAAGATGGAGGAAAGTAGTGGGAAGTAGTGGGCCATTTTTATTTCTTTAAAGATTAAAATTTTACTATTTTTTGGAAAGTTTGTAAATGTAAAGAATTGGAAGGGACATCCCAAAATAGAAAATGTAAAAAATTGGGAGGGACGGAGGGAGTAACATATTTAGATCAGATCGTTATCGGATCATACAAAATCCATATATAAAACATATATAATATATAAAATTTTATATATTATATAAAACATAAAATTTTATATAATTTTATAATATATAAAATTTTATATATTATAAGGGATGCAAAGTGCAATAAGCCCAAACCAAGGGGATGCGAAGTGCAAATTAGTCAAGATCGTATGTATATTTTTATATGTGAAAAGTCTGATTTACCCCTATTGACTGTCGGTAATGGTCAGACTTAACGGCGTAAATGTAAAAGGGATGCAAACTGTAGCTGGTTAGAAAGTTAAGGTATGCAAAGTGCATATATGAATAATATAGAGTGCAAAGTGCAATAAGCCCAAACCAAGGGGATGCGAAGTGCAAATTAGTCTTGTAAAATATTCGAATTTGGTTAGGTAATAATTGAGCTGAGCTCGAGTTTGAGCTATTTAAATACTTTATCAAACCAAATTCAAACTTTAAATTATACGGATCGTAAAGTTCGTGAGTAATCGTGCCTTTTTTTTAGAGCAATCAAGCCTTTTTTTTTATTTTTAATTTGTATATATTGTACATATTTTTTATATAAATATTTAATATTTATAAATAATTATATATTTAATCGAGTAAAACTTGAGCCGAACTCAAGTAGAACTTAAGCAGAACCAATCATATTTATGTTTTACCAATATTTGATGAAATCGATTCAAATTTTCAAATCAAATTCGAATATATCGAAGTTTATACAAACCAAATTTCAAAACTGAAATGGAAGGTAAGTTGAATTCAAGTCCGAACTTGAACTTAAAACTTTTTAATCGAGTTCAATTTCGACACTGATAATATTCAACTCAATTCGTCTCGATTACATCTTTATATGAGAATGACTTCATGCCCATTAACTTCATTTAAAAAAATAGGGTTTGTCTAGTGGCACATGCTAAGAATCCGTGCTTGATGAGTTGTCAAATTTTGATTGGTGGATATTTATGTGAATGCAGGGGGGCCATCATTATTAATGAAATCCCCACCAATCAAAATTTGACAACTAAACAACCACGGATTCGTAGCATGTACCCTTGGGCACACACTAGAAAATTCAAAAAAAAATAAGACAAAATAATTAGGTATTTTAGTCGTTTTAGAAAGTGATAATCTCCTAATTAACCTTTTACGTACTTTTCAGAAAAGTAAATTTCTGACTAAATCGAACCGAATATTTTACTCGACGCATGTTGCGAGCAATATGAAAGGCAAATCTTATTTCAATTTGAAAGAAAAAGGTAACAAAATTACATTATAAAGTAATATTAATTCGTAAGGACTGTTTGTTTACGAAATTTACACTTGGAGTTTACGACGATCGGACGTAAAAATAAGCATTGGAGGCAGCTCAGGTAGGGTTCTGGGTTGATTTTGTATTGGGTCAGATTGTATTATGTATATGGTCATTGGAGGCAGCTCAGGTAGGGTTCTGGGTTGAGTTCGTATTGGGTCATATTGTATTATGTATATGGTTATTTTGGGTTAATTTTTTCATAATCCTAAAGTGTATATACCAGGTAAAGTAAAATATATTTTGGCTGAAATGCTTACTTTTCATTAGTGATAATCACATCCTCTTTATAGGATGATATACAAAACAAATCCCTTATATTCTGGGATACATAATCAATGATTTGCTAGAAGTCTGGGATCTACCAAGATTATACAACAATGTACCAGGTCAGATATAGAGGACTAAATACATTTACAACATCTAACAGCATCTCCTAAACTTCAGGAAATTTAATCTTACTATTACACCCCCGCAAGCTAATGGGAGGAGAGCAGACCATGAGCTTGTTTGTTAAGGTTTTAAATCTGGCAGAAGACAATCCTTTGGTAAAAACATCTGCAATCTGATCACTGGTGCATATGTAGCGAACATCAAGCTCCTTACGAATGACCTTTTGACGAACATAATGATAGTCTACTTCTAAGTGCTTCATACGAGAGTGAAATACTGGGTTTGAAGCTAGGGAAATAGAACTAATATTATCACACCAGATGAGAGGTGTTGAAATGAAGACACCCAAATCTTTAAACAAAATGCGCAACCAAGAAATTTCAGCAGCTGTATAAGCTAGTTGACGATATTCAGCTTCCGTACTAGAGCGTGATACAGTGTGGTGTTCCTTTACACTCCAATATATAGGGTTATACCCGAGATATGTACAGTAGCCTCTAGTTGACAAGCGATGATCTGGGTCTCCAGCATAATCTGCATCGGAATATGCTTCTAAACGTAAATACCCTGGTCGATAAAACAACCCATAATCATGTGTGTATTTCAAGTATCGAAAAATGCGTTTAACTGCAACCCAGTGTGAAGTGGATGGTTTATGCATAAATTGGCATACTTGGTTAACTGCAAAGGCTATGTCCGGCCGTGTAATTGTCAAATACTGTAAGGCACCAACGACACTCCTATATTCTGTAGCATCTGGCAGAGGATCCCCATCATATAAGCTTAGTCTTTGTCCAGTTTGTGCTGGAGTTAAAACAGGCTTGGCATCCAAAAACTTGGTGCGTTGTAACAACTTCATTGTATATTTTGTTTGTGTCAGATATAAACCACCAGACCCATAAAGGACTTCAATACCGAGAAAATAATTTAGAGCTCCTAAATCTTTCATTGAAAATATCTTGCTGAGAGCTGATATTAATTGAGAAATATAGGTTGAATTATTTCCCGTAATTAATATATCATCCACATAGATAAAGAGTATTATCATCACATCTCCCACATGGTAAGTAAACATTGACGAATCTTCTTGTGATTCTTTAAACCTGAGCTCCTCCAAGTAATCAGAAAATTTCTTAAACCAAGTTCGGGAAAATTTGAGAAGCTTACAAACATAATGTAGGAAATTGAGATCCTGAAATCCAGAAGGTTGGCGCATGTAAACATCTTCTGAGAGCACACCATGGAGAAAAGCATTTTGAACATCGAGTTGACGTATTGGCCAATTATTGTGTACTGCCAATGCAATAACAACGCGAATAGTAGAGTGCTTCACAACTGGATTAAATGTCTCTGTGTAATCCAAACCTTGTTTCTGATGAAAACCATTCGCAACAAGGCGAGCCTTGTGACGTTCAATCGAACCATCTGCACGTCTCTTTATTTTGAAAACCCATTTACTTGGAAGAATATTCATACTCGGACTAGGAGGAACTAAGGACCAAGTACCATTTTTCTGCAAGGCATTAAACTCGGACGCCATAGCCTCTCGCCATTCTGGATATTTGACAGTCTGACTAAAACATGTTGGCTCAACTTGTGAGTCACGTACCACATTCATAGCATATTTTGGATTTGGTTTATGAGTTCCAGCCTTGCTGCGCGTAACCATAGGGTGTGTAGGATATGTATGATGTTGTTGAGGATCATCAATTGTGTGATCAGTGTTGGTTGGACTTTGAGAGTTTAAAGGAATGCTGTCAGTGCTTCTATGAGATTGAACAGATGATGCAGCAGGACTATGATCATGATTAGCAAGGTTTTCTTGTCTAGGAATTGTACTCATTCCTAATAGAGGCACCACTGAATCCGGGGAAGACGTCAAAATAGAGCATGGTTTAGTAATCTCCTGAAAAGGAAAAGAAAATTCATCGAAGATAACATGACGGGACAAGTAAACACGTCCAGATGCGGGATCAAGACAACGATAACCTTGGTGGTTAAGAGAGTAACCTATGAAAACACAACACTTGGATCGGAATTGTAATTTATTGGTGTTATATGGTCTTAAGTAAGGAAAACACGCAGAACCAAAAATCCAAAAATCAGTATATATTGGAGGTTTCTTGAATAACTTTTCAAAAGGGCTGACATGATTCAAAATGCGGGTAGGAAGCCTATTTATCAAGTACACTGCAGTGTTAAAGGCATCCACCCAATAAGTTGTTGGCATATAAGAGTGAGCCAAAAGTGTGAGACCCGTGTCAACTATATGTCTATGCTTTCGTTCAGCTCGTCCGTTCTGTTCAGGATGGGCGGGACAAGAGGAACGAAAACTAATTCCATTTGTATCTAGAAACTGTTGAAATTGTTTACTAGTATATTCACCTCCCCCATCTGATTGAAGGATTTAATTTTAGATGAAAACATATTTTCAACCCGCAATTTAAATCGGACAAAAATATCAAATTCCTCATGTTTATGCTGCATTGGAAATATCCATGAATATCTTGAAAAGTCATCAAGGAATAAAACATAATATTTTGATCCTTTTATTGAAACTGATGGAGAACACCACATCCGAATGTATCAATTCTAAAGGAAAATTTGATATTGAATCAAACAACTTAAATGGAAATTTTACACTTTTGCCTAAAGGACATGAATGACAAAAAGAAAGAGAATTGGAACCCTTAATAGGTAAACGTTTATTTGATTGGAGGCACAAAAATATACTTGATGCTGGATGACCCAAGCGAGAATGCCAAACTTGAACACTGGCACGAACACCAATAAAGGCAAATGGACGATTTGAGCCAGAAGATATTTTATTATGGATCTGAAGAGGATATAAACCATTTTCACTCTTACCGTGGAAAAGCGTCGTCCCCGTTTTGAGGTCCTTTACATAGAAACGATCAGGAAAGAAGACAAAGAAACAATTATTATCTTTAGTAAATTGATGAACTGAAAGTAGGTTAGCAACCACATTAGGACAGTGTAAGACATTGTTCAATTTCAAAGTAGATGAATCATGAGAAATTTCAGTTGAACCAATATGTGAAATTTTCAAACCTGCTCCATTACCGACTGCCACATTGTCATTACCATTGTATTGTTCATGAATAGCTAAATTTCCCAAGTCTGCAGTGATATGATTTGATGCTCCACTATCAGAGATCCAAGTGGACTGGTTATTCTTGAATGGAATAGAAGCTGCCATGGCAGTAAGTTGTCGAGTAGGAACACGGCCTTCATATGCCCCATTCATACGGTTATAGCAATCAATAGCTGTATGGCCAGTACGTCGACATATTTGACAAGAAGGACGAGATGATGTATTATGAAATGACTCACCAAGTGATGTTGTTTTCTGATGTACACCACGACCGCGATCAAAAGATGATAAAATACCACGACCACGACCTTTGCCTCTAAGATTTGATCCACGGTGATTTCCATAACTAGGGATGGGCATTTCACCCGCCCCGCTCGATCCCGATCCGATCCCCGCCCCGTTCGGGTCGGGGATTCGGGGAATTTTTCGGGTTCGGGGCGGGGAGCGGGGAATATTTTAATAAAAATTCGGGGATCGGGGATTAGGGGATCCCCGCCTCGATCCCCGATCCCCGATTTTATTTTAAAATATATATATATATATATGTATATAATTAAATTATTATAAATAAATATATTTCTATAGATTATTAGTGCTTAAAATTTTTAATTCATTTCATAGATTCAAAATTTTAATAGTAAATTTTAATTTAATTATAATAATTTAATTATATCTTTTTGTATAAATAAATTTTATTTCAAAATATTTTTTAGAATAGGTTATTGAATTTAAAATATATATTATCTATTATAATTTAGCAATTTAATATTTTGGCAGGGGTTCGGGGAGCGGGGGCGGGGATCGCACTCCCCGACCCCGAAGTGACCCGACGCCCATCCCTATCCATAACCAAGCCCGTGGCTATTAGCAGGTAGAGAGTTTGGAGCATACAAAGCAGTTGGGTTGACCTCAATAGATGGAGTATTTTGTGTCTTGAGACGCATCTCAACACTCAAAAGTAGGGAAACGAGGTCATCATAGGAAATAGGCTTATCACGTGCTTGGGCAGAACTAACAGTGGCTTCATAAGTAGATCCAACATTGTTCATAATAATGGTAACAAGGTCATCATCATCAATGGGTTTCCCGGCCAAAGCAAGATTATCTGCAATCTGGTTAATATTGTCCACGAAATCAAAAATGGAAAGCCCATCTCCTTTGGTAATAAAAAGATCATTGCGTAGTTGAAGTATACGATTCTGGGATTGAGAAGCATACCTTTTCTCAAGTGACATCCATGTGTCACGGGAAGAAGTAAATCGAGCAACAGTAGATAGGACGGTGTGAGCGAATTGTTAATCCAACTCAAGATCATTTGATCTTTCTGTTGCCAAGGAGCATAACCTGGATCTTCCTCAGTGGTTTCCTGTTAGTCACAAAGGCATGCCTGTTTACATCTAATAACAAGCCTAATTGTTTGTAATGTTTTGCATTACTTACATGACCTTTTAACTGAGGGAACCTCTAGTTGTAGAGTTTCTACTTGTTCTGTACTTGTAATAGGCATCAAATCCTAGATTGTGTAACTGTACTTATATAGTCAAGAATAATGCTTGAAAGAAGTTCCAAGGTTCATGCCTCAAGCAAGAAGATAAAGACTGTCAAATAATCAAAGTTGGGATTTGAAGAAATGAAGAATTTGCCTTAGTACCAATTCGAGAAGTTCTTTTGTCTATTCGAGAAGTCTAGCATTCGAAAAGTCAGAGATTTGATATCTCAGAAGACATTGTTCGATATCTCTAAATGAACTATTCGATATCTTAGAGACTCGACATGTCTAAATACTCTATTCGAGAACTCAAGAAGTCAACAAGTCAAAGTGGTATTCGAGTTCTCAAAGAGTCAACAAGTCAAAGTTCCATTCGATATCTTAAGGACTCAGAAAGCTATTCGATATCTCAAGGATTCGACAAGTCAAGTGTTCTATTCGACAACTCAAGGAATCCTGGAGAAAAGTACTATTCGAGAAGTGATTCGATATGTCAATCATACAGTATTCGAGAACTCAGAGTTATCTAATCCTAGTTCTCGAATCAATCACTTAGCCACTTCTCGAATACATTCCTGGAGACAAAATACTGAAGAAATTGTACAAGTCTGAAACCTGCAACAAGCCAATGCACTTTATGGACCACAATCTGTAACGTGCTCTGGAAAGCTTACAAGGAATCTTGGAGAGATATAGAAGAGACAAAGAGCTAAAGAAGTGGATCTGAACAGAACTTTGCAAAGTCAAATCTATAGCTGTTTGGATGCTTACTAAAAAAGGATAGACATGCAAGAAAGTTATTTATCCTATAACCTTATTTGTAGTAAATGAGTTGTATTCATGTTCTATAAGAATACAATCTCACTTCTTTAGTTGGTTAATTTTTTCATACACATTGTAGACATATCTCTCTGAGAAAAACGAAGCTGAGAATACTATCATTTGTATTCACAGATTGTAGCAACCTTTATCTAATAATATATTAGATTAAAGTGATATTGTGTCTTGTGTTATTTTTATCCGCACCTAAACTTTGCACACACAAACACCTATCTGATACACAGATTCAAGAACGAAGAAAAGTTCAAGAATCCATTCACCCCCCCTCTGTATTCTTTTACTGTATTCAATACTCAACAAGTGGTATCAGAGCAGGCTGTTTATTCAAAAACTGTAAAACGATCATGAGTTCGAATACACCAAAGACCACAGGAACGGTGAAAGTCCCTAAGTTTGACAAAGAAAATTACAACCTCTGGAAGATAAAAATGATGTTGTTCATCAAAGCCTCTCATCCTTAATATCCTGAGATTCTCAAGAATGGTCCCTTTGTTCCACAACAAGAAATACCTGAGAAGACTGTTGGAACCATAACTGTTCCAAGATCTTATGTGGCCAAGGAACCATCCAAATGGACAGAATCAGAAAAGGAGATGGTTGCTCTTAATAGCCATCTAATGTTGCTAATTATTGATTCCATGGATATGTCAATGTTTGCAAATATTGCATCATGCACATCTGCCAAAGAAATGTGGGATCATATTGAGGTGTTATGTGAAGGAACTGATGAGGTCAGGGAAAACAAGAAACAGATACTGGTCACACAGTATGAAGCGTTCATGGCACAGCCCAAGGAAAGCATCACTGAGATGTTTGAGAGATTTCACAAGCTAGTTACTGAGTTGCTGATGAATGGCAGGGTTTACAGCACCAAAGATTTGAACATGAAGTTTCTGCTATCTTCACCAAATCATCTAGAGCAAAGGGTCATTTCTTTAAGGGAAAGAGATTTGAACAAAGTTACATATGATGTGCTCTATGGGGTTTTAAAAACTCATGAGCTTGAGTCGCTTCAGAAAAGGGCTATCCAAGCCAACCAAGGCAGGATGATAAACACATCATGTGCCTTGATTGTCAACAAATCTATTCAAGACCTAGAATCATCTACAAGCCAGCTAAGGATAGAGGAGATAGTAGATGATGAAGAAACTGAAGCTGAGGTAAGTGAATCTGTTGAGGAGAAGGAGGAAAAAGAGTTCTATACTCTTGAAGAGCTAGATGGAATGGAAAACACTTCATATGCTTTCATGGCCAGAAAATTTCCAAATATCAGATTCAAGAGGAACCAACCCTTCAAACCCAAAACCCAAAGCCATTTATTTAACAAAAGCAAGGCACCTGTGAAACCAAACAAGAGTAAATTTAAAACCAGCCATGTGGATAGGTCATCTGTAAGGTGTTATAGATGTAATGACCTAGGGCATTTTGCCAGTGAATGCAAGAAGCCTAAAAAGAAGGATAAAGAGTTTTTGGAACTTGAAGCTAAGTATGAGGCCTTTCTGAGAAAGCAGACACAAGGTAAGCCCTACATAGCTGAAGGGAAGTGTTGGGATGATTCTGATAGTGATGGAGAGGAACAAGAATTTTGAAACTATGCCTTGATGGCCAATTCCAAGGATGACACATCTCTATCAGACTCTCAGGTACCATCTCTCACTACTATAGACATGTCTGTTTCTGAGTATAAATGCATGATTGAACAACTATCTGTTGAGATGTTTAATATTCATACTAGTATGACTGCTGCTAATGAGGAGATTGCTAAACTGTCTACTAGAAATGAAATGTTAATAAAAAAGAATGAGGAACTTGAGCTAACTGCTATGCAAGTAGAAAACCTTAAGAAAGAAGTTGAATATTTGCAGAATAAGGTTTTATGTGCTAGTCAAGTGGAAAAGGCTCTTAGGGATGAATTAGCTGAAAATGAATTCAAACTGAAAACGTTTAAGAAATCATCTGGTCTAGTGCAATCCTACTGTGAGAAAATTCAAGCAAAACCCAAGGCTGCAATTGGACTTGACTATGACACTCTTAAACAGAGGAGAGGCTATGATGTCGTTGAAGATGACATTGTTGTTCAGATGGAAGTGCCTCGGATTTTGAAAAAGGCTCAGACTCCAATTTTTAAAGAATCAACATTTGAAATTGATGAGGATGCCTTACTCATCAAGCAAATGTTGAATGATGAGGATGAGGCACAATCCAGTGAACAACAAGCATTCTATAAGAGTGAGAGTGTCAAGTCAAAAGCCAAGGAGCTAGTAGGTGATAGGTCAAGACCTAAGAAGTTTGTTAAGTTTGTTTCAGCTGGGAATAGTAAATCTGAGAAGAAAGTGATTAAGAAGAAACAGAACAGAAATGGCAAGTTAGGGATTAACAAAGATAATAACTATGCTTATATGCCTAATGCCCCTAGGAAAACTTGTCAGAATTGTTTCAGTACCAATCATTTAACTCATGCATGCAAGAAACCTGTTGGTAGTGTGCCCAAACCTTTCTATGATTGTTCTGTGCCTCTAAGACATAGAGATGCTCCATTCTGTGATAAATTTGACTGTATGCCATGCAACATGAATGTTATGACTAGTTGTTTTAATTTGAGAAGACAATTCATTGATGGTTGTATCAGTCACAATTCTCATACACACTACACAAGGTCAAAGTCTTCGAGTCCTCTTAAATCTAGGAAGGTACCTCTGTCACCTAAGTCTGAAACCTCAGGTTCTAAGACTTCTAACAGTGACAAGAAGACTAACACCAAGAAAGTTGATAAGCATGTTGCTTATGATAAAACGGTTTCTAAGTCACATGGACCCAAACTTGTTTGGGTACCAAAGGAGAAGTAATACCTTTGTGTTTGCAGGGCAAAGAAAGTGAAAAGAAAGTCATGTGGATTGTGGACAGTGGATGCTCAAATCATATGACTGGTGATATGGCCCTGCTATCACAGTATGAGGAGAAGGCTGGCCCAATGGTTGCTTTTGGAGATGACAGCATGGGTAACACATTGGGATATGGCAAGTTGAAAGTTAGAAATGTCATCATTGAAGATGTAGCACTGGTCAAGGGACTCAAGCATAATCTGCTAAGTTTTGGTCAGTTTACTGATAGGGGATTCAAGGTGGATTTTGACAAAGATGAATGTTTGATCACCCACAAGAAGACTGGTGATT
The DNA here is from genome assembly GCA_037693485.1 of Kitagawia praeruptora. Lineage (NCBI taxonomy): Eukaryota > Viridiplantae > Streptophyta > Magnoliopsida > Apiales > Apiaceae > Kitagawia > Kitagawia praeruptora. The sequence continues at coordinate 60,800,593 of CM075352.1, read as the reverse complement.
TTGCTCTATCTGGAGTAAGGAAAGGAAGCCTGTTTGTAGCCAATATGGACTCTGCAAACAAGGACAAAATTTGTTGCTTCTACTCAAAAGCATCAAATGAAGATTGTTGGCTGTGGCACAAGAAATTATCACACCTGAACTTCAAAGCCATTAATTCTCTAGTCAAAATGAGATAGTTAGTGAGAGGCATGCCCACACTTGAATTCTGTCAAGAAGGAGTGTGTGAGGATTGTCAAAGAGGAAAAATGAAAAGATCAAGCCACAAGTCAAAGACAATGACATCAATAACCAAGCCCCTACAACTCATTCATATGGACTTGTTTGGGCCTGTCAATATTATGTCACTAGGAAGAAAGAAGTATGCCTTAGTGATGGTTGATGACTTTACAAGGTATACATGGGTGGAATTTCTGGAATCAAAAGATGAGGCTCCACAAGTAATCATTGAGCACATAAAGAGAGTTGACAAGGAAGCAAATGCCAACAATGCAAGTGTGATTGCATTAAGAAGTGATAATGGAACAGAGTTCAGAAATGCCATACTTGAAGCATTCTGTAAAGAGAATGGAATTTCTCAGCAATTCTCTGCTCCAAGGACTCCACAACAAAATGGAGTTGTTGAGAGAAAGAATAGAACTCTAATTGAGGCTGCTAGAACAATGTTGCTTGATGCAAAGATGCCTACATGTTTTTGGGCTGAGGCTGTGAGCACTGCATGCTATATCCAGAACAGAACCCTCATCAACAAAAACACTGGAAAGACACCTTACAATTTGATGACTGGAAAGAAGCCTAGTCTAAAGTATGTTTATACTTTTGGAAGCAAATGCTTTGTATTGAAGGATAATTCTGAATATGTTGGAAAGTTTGATGCAAAGGCATTTGAAGGAATTTTTCTTGGCTACTCTATGGAAAGAATTGTATACAAAGTTTATGTCATTAGTCAAAAGAAAATTATGGAAAGCACAGATGTGACATTTGATGACAGCAAACTATCTGGACTAGAAGAAGCCAATGATGAAGATAAAGATCCATTGAAGTTTGATAATCTAAATGATTCTGATGAAGAGATTGAAACTGGAGTTGAAACTCAAGTTCAACAAACTCAAGTGAATGATGATACAAGAGAAGAATTTGTGCCAATCAATAGTGGAGAGACAAGCATCCAAGACAAACCTGTGAATAGTGGCAGTATCACAGGGGGAGGAAATGAGAATGATCATGACTTGGATGATGAAGTAACATCAAGAATGAGAAATCAGGCTGAGCACTCAAGGAAATGGGATAGATCACACACTGCAGAGCAAATTATTGGAGATCCTAATGTAGGAGTAAGGACTAGGAGAGCAACTCAGAATGAGTGCCTCTATGGCTGTTTTCTATCTCAGGTTGAGCCCAAGAAACTTGATGATGCACTGTTGGATCCAGATTGGATTATTGCCATGCAAGAGGAGCTGAATCAATTTGAAAGAAACAAAGTATGGGAACTTATGCCTGCACCCAAGAACAGAACCATTGTTGGAACAAAATGGGTTCTGAAGAATAAGATGGATGAATATGGTGTGAAAGTAAGAAACAAAGCAAGGTTAGTTGCAAAAGGATACTCTCAACAGGAAGGCATTGATTATGATGAGACATTTGCCCCTATTGCTAGATTGGAAGCCATCAGAATATTCTTGGCATTTGCTACTCATTCAAATTTTAAAGTTTATCAAATGGATGTCAAGAGTGCATTTCTGAATGGAGAGTTGGAAAAAGAAGTTTATGTGCAACAACTACCTGGCTTTGAGGATCCACACTTCCCAGAATTTGTCTACAAATTTCTTAAGGCATTGTATGGACTTAAGCAGGCTCCAAGGGCATGGTATGATACTCTATCACAATTTCTCCTTGAAAATCAATTCACTAGAGGCACATTGGACAAAACACTATTTTACAAGAAGCATGGTGATGATATTATCCTAGTTCAGATCTATGTGGATGATATCATATTTGGGTCTACAAATGAGAAGCTGTGTGAGAAATTCTCTAAACTCATGCAGAGCAAATATGAGATGAGTATGATGGGAGAGTTGACATTCTTTCTTGGATTGCAAGTCAGTCAAAGGAAGGATGGTATCTTTATCAGTCAAACCAAGTACATCAAGGATTTATTGAAGAAGTTTGACTTAGAAGATTGCTCACCTGCAAAGACACCCATGGCCACTGCAACTAAATTAGATGAAGATGCTAAAGGCAAGAAAGTAGATATCTTAGTCTACAGAGGCATGGTTGGTTCTCTACTCTACCTCACTGCAAGTAGGCCAGACATCATGTTTGCTACATGTTTGTGTACAAGGTTTCAATCAAATCTAAAAGAATCACATTTGATTGCTATAAAAAGGATCTTTAGATATCTGAAGGGCACTCCAAACTTGGGTTTATGGTATCCTAAGGACACAGGGTTCAATCTGGTTGGTTATTCTGATGCTGATTAATCTGGATGCAGAGTGGATAGGAAAAGCACCTCAGGTAGCTGCAAGTTTCTTGGACAAAGGTTAGTCTTTTGGTATAGCAAGAAACAACAATCTATGTCAATTTTTACAGCTGAGGCTGAATACATAGCTGCTGGAAGTTGCTGTGCTCAAGTGCTTTGGATTAGAAACCAACTTAGAGATTATGTACTTGTGTTGGAAAGAATTCCAATCATGTGTGACAACACAAGTGCAATCTCTATAGTTGCCAATCCTGTCAATCATTCTAGAACAAAGCACATTGACATCATATATCATTTCATTAGAGAACATGCAACTAATGGTACCATTGAGTTGCATTATGTCTCTACAGATAAACAATTAGCTGACATATTCACTAAGCCATTAGATGAAGCCACCTTCACAAGGTTGGTCAGTGAGATTGGAATGCTGAATTCTTCAAATTCTGGCTAAGTGAATATATCATCTAGATTGTTGCAGCAGTAAACACTTACTTTATCTAAATTCTCAATATTTTTGAAGTAAGTGTTGGCTGAAATATGATTTATAAATATTTCAAATCTGTTGCATATGTTGAAAAATCATATTTTATTAACTTGAAATTTCTATGAAATTTTGAGAAAATCACTGCTTAATTTGCTAGAATATTCTTCATTGAATATGACTGGTAAATTTTAAAAGATAGTGAAAATTAATTTTTGTGAGTGATGAGCATATTTCGATAAGTCAGACTTCTCGAATGGTTCACTATTCGACATCTCTAACAAATCTCATTAGAGTACTCTTGAGTTCTCGAATAGAGTCTTTTAAAGATATCTAATAGAGGTATTCTTGACTTCTCGAATATGGTAATTGATTTCTCTAATGACTGAGTTCTCGAATACTATATTTGAGTTCTCGAATCATTTGAAAAGGCTGAATTCTCGCAGAATCTTAACCGATTTTGGATTTTTGTCTAAAATTTTAATTCACTCATAAAACACATTTTATTTAATTTAGAATTATTTTAAGTTGGATAACTACCAGCTGTGAGTTACCATCTGCTTGAGATATCGAATAAGCCTTCTTGACTTATCGAATAGTTATTTTCTACTTCTCGAATGCCTGACTTGTCGATACAAAACATATATCTAATCGACAATTCAATTACTTCTTACTTATACAATTCTACAACTATTCGGTTCATTTCATTCGATTTCTCAAGCATCTAAACTCCCAAAACCTCTGAAACCCTAACTGCCAAAAGCTAAATTTCTTCTTCAACCTTTACTCTTTTCTCTCTTTTCTCTGTATCAATGGCAACCGTGAAATTCAACACCAACTTTATCGCCCTAACCAGTGATGTGGAAGCACCCAATGCGAACTTCAAGTGCTTTGTAAAGTGGATGTCTGAGTCATACATCAAGGATGCACTCTCTGCCAACCCAACTCTGTATCTAGACATCCTGGAACAGTTTTGGGGAACTGCTATTGTGGAAGTTGTAGCCCTGGAAAGCGCAATAACTTCATATATAATCTACTGCAAGATTCAAGACAAGGAAATCACTATCACTATTGCACACATGAATCAAGCACTGGGTCTACAACAAGAGTCATATGACACACTGGCCACAAATGCAGAGTTGGAAGAATTCTTTGAATTCATCAACTACTCAGATGGGATCAATCTTGGAAAGTTAAACAGGAAGAATCTAAGAAAGGAGTGGAGCTATGTGTTTGCAACTCTCCTTCAAGTCTTCACTGCCAGGAAATCAAGTTTTGACCAAATCAGTGCACCTGCGCAGCAAATTTGCTATGCCTTGGCATATGGGAGAAAGATAGATGTTGGGCAAATCATTCTCCAAGAGTTGTATGGGAGACTTGGTAAGAACACAACCAAGAGAGGTACTGACATTTTCTTCCCTTGCTTCATTCAATCTGTACTTAATTTTAAAAATGCTCAATTGATTGATTTGCCTGGGATAGATAGAAATAGAATAGGCTATCCTAAATCCATGACCAAACTCATTTTTGGTAATTTGGAGACTAGGAATGATGTGGATGTAAGACTTAACATAACTCCCCATATGGAGAGTTTGTTTAGGACTTACCCCCACAACATGCCAATATTTGATTCCAAGTCACAGTTAGCACAACCCAAGCAAGTAGAACAAAATGCTAACCCAAGGCCTGCTAACCAACCCTCTCAGCCAAACACTCTACCAAACATTGAGCCAACTGCATCATCCTCTCAAAAGGGTGATGTTAGTAAAAAGAAGAGAAATGAGATAGCTTCTGCACCTTTAACTATCTTATCTGAAGCAGCATTGGCTGTGGAATTAGGTGTAGAAAGTGAGGAACCTGAGTCACCCCTTATCAGGCCAAAGAAGAAGAAAACTAAAACCACCTCTTCAGTCACACAAATGGCTGAAGTTGTAAAAATAGGGGTAAACAGTTCACTAGGTGTATCCTCCCAACAGGGTGCATCTATAGAATCAAGCATCCTCCCCAATGTACCAATCTGTACAGAGTCAGCACATGGGAGTGATAAGGCTGGCACAACACTGAGTGGAGAGCACATCACATTTGAAACTCCCTCTATTTCTCAGGGGGGAGTTTCCAAAATCTATTCCACAAGACACTTCTCTTCCAGAATCTCCAATTGAAATTTCTTTGCAGCCTGCAACTCAAGCAATTGAGGAGCAAGGACTTGATCATCAAGAATTCTTCTCTCTTGATGAGCCAATAACTTCAAGTGACATGGTGCTTGACACTGTGCTCACCACCCAGAAACCACATTCAGATGGTGAGGGAATGCTAGCTGGGGCATATCCTGATGACACCATCACAAACACAGAGGATTCACTAGTCTTTACTAGAGACTCTGTGCCTGTGTCAAATACTGTTGTAACTCATCCCACTCTTGTGGAGACAACAGTAGTAGAGTCATTCCATCCGGTTACAGAAGTTGCATCTGTAACTGAGGAGTCTAGCTTACCTAGCTCTAGCTCTAACTTCTTGTCTCAATGGCTGAAGCCTGTGCAACATGATAGTGCTTTAGGATCAGGGTCTGTTCCATCTCAATTGACGGTTGAAGCACTTCAAAGCTTAATTGTGGATCAGATCCCTGAGTTCACAAAGATTTCTCAGCACCTTCTCACTGCAAACATGCCAAATCCAGATTATGAAGCTATTCTCTTATGCCACAGAGATGATGTGGAGATGCAAAGGGCTAAGATAGTTGATGATACTGAAAGAGATGGCAATGTGGATGCCTGGCTACAAGGAAAATTGGACATTCCTCTCTCAGAAGGCCTTCAGTATATCAGAGAAGAGTACATTACTTCACTAGGGTCCATTGCCAAATCTATCCCCCCTAGTGATGTGTATGAAGCAGTGAATGACAGCTACAAGGTCATTCTCAAGGCTGCACACTACCTTGGCAAGGGGCTGAAAACTGAAGTTCATGAAGTGTGTACAACCACAACCAAAGAGGTGAATGAGATAAAGAGGACTTTTTAGGCCAAATTTCCTTAATTGGAGACTGTAATCAAGGATATTCTAGCATGCAAATCTACTTGTACCAAGATGGACAATGATTTGGCTCTTCTCAAAGATGCTGTCACAGGTCTGGGGCATAAATTTCAAGCTCTATCTGATCAGACCACAGAATCCAATGCCATGCTGAGGACAATGTTAAAAAATCTATATGGAGACAGGCTCGTGACTGAGGTCCCTGTGCATGAAATGTCAAAGTATGAAGTGAAGAGACTGCAAGACCAATCCTTATCTGGTTTCAAGGCAAATGAGCTATTCACTAAAGTGGATACTCTTGAGAAGGAGGTGGTGTCTCTCAAAGAAACCAATGCTCACTTAACAGACAAGGTTGCAACTCTGACTGAGCAGTTGAGCACTCAAGCCACCAACACAACTGAGGTTCTTCTGCATCTAAATCCATGTTGTCTGCTATAATGAAGCATATGGGCCTCCCTCTACCTGAAGACTCTTCAAACCCAAAGGTCACTTCTATAGCCTCTGTTCCTGACAACAAGCCTAAGGGGGAGAAGAGGATAAGGAATTCAAATCCAAAGGGGGAGAAACCTAAGGAGAAAGGCATACAGCTAAAGGAGAGTGGTCACCAAAGGGCTAAATCTATAATCATATGCCAGGAAAAGGGAAATCTAAAGTTGATGAGCCCCCAACCACTCTGCTAGTTGTTACCCTACCAACTGTGCATGCCATCACTCCAAGTGGCCAGAAACAATCCATCACTACCACAGTGGTTGCAGGGAGTATGCCATCTGATAAACCTCCATCCTCCAAATCTGAAAGTGCCAAGCCTGTAGAAGTAAAGGTGGTTACTGAGGCCAAGCTACAAGAAGTTGCAAATTCAAATGTCTATCATGATGAAGCATTCTTGGAGTTTCTGAAAGTCTCAAGGGAGCAGGCTAGTGACACTCAATTTTATCTGAGGAGCCTGAAAGATCAGATTGACTGTCTCACTGCTATACCCAGGAAAATCAATAGCTCATGGTTCAAGGAGATAATGATGGTATCCAATTCAAAGATATGGCATCTAACCTACAAGACTCTTCAAGCCCTAAAACACTCTGAGGTAGATGCCATACTTTAGCTTATTGAGAAGAGAAATGAGAACAACAAGAGTCTTTGTGATGACTTAAGGAATGATCAACCTTCAAGGCTGCTAGAAGTAATCAAGAAGCCATGGACAATCATCTACCAGTCTGGCACCAAAATTGAAGACATCAAGCAGTTGGTCATTGTAACACCCCCAAATCAGGGGTCAAGGATTTAGTAGCTACGCGGAAATCCTCAATGTCAAATTACCTATTTAACAACATTAAACCATCTGTAATCATTAAATAACTGGATTACAACCTTTGAGACCCCAACCACCAAGCATCTTTTAGGTTATAGGGCTAGAAACAAGAATTCAAATACTTACATTTCTCATTACATCCATTCAATTACATCGCACTATGTCTTATAACCCTTATATTACTAGTATAGCTTCGTTGGGAAGTACACCAGCAACTAGAACTACTCAGTACAAAGTTATATATATATTACACATCAATGTACCTACATACAACTTACTCCAGCTATAGCTTTTCTGGATCATATCATCTTCATAAGGGCGTACTGCCTGCTTCTTCTGAGCCATGCAGATATGCCTCAACCGACTACCTTCCTCTAAAAGGTTAATATTTGAAACAAGTAAGAATGAGCGAAAGAATTGCTCAGCAAGTTAATAATAGAACTTAACAATATATATACCAACACACTCAAGGGTATTTAATGTCTAACTATATTTAATATCATTTGTTAGAAATGATTGATGAGAACAGTGTTTGGAAGCTAAGGTGACAAAACAGAGTTTAACTGGAAGCAGTCAGAGTTTAGTTAAACACTGACTGGAAGCGCAACAGAGATTGTTAAACTCTGTAGCGGAAGCGTCTGAGAGTTAACAGTGTTTGAAGATTGATACAAGATAAATATGGAAGCAATATCTTTGAAGATTGGATAGCTATCAAAGAGATTGAGTTGACTTAGAAGACGTGTAGCAATCGTGATTGATATCAATTGTATAGCTTAATTATAGGAGAATCAATTACTGATTGTACGTAGCTGTATGTTTTATAAATACAGTTAGGTTAACCCTAGAAGGGTATCGAACATTGAGAAATTCATTGATTGTAACCTAAGCAGCTCTTTGTGATATTTTACATCACTGAGAGAGGAATTGTTAATTCCAAACAGTTTTTAAGTGTTAAAACTTGTGTTCTTGTTAATTACTCATACAATACTTGATTACATATTGTGTATTTGACTTAACAAGTGGTATCAGAGCCAATCTGTTACTTTATTACAGTTTAAGATCCAAACACAATAGTAATCAATGGCAGAGATACCTCCTCCATCTAGTTCTGAGAAAGCCCCTACTACTGTTAGTAGGTATGAAACGATTAGGGTTCCAATACTTAGGCCATCAGAGTATGCAATTTGGAAGGTGAAGATGACCATGTTTCTGGAGGCTACAGATCCAGAATATCTTGATAGAATTAATGAAGGTCCTCACAAACCTACAAAGTTATCTACTGCTGCTGCTGGTGAGGAATCAAAGGTGATTCCAAAAGAAAAGAAAGATCTAACTGCTGAGGATCTTTCATCTATTGCAAAGGATGCAAAAGTAAGGCATTTACTTCACAGTGCTTTAGACAATGTTATGTCTAATAAAGTGATTAATTGCACTACTGCAAAGGAAATATGGGATGCACTTGAGGTTAGGTGTCAAGGAACTCCTGCAATCAAGAAAAATATAAGAAACATACTCACTCAGGAGTATGAGCATTTTGAGGCAAAGTCTGAAGAAACCATGACAGAAACATTTGACAGATTCTGTAAACTGCTCAATGATTTGTCATTGGTTAACAAAGAGTATGATTTAGAAGACTCAAATCTCAAGTTTCTTCTTTCTCTACCTGAAAAGTGGGATGTGAAAACAACCACTATAAGAGATAACTATGAACTTGCTGAAACAGAGATTGATGAAATATATGGACTGCTCAAAACCTATGAATTGGAATTGGAGCAGAGAAACAAAAGATCAAGTAGAAAGTCAAAATCTGTTGCTCTTAAGGTTGAGGAGAAACCATTAAAAAAGGAAGCATCAAGGAAGAAAGCTAAGGGAAAAGCTTTAGTAATAAAGTCTGAAAGTGAGTCATCAAACTCTGATGATGACTCAAACACTGATGCATTATCTGATTCTGAGGATGATGAAGAAGAGTTGAAGCAAATGGCTGTCTTGATGGTAAAAACTTTTAAGAAGATGGGTTTCAGGAACTTTAAGAAGGGAAACAGATTTTCTAAGAAAGATTTAAACTCTGACAGGAAGAGTTTCAGAAATTCTGATAGAAGGGATACCAAATCAGGAAAGAAAGACAAGTCTGAGATTCAATGCTACAAGTGTAAGGAGATGGGTCACTATGCTCCTGAGTGCAAAAAGGGTAAAACTGAAAAGGCACTCTACACAAAAGGCAGAGATTGGGCAGACACTTCAGATTCTGATGAGGAAGTCAACTATGCTCTCATGGCTACTACTCAGAATGAAGATGATGATCTAAAGGTACCCCCAACTACCTATGCTTATAATACTGATAATATAACTGAATTGAGAATTTATCTTAAAGCATTACATATCAGTTATAGGGATCAGACTTTAGAAAATGAGAGGATAAATAATGAGTGTTCTCAACTCAAAGATAGAAACAAACTTGTTGAGGAACAGCTTGAAAACATGAATAAAGTTCAGAAAGAAAGAGATGATGCTGTGTTTATAGAACAGGAGTTGCTAGGTAAGTATAAGCAACTAGAATCTGAATTGGAGGATACTAAACACATTATTAAAACTTGGACACACTCTGGTAAAGACACTCAAGAAGTGTTTCAGTCAGATACAGTAGGTCTAGGTTACTCTGAAGGAGATGAACTTAGATTTGAAAATTTGGTAAAAGTTAGACCACATCGTTCATCTGAAGGTAATGTTATGGGAACAGGAGGACCTAAGACTGAAGCTGAGAAAAAGGCTGTTAAAGAATCATATGCTAAGACTTTTGTTAAAGAGGTTAACATTGGTTTAATGACAGATAAACAACTCAAGCATAAGCTTAAAGAGATAAAATCTGTCAACAAACAGAGAATGCCTAGGAAAAACAAAAATAGAAAGGTAGGCATAACATCAGGAATTAAGCCAATGCTTGCTACATTAGCTCCTAGAAAAACATGCTTTAATTGTGGTAGCACTAATCATCTTGCTAGTTTGTGCAGTAAGAATAAGAACATTAATTCTTTGCCCTCTAAAACTGCATTAAAGAATGATTATGTGAAAACTAGACCACAGACTTTAGGTAAACACTGTGGAAGTACGTGGCATTCAATTTACACTTGCAGAGATTATCATGCTATTTACTATAATTACTATGAACCCAAGCCAAATTTGAAATGGGTTAAAGTAAACTCTGCAAATGTAAACTCTGAAAAAGTTAGCTTAAACTCTGATAATGTGAATTCCGCTGCAAAAGCTAACAGAATCAAGAAAGCCAAAGGATCCAAGCAAGTCTGGATCCTTAAAACTAACAATCAGTGATTGTTTGTGATTGCAGGGCACCAGGGTCAGTACCCTAGTCATGGACAGTGGTTGTTCAGGACACATGACTGGAAATAAAGCCCTGCTTTCAGAGTATGTGGAGAAGGCTGGCCCAAAAGTTTCCTATGGAGATGGCAACATAGGACATACTCTGGGATATGGCAACATTAATCTTGGGAGTGTCATCATCACATATGTAGCTCTGGTTCCAGGACTCAAGCATGATCTGCTATCTGTGAGTCAAATCTGTGACAGAGGATATCATGTAGATTTTCAGCCTGAATATTGTCAAGTTATCAGTAAATCTACAGGGAAAATTGCTCTAGTTGGAAACAGACACAATAACATCTATGAAATAAAATTGTCAACAAACACTGATGGCAAAGCAGTGTGTCTGTCAACAAGAATGTCCAGTGAAGAGAGTTGGAAGTGGCACAAGAAACTCTCTCATTTGAATCTAAACAACATCAATGAGCTAATAAAGAATGATCTTGTAAGAGGTCTACCAAAGTCTTTGTTGAATGTAGAAGGCCTGTGTGATTCTTGTCAAAAGGCCAAACAGAGAAAAGCCTCCTTCAAAAGCAAATCTGAGTCTTCAATTGTTGATCCTTATCATCTCCTACATGTTGATCTTTTTGGACCAGTGAATGTTATGTCTCTTGGAAAGAAGAAATATGCTCTAGTCATTGTTGATGAATATACCAGATACACATGGGTATATTTTCTTGCAAAGAAGGATGAAACTGCATTAACACTGACAGAACATATAATACAACTGGACAAAGGGTCAGAGAATCAAGTGAAGATTATCAGAAGTGACAATGGAACTGAATTCAAGAATTCATCAATGGAAGAATTTTGCAAGAGTAAAGGAATCAAACAAGAGTTTTCTGCACCTGGCACTCCACAACAAAATGGTGTAGTGGAGAGGAAGAACAGAACCTTGATAGAAGCTGCAAGAACCATGCTAGATGAAGCAAAGCTGCCAACATATTTCTGGGCAGAAGCAGTTCAAACTGCTTGTTTTACTCAAAATGCAACACTGATCAACAAGCATGGTAAAACTCCATATGAAATGGTGAAAAAGAAGAAGCCAAATCTAAAATATTTTCATATTTTTGGATGCAAGTGCTTTGTATTGAAGACTCATCCTGAGTAGTTGACCAAATTTGATCTAAAGGCAGATGAAGGAATTTTTGTTGGCTATCCACTGTCAACTAAGGCATTCAGAGTTTATAATCTGAGAACCAGAGTGATCATGGAATCAATTCATGTGTCATTTGATGACAAGAAAATAACTTGACTTGAAGATGTCAATGAACATGATCAACTGCACTTTGAAAATGAAGATTTATTCTCTGAAAAAGTAAACTCTGATCAGACTGATCTGTTTAACTCTGTTGAGCTAAACTCTGAACCTCTACTGGTAAATACTGAAGAGACTCTTCAATCAAAAGCAAGGGAAGAACCAGTTGAGGGGGAGCATGAAGAATCACATCAAAGTGATAATTCAAATACTGATAGTGACTCAGTTGATAAGTCTGAATCAAACTCTGTTGATTCAAACTCTGTTGATAATTCTGAGCAGTCACATTCAGGGGGAGCATCAGAAAATGAAGGAAGGTACCAAGAAAATCAGGAAAGCATGGATCAAGGGGGAGGATCACATGATGACAGAAGTAATTTGCCTTCTGCAAGAAAATGGACTAAGTCACATACACCTGATTTGATTATTGGTGATCCAGATGCAAAAGTAAGAACAAGAAGTGCAACAACAAATGAATGTCTGTTTCATGCATTCTTGTCACAATCTGAGCCAAAGAAAGTAGAAGAAGCTCTTAAAGATGCTGACTGGATAACAGCAATGCAAGAAGAGCTAAATGGATTTGAAAGAAATGAAGTGTGGACCCTTGTACCAAGGCCCAAGAACAGATCCATTGTTGGTACTAAATGGGTTTTTAGAAATAAAATTGACAATGAGGGTGTTATCACAAGGAACAAAGCAAGACTAGTTGCAAAAGGCTATTCACAGCAGGAAGGAATAGACTATGATGAAACATTTGCTCCAGTTGCAAGATTGGAGGCAATCAGAATTTTTCTAGCATATGCCTCTCATAAGAAATTCAAAGTGTTTCAGATGGATGTGAAAAGTGCATTTTTAAATGGAAAACTTGAAGAAGAAGTGTTTGTGGAACAACCACCAGGTTTTGTTGATCCAAAATATCCAGACCATGTCTACAGGTTAGACAAGGCACTCTATGGACTTAAGCAGGCACCAAGGGCATGGTATGAAACTCTTGCTAAATTTCTACTAGAAAGTGGGTTTCACAGAGGTACTATTGACAAAACTCTGTTTTACTTTCAATCTGGTAGTGACTTGCTCTTAGTTCAGATATATGTTGATGACATCATTTTTGGATCTACTAATGATAAACTCTGTAAGAAGTTTGCCAAGCTCATGCAGTCAAGATATCAAATGAGTATGATGGGAGAGCTAAGCTATTTTCTAGGCTTACAGGTGAAGCAAACAGATGATGGAATTTTTATCAATCAAGCAAAATATACCAGAAATCTTCTCAAGAAATTTGGCATGCTTGACTGTTCATCTGCAACAACTCCCATGGCAACTGCAACAAAATTGGACAAAGATGCAGGGTCATCAGTAGATATGACAAGTTACAGAGGAATGATTGGTTCTCTACTCTATTTAACAGCTAGTAGACCTGATATCATGTATGCCACTTGTTTGTGTGCAAGGTTTCAGGCAGATCCAAGGGAACCACATTTAACAGCAGTAAAGAGGATTTTTAAGTATCTCAAGGGCACTATAACTTTAGGGCTGTGGTATCCCAGAGAATCAGACTTTAAGCTTCTTGGCTACTCTGATGCAGACTTTGCAGGATGTAAGATTGACAGAAAAAGCACCAGTGGAAGTTGTCAATTTCTAGGTGATAGACTTGTTTCCTGGTATAGCAAGAAACAGAAATCAATATCTACATCTACAGCTGAAGCAGAGTATATTGCTGCTGGTAGTTGCTGTGCACAGATTGTATGGATGAAAAATCAATTGCTGGATTATGGATTGAGGTATACCAAGATACCTATTTTCTATGATAATCAAAGTGCTATTGCAATGACAGGTAATCCAGTACAACACTACATGACAAAGCACATCAGCATAAGGTATCACTTTATCAGAGAGCATGTAGAGGAAGGAAACATTGAGCTTCACTTTGTGTCTACAGAACAACAACTTGCAGATGTCTTCACCAAGCCATTGAGTGAAGCTACATTTACAAGACTGGTCAATGAACTAGGAATGGTCTCTAGTTTTGACTAGAGATGTTGGTTAGACTCAAGATCTTACTTTTAAAATATATTGCTCATGTTTCTGCAAATTGTTAAGTGCTATGTGAACCTTAGTATTAAACTCTGTTATGCATGCTTATGTTTAAACTTTGCTAAACTCTGTCAGCATGTCTGTCTGCTAAACACTGTTAACATGTTGGATACACTATGTGAATTCAGAATTGATTATTGTCTGAATGAAAACACCAATGAAGAAAAATGTATGAAGCATGATTCTCAGTAATTAAATCATGATTCTTTCTGAGTCACTGTAATCTAATCAGATTTTGTGCAGTAAATCAACACAGCATGATACTGTTTCATATTTATAGCATCTCTTAGTTTATTCAGTCCTAAACTCTGAGTTTATGAATATTGTGTGCATTGCCTCTCATAAATAATTTCTGATATTGATGAACTCTAAACTCTGATAAGTGACATTCTGTTCCCAAAGGTAATTCATGGTTCTTGATGATTCCTTGTTTGTACTTGTAAAAACTATAAAACTTGAGATGTGTCAGTGATTAGTTTGGTGAGTTCAGATTCATGTATGCACCCTGTGAGATTTTGAGCCAAATCAGTGATTGATACATTTTCTATCAATCAGTATTTATTGTTGTGTGATGTTCATCAGGAAGTATGTTTCTCTAGAACTTGTATTAAACCATTTTGAGACTACATGATATGTGTGTGCATGAAAATGATAAAGGCAATAGGATTTACCATTTCTTCAAACACTGTTCAAAATTCTTTTGAACACTGTTCAAACACTGTTTATAAATTCCACCCTTAGTAAACCCCTTTGAGCCTAATTAACTGCTCATTTTTCTTAAACTCTGTAATATTAAGAGCAGTTATATTCTTTTGAAAAATCAAATGCAAGCAGGTGAGTGTTTCTCAAGAAAAGAAAAGTTACCTCAGTATATATGTTAAAATAATATTAAAAAAAAAAAGGGCATATATACTGATCATCTTGTACAAATGTGTACTAACAGTGTGACTGAACACTTTGGTCTATTAAAATGTTCAGCTTGAAATTCACTCATGATTAAAACATCTCTTCTCATCTGTTTGATCTTACTACATTACAACCCTGAATAAAGTCCTTTTGATTTGTGCATATATGTACTCAAAGTAGTGTAGAATTGGTGGACATTCAAGCATATGGTAGTATCTGCTTTTACTGATTGAATGTGAGTGTAAACACTTCACCTAAACACTTGTGTGCTTTGAGAGTTTGTGAGTTTATCAAGTTCATGACTGTTACTCACTGAATGATGCTCTGATTTCTATCTCTTGATCTTTTTGTCTTCAAAGACTGTGTGCTTACTTGGATAATCATGAACATAAAAGGGAATAGAAGTATTCAGATCTCTGTATTACAGTAACTACAGAGTTTAGCATTCATCAAACAATCAGTGTTTACTATGAGAGTTTGTGCATTCAGTGTTTATTGATTTTTGTTATGGATTTTATGAAATATTAGATGCTCTAAAGATTGATTTTGGTAAACTCTGCTTCACACACATTCATATTCACAACTGTGCAATTTTTGAAAGGGTTTTAGTGATAAAGTTGGAAAATTGACAAACACTGTCGAGTTGTGTTAAGTACTCTAAGGTAAAGTTTCATTGAGATAATTTGACTATTTTGGAGTAATTGGGGTAGTTGACAACTGTTATTTAGTGTAAATATGTCATAGTGTCGTGATTATAGGAATGACAGCGGTAATTATTAAGTGATCCATTGGTTGTTTGACACGTGTCCCATTATTGTGTCCCACTCTCACATTACTCTAAAATCAGTTGTGTGCTTACAATACATAAACGATTGAGTTTTTTTTTCTCTAATCGCTTTTGTTCTCTCACTTCACATCGATTCATATTCACCCACTCAAAGTTACTTGCATACTCAATCACTTTCAAAACTCTTGTTCACTCTCTTTCACATATTGATAAACACTTATCATACACATCTTTTCTCTGAATATTTTCGTATCATATCTTACTAATGGCAACCAAAGCTTTTGATGCAGCAGGGTTAGTTTTTCTTCCTAGCAATTATGCAGCTCCACTGGAGAATGAAAACGCTCTAGAGGCGTTTCATTTGTTTCAAAATTTCTTGAAAGATTCCGAAATAGGGAAGGCTTTAACCGCACCATCAACACTCTCTGCTTCACAAATTGCTACTTTTTGGACAAACTCTGTGTATGATGATGGAGAAGAGTCTGGCACTCCAACAATTACTTTCACTCATGATGAATCAGAGTATATCATTACTCCAACTACAGTTAGGGATGCTCTGGATTTTGAGACTCACACTTCTTACAGTGTTGTTGGTCACGACCGCTTGCGGACAATGTTGCAGCAAATTGGTTGTTCAGGAAATTTGAATAAGCTGGGATCTCTGAGAAGGCCACTTTTGAGAAAGGAATGGAGTTTCTTTTTCGATTGCATTACAAGGGCTTTTGGAAAGAAGACAACAAATTGGGATGCACTTCCTCTTGACACTCTCCAAATTGGTCATGCTCTACTGTATGGAGGTAACTTTGATTTTGGTAGACTAGTTCTAATGAATTTGGGAGAGCGTTTGTCTGAGCCTACATCTGTTTATTTTTCTCGATTTTGTCAAATGCTATTCAATGCTTGTGTGCCTAATCTTACAATTGCTGAAGCTGATGTCATTCAGCCTTTTCAAGTTGCTAAAAGGATGTTTTCTGATTTGACAAATAAAGATGTTACTAAACAGCAAATACCTGACATGTTTATGCCACTAGCCTTACAAAACTATGTCAACCAACCTCAAGATTCTCAATCTACCCACTCATCAACCACAACTTGAACACATAAACTCTCCACCAATAAACTCTGAACAAATAAACTCTGAATTCATAAACTTTGAGCCAGTACCTACTGATCAACCCAAATCCAAACCAAAAAGGAAAATACACACTGCACAGAACACTAAACACTCAAAGGCTAAACAGACATTACCTGGAGCTGTTTATACCAGAAGAAAGAAACAAAAGGCAAACAGACCTTCACTTTCACCAACTAAGGAGAGCTCTAGTGAAGAAGAAGAGGTGACTGCAGTGCCTCAAGTCAAGAGAAGGAGATTAATTCTTTCAGAATCTGATGATGAGCAAGTTCTTGAAGCTCCAGAGGTGGTTTCACAGCAAACACCTACTGTTGAGGTTGCAGTGAATGATATACCTGCAGAGGTTGAAATACCTGCAGAGGATACTGTGATTGCAAATGCTATGCCTGCAGAGGTTAACATTCCTGTAGAAGAGGATCACAGAGATGGTTTTTCACCAATGAATGATGTTCTTGACTCATTTCAACCAATCCTTGATCCTATCTCACCTGTTGTTCACACTGAAGCTACTGGTGTAGCTGATCAGCCTGCAGTTATTCTTCCTGAAACTGTAGCATCACACACAGAGCTGATATCTGATGCTTATCAAATTCCTGACAAAGGTGATGAAGTTGAACAAGCAACTAAGGATAATTCTCAATCTATGCCAGTTGAAGCTACAAATCCAAACTCTGTTGCAGAGCCTGTGCAACATGAGGAGAATATTGAAAAGATTGAAGAAGTTGTTGCAGAAACTGTGGCTGACAAAGCTCAGCACAGTGGTTCTTTACAAGATGCTCAAGCTAATGATGCAAGTGTTGAAGATGAAGCTGAAAACAGTGCAAACTCTGATTCTTTTCTGAGTGCACCAGCACAGACTGATAACAAACATACATCTTTTGATCAGCCTTGTCCATCTCATGTAATTGAAGAAGAGCATCTTGCTAAATCTGCTGCTAACTGGTATAAAGAAGACTGTATTTTTCCAAAAGGGAGAGCAGCTAATTTCATTAAGCAGACTGCTAGTCAAATTTCAAATCCAGAGATTTTATCATGCTTAAAGGCAACTGTGGTACAAGTCAAAACTCTGGATGGAAATTTTGCTGACACAAAACAACAAATTGCTTCTTTGAAAACTGAGATACAGACTAGAGAAATGAAAATGGAAAGAGAGTCAAAAATCAAAGCTGCACAGCTTTCTAAAGTTCAAGATACTCTCTTTGCCAGGTTAAGGAAGGTTGAAGAGAATCAGGTTGTCTTGTTTGAGAAGGTTGATTCAATTGCTAACTCCTTGGAGCTCATTACATCTATACTCATTCCTGATGATGTCAAAAAGGGGGAGAGAGTTGCTAAGTCAAAATGCAAAGTTTCTCAAACTCTGCTAAAAAAGGATGATGCTGGAGGTGGAGGAGCAAGTGATAAGGCTTTAAACTCTGAGGCTTTAAACTCTGAGTCACTAACTCTGAGATCTGGCAAATCTCTTAAGTCACAGTCTGTTGGAATAAACACTGAAACTCAAGGTACTTCAAAGACCAAGAGTTTGGAATTAATATCTAATCCAAAGACTGATGAAGAGTTAGCTGTTAAGCTTTTCATGGAAGAAAATGCAGAAGGAGTTACTCTAGAAGATGCTAAAGCTGAAGAAAAGAGTCTGCAAGAAAAACATCTAAAAGCTTTAAAATCTGTTAAGTTGAAGAAGAGGGAGAAAGTTGTTAAAGCTACAAAGCCTGTTCTTAAAGGCATTGAAATCAAAGAGAAGCTATCTGGCATTCAAGAAGAAGAAGAAGAAGAAGATAAAGAAAAGTTGATAAGAAAGTCTTCTCTTGATGCTAAATTGAAGTTAAAAGGGATAATGAATGAGGAAAACAAAGGTAAAATGATCGTTACAACCTCTGTTGCCACACAAGTTGTACAGACACAAAGTAAACCTTTACCTGGGTTTTCTAGGCCGAAGATTCCAGTTCAGGAACAAACAGGAGTAACTGGTGATTATCAACACAATGTTGCTTGTTCAGGAAAGGCACCAGGGAGAAATACTTCTTGATTAGGTTCAAAAAGAGATTTGAGATTTAGTAACAGTCCAAGAGATCCTTCTGCACTTGTTTCTCTTGGTTCTCGTATTACTCAAGAAAATCTAGATAAGTTGGAATCAGTTCAACTAGTTCATCAAAGGAGCTTAGATATTCACTTGCTGTTATAGTTTATGACAGATGGATCAGTGTTTAGAGTGAATGAAGAAGCAATCAAGTTAAAGTTATTTGAAGAACTTCAGTATGTTCTGCATATATTCAGAGTCAGAAATCGTCAAACACAGCTTATTGCTAATTCTATAAGGGGATATATGCAGAAAGCTAAAATTGTTACAGGATCAAAGTCTGCTGAAAAGTATGTTCCTAAGTACAGAGATTGGAATGGCAATCTGATAGAAATGGAGAAGGGGACTACAAAGCTGAAGACAGATCTTGGAATTACTGTTCTGGATTTTAATGTGAAGTCTGAGGAAGTGAAATATATCAGGTTGGGAAATGAAATGAGGAAAAACAAAATCTACGATCTTAGAGCTGCTATCTATCAGACTGATGAGAATGATCCTCAGTTGAGAGAAATCAAGGAAGCCATGCAGATAGAGCTTGAAAATGCTGAAAGAAGATTGCTTATAGACTATCTCAGGACAATGCCAGATCTTCAAGAGATTAGAAGTTGAAGTCTGTAAGAATTTTCTTATTTTCTGTAGAATTTGTTAAGTAAAAGATTAAACTCTGTTTGTTAAACACTGTAGACTTTGTATTTGTTTTGACATCATCATTTACTGTAAACTTGTACATTCTTGCTAATGAACAAGTTGGGGGAGATTGTTAGAAATGATTGATGAGAACAGTGTTTGGAAGCTAAGGTGACAAAACAGAGTTTAACTGGAAGCAGTCAGAGTTTAGTTAAACACTGACTGGAAGCGCAACAGAGATTGTTAAACTCTGTAGCGGAAGCATCTGAGAGTTAACAGTGTTTGAAGATTGATACAAGATAAATATGGAAGCAATATCTTTGAAGATTGGATAGCTATCAAAGAGATTGAGTTGACTTAGAAGACGTGTAGCAATCGTGATTGATATCAATTGTATAGCTTAATTATAGGAGAATCAATTACTGATTGTACGTAGCTGTATGTTTTATAAATACAGTTAGGTTAACCCTAGAAGGGTATCGAACATTGAGAAATTCATTGATTGTAACCTAAGCAGCTCTTTGTGATATTTTACATCACTGAGAGAGGAATTGTTAATTCCAAACAGTTTTTAAGTGTTAAAACTTGTGTTCTTGTTAATTACTCATACAATACTTGATTACATATTGTGTATTCGACCTAACATCATTTCTGAAACATTTATAACTATGGAACTTCAATAAGGGAAGTATATCATTTGAATAGCCTCAAATGAACAACCTGAGATCATAATAACCATAGTAAGCTTCATACCTTAGCAAAATGGTATAAGTTGTAGTCTCAACAACCTATAAGAAAACTTTTCAAAATATGTAGTGCAATATACTGCTACTACAAGTGTTTTCATCAAACAGAAACCAAACCATAAAAAGATCCCCTTTTTAGTATTTCACAAGTCTTATAGTATATACATATAAGTATATCATTTCGTCAAAACACTTGATAGATCAAGATACTGTACCTCAGCAATACAATAACCGTTCTAAAATATCTTTAAAACTGTATGCCATGCATTGACGAACATAGTGCTAGTATATCGTAAAAAAATGAAGTTATAAGATAGTTCAATATAACCTTTCCGTAAAATATCTGCTACATATAATATAAGCAGAATCTCAACATATTGCTTAAAAGATGAAGTTAGAAGGTGATCCAATATCAAAAAAACCTCCTTATCACAACTCATGTTATGTAAGGTATCTACAGAGTCATCAATTATGAGATAAAGGACGAAGTTACAAGGTAACTCAAATTATAACTTTCGTAGGAATATCTGCTATGCAAAATATGAGCAAGATATCATCATATATCACAATGAGGAAATTTCAGGAAAATATTGCAATCCTAGTTTTGAACATATTTCAAACCCCTGCCAACCTGAAAGAAGTCTCTTCGATACGTGTCGCGGGAACTACCCGTCAACCTGAAAGAAGTCTCTTCGATACGTGTTGCAGGAAATATCCAAATTGGATGATGAACTAATACTGGAGTATTCACCGCGCTCGCTGTTCCAATCTTTACGATGATCAGTCGCAGATTGTACAGCTCAATTTGGTTTTAATACCGGTAGAAGGAAGAACTGACGGATTTACTTGTCCACCGCCCTTTTTGATCTCCCTGGACAACGGTTGGGCCTTTGGGATGGACCGGCGCGACTCGGCCTCTTACACGACTCCTAGTTCGAATAAAATCCATGACTCTGAAACGTAAAGTTCGTCCCCCCTTTCCCCAAGTATAGTACTTGTTGATAAGACTCCACAAAGTAGTCGTATCTAGTCGGAAAGGAAAATTGACCAATATTTCCCAAGCTGATGCTTGTTAATGGACATAAACTTGTTCCATGAATTTTACCCCTCGAGTGTTGAGGAGGTAACCAACAAGACTCATATCGATATTTGAAAAGAATCAAGATGCGAGTGAAAAGGTATCAAATGAAGAATAGAGTTCTGAGAACCTTCCTTGATAAAAGTAATAATGATAAGACTCAGGAATAATTTACATAGTATTTGAAGATCGAAGATAATATCTGAATAAAATAATGCCTTTTTAAAACTAATTAAAAGAATTAAATAAATATTCAAAGAATATTTATTAACTCCTAAATGATTAAAGGATATTCTTAATATAAAATATTGCTCAAGGTAACCTTCGAATGAGTATATGGAAATTATTATTTAAAAAAGTAAATCCTCGAATAAATATTTGGAATAGTATCCAGTAAATAATTCATCCTTAAATGAATAGTAAAGTAATGTTCATTAAGTAAATAATCTCGAATGAATATCCATACAATATTCATTCCAATAAATAATGGGAAATATTTACTTAAATATTCTCCTTCGAAAATATTCATAATATATCAAGAAATACCGACTCCCGGTCTATATTCGAAGAAAGAGATTCGAATGCCCTTTCGCTAAGGGTCTTAGCAACATCCGGCTTATAACTAATATATCTCATATCTCGCTTATAAGCCAACATCAAATCATAACACAAGTACCACATTGTACCCTCGAAAACAATTATGCCTTCCACTCGCCTATTTAACAGAAATAATATTCATATGGTATTTCTCGACTGAGATAATACTCAAATAATATTCCTCGAAAGATTTAGTAAGCAAATACAATTCCTTGAATGATATCGTATTCAAATAATAATCCTCGAATGGTTACCAAGTAATTCGTACTTCACGGAAATATAATTAATGTTTATAAATAACATTCCTCAAAATAAATAATAATCTGCCGCTGGAATCCCTCCGGGTTTCCACGACTACCTCTATCTCACAACATACATGGCAATTGCAGTATTATACAATAACTTTTCAAAAGTATAGGTTTTGAAAACTTGCATTGGTAGAATCAAAAATAGTATTTTAAATCAACTATAAAAGTCCTTCAATAACCTCCAAATAACATTTTATACCCTTTCAAACACTTAGGGTATTTAATAAATAAATACATAATATTTATTGAATAAAATATTCAATAGCCCCTTTTTAAAAGAATATTCAACAATTTTACTACTAATATCAAAATATGTAATAACCTCA
Source organism: Kitagawia praeruptora (assembly GCA_037693485.1). NCBI lineage: Eukaryota > Viridiplantae > Streptophyta > Magnoliopsida > Apiales > Apiaceae > Kitagawia > Kitagawia praeruptora. The sequence continues at coordinate 60,777,992 of CM075352.1, read as the reverse complement.
ACACCCAAATGTAACTCTTGGAATATTTCTAATTAAAACCAATACATTATCTCTCCGGCAGTTCCCGGACTTTAACCACTTTATCAAATAACTCACACTGATTCTCAGTCAATAGGTAATAGAGCATTCATAAATTCTTGCCAAATGAATATTATAATTAATATTCATTGAATTGAATAAACTCTCAAATAACGTTTATCAATATTATTCCAGGTACTTTAACTGAAAATATTCAATTTATAATTATGGGAATATCTTTGCTATTATTCCGGAACAAAGCAATTTTAAGAAAACGTTTTGAAAATGATATTCATCCAATTAAATAAACTTAATTAGATGAATAAGGTTTATTTAATCCGTAAATGCTTCAAAAGTATTTACTAATTAAGTAAACATTGGTTTATTGGTGATGTTGCCTTTAGGTTAGTTATTGCGAAATTCTTAAAAAAAACTTTGTCCGAGTTTCAAAAATATATATTACAAAATAACCCCGACACGCGGGCTAAGTTATAAAATTCAATACATGCTCTACCCTCTGAGCCTTTCTTATTCCGGTACATAATTACATACCTTATAACATATAGTCCACTTCCATAATACGAAAAGTTTATAAATATAAACCATATAACCCAAGACGTAGGATCATAAAAATATCCCCGCCTATCGACAGTATTATAAGTCCTGGGGTTTTGATTATTGCACGAGCAGGATTTACTAATCATGAGCAAGGTCAAAATATACTGATTTTGATGAAGAAGCACAAGATTGGAAAACTCACAATTATGGATTTAAATCTAGTCCACACATTTCATATATTTCAAAATACAGATACTCTGAACGATAGAGTATGCATAAATAAACTTGCCTCTGGTCCTTAGCAGAAAACAGAAATCGCGAATAATTCCTTCGCACCTCGTCCAAGCATTTCCATGGAGGTAGTTTACCTTTCTTTATACGACGCCTCGATCTTCCCTTTTTGATGTACGTCACTCCACTTGATTATACCCTAATGGTACTAAAATAGTTACGAGTACGTGTCAGTCCAACCTCGTATCTCGAGTAGACACAACTCAGAATTACCACTAAGTCGCCTAAAGTCGTACTATAGTTGTTATCCTTATAGTTGACTACTCAAATACCAATTAATGCACATAACACATTTAGTAATAGCAATTGACACTAAAAGAGTCCCCTTTTTAAAACGTAGACACTTTCTGGTATCACACATATCATAACCCTACAGTCACTTAGTCAACTTCACTTAACATATCCAATTATAATGCCATTGACATTCTATGACACAACTTAATTAATAGATAATCCTCAAATCACAACTAATCTTCAACTGAGCACATAAATCCTCGAGACAACAATTATCCTCAAATTAATACATAAATGGACAATTAATCCCCAAGACACAATTAATCCTCGAAATGAATTCCTTGACACATATATACATAAACAGTTAGCACCCAAAACATGCCTTTAGACCATTGAAGTCAAATAAGTTAAATAAATTTAATCGTAGGGGATTTTCAGAAAATTTCGGCATGAAGTATTCGTTTATCGGACTATGGGCACAACCCCTCAATATCAATCATAAACAATTCAACCCTGTTTTTACAAAAAATATAAAGCTGCCTCAACTTGCAGCAACATAAAATTAAACAAGTAAGAAAAGTACCCGCCCAGACATGCGGCACCTAGCACATAAGAAATTCTGCCTCGACATGCAGTAAATACATAATAATTTACATTAGCATTAACTACTACTTACGCTACATCAATAATCGTATTACTCACGCATTTTAATGATACACGTGACAATCCATTATTGATATTCGTAAGCCCTAGGGAACAATCCCTAACATTAACTATTACTTACGCTATATCAATGATCATATCACTTGAGTATATTAATTATACTAGTGACAATCAATCATTGATATTCGTAAGCCCGAGGCTCTAGCCGAAGAGAATTACACAAGTCCTTAAATACTGACATTTAGAACTTATGATCTCTTTACGACTCTTCGCAGTCAAACTAAATAACATATAACATTCATAATTAATAAAGTCATCACTTACCCACATATAGACCACACCAAGTAATTGACAAGTATGATATCCCATAAATGCTATGACTCAACTTATAGCACTTAGCACATACCATTTACCGACACCATAAACAACTAGCAATTATCCACTAGAACACTTTAAATTTAATCACTAAGGTCATTTAGCACGTAGACACTTACAAATTAACCCACTCATATAACCACACATTAGGTGACAATAACAATTAGCACTTTAACAATTTACAACTAACAATTAACAATTTACAATGACTAAACCCGAACAATTATAATTAACAAATATCGACTCTCCGAATTAAATATAGAACTTCAACAATATTCATAATTTACAATATCAATCCAACTACGACAATTAACACATTAAACTCACAATTTAACTCTAATTAAATTACAACTATTAAATAATTAGATAAAATAAATACAATACGTAAATGTATGTATACCGAATTTAATCCTCCGGTGAGCCACCCCGGGACCACCACCACTGCACTCTTCCCGAAAAATCTCCCCCTCGATCATCTCTCTCTCTCTCTCTCCACCCATTGTGGTTGCTGTCTCGCGCGGCTACGGAACCCATCGGCCACCACCGTGGCGCCGCCGCCGCTGCTACACCACCACGAACGCAGCCCACACCCCCACAGCACGCACACACAGAGATATACACACACACACACACAAGCATATAGATATATGTATAGGTTCAATTGATTCGAAATCTAAACCCCATAATCTCTTTTCTCTCTTCCCGAGTCTCTCTCCCCGCTATTTTTCTTCCCCTCCCCCCGATTTGGTTTATGTGTGGCTGTGTGTGTTTGTGTCGATGTATGTATATGAGCTGCTAGTGTTTTAACCTAATGGGCTCAAGCCCAATAACATTTAAAAGCCAAACAACTAAGCACTACACACCTTAAAATTATATTTTAAACTAATAACTCTAATTTATAAAAAAATTAAATTTCTAGCATAATTAAATACTAAAATATTTTTAAAGACTTTTGGAGAAAGAATTAGAATTAAATCTAAATTTTCTAAATTGATATGCATTTTACAAATCAATAATAATTTATAAAAACAATTCATAAAAATAATAATTGTGATTCATAAATCACAATTTACAGGGCTTTATAATAATACTACAAACATTATTGTTTTAGTAAAACCTTGAATTCTCGATTTTATATATTAATCGAGTAATTTCTGCAAATCCTCAAATAATTAAAATAATCATTTTCTAAGGATTTTAAAATCTCTAAATTATTTAGCAATTTATAATAAAATCTTTACTAAATAATTCCACACTCCAAAATTAAATCTTTGCCCGAATAAACTATTGACACGAGATATCTACTCGGTCAATAAAATTTTAAAAAGGAGGACCATGTTCCACTTAACCGAAAATAATTAAATAATTAAATAAAAAAAAATATTTTTCCTCCTCATTTTAGGAAAAACATTATTATTATTGAAATAATAATAAAATCATTTCTTGAAAAATCCGGGTTATTACAGTCATTCCCAATGACCTCACTTCTAGAAATCACAGACTTATCATTGCTATCACTGATCAACTACAGAAGAAAGGTGGAGTCAGAAATGTTGAAGAAATAGAAGCACTGCACATCCTCAGATCTTTCATAGCAACTTGTGCAATTCCAGAAATGGCTCTACCTAGAAGAAATAAGGATGATGACTCTGAAGATAAAAGTGATGGGAGGAGAAGACATCACAGGAGAGATAAGGGTGATGAAGATAAGAAGAAGATGAAGAAGGATGACAAGAACAAGAAGGATGATGATGACCAAGGTAAAGTCTATGAGAGGAAAAATGGAAAACAGCAAGCCTTAGGCATTGCTGACAGTAACCTCACCACAACACAAGACTCTAAGTCTAGGGTGAATACTGTTAGTAGTGACCTAGCAAAATCAGCATCTATGGCTTCTGTAACTGTTTTGCCATCTCAAGAAGAGAAGAAGATTCAAGTCAAGAAGCCATCTGTGTGTTTCAAAAAGCAAACTGCTAATGGAATACTACAATGGTCTACAAATAAAGGTCACATGTTACTGCCAGGCAACCATGTAAAAAGGATCAAATTCAAACAAGCTACAAGGAAACCAAAGCTATCCAAATCAAGAGCTCTGACAATCTATCCAGGACTGAAACTCCAACCACTAGATGAAGATTTTGATGAAGAGCAACTGCAATTTCTAAGAGCTCAAAAGATATGCTATGCTGCAATTGTGAATGATTGCCTTGAAATCAAATACACTGATGGAAGAGAAATGAAATTCAAACAAGGGGGTTGTCAAAATTGGGGCAAGTTATATGAGATAGAAAGAATTATTGCACTGTTGGATTCTGAAGACAAGGTGGAGAGAGTATGGAAGCTGGAGTTGATTGATTTTGTGAAAATGAAGAGAGACTATGGTGAGGAGATTAGGAAGGGATGCTTTGAGAAATGGCTAGAAAGGGAGAAGGAGATCGATATGATGGAAGTTGAAGCAGAAAAGCTAAGGGCAAAAGGATTGTGTAAAGTTCAGTTCAATCCCTATGTGGTGAAGTATATGAGAAGAAATGGAGATAATGTCAATAAAAGAATGAACCTACTCAGTCACTATCCTGCCAACATTCTAAAACAAGTAATTGAAGATTTCAAAAACTCTATTATGCTTGAGGAATTGGATGCTATGGCAGAGATCATAAGGGCCATGGATGAGAATGCAAGAAAGGAGAAAGAAAGAAAACAGAAAGCATATGATGATCTACAAGCCAAAGCAATGGAGATGGAATCAAGTGAGAATGGCTAGTATTTCATCATACTGTAAGATTATTCATCTTGTAACTTCATTCATGTGTTCAATCTACATACCTGTACTTTTCAAGTTCAATCTTTATGTATGTTAGGCTTGTTATCAGACATGAAATTGTGACTAAGGGTCTCACTCACAATTTGGGGGAGATTGTTAGTCACAGAGGCATGCCTGTTTACATCTAATAACAAGCCTAATTGTTTGTAATGCTTTACATTACTTACATGACCTCTTAACTGAGGGAACCTCTAGTTGTAGAGTTTCTACTTGTTCTGTACTTGTAATAGGCATCAAATCCTAGATTGTGTAACTGTACTTATATAGTCAAGAATAATGCTTGAAAGAAGTTCCAAGGTTCATGCCTCAAGCAAGAAGATAAAGACTGTCAAATAATCACAGTTGGGATTTGAAGAAATGAAGAATTTGCCTAAGTACCAATTCGAGAAGTACTTTTGTCTATTCGAGAAGTCTAGCATTCGAGAAGTCAGAGATTCAATATCTCAGAAGACACTGTTCGATATCTCTAAATGAACTGTTCGATATCTCGTTCGATATCTCAGAGACTCGACATGTCTAAATACTCTATTCGAGAAATCAAGAAGTCAACAAGTCAAAGTGGTATTCCAGTTCTCAAAGAGTCAACAAGTCAAAGTTCCATTCGATATCTCAAGGACTCAGAAAGCTACTCGATATCTCAAGGATTCGACAAGTCAAGTGTTCTATTCGACAACTCAAGGAATCCTGGAGAAAAGTACTATTCGAGAAGTGATTCGATATGCCAATCATACAGTATTCGAGAACTCAGAGTTATCTAATCCTAGTTCTCGAATCAATCACTTAGCCACTTCTCGAATACATTCTTGGAGACAAAATACTGAAGAAATTGTACAAGTCTGAAACCTGCAACAAGCCAATGCACTTTATAGACCACAATCTATAACGTGCTCTGGAAAGCCTACAAGGAAGCTTGGAGAGATATAGAAGAGACAAAGAGCTAAAGAAGTGGATCTGAACAGAACTTTGCAAAGTCAAATCTGTAACTATTTGGATGCTTACTCAAAAAGGATAGACATGCAAGAAAGTTATTTATCCTGTAACCTTATTTGTAGTAACTGAGTTGTATTCATGTTCTATAAGAATACAATCTCACTTCTTTAGTTGGTTAAGTTTTTCATACACATTGTAGACATATCTCTCTGAGAAAAACGAAGCTGAGAATACTATCATTTGTATTCATAGATTGTAGCAACCTTTATCTAATAATATATTAGATAAAAGTGATATTGTGTCTTGTGTTATTTTTATCCGCACCTAAACTTTCCACACACAAACACCTATCTGCTACACAGATTCAAGAATGAAGAAAAGTTCAAGAATCCATTCACCCCCCCACCCTCTATATTCTTTTACTGTATTCAATACTCAACATTTCCTTACCAAGATTATCACGTTTAAATTTACCAGGACAAGGAGTTGTTCTATCGACAAACCCCATCAAATTCTTACTCTTTAGAACTGGAGCAATCTGTGCAAGCCATTAAGGATAGTTAGTTCTATCAAGTTTGATAGACATGAATCCAGAGATGCCAGCGGAGAAATTGTTTGTTTCCATGATCCTGAGAGTGAAAAAGAAAAATCAAGAAAATAATATGTGTCGTTTAGACTTGTAGCTCTGGATACCATAAAGTAAAATATATTTTGGCTGAAAAGCTTACTTTTCATTAGTGATAATCACATCCTCTTTATAGGATGATGTACAAAACAAATCCCTTATATTCTGGGATACATAATCAATGATTTGCTAGAAGTCTGGGATCTACCAAGATTATACAACAATGTACCAGGTCAGATATAGAGGACTAAATACATTTACAACATCTAACAACATATCCTAAACTTCAGGAACTTTAATCTTACTATTACCAGGTTCGTGTCTGGTTTCAGGTCATTTTGAGTTTCATCATCTCAATTCTTTTTTAGAGTGATTGAAAATATAATCTTATATTATATTCTTCCTCTATCTTGACTGATTACTACAATTCAAATGCATAATACGTATTGTACTCATTTTGTGAGGTGTAAAAAGGACATGACATATAGAAAATATTGTTATTATTTTAAATAATTATAAACCAACTGTTGTGGAATAAAAAGTAGATTATAAATCGTATTTAATGCTAAGGTTGTTGAGCTTCGAGCTTTAATGGTTGCGCTTGTGTTTCGTGACCTAATTCGGGTCCTCACAAGATGCCTACGTATCTCAGAGTTGAGAATCAATCCAAGACGTAGTTCTAGGTGATGGTGCCCTCGAGGCTATGGAGGCGAGAGCTCACCTAGGACGCAGTGGCTTGCATGTCCTTATACGAGGATTAATCCAAAACATAGTTCTAGGTGATGGTGTCCTCGAGGCTATGGAGGCGAGAGCTCACCTAGGACGCAGTGGCTTGCATGTCCTTATATGAGGATTAAGCCAAAACGTAGTTCTGAGAATGAGGGGTCAGGCCCTTATATAGGCTGTAGGAGCCTTAGAATTATGGTAGGATTCGGATACTTGGTGCGCAAGCCACCGCCTTGAGGAAGGTTCTAGACTCCTTCCTTGTAGGAATCTGTTTCCTTGTTGAAGTAGGTGCCTTAGGGGCTAAGTCAGGCAGGAGTAATATCCTTATTTGACTCTTATTGCTGAGCTAGTAATTACCCTTAATATTAATTACGAAATTAATATCATGAATAGGGTTTTGGCCCATCTAGTGGGCCCCATGTTTGGACCATTTTAGGTCTAATTAATACTACCTTAAATGTGTCTTTAGGGCTTATTTTTAGCCCATATCATTTGCCCCCCAACTTCTAGGAAAACTGATCAGGTTTTCCTTGAAGTTTTAACAGTCCTTTCGAAGACTCGGGTCAGGGTTCATCTTCATACACTAGTGTTTCACGAGTATTGTTTTGATGTAAAGCGTGGAGCGACCGACGCATTTACGACAATGTTAATTCAATGCTAATCGGCACTAATCAGCCTTAGTGACATTTAAACAATGTTTAAATAGCGCTAAACGGCATAAAACGACATTAAACGACACTAAACGGTGCTAAACAGCCTTAAACGACGTTTAAACGGTGTTAAACGATGCTAAACGGTATAAAACGACACAAAACGGTGCTAGCGGCACTAATGGAGCTAACGGCACTAATCGGTCCTAACAGTACTAACGGTGCTATCGGCACTAACAGCACTAAATGGTGCTAACGGCGCTAGACGGCGCTAACGGTACTAATCGGTGCTAACAGCACTAAACGACGTTAAATGGCCTTGGCTTCGGCTTTGTTTTTCTAAAATGGTGACCTGTCATTCATGTTTCAAACATCAAGAGTGATGTTTGAATATTGGCAGGGGTGTTAGAAGGCCTCCTTGTGAACCTCTCTTCGGGAGCCTCTCGGCTTGACTGTCTCGGCCAGAGGTTTCCTGGGAGCCTCTCGGCTGGAGCCTCTTGGCCAAGGCTCCTTCAAGACTGTAGAAAATTCAGTGAGCTTCGCGTGAACTGTAAGATCATCCAAATTTGATGTCTGGAACTCAAGATATGGCCCAAACAGCGTGGACAGTCTCTTTAGGAGCGTCTCGGCTGATGGGTCTCGGCTAGAGGCCTCCTTCATGTGCCTCTCGGCTGATAGGTCTCGGCCAAGGCTCTCCAAGACTGTAGAAAACTCAGAGATCTTCGCGTGGACAGTAAGATCATCCAAATCTGATATCTGGAGCTCAAGTTATGGCCCAAACAGCGCGGACAGTCTCTTCGAGAGCGTCTCGGCTGATGGGTCTCGGCCAAAGCTCCTCCCGGATGCCTCTCGGCTAATGGGTGTCGGCCGGAGCTCCTCCCGGATGCCTCTCGGCTAATGGGTGTCGACCGAAGCTCCTCCCGGATGCCTCTCGGCTGATGGGTGTCGGCCAAAGCTCCTCCCGGATGCCTCTCGGCTAATGGGTGTCGGCCGGAGCTCCTCCCGGATGCCTCTCGGCTAATGGGTGTCGGCCGAATCTCCTCCCGGATGCCTCTCGGCTGATGGGTGTCAGCCGAAGCTCCTCCCGGATGCCTCTCGGCTAATGGGTGTCGGCCGAAGCTCCTCCCGGATGCCTATCGGCTGATGGGTGTCGGCCAAAGCTCCTCCCAGATGCCTCTCGGCTAATGGGTATCGGCCGGAGCTCCTCCCGAATGCCTCTCGGCTAATGGGTGTCGGCCAGAGCTCCTCCGGATGTCAACTTTTGAACGTCGATTGTAAAAATTTGAATGTTGATGAACAAACATTCTTATCTTTTACTCTTAGTTTTCGTGACCTTCAGGGCTTTAACTCGTTTGCTGAATCCTTGATTCAAAACCTTGAATTCATTCATGGTTGTTAGTTACCATCAACCCTTAACTCTCATTCTAAGATGTAAAAATGATGAAGTCCCTTAGTTCTTGCCCCCTTGTTACATATGGTGGAGGTCTTGCTTTTCGGTTTATCATTCAAGAAGTTCCCTTGCCACTCAGCACTTGACTTCAAGTCTGGTGTGCCTCAGCTGGTTGTTAACCCTTTATCTTGATTCTAGGTTTCCAACCTTCTTCTTATGCTCACAAGACCTTGCTTTGAATTCGATTGACGGCTCTTGATTCAAGTCCTTAAACTCAAATGACAAACTCGATTGGAGGCAGACAACCTTTTTGGCCATCAAGGCTAAAATTCCGTGTCGGGATTTGAGATTCAAGATTTTAAGTACGGAATGATGAAGGACCTCTTATCTTAACACTCTTATTAACAGTTTCTGTGCCTTCAAGGCATTATCAGGGAGGCAACCAGTCTCAAGATGAGCTTTGATGGGATCTATCCAACAACCCCCTATATCAATTGGTGCTACCAGCTTTGAGTTAATATACGGGGCCTTCAAGACCTGGAAGTAAACACTCTCGACGTAGTTCTCTATCTCAGAAGAAGCAAACATTGAGAGGGCATCGGCCTTAACATTTTCTTCCGTCGGAATGTGCTCCACATAGCACTCATCAAACTGGGTCATAACGGCCTTCACGACTCTCAAGTATTTGGCCATAGTTTCATCCTTGGCTTCAAATTCACCATTCACTTGTGAGACTACCAATCTTGAATCTCCACAAACCTTGAGATTCTTGACCTTCATGATTCTAGCCAAGTCCAATCCGGCTATCAGGGCTTCATACTCAGCTTCGTTGTTGGTTGTCGAGATATCCAACTTCAAGGCATACTCAACTGTGAACCCATCGGGGCTTTGCAAGACTAATCCTGCACCACTAGATTTTGTTTTTGATGCTCCATCAAAATAGAGCACCCAATATTTCTTCTGATCAGGTATAAGCTCCTCATCTTTATCCTCTCTTCTAGGGGTGGTTAATCCTCATCTTTATCCTCTCTTGCAGGGGTGGTTACTATCTCCTGCCCCCCGACTTCTTGGTTGCTAATTGTACATTCAACCACGAAGTCAGCTAATGCTTGAGCCTTGATGGTTGTTCGGGGTTTATAAGTGATATCAAATTCTCTAAGCTCGATTTCCCGTTCGATCAGCCTTCCACTGGCCTTTGGACTATGCAATATGTTCCTAAACTGCTGGTCCATCAAGACTTCAATCTTGTGTACTTGGAAGTACGATCATAGCTTCCTCGAGCCTGTTATCAATGCCAAGGCAAACTTCTCAGTGGGGAGTAATTCAACTCAGCCCCATGTAACACCCTACTCACGTAGTAGATATGTTTATGAACCTTGCTTTCTTCTCAAATAAGGACAGCACTCAATGCTTGTTCAGATACCACCAGGTATAGGTAAAGAGTCTCTCTGGGACTAGGCTTGGCCAACAACGGGGCCTCAGCCATGTACTTTTTCAACTGTTCAAAGGCCTCTTGGCTATAAGGAGTCCACTCAAAATTTTTCACCTTCTTCAATGCTTGAAATAAAGGCAAGCACTTGTCACCAGACTTGGAGATGAATCTCCCTAGGGCTGCAACTCGACCAGTTAACTTCTGTACGTCTCGTATAGAGAGGGGTGGTTCCATATCCAAATCGCTTTAATCTTTTCAGGGTTGGCCTCTATGCCTCTCTTTGAAACCATCAAACCCAAAAATTTTCCAGATCCAATGCCAAATGCACACTTGGCTGGATTCAACATCATCTTGTGGTACCTCAGCACTTTGAATGCCTCTATGAGGTGCTTAATGTGGTCTGCCATGAATAGGCTCTTGACTAACATGTCATCAACATAGACCTCCCGGTTTTTCCAATCAGATGGGCGAATATCTTATTCACCAGTCGTTGGTAAGTAGCTCCTGCATTCTTTAGACCAAAAGCCATGACAAGATAACAGAAAACACCAAAGTCAATTATGAAAGATACCTTTGGGATGTCATCATTGTGCATCTTAATCTGATTGTAGCCACTGAATCCGTCCATGAAGCTCAACATCTCATGCCTAGCTATGGCATTTATCAACGTGTCTATCCTTGGTAGGAGAAAACAATCCTTCGGCCATGCGTCATTCAAATAAGTGAAGTCTATACACATCCTCCACTTCACATTCGCCTTCTTGACCATCACAGGGTTAGCCAACCATTCGGGAAACTAAATCTCTTCAATAAATCCAGCCTCTAAGAGCTTGTCAACTTCTTGCTTAATGGCATCTTGCCTTTCAGGAGCAAAATTCCTCTTCTTCTGTTTTATTGTCTTCCGTCCAGGATCGACATTCAACCTATAGGTTATAAATTCGGGATCAATCCCTGGCATATCAGCCGCTGTCCAAGCAAATACATCATTGTTCTCTATTGGTCTTCATCCTTGGATCCTTAATCCAGGTACTTAAGACATATTGAAGAGTATCTAGTCCTTAACATCCTCGGCCTTGCATGGCTTTAATTGTTGCGTGTGGCTTTTATCTGCTTGTCTTTTAACCTGGGTCCTTCACGGACTTAAACTCTTATTTGGTCGTGCTGTAACCTAACTCTTGACCCTTCGGGGTCTTTATTTATGCATTTGTTTGTTCTCCATTCGTGTATTCTTTTATTTTCGGTACTTGGTCATCCTTGACTTGCACTCATCAGGTGTTTGGCACATAAATAAAATCACACAATCAATGAATGGAAAACAAACTTGCATTAATAGCTTGAAATGGGTTCAACCCTTACATAGAGTACTACCGTCCTACTCTGAGCAACATGCTCTGCAATGGTTTCAATGAACCTTATTTCTACTTCTACTAGATAAATATGAAGCTAAGTCCTACTAGGATAACTTGAGCCCATCGGGGCTTTGCAAGACTAAGCATGCACCAGATTTTGTTTTTGATGCTCCATCAAAATAGAGCACCCACCACTCCTTCTGGTCTCCTCCTTATTATTCTGAAGTTCACTTCCTGCTTGGGGTATTACCTCCTGCCCCCCGACTTCTTGGTTGCCAAAGGTACATTCAACCACTAAGTCAGTTAATGCCTTAGCCTCAATGGTTGTCCGAGGCTTCTGTGTGATGTCCTCTAACGGCCTTTCCTGGCGTTCCTTACCACTGCGGACATCCATATCTTCAATCGGAAGGACCTGCCCCCGACTCCATCAGGCCTTAAAGAGGCTACATAACAGCTTCGTGCCATCTTTTGATCGCCTTTATGTTCTCCAACACCATTCCTGGTTGGGAACTTGATCTTCATATGATAAGTTGAGGCAACAGCCTTGAATGCATGAAGTCCAGTCCTTCCGAGGATAGCGTTGTACGTTGAAACCGCCTTGATTACCAGGAAGTTCAACATCTGAGTGGCCTTCTTAGGCTCATGTCCAATAGTCACATGCAATTGAATAGTCCCTTCAACTTCGGATCCTACTCCATTGAATCCATATATAGGCATGTTATTGGGGGGTGAACTGAGAATCATTGTACCCCATCTTCACAAATGCATCATGAAACAGAACGTCAACGGAAGCTCCATTATCTATCAAGACTCGCTTCACCTCTGAGTTTCCAATCACAGGAGTTATGACCAATGGGTCGTCATGGGGGAACTTCACCCCTTCAAGGTCTGAGTCATCAAAACCAATTGTTGTTTCAGTCCTAGCACGCTTCGGGGCCTCTCCCACGATGTGTATCACTTCTCTGGCATAAGCCTTCCGAAAATTCCTTGTTGTGCTGGCCGTAGTTGGGCCTCCTGAGATCATGTTGATTACTGGCCCTCGGGGCTGTGGGTTGCGATCTTGATCGTCATCCCTTCTATTATAATCTCTAATTTGATTAACACGATCTTCACCCTTAGTGAAGTGGCTCAATTTCCCTCTACGGATTAAAAACTCAATCTCATCTTTGAGTTGTTTGCAATCATCAGTGTCATGCCCCACATCTTTGTGGAATCTGCAATACTGATTCTTGTTTCTCTTTTCGGGATCACCCCTGAGTGGCTTCGGCGAAATCCTTATCCTTCTCAATGTCCAACAAGATTCGACTCCTAGGAGTATTCAACCTTGCATACTCAGTGAACCTTGGTTCTTCTTAGGGGCATAGTCGGAGTCCTCGCTAGTTCGGGGATACTTGTCCCTAGCATCATAATCCTGGTCTTGCTTTCGCTTCTTGGAGTCGTTGTTACCTCCTCCTCCACTTACTGTGGCTTATTTCTTCATGCTGTCTTCAGCTTTAATGTACTTATCAGCCCTTCGTTGGAGCTCAGCCATGTTCTCAGGGGGATACTTCGCTAATGACCTTTTAAAGAAGAGGTCAGTGGTTCCGTGCTCAAGGGCTACCATGGCCACCTTATTCTCCAAATCCGTGATATTCAATGTCTCCTTAGTGAACCTTTTGAGGTAATCTCTCAGATTTTCGTTCTTCCCTTGCACTACATACATGAGGGATGCAGAACTTTCCTCATGAACTCTCCCGCTAATGAATTGGCTGACAAAGGCGGCGCTCAACTCCTTAAAAGAGCCAATCGAATTCGTAGTTAACTGGCTATACCATCTTTGAGCCATGCCCGACAGAGTTTGAGGGAACGCCCTACACTTTAGGGCATCACTTGCAGGCTGCAGCAGGAGTGCGTTTGAAAACATCCTGACGTGGTTTGCGGGATCACCCGTTCCATCATAAGCCTTGATTGTCGGCATCTTAAACTTCTTTGAGATACGAACGTTCATCACCTCCTCCGTAAACGGAGGTGTGGGATAATCAGGATCTCCAAGTGGCATCAGATCCTTGGGGTTGCTTCTGGGGGTTTCCACCCTTATTGTTCTTCCAGTTGGGGCGTCAGCCCTTCTCTGCCTTCTCGAAGACCTCTCTAAGTCTATAATGGGAATCGGTCCTGAGGTTGTAGGAGGTTGAGTATGATTCAACCTAGCTTGTTCTCTCGCAATATCTTCCTTCAACTTTAAGATCTCGGCCTCATGAGCCTTGATTCTCTCAGCAGCTGTCAAAGGAGGTCCATCATGGATGGTTTGAGTTCCCCTTCGAGGTTCTCTACTAACACGTCGCCTCCTCGGGGCTTCATCACGATCATCATCATCAGATGACGAATCATCGGTATAGGGGCCAGAGTAGTCAACATACTCTCGATCTCGGATCTGTAATGCGTGACCACTTGGTCCAGGGTCCCTTTGTTGAGGGGGATAGTTAGGCTGCCCAAACATCGGGTTGGTACTCAAAGGGAGTATAGTGGTGGAGATATGTCCTTCCAAGAGGGTTGGTCTCTTGATTTGGGGGAACATCCACAGGTAACGTTTTCTCAACATGGGGATTCGTCCCTGGAGGTTGAGAAACTTGAGGCTGGATGATCGCCCCTATTGTTGGGGGTATTTGTTCAGTAGCGGGTGGAGCAGAGCTGAGGGGTAAGGCCTCAGTAGTAGTTGCTGGTGTTCTTCGTGTGTTAACCATGGTTGATGTTGTCGTCCCACAGACGGTGCCAAATGTTGTGGAATAAAAAGTAGATTATAAATCGTATTTAATGCTAGGGTTGTTGAGCTTCGAGCTTTAATGACTGCGCTTGTGTTTCGTGACCTAATTCGGGTCCTCACAAGATGCCTACGTATCTCAGAGTTGAGAATCAAGCCAAGACGTAGTTCTAGGTGATGGTGCCCTCGAGGCTATGGAGGCGAGAGCTCACCTAGGACGCAGTGGCTTGCATGTCCTTATACGAGGATTAAGCCAAAACGTAGTTCTAGGTGATGGTGCCCTCGAGGCTATGGAGGCGAGAGCTCACCTAGGACGCAGTGGCTTGCATGTCCTTATACGAGGATTAAGCCAAAACGTAGTTCTGAGAATGAGGGGTCAGGCCCTTATATAGGCTGTAGGAGCCTTAGAATTATGGTAGGATTCAGATACTTGGTGCGCAAGCCACCGCCTTGGGGAAGGTTCTAGACTCCTTCCTTGTAGGAATCTGTTTCCTTGTTGAAGTAGGTGCCTTGGGGGCTAAGTCAGGCAGGAGTAATATCCTTATTTGACTCTTATTGCTGAGCTGGTTATTACCCTTAATATTAATTACGAAATTAATATCATGAATAGGGTTTGAGCCCATCTGGTGGGCCCCACGTTTGGACCATATTAGGTCTAATTAATGCTACCTTAAATGTGTCTTTAGAACTTATTTTTAGCCCATATCACCAACTAACGAGTCTATGCCTTGCACGTGAAAATTACTTTATTGTAATTAAGTTTTGTTATTAAAAAATTAAATATTTCAAAGACAGTGTTATAAATTGAGGTTTCATTAATTTTTGGATTTTGAATTTGTGTCTAATTGTACTTGATTATTACGGATTGAATATTTATGGGAAAAGGACAAAAATAACACAAATCTGCTCGCCTGTTACATAAATAGCACTGCGCTAAAACCTGACCAAAAATACCCCGCTGTTACGCATTTGTAGCCTGGGTAATAAATGTTACGCATTTACAGAAGGGTAACAACTCTATTACGCATTTAAGGAAAGAGTGATAGCTATATTTTATTTTTCACAGATTTTGTTACGCATTTTTAGGAAGGTAACAGGCTATTTCGCATTTTATATATGGGTAATAGATGTGTTACGCATTTAATGTATTGGTAACAAGGATGTTACGCATTTAAAATTTGGGTAATGAAGGATATTACGCATTATTAATACGGGTAATACCTATCAAACATTTTAGATCTTCAATTCACTGGCCGGTTTTTCGAGACATCACTGGCGATGCTGCAACCGCCTGCAAGTGTAACACCATCAGTCACTCTCTCTCTCCCTCCTGGCCCCTCCTCCCCCGACTACTTCCTTTTTTCCGGTCCACATATACATACATATATACAAACAATTCAAATCAGGGATTACGCATTTAAGAATGCCTTAATAAGAGGGTATTATTGGCCATCACCACAAGATCTGTTAATTTGGTAACCGGAGTTGGAGAAGTGTGGTAAAATTGTCATTTTTTCAATATTTATTGATTCAAATTTATAATTTGTCGGGTTGAATTTATATAGAATTTTGGATTAAATCGAAAATTGTCGCCCCTAATTGGAGGTTGATATTCTTACCCGTAACCTCCCGAATCCTGATCCGGTACACACCCAGTACTCATTTTAATTCTTACACATTGCACAACTCCATTATTTTCCAATTTTTTCTCCACTCCCAACTTAAATCCTGTTGTTCTTGTCTACGGTCCTCATATTAAAACACATCATCAGTTTGAAATGATTTAGTTTACAACCAATATTTAAATAAACTGAAACCATAAGACAGAAAATGCCAAAAGCAATTGTTCCTAGGGCTGTAAATGAACCGATACACTCGTGAACGGCTCGGTGTTCAGTTTGAAAAAAACTCGGTTCGGGTTCGGTTCGATTCATAAATGAGTCGATCTTGAACATGATTTTTAGGATCGATTTATAAACGAGCTGAACTTGATCACAGTAAAGTTCGACTCGATAGCTCGTGAACAAGTTCGATTAACGTGTTCGTGAACGTAGTTCGTGAATAGGCTCGCGAACATACTTCATGAACATGTTCGTGGATAAGTTCGATAATTGAGCTCGTTAACAATTACGTTTCTTTGCCCTTTATTTTTAAATCAAACTTTGTTTGTTTTTTGGAATTGGAATGTGAGAATTTTATTGGTTGATGATTTATTATTATTGGTTGATGATTTATGATTTATGAGTTGTTCGTAAGTAAGCTCGTGAGCAATGTTTAAGATTTATTCGTGAGCATAATTACATGAACAAGCTCGTGAACAAGGTTAATGAGTTGTTCGAAAGCAAAAGTTCGTGAGTAAGTTCAAGAGACAGGTTCGTGAGGTGTTCGTGAACTGTTCGCGAACAAAATTTTATCTTAACGAACCGAGCTCAAACATATTTTTTTGGCTCGATTCAAGTTCGAGCTCGAGTTCAAGTTCGATAATTTCTTAATAAACGATACATGAACATTTTAGAGTTCGGCTCGGCTCGGCTCATTTACACCCCTAATTGTTCCCATGTGATATGGAAGTAAAAAAAGAAGAAAAATTATGATAAATTAACGGTTCACTTTTTTGTAATTTGGAACCGCAGATGTTTAAATTGACATTTTTCTTTCTTTTTACAGTCATCCGATGATTCAAACACATTGTCAGTCAGTCTAATTACAGTGGGAGCTTAAAGCCTAAAACTAATTTACATTTTTGAGAAAGAAGAGATCAAAAAACATACGTATATTTTACTACTGGCTCTATGGAACACTGTAATGCTACTTGGTAGCCGTTTGTCAGTTGGATTCTTCTCCATCTGGTTGCCTGCTTTTTCAGGCTTAAGTTGTGTACTTAAAATGGAGGACGGGACATAGAGGATACTTTCTCCTCGAAGATTAAAAAAAGTTGTCTTTTGATTATTACCCTTTTGCGTTTAGATTGTTCTCAACATTGTCTGGGGAATGACTGATTGTCCACATTCTGTAAACTTCCTAAACTTCGTGCATCATGAGATCCTTAGCTACTATCGCAACACGTTGTTTAGCATTGTCAGACCGGAGGATCTCTCCTTTGATTACAATCTACAAGCGAGCAAACTCCAAGATATTAGACAACCAGAACAATGATAGTAGATAAAACCAGATAAATTACTGGAATAAGAAAAATCAAATAGATGTCAGTATTCAGCTATTGCTATCATTACCTCAGTCTGAGAATCAGGGGAGAACCACCGTAACAGAATCCCAAGATGCATGACAGGAGGAATTAGCTTAAAAAGCAATGGAGTAGTCACCTGTAGCAATTAATATGAATCGTTAATACATACATATGATGTCAGGTGATCAATCACAAAAAATACCAATTTGCTAATCAATTGCTCTATATAAAAAAAAAAGGGAAATAAAAAACTTAGTGTTTGAAACAGGTAGTGTAAAATCGCTGGCAATAATATTTACAATTGTCTGCCTTCTCAACCTTTAGCATGTCTAGAAGTTGGAATATAAACCAATATTTGTACACCAGAAGGTCATCAAATAAACTATAATATAACAATTACGATTGGACAGAAAACTAAGCCTTACAAATTCCATCCAGTGATGGAAATAATAATTATCAGATGTCCAGTTCTATGTCTCTACTTGTGAAGTGATTGCGATTCTTTCTTCCATTTAAATTTTCTAAAAAAGAATCAAATGCTATGGAACAAGAAACAGCAACAAATATAACATAGCAATATAGCACACACGTTGACCAGATGTAACTGATGAAACTATATTTGCATTATTGAAGTTGACTGCATACCAGACTAAGAGCGGTTGTTCCAAGAAGCAGCAAGTACAGCTTCCCCTAAAAGAATAATACAGAAACAAGAAGACAAAAATTAAACTTCCTAGAGTTTGTACTTCAGTCTGGATCTCTATGATCACTAAGGTGAGTTTAATTTTAAAATGATTCTTCTTTCTTAGGTTTTAATTCAAAGTGAGCGAAGAACTTAATCAGAAATGACCTCAACAAGATGATAATTAGAAGCACGGCTGAGAAGAACAAAAGCAAATTCCCCAATTTGCGCTAAAGACATCCCAACCTGCATATTTAAAGGCTCGAGGCCTTTTAGTACGAAATAATACACCAAGAGGGACAAAAAAAGTATAGTAAGACAATGTTGTGATGTAATATCATACCAGAAGTGAAGTCTTGTTGTTATAGCCAAAACCCTTCACAACTACTGATATTATGACCGTTTTTACAACCACCACTAAGAAAACTGAAGCGAACAAAATATCAACATGATTCCAAATAAAATGGACATGAATTAGCATTCCGATGCTGGCAAGAAAGAGAGCTGCAAAGAAGTTTCGAATGGGTTCAACCTGCACAAGCAAAATGGTTAAGCAAGGAGTACTGCAAGAGAATTTATTTGCTACAGTACATTCCAAATAATAATAATGATTATCACACAATATTGTGAAAGCAACTTGCTACTGAATTGATACTCCTCTAGGTTTTTTCAACAACAAACAAAGAAAACTGAACAAGATTGATTATGTAAGTAGTGATGGCAGCTAAGTTGATACACAACTGATATAGGCTTTGTGTACGTGCTATCACAACCCAAATACGTAACGACGCTTATACATATGGTCTATGTACTTTGCCTGTACATGATCACGATTTGTAATAATATAAACTAAATGAAATGAATACACGAAATTGTACAGAATTAACGGATATGAACAATTAGATTAGCAAATGTGCTGAAACACCCAAATTTATATTTACAATTAATTACTTGAAAAACAAAATGATTAAATCAAGATATGCATAAATTACCTAACTCCAAACATTTACATTATTAAACAGATCAAAATGGTGAACAGAGGTGAATATCCCCATGTCAGTATATGCCTAACCATGTGAGCCCCATATGTGTTTTTTCTTTTGGGGGTTCACAATGTATTCTGCCAAATCAACTCAGTTATATAGCTCAGATATGCAGTTGCATGTGTATGTACACATATAGTGAAAGTAGACGTTCTAAGATATGGAAGTAAAACAAACGTATACAGCACAAAATCTAAGTAAATATATAGCCCCTAGAGGTGAAACACAAAGATGCTGTCTGTGATAAGAAGGCTGAAAATCACAATACTTCTCACCTAACAAACAAACACAACGGAAAGTGGTCTTACTTGTTCCAGTGTATGCTGAGCAAGATCAGTTGTTGCTATCATCACTCCAGCAGCAAATGAGCCCAGCTCCAAACTTAAACCCAGCTTATCACTACACTGAAATGAGACAAAATATAGGTAGGTTATACTAGTCCCAAGTAAAGAAATCTGACAACTTCAGACGTTCAAGATGCTGTCTTGTTTGATAAATTGTTATCATGTGCGATAGTGTGCCGGTACGCAGCAAGGTGCTGAAGGTTCTACATGAGTTCAAAGCAAGAATGCTGTACATCTTATGATTTAACACAAAAACACATATAAATTGTTATTGTCCATTGAGCCAAATTCTGCTACAGTCTTTTGTCTTTTAACTTTAAAGGGAACCTATGCATGTTCGCTTATTGTCTAAACCAAATTCTTAATATAACATATTTAAATGTTCCCTACTCATTTAGCAAAAGAAAAAAAAATGTTCCCGTTTCATCCTACAACAGTAGAAGTAGATATTCACTTTTTGGTGCAAAGCCATACAAGACTTGAAAACAACAAGAGCGTGGTTTACATCCCTTCAAACATGATTGGGCACCAAACATGGTACGAGAAATATAGCTTCTCAATTCATGTGAGAATATCATCAACAATAAGCATAACTGTGAACATGGAACAATCAAGTAACACCCGAGCAGAGGAGACCATGGTCAGCAGGATATTACAAGTTATAATTGGGGTAGAAAAACTAACCCATGCTACAAGTAAGCAGAAAGCAACTGCTGCCAACTGATACAGTTCATTGGTCTGCACACGAAATTATGAACTATTAAAAAAAGAAACACACGATGCAGAATCCAGAAGTTTCAAATATTATTTAGTAAAGTCTTTTTTTAACACAAATCAATTTGAGTATACTTGGCAATGTTTAATCTCCTATATAGTAATTCACACCTGTGATGATAGGCTCATCATAAGCTTGAGGGACCAAGGAACACAAGTGCGAGACATAATTACTAAAACAAACAGAAAGGCCATCAATGTTACCAACCTGTTAAGAAAACTACGGTCAGGTATCCATAAACTCATAACTGAACATAAGGGAAAAATTAGGTCATGCAGGTAAAAGTTCAGATAAACGGATCACCAGAAAAGACTTCACACTTGCCACATGATTTACTAAATTATTGTGTGACCTAAGACCAACATGCTTGAATATTTAAACCCATAAATGTCAAGAGTGTTATAACAGTTGACCGATGACTCACCTTCCTATTTCATTTTCAGCAATGTGCTATGATTAATGCATCTTAAAACCAAAACAACGGTGCTCAGACTTCACCTCAATCTTGAAATAAATTCTGGGATTTGTAGCAATTTCCATGTACAAGGCTTTTCTTTAGTTTGTAGCTTTTCTCATAGAAGGTTTTTTTTTTTAAAGTCCTTCATGATAAAAATGGCATTTATTCCTTTCAAATTAAGCATTATAATATTCACATTCCATTGTCTAAATTCGTTAGTTCCATCAAAGGCTGCAATGAAATATTTTTTTTCACTCGCACACCTCAACTTAAACAAACAAAAAGATAATATTTAAGCCAACTTACGATTTAGTCATGGATATAACTCCTTGTAGAACACCTGATGTTCCTCCTAATATTGGAAGAAGAGCAAACAGCAAACCTACTGCACAGTCCTGGAACATAAAATGAAATTCAATCTTAAATTACACAGAAATGATAAGCTTTGTAATTAAAATTTTACATAGAATATGCAATTTTTTACATAAAAAATAAGGTTGAACAACATCTTTAATAAGGATCTACAAGAAAAATCTCAGTTAAAAAGAGCAAGTTTTAGTAAGGCTCTACAAGAAAAATCTCAGTTAAAAAGAGCAAGTTTTAGTAAGGCTCTACCACAAGACAAATCTAAGTTGAAAAGAGCAAGGGAAAAATCTTAGGTTATAGTTGGTACAACTCCTCAAATGAATTTGTAATCTACAAATAATATACATAGCATATTACAGAAGATAAGGTGTTAAGTACCTGCAAAATAAGTGTACCAACAGTAACCTGTCCATAAAGCGTATTGACACTATTCTTCTCCATTAAATATTTTAAAACCTACAGACAAAATACGTGAGACGACGTACACCAAAACTTATTTGAAAGTAAAAAGAGGTAAATACATAGGAAAAGGTGGAGCGACAAAAGCATTACCACCGCTGTAGAAGACATTGAAAGAAATGCACCAACAAAGACCCCCTCTGAAGGTTTACCACCACATAACTGCAAATATCATTGAATTCATAAATTGATAGTTCAGATTTAAGCATAAAAAATGGCAAAGATTCAAATAAATTAAAATTAGAACCAACATAGGATCTTTTTCCGTATAAATAATCAAAAATTTTAGTACATAGTCAATCTGAAAGAATTAGGCTTGGAATATCGCCTTTAAGACATATGAGAGAGAAACTTGGCTAATGTAAGAGGTTACTAAAGTAAATTAATCACCGTTTTATTGTTAGATAATTATGAATTACATGGCTGCTGGGTAATATTAGTGGAAAGAAGAGGATTGAAAAAGAAAAGAAAAAGCACAACACAAAGAAGTACATGACAAGTATGAGGTGAAAAGACAATAAACAAGAGAAGTTGCCACAGCTAGAAGTTATGCCGGCTGGTGAAATGGCTCAAGGATTCTTCTAAAATTTACGAAATGAACTAAGGCTTACGATTCTTAGATCGAATCATACTGTATATGTGTCAGGGCAAAAGAGATCTAAGATGACCTAGACACCTTGACGTGCCCGGACGCCAAGGCGACATTAAGCTAATTTTAAGTTGATTAATTTTGTGTTTCATTTTAAGGTGCTAAAAGTAAGTTTGTTGGGAAAATCTATGTTTCTTCTTGTATTAATGAGTATCTGGAAAACAATTGTTACAAAAAAATAATAAACAATTAACTAAATAAAAGAGGATAGAAACCATTTGCATAATTTCCATAAACAATTTATAAACTTTCCAAACATACTGAGGCAGTAATTCCACATAGGCACATGAAGAGGAAAATTTGAAGCAGACCTCCCATAACCGCGACAGCTCGAACAACTCTCAGCTATCATTGGAAAAAGATGATTTTAGGCAGAATTGTTGGTAATAAATTGATTTTGCCCACACTATGTAGAGAGCCAAAGAGGCATCCAGAATTACAGATATCGACTAACCTTTACCATGGAGAACTCCAAACCCAAAGCAAACAGCAGGAAGATTACACCAAATTGTGCCACAGTCTCAACCTATATATATATATATATATACATGGAAACAGTTTACTGTGACACTCTAAAATATCTGATTAGCCTGGAAACAAAAATATTGTATTTTACATGAAGCCAGCATATTAGAACGAAAGTATTGAGTTTTAAGGGGAAGACCACAAACTTGATATTAATATGACCTATGCATGTTTAACAAAGATAAAACTACACTCCAAGCCTGTTTCAGCATATGTATATGTAGGAATCGCCGACTGGCAAAATACTCTTCAGAAACATCATCTTTTTTCTTTTTCTTTTTTAAAGGGTGCGGGGGAAGATGAGTTTCGAAATGAAGTTGTGTGGTTTACAGAGGCGTAAAGCAGGAGGGAGAGAAATGGTTTAGAAACCAAAATACATTAGACAAAAATTTATGCATAATGGTTAGAAGATACATACTTGTACCATTTCACTAACAACACTCAACCCTCCTGGTCCAACAAGAGATCCTGCGAGCAAGTATCCAGTCATAACCTTCAAATATGTAAAGGGTGACAATTAGTTTTATTTAATCCTCATGGCATTCAACCAGGGATACAACATAAATCGAACTTGAGCAGACCGGTTGTCCAGCACATGCAAAAGCGATACCGCCGCAAGTTGCAGACACAATGACAACTACCAAATCTGAAATCAACCTAATGAGATGACAAATTACACCAGTTAGTAAACAATTTCTTCCAATATACTTTGAGAGTAGAACCTTATTGAATATATTTTTTTTTACCTCAAATCTAACTGTAAGACTGGGTATTTTGATTTGAAATTTGATATTATGAAGACATTATCCTGCGATATTGTTAGAACAATTCATTAGCATGGGAAACTGTACAGACATTTTATTCAGAACATATGCTTATGATCCATTCTACCTTTCTATCTATCAATGTCGGAGTTTCTTCTGCTCCATTATCATTATCCAACTTGAAAACACGATGAAGTTCAAAAGACCTAAATAATTTAATTTGGTGTCAGAAAAAGACAATTATAAGACATAAGAGAACTCTATATAAGATAAATGCACTCAATCATTTAAATGCATAAAGAATGAAAAGATACTGATGATTCTTATGATCGAAGCCTTTACTTTTCCTCTTTCGTGTCATTTTTCTTGGACTTAACTCTAGCTACAGTTTCCAATTCTGCCTGACGAACAGAAACATGTAAACCAGATACATTCAGCAAAGAGTACAAGCAAAGATTGGTAAATAACGGAAAAAAATGCAGCATCTAGCACTAGTTTCATTTTCATCAAAGTAGTTGTGATATTCATTTATTTTGGAGGTATGAAGACTTTCTAATGAATAATTATATTGTATTAAAGCACACTAGTGCATTATAATCTTGTAAGTATTTCAGAACATGTGAGTAGGAGTTGAATTAATTTGAAATATTTTTTCTTAATGAAATCTTAACAATCATTTAGCTAAAATATGTATCTTACTATCAACAAAATTCAGAAATTTACTTTTGTAATAAATTGTATCCTAGTGCTACAACGAATTCTGATTTCATCCTTCTTAAGCCATAAATTTTCTCCAGAGTGCAAAGCGAAAAAAATATATACCACCAACCTGTTGTTCATTCACGCTGTTGTTGAAGCCGCCCGCATCATTTTCTGCCAAAATAATGAAATCCCATGAAGTTCATGCACAATTTTTATAGACTGGTTTGGATAACTAGATGTCAGGAAGTGTATTTCAGTACTTAATAATAGTATAAGTCATAGTATAAATAGCAAAGGGCTTGGGCCAGGACTAGTAAGGCTAGTATGGTCATTTCAGAGTTGTTTAGTTGTTAGTAGTATAAATACCAGATGTAATGCTACATTTCTATTATGTTGAAATATATGAAAATGGAATGTTTTCCACCAACTTCTTTCTCTCTCTTCTAACTGCTTTCTCTCTCTAATTCTCTTATCTTTCTCTGCAAGTTTCTATCTGATCTGTCTTCTCTCCCTCATTTCTGACTCTGATCTCTCTGTATCTTCTCTATTTCTGCTCAATCTATCTCTGCTTACTCTTATCTTAGTTGTAATTCTACTTAAAACAACAGAAAATACCAAAAATAGCTTCAAAACAGATCAGGATTCGACCTAATCCTGACACTAGACCAATGAGAGCTTAGCCAAAACTCTTCAAATCTAATTAGCATGTATAAGGGAAATGGGAAAAGTTTGTTTTAAGATAAAAACCAAAGCTCTAATCTGTATACATGACAAAAGGATAGAAGTAAAAGGTGACCCTTGAGTCTGATATGTGATCAGCAACATGTTCATCAGTCTTCACATGATATGTGACTCTCCTGAGCACTAAAATGCTCATGAATGTTTGATTCATAGATTTTAACTCAGCCACTCATTGGTTCAAAATAAGAAAAAATGTTCTGGTCATCACCCTAGCTTTGTTCCTTATTTTGTTGTCCGGTGTGGTAATTAGTATAATTCTTAATACAACTATTGCTGTTCAAGCCAACCACTTGAGCTAAACTTATATGTTTTTTATTCTGTTCGACCTGAAGTTCCAATTAAGATTGCAGACCAGGGTTTATACCACAATTTATTACATATTCCAAAGACATTCTAGTATTTCCTCAACGACTACATAAATCTCAACCGATCAGATTGTTTATATCAGAACTTGATGTTGGATTGCCAATTTTTTATGTAAATCTTCCTTAAATTAACCCCGCTTATAACCTTTTACATCAAATGAACCTCAAAATTATAATATTAGCTTCACCGAGTATACTTATCATACACACTCCTATTACACAACATCCTTGCAATCCTATTTTATTAAAAGGCCAAGTCGGCCACCAAGAGACTACCAACAACTTATGCACCCAAGTCTATTTGGCATATGTCTCAGCACAAATGATCAGTACTTGAGCTTTGCTCATCTTATTTCCAGTTTGTGACTGTGAACTTGTGTTAATATAGCTCAGAGGACTTTCACGAATCTTGAAGGTTCAAATTCAAGAAACCTTCTCTGCAATCTGTTCAAGCTGCACCATAGATCTTCAATCCATGAATTGTATTCTAAAATTTCCATGATATTGCACACTGCGCATGGGCTGAAGTCTGAACCAAGTTGGAGCAGAAGTGGTCAGTCGACACCCCCCACCCTTAAATTTTAAACACTTGTATCAGATATTGGGTTCATAGTCTAAAAGTAGCGCATATGCTCACTTTTTTAGCCTATACAATTTATAGTTCTGGCTTTTTCATAGATACGGCATTATTTTAGCACAGTCATATATAAATACAACAAATAAATATCACACAAACTGTTTTTTTTTCTCTTATAAAATATGTAAAAATACAATATCAATACACCATCCACAGGAACCCCCATTGACCGAGGAGCTTGTCACCCTCACTAATTCTGCCATATACTCCTAAAAGATTTACAAGAAACATACGTAATATAAATTTGTTTTGACCTATCTATCGTCTAATTCCTCCTCCTAGCTAGTACCATATTCCCCATTTGAATTTCACAAAAACCGATAGCAAGCTTCATTAATGGAGTTGAGAGGCTATTCAACTAAAATAAGGAAATACTTCATCCGTCCCAAAATACACGTCCCTTTGACTTTTTTTTTTTTTTTTTTGTCATAAATAACTTTTTAATTAATGAATTGTATCAAGGTACAATATCCGTATAACCGGAGAAAGAGTTTCTTTCATTCAAGAAAGCTTATCATCTAACCGAAAAGCACGCAAGTTGCTTCCGGACGCTTAGACAATATAACTTTAATGTCTGAATAGAAAACCCACCAAATAAGGCCTCGTTAAAACCCCGCAAGAGTAAAACCCTATGGGACAAAAACTCAGGGGGGAAAAAGAGTGCCCTACAAAAATACATCATGTTACAAAAGCCTAAAAATCAAATGACTAGAAACTTCTTGATTCTTCAGCTTGATTCATCCATTACAGATATCCATAATCCCGGCTTCATCTATCTTCTCATCCTAAAATCCAAAATTCTGCTATCATCCATATTCTCTTTACACTTCTTTCCACCCACGGAAACTGAAAAAATCAGTACAACAAATAAAAATGTGTCAAAGAGCCATTAATCGAATATACACTAAATAATTATTATACTCAGTATACATAATAAAATTGAACAGTTTTATATATCTAACCAAAGGGGTCCCCTATGGTTAGACACATAAAAATCAATTTCTCATAAAAGATCTAATATAATGTCATCTAAAATGACAACAAATTCAACTGACGACAGATTACAAAAACCAAAAAATGTCCCAAGCGCCTAAAAAATATGGTACACCCTTTAAAGGCACAAAATCCATAAAAAAAATAGCACAATATGTATTATAGAAAATTTTGGATATAGTAATACTTTATTTAAGTCTCTTTATTACAGCAAAAAATTTAATTAGGCGAGTGGAAACTTAATAAAAAATTTACTACAAATTTAGCTACAATTCAAAAATAACTGAAAATATTAGACTAAAAATTAACTATGTAATAGACCATCCATCAAAATGACACATTATTGCC
Source organism: Kitagawia praeruptora (assembly GCA_037693485.1). Classification (NCBI taxonomy): domain Eukaryota; kingdom Viridiplantae; phylum Streptophyta; class Magnoliopsida; order Apiales; family Apiaceae; genus Kitagawia; species Kitagawia praeruptora. Next base: position 60,750,156 of record CM075352.1, on the reverse strand, counting down.
TCTTAAAAGCCCAAAAAAGCCATCAAACATGGCCCCCAAAAAAATGGTACAAAATTACTTAACTTTTAGTCGTAAAAAAGTCATCAATTAATCGTAAAACACGTCCCTTTGACTTTTTACACGTATTCTAAGTTGAATAAAAAACATAGCTACACATGTTATTTTTCGAAATTTCTTTTTCTGAATCAAAATTTGATATTTAAAATTTAATTCACAAAAAGAAAATTTAAAAAATTAATATATGAAGCTATCATCTTGCAAAATGAGATCCAATAATATACTCCCTATGTCCCATTTTGCATGTACCTTTCCAACATATACCCTTAATTAATACATAAGTTTCAAAAAAAATCCAATCTTGTAAACCACAAATAAAGGGACAGCTTAGAAAAAATACCTTTGAGTTTGTATTGAAAAAGGAGATGGACACGTAACATGGGACAAATTTAAATTATTTTAAAAATTGACATGTAAAATGGGACGGAGTACACAACTTGTATTGACCTAAATGTAAACACAATTAATCACACCTAAATGCTAAAAAGAACTACTCCAAATTCATCATAAGCAGTAATTACGAAAAAATTACGATTAATCAACATTCATTAACTACATTACGTCATCCGAATTCTAATAAATGCATAAATCAAACACTTCACACACACACATTCTCTCTCTCTCTCTCTCTCTGAGTAGAAACACAGTAATTAGTGATAAAATATAAATAAATAAAAACAAGGGAGAGATGTGTACGGACCTTGAGGTTGATCACCTTCAGTAAACTCTTTCTCGAGAGCGCGATCAATCATACCTGCAAAGCTATCTTCTCGGGCCTTACGAGACGAATTGTTAATGTTGTTAATAGATGATCCATCAGTATTACTAATTTGATCACGAATTTGCTGCTGGTGTTCTAAATCAGAGTCTACAGCGAGTAAGCGAGAAAAAAGCGAGAATATACACAAAATATAAATGGCGAAAACAGTTATTATATATGCACGACGGCGAATTAAGGAGGCTGCTGATCTCCTCCTACTCATCGCATTCGCCGGTTCGCGATAATGTCGAATCTCTCCCGGTTTGTTTGTGTGTATATGCTAATGTGCGTGTATATATTATAATCAATGTAGAGATAGAGTAGAGAGAGAGAAGTAATCGTTGGAGTGAAGTAAAGAGGTGGTTGATGCGAGAAGTATTCACGTGAAAAAAAATACAGTTACCTTATTTAAAACACAAAGTTGTTAGTGTAAAGAATGGGCCAAATCACGGATCTCAAACAATCTGTGCCAAGCGGATATGGATTTGATACGATCCGATCCGTTAAAAATCCGATCCGGTTATATATATATAGGGCCTTATTCTAATAGAAACTAAATTAGAATAGAAACTAGAAACTAAACCTAAATTAAATATTTCAACCTAATCTAATGACCAAATCAGGGGTACCCCAATACAAAAAACGTTTAAAATTCTTGGCTCTATTCAACAAAAATATAAAAAAAATCAAAAAAATTTTAAAAAAAGTTACTGTTCACGTGATGACGTGGCACGTGAACAGTAACTTTTTTTTTTAATTTTTTTAATTTTTTTTAGATTTTTGTTGAATAGAGCCAAGAATTTTATAAGTTTTTTGTGAAGATGCCCCTAGCGGGACCATTAAAATAAATGAAATATAATTTATTTAGTGTTAGTTTCTAGTTTCTATTCTAAGATTGGTTTCTATTTGAACGCTAGCATATATATATATATATATATATATATATATATGATCTTACTCAAATAGAAACCAAATTAAAATAGAAACTAGAAACTAAACCCTAACCTAATATTTAAAGCTAATCTAATGATCAAACTAGGGGGACCCCAATACAAAAAGTTTATAATATAATTGGCTCCATTTAGCAAAAAAAAAAAAAATATTGTTCACTGCTGACGTGGCAGTGACGTCAGCGTGAACAGTAATTTTTTTTTTGCTGGATGGAGCCAATAATTTTAAACACTTTTTGTGAAGGTGCCCCTAGCGGGCCATTAGAATAAATAAAATATAATTTATTTAGTGTTGGTTTCTAGTTTCTATTTTAAGGGAGGTTTCTATTTGATCACTAGCATATATATATATATAGGCTAGTGGTCAAATAGAAACCAATCTTAGAATAGAAACTAGAAACCAACACTAAATAAATTATATTTCATTCATTCTAATGGCCCCGCCAGGGGCACCTTCACAAAAAGTGTTTAAAATTATTGGCTCCATCCAGCAAAAAAAAAAAAAAAAAAAAAAATTACTGTTCACGCTGACGTCACTGCCACGTCAGCAGTGAACAGTAATTTTTTTTTTTTTTGCTTGATGGAGCCAATAATATTATGAACTTTTTGTATTGGGGTACCCCTAATTTGGTCATTAGATTAGCTTGAAATATTTAATTTATGTTTAGTTTCTAGTTTCTATTCTAATTTAGTTTCTATTAGAACAAGACCCTATATATATATAGGCTAACGTTCAAATAGAAACCAACCTTAGAATAGAAACTAGAAACCTACACTAAATAAATTATATTTCATTTATTTTAATGGCCCCGCTAGGGGCACCTTCACAAAAAACTTATAAAATTCTTGGCTCTATTCAACAAAAATATAAAAAAAATTAAAAAAAAAGTTACTGTTCACGTGCCACGTCATCACGTGAACAGTAACTTTTTTAAAAAAAAATGTTTTTTAAATTTTTTTGTTGAATAGAGCCAATAATTTTAAACGTTTTTTGTATTGGGGTACCCCTAATTTGGTCATTAGATTAGCTTGAAATATTTAATTTAGGTTTAGTTTCTAGTTTCTATTCTAAGTTAGTTTCTATTAGAACAAGATATATATATATATATATATATTATTATTATTATAATACCCGAGTCAACCACACTTCAGTTAACCAATAAGAATCGAGGAATTATTTTAGGACCAATCAGAGCTAATTCCTAAAATTTAGATCCTTCCTTATTTACAATCTCACCCTAACTCTTTAAACATGGTTAGTTAACACTTCTAATTTAAATGCAATAATAATTTTATTAAATATATCCATAAATACCTATTTTTTAAATCAATATATATATATATATATATATAAGTAATTAATAAATTCAGTATTCGGCAGAATTGCTGGTGCGCTGCGGCGTGGGGATCAGTTGTGGAGCGCGCTGCGGCGCGGTAAAGCGTGCTGCGGCATGGGGCTTCGCTAGGAAAATTTCTGATGCATTGTTTTGGTCATATCTTGAGTTCTACGAGTCCGTTTTGGACGATCTTACAGTCCACGCGAAGATAACGAGATTCTCTTTCATTCTAAAGTGGTTCAGATGTCCAAATATGATTGGAACGACCCAGAAATACTGAAGAAAAGTCAGTTACGAATTTTTCTTCAAAACAGAATCCGTTTAGGAAACGCATTTTGTGCCGAACTGCAGAAATTCTATTTTAATTCTATTTTGGGGGAATTTCTTGATGTACAAGACATTGGGGCTTATATAAATACATTCTATCATCATAAAAAGGACCAACAACTTCACATAACACAAAGAGAGAGCCGACAGACGGAGATTCAGAGTTGGAGAAGGATTCCTACGCTCGTGACAAGCAACGGAGATCTAGATCTACTTTTCGTTTTCTTCTATTAGGCGAACTCTTGGATGTTTTTTGGGATTTGTTTTCTAAACCTTATTACTCTAGCACTATTGTTTTAATTCAAACTTTGTTTATTATCATGGTTTCATCAGATCCCATGATGACGAGCGGTTCGATTATGAACTAATCGTTGTCATGGTATTCTAACAGATTTATCTATGTAGTTCAGTAGTTTGTTTGCTTTAAAGATTTGTGTGTGATGAATTATTGATATCTTTGTATGGTTGTGCTTATTCTTCTTGGATGCGTAGCTAACATCTAAGTTGCCTTGTTAATCTCTTGTGAAGCGACGGTGGATTTTGAGATTTAGAACTTGTCATGCTAGCATAGGATAAGTTGATGTATGTGTGACATCATGATTTGTAGTGTAATTAGAAATAACTATAAATACATATTTTTTAAATAAAAAATATTTATTACAAAATCACGATTTTAATTTGTAATCAACCACGATATACTATTATATATTTTAAATTAAATTTCATAATTAATCATTAATTAATCAACCACTCTTTTAATATAAAGTCAATCACAATCATATTATCATTTGATTTTTATAATATATATTGTACAATTATAATCGATATTAAATAATTATAATCTAACTTAACTAAAAATCTAAAGAAATCATTTAGCAAAAAAAAAAAAAATTCTAAAGAAATCGGATTTGAAATCAGATTTTAAATAACTATGATAAAATCCATACCTTCAAAATTTTGATTTTTTTATAAGCTCAAAAATATATTTTGTAACACCCCAGTCCCACATCGAGGAGATTTGGGACTTCTGTTCAATTTATAAGGCAAAATAATACTACTAAGTGTACCAACAAAATCATGATCTTTTGGGGGCCAGTGGTGGGCTTGTGGATTACCCAAATTGGCTGCATTTGGGTCAGTTTATTTTGGCTTATTTCGGATTCGTGATCGGGATTTGACCCGATTTTCGAAAAAGACTCAGGATTTGACCCGGTTTGTCACATATGGTATCAGAGCCGACTCTCGAAAGCTTGATTCGTCAAGTTGCCGGAGGTGTGGACACGAAGCCAGCCGGTATTATCCCACAATGGCTAGAGAGGAACGATCTTGGACCTATGGGGATATCCGTTCGGCCTGACGAGGACGTCAGGAGTTTAAGTGGGGGAGTTTGTAACACCCCAGTCCCACATCGAGGAGATTTGGGACTTCTGTTCAGTTTATAAGGCAAAATAATACTACTAAGTGCACCAACAAAATCATGATCTTTTGGGGGCCTGTGGTGGGCTTGTGGATTACCCAAATTGGCTGCATTTGGGTCAGTTTACTTTGGCTTATTTCGGATTCGTGATCGGGATTTGACCCGATTTTCGAAAAAGACTCGGGATTTGACCCGGTTTGTCACATATTTTGGTGGAGAAGCGAGGAGACAGACTCCTAACAACCCGGGTCAAATACCGAGCCTTTTTCAAAAATCGGGTCGAGTCCCGATCACGAATCCGAAATAAGCCAAAGTAAACTGGCCCAAATGCAGCCAACTTGGGTAGTCCACAAGCCCACCACAGGCCCCCAAAAGATCATGATTTGTTGGTACACTTAGTAGTAGTACTTTGCCTTATAAACTGAGCCCCAAATCTCCTCGATGTGGGACTGGGGTGTTACAAACTCCCCCACTTAAACTCCTGACGTCCTCGTCAGGCCTGAACGGATATCCCATAGGTCCAAGATCGTTCCTCCCTAGCCATTGTGGGATAATACCGGCTGGCTTCGTGTCCCCACCTCCGGACCTCTATCCATTGTGGGATAATACCACCAGCCTTCGTGTCCCCACCTCCGGCAACTTGACAAATCAAGCTTTCGAGAGTCGGCTTTGATACCATATGTGACAACCCGGGTCAAATCCCGAGTCTTTTTCGAAAATCGGGTCAAGTCCCTATTCCGATCCCGAAATAAGCCAAAGTAAACTGGGCCAAATGCAACCAACTTGGGTAGTCCACAAGCCCACCACAGGCCCCCAAAAGATCATGATTTATTGGTGCAATTAGTAGTAGTACTTTGCCTTATAAACTGAACAGAAGTCCCAAATCTCCTCGATGTGGGACTGGGGTGTTACAAACTCCCCCACTTAAACTCCTGACGTCCTCGTCAGGCCTGAACGGATATCCCATAGGTCCAAGATCGTTCCTCCCTAGCCATTGTGGGATAATACCGGCTGGCTTCGTGTCCCCACCTCCGGACCTCTGTCCATTGTGGGATAATACCACCAGCCTTCGTGTCCCCACCTCCGGCAACTTGACGAATCAAGCTTTCGAGAGTCGTCTCTGATACCATATGTGACAACCCGGGTCAAATCCCGAGCCTTTTTCGAAAATCGGGTCGAGTCCCGATCACGAATCCGAAATAAGCCAAAGTAAACTGGCCCAAATGCAGCCAACTTGGGTAGTCCACAAGCCCACCATAGGCCCCCAAAAGATCATGATTTGTTGGTACACTTAGTAGTAGTACTTTGCCTTATAAACTGAGCCCCAAATTTCCTCGATGTGGGACTGGGGTGTTATATATTTGTTCATAATTTGTTAATAAAATTAATTAATAAATGCATATAAGCCAACACTACAAAATCGAATTTGAACAAATTTTAAATATCTTGGATAAAATCCACATGTTCAAAAACTCGATTTTTAAAAGGTTCAAACATATATTTATTCACAATTTGTTAATGAAATAATTAATAAATTCATATAAACGAACACTACATATATTTTAATTATTTTAATAATTAAATATACGCTATAAGAGTATTATTATTGGTTGGTGAATAAATTACCAATCAAAACATTAAAATTATTTTAGAGGCAATCAGAATTTACTTCTAAACTTTAAATCAATCTATCATATACAAAATTTTTATTATTTACCATGCTTATTCTAATTTACTAAGCACGGTTAAATTAAATTTAAATATAAAATATCTTGATTTAATAACATCGCATATCATATGGTTTTTAATTTAAAAAAATTTCTACTAACTGTAAATATTATTTTCTATAAATCCACATGTTATTCCCAGATTACACACTTGTATAATTGTAGAAGGGGGGTTGAATACAATTCTTGATAGTTATAAATTTCTGATAAAAACCACAGAAATCTCTAAAGAAATAATTGCTGAATAGAAATGGTTCACAAACACATAAAAAATCAGGTGGTTAAATGTACCACCTGAGACTTTTATTTGAAGAAAACCCTGTGATACAAATGTACACAGCTTCTGTGTTTACAACTCTTTGCTTCTAAAGATATTCAAGAAACCCTAAGCAAATATGTATGTTTTCTCGCTTTTTCTAAAGAGTTGCTACACTTGGTTATATATCCCAAGTTTACAAGTACTACAGGAATAAGATAATATTAATCTAATTCTAGTTGACTTGCTACTCCACTCCAAATCCACATGTAGCCGAAAGGTTGTCCTTGTGAACAGATATGTCCCCTGCACCTTTCTTGTATGTACTGTGTAAATGGAATGCTTCTTTCTTCTATGTTTCCAAAGTATGGCTGCCATACTGCTTTTTATACCTACTATCAACCCATGTGATCTGTCAGTCAAACCTGTCCCTATCAACTGCTAACTCCCTGCTAGCATAGGATAAAGTGACAATGATTATCCGTTAATGTTGTGCACAATTATCCGTTGATGGTAGTTTGAGCTGTATCCGTTGATCGAGTAGATTTGAGTTGTATCCGTTGATAGAGCCCTGTTCTTATCCGTTGATACACTTTCACTTAGACAGAATTACATAGCATAGCTTATTTACAATTGGCTACCCTATTCTGCCTATCCATTGATGGTCAACATGACTCTGAATAAAAACACTATCAACTGATAAATAGAGATATTGCAGTATGCTACAAAACCTCATCCGTTGATGAGCTACCTGTCAACGAATAGAGTTATAAGGTCTTATCCGTTGACAGTTACAAAACTTGACTTATACAATTTTGCTTGAATGTTAAGTTATCATCAACTACAACATATTCCTAACAATCTCCCCCAATTTATACTTGATGGCAATAAAGCATAAATTCAGAACCTTGATGATAACAAAACATTCCTAAAGATATATACACACTACAGTATGCAAACATTGTATTAAGCTACAAAAATTAAAAACAGAAAGCTTTAAGAAACTTATCAGAGATGTGCTCCTTTAGATTGAGCAAATTAATGATGTTTCCTTTCTCTGGTTGGCCGCACCCTTGACTTTCCTTCCTTGGCAGAGTTGGACTCAATTTGCACTTGAAGTTGCCTATAGAAGGTATCTTCTTCAACAACTTTTGGATTTAGCTTTAGTTGTAACCATCTTAGGTAATCAGAACTAGCCTTCGACAGTTGGTCTTCTAACCTGAAGAATCTCCTAGTGCCCTCTTCATCCCTGAACTCCATCATCCAAAAGGGTTGAATATGGATTTTCTGTCCATTATATAGGATCTTCATTTTATTTGGTAGACTTGAGGGTGAGTTCCATTCTCTCCTTATTTCTTCTATTCTGCTGATTATCTCCCTTCTGGCTGTCTCAGAGAACCCTGTGTGTCTCTTGAATGCTGAGAACACTTTGGTCAGTGTATGATAATTCTCTCCAAGAACCTTCTATAATGGCCATGTCCTCTGACTTCCTCCCTTGTAGACAAACACTAATCTCTCAGGCTGATTCTTGTACTTGTCAATTCCTCTTACTTCTGACAATTCATCCAAATATAGATTCATGCCAGAGTATTCTTCAATTTCTGCCTGATAGATAAAGTCTTCTTTGTTTTCCAAGATTGGTTGTTTGACAATAGCAGGTACCCTAGCAACTTGAACTGGTCCCTTTGAAAGTTGCTTCTTTGGAGCCCTTTTCTTCTGTTTTGGATTCAGCAAGAATGAAGGAACTTCAATTGAATCAAAATTCATTGGTTCCTCTTTAGGCCTTATGGGGTCACCATGAAAGTTTACAGTTGGGTCGATTACTGTTGTAGACATAGGTACTGATGAGCCAATGGTTTCTTTTTCTGGAGAGGGTTCTGGAGAAAGAACCCTCTTGGTTTTAGCTTTCCTTCTTTTAGGTTTGAATTTGGGAACTTCCTCAGGTTCCTTCATTTCAACCTCTACCTCATCCATTAACTCTTGAGCCAGCCTGGCTTGCTTCTCATCTGAGTTTTCATATTGATTTTCTGTACTTGGATGGGCTTCCCTTTGGATTCTGGAGACTTCTTCTCTTTTAGCTTCCACAAATCTAGGATGGCTGTTGGATATATTTAATACTTTTCCATTCCTCATGATTACAGCCATCCAATCTCTTACACTCTTATTTGTCTATTCTTTGAACTCTATGATAGTTTTTCCCATTAGCTTTCCTTCATCATTCTTGGGAAATGGGTAGTCCAATTGAAGCTTGTTCTTCCCATTTTCCTTTGGTGGTGAGTAGGCTCTGGTTTTGATGGCAGGTTCAAATTCTTTGACAAATGATGGCTCAGCATCATAGAATGTAGGAGCCACAACCCTTGGAGTGAGCACCTTCATGATTGTGGTTGATATTGTTGGAGCAGAAGATTGAGCATTAAGGAACAGAGATGATGCAATTGATTCATTGATCATCCTCTCTGCCTTTAGGATTCTTTCATTAGTCTCCTTGTTGATCTTTTCCAAAGCTTCTATTCTGGCTTGCCTTTCACCATCTGAGATTTCTTCTAAGCTTTGAATCTCAGGCAAAGCCACTTGTTTCTTCACAGAGGAAGCCTTTATCTCAAACTCTGTTGGATTGACCACTACAATTGGCTGTTGCTCCCCCTCAATCTGTGCTATCTCACTACTGGTAGCTTGAAATTGGCCAGTAGATGTTGCAGCCTCTTCTGTGCTTGTTCCCATTTTCTTCATTTTCTCCCCCTTTTTGTTAGCATCAAGGGTTGGGGTTGAAGCTGCAAGTAGCATTTCCAGTAGTTGAGTCTGTTTTGATTGATTGGCAATGATAGTGTGCATTTGAGATTCCATACTATTCACTCTGGAGGAAAGAAGCTGAACAGACTTAGCCAGGCTATCTTCTTTGAGAAGTTTGCTAGAAAGCACCTTCTGAGTGGTAGTAGGAGCTAGTGCCTCAATCCTGGCATCTAGTGCTATCTTCAAATCTCTAATTACAGACTTGACCTCCTCCTATTGTGTTCTTTGAATAACAGATTGCATCTTTTGTAATTTCAGGGAGGCCATAACTTGCTCAAGAACAGTCTTTCTCTGTGGGTCTGCAGTTTGGTGCTCAGCCTTAGCAGATTGATATTGCTTCATGATTTCCACATTGAGATTCCCAAGTTCAGTGGCATTGGAAAACATCCATCCTGGAGTTTCATCCTCATTCATTTCTTCACCATCTGAACTTTGACTGTCATCACTGCCAAACTCTTCACTTCCAGCACTTGGAGACAGGGTTTGTACAGCTTCTTTGGCTCTTTGAAGAGATTCTGAGGTATGCACTAGGTGCATTGCCTTCTCTGCCTCCATATTGCCCTGTTGTGCCATGACTTGATAGGCAGAAACAGGATGAGTAAAGGTTTCAGGATCCAAAGAGATGGAGTCAATAATTGACTTATATTCTTGTCTAAATTCCATCTCTTTGGAAGCTTCATTAACCTCCATTAACTCACTCGCAATGGCTGATTCTTCCTGCCTTATTTCTCCTGTAGTCCCTTCTCTCCTCTCATCTCTCTTTTCTTGCATCAGGGGCTCCCCCTGGCTCACACCTCTCACACCCTCACCTTCACCTACTAAGGTGGAACTCTCTAGCTCTCCTTTTGCCTGACCGGAAGAAATGGTCAGCCTCTCATTATTTTTCTCTCCTTTTGCCTGCTCACAAGGCAGCCTCTCACTCCCTTCCCTCATTCCTAAAAGTGTTTCAACTACTACAAACTCCTCCACAGTTGACATGGGAATGTCACATTTTGTAGTGGTAGAGAGAGTTGTCAACGGATAAAGTGTATCCGTTGATGTAGTGGTTATTGCTGTCAACGGATAATTAGTTGTAGACATATCCGTTGATGGAGAAACACTTGTCAACGAATGAAGGATATCCGTTGATGAAGGAAAACGAGTATCCGTTGAAGTGAAAACCAACACTGAATCTGTGGTGATTGATTTTAAGGAAGAGGCCACAGATAATGTTGTGAATTCAGGAATGGAAGATTGATGGCCCAACAAATCATCTAAAAGATGATGACCACCAATTGTTGAGTGGGGCTTCTCCAAGAATTTTAAAGATGGAGAATCAGGAATTGATGTAGATATCATATCCACATCCAGAGATGGAGTTGGTGATGGTGGATCAAAATGTGTATCGATTTGAAGGTTAAGATCAAGGGGCTGTGACTCCACATTTATTGAAGTCACATCAAATTGAATTTGAGAAGGTACAGTTTGCTGTACAGTGTGTGCACCCTATGATTCCCCAATGGTTTTGGATTTTACTCTTCTACCATAGGTTTTTGAGTGAGAGTTATCTGTGTCTCTTGCCCTTTTGTGCTGTGTTCCTGGAATGGAACTTAAATTAGTAGTCACACCCTGTTGAGAGGATGTAACTAGAATTTGGCTTGTAGGTTCATTAACAGTCTTTTGAGAGACTGAAATGTTGGTTGCACCAGCCTCACCTTCCTTATCCTTAGGGTTTCTTTGATGTTCACCCTGTCCCTCACCACTCACTACCACCTTCACACTCCCCTCAAGAGTTTTGGTAGTTTTTGCAACAGGTGCCTTTTGAGAGACACCTGAGGTTTGTCTTTTAGATTGTGGTTTTGGAACTCTGGATTTGGTCACTTTGGTAGGAGCCTGTTTGGTCACAGCCACAGACTCCATTGTGACACTAGAAGGCAAAGAAATTTGGGGGTTGGAGATAGGAGTTTCAGGGTTGGAAACAGTTACCTGAACAATTGGTAGATATACCAATTGTACTTCTGCATTTAGGTTCATTCGAATCAAATCACTTAAGACTCTCTTCTCCTGAACAAAACAATTGAACTTGCTATCCGGGTTAGCAATGGATAGCTCATTCTCAGATACATGCAGTGCTAGGAGCATAAAAAATCTAGCAAAATAAACATTCTTGCTCCTAGTTTCCTTTTTACCTAATTTAGCTGCTATCTCATACATGACTAGTGTGCCAAAATTATAGAATTTATCAGTCAAAAGCATACATAGCATAACTAGCATGGAATTGGTAACAGCATCAAAGTTAATAATCTTGCCAGAAAAAGTTTTAATGAAGGCATCACAAAGATAACTCCATTCTTTAACCATACCTTTCCTAACAATTTTCCCTAAGTTCTCAGTACTAAGGGTATAATTCATGGAATTAAGCATGGTAACAATTTCAGCATTACTGGGTACATTCAGACAGTTATTCTCAGGCAATTTTAAACAAGCAGTTAACACATCAGAATTAGCTACATAATTTTTACCCTTCAAAGAAAAAGCAAGTGTACCGTCTGTGCCATTGTACTCAGCAGATGCCCACACCTCTTCAATTACCTCATGGATTAGAGGAGTGGTGGCAGTCATAGCATATGACAGTTTGCATTTCTTCACGAAATTCATCATGGTGTGATATGCTTCTGGAGCGTTCACTGTATCAACAAAGGCCGCGAAATTATTCTTCTCATAGGTAAACCCGGTGGAAGACATCATCTTAACAATAGGCGCCATTGAAGTGTTTGAACTTTTGTTGCAGAGAGATTTAGTGAAGAAGATGCAGTTAACTAATGAGATTCTTGAAAATGAATAAAGGTGAGATGTGAAGGCACAAGACAGCCTTTTATATTTTCCAAGAATTAAAAATGAAATAATTAAAAGTAATTACCCCATTGGACAAAAGTAACTGTCAGATAATAAATGTAAAGAAAAGAAGTACAGCCGTGACTAATTATACACGTTTACCAACGGCTATAAAAAGAAATAAGTATATCAACGAATAATGATTGGACGGTTGAGAAAACAGTTTATCCATCGATGACGTGGACAACCTGTTATCCGTTGACATACGAAAATCTAGTAATGTGTTTATACTACCAACGGATAAAAGGATATCCGTTGATAAGCAAATTTTGCCTTAAACAAAATTTCTGCTAAGAGTTTTTCTGAGAGTTTTTAATTCTCAAATAAATCAAAACACATTTCTAGCTGCAATACAGTATGATTAGATACCACTAGGAATTATGAAAAATTAAGCATACCTAGTTCACCTACCAACCTTGTGAATGAAGATTCATCAAGAGGCTTGGTGAAGATATCTGCAAGCTGCATTTCACTTGGCACAAAGTGCATTTCTACTGTACCATTCATCACATGCTCTCTAATGAAGTGGTATTTGATGTCAATATGCTTGGTTCTCGAATGTTGCACTGGATTCTCTGTGATGGCAATAGCACTAGTGTTGTCACAGAAAATTGGAATCTTCTCAACTTTTAGACCATAGTCAATAAGTTGATTTTTCATCCAAAGAATCTGTGCACAACAACTTCCAGCTGCAATGTACTCAGCTTCGGCTGTAGAAGTGGAGACTGAGTTCTGTTTCTTACTGAACCATGACACAAGCCTGTTCCCTAGAAATTGACAGGAGCCTGTAGTACTTTTCCTATCAATTCTGCAACCTGCATAGTCTGCATCTGAATAGCCAATTAGATCAAAGCCAGAATCTCTTGGGTACCAAATGCCAAGGTTTGGTGTTCCCTTGAGATACCTGAAAATTCTCTTAATAGCAATCAAGTGAGACTCTCTAGGGTCAGCTTGAAATCTAGCACAAAGACATGTGGAAAACATTATATCAGGTCTACTAGCTGTTAGATATAGAAGTGAGCCTACCATGCCTCTATAGCTTGAGATGTCCACAGATTTTTCCTTAGTATTCAGCTCAAGCTTAGTTGCAGTGGCCATAGGTGTTTTTGCAGAGGCACAATCCATTAAGTCAAATTTCTTTAAGAGATCATAAATATATTTTGTTTGACTTATGAAAATTCCCTCATTAACTTGCTTTACTTGTAAACCAAGAAAGTAAGTTAATTCACCCATCATGCTCATTTCATACCTACCTTGCATAAGTTTGGCAAACCTTTTGCAAAGCTTCTCATCTGTAGACCCAAAAATAATATCATCTACATAGATTTGAACAAGTATTGAAGAACCATTGACATTTCTATGAAATAAGGTTTTATCTACTGTACCTCTAGTGAAGTGATTCTCCAAAAGAAATTGAGATAAAGTGTCATACCAGGCTCTTGGTGCTTGCTTCAAACCATAAAGTGCTTTCAAGAGAAGATATACATAATCTGGAAATTCTGGATCTTCAAAGCCAAGAGGTTGATGGACATATACCTCTTCTTCCAGTTCCCCATTTAGAAAGGCACTTTTAACATCCATCTGATAGACTTTGAAGTTGGCATGTGCTGCATAGGCTATGAAAATTCTGATGGCCTCAAGTCTTGCCACTGGAGCAAAAGTTTCATCAAAATCTATTCCTTCTTCTTGAGAATAGCCCTTTGCCACTAATCTAGCTTTATTCCTCACAATTATGCCATTTTCATCAGTCTTATTCTTGAGAACCCATTTGGTACCTATGATACCTCTATCATCAGGTTTGGGCACAAGCTTCCATACTTTATTTCTCTCAAATTGGTTTAGCTCTTCTTGAATTGCTAAGACCCAATCTGGATCTAGAAGGGCATCCTCCACTTTCTTAGGTTCCTCTTGAGACAGGAAACTACTGGATAGGCATTCTTCTTGTGTGGCCCTCCTAGTTTGGACTCTTGAGTTTGAGTCACCAATGATTAACTCAAAAGGATGATCTCTGGTCCATTTTCTTGACGGTGGAAGGTTTGATCTAGATGAGGTTGCTTCATCTATGTGAGCATGATCTTGTTGATTGACCATTGAGTTTTGACTTTGAGAAACTCCCCCTGAGTTTGTTGTCCTTGAGGAGTTATGAAGTTGACTGTCAACAGATGCATCATTTTGTCTATCAACGGATGCTCCATTTTGCCTGTCGACGGATACATGAGAATGCCTGTCAACGGATGCATCTGATGATCTAGTATGACTGTCAACGGATGCTTCATTTCCAGTGTTAGCATCACTTCTAGTTGGACCAACAACTCTGGGTGAATTTCCAAGGCCATGATCTTCATTTTCCTCATCATCATCAATGTACATTCTTCCTTCTACCTCATTTTCAAATCTCAACTTTTCATGGAAGCCTTCATCATTTAGACCTAGAATCTTTTGATCATCAAACACAATATGTACAGATTCCATAACAATGTTGGTTCTTAGATTGTAGACTCTATAGGCTTTCCCTGCTGCATATCCAACAAAGATAGCTTCATCTGCCTTTGCTTCAAATTTGCCCAAGTTATCTCCATGATTTCTTAGCACAAAACACTTACATCCAAAGACATGAAGAAAAGCTAACGTTGGTTTCTTGTTGGTAAATAACTGATAAGGAGTCATTCCTCTAGCTTGATTGATCAAGGAAATATTCTGAGTGAAGCAGGCAGTGCTGACAGCTTCAGCCCAGAAATATGTTGGCAATCTTGATTCACTTAACATTGTTCTAGCTGCTTCAATGAGAGTTCTGTTTTTCCTTTCAACAACCCCATTTTGTTGAGGTGTTCTAGCAGCAGAAAACTCATGGACAATTCCATTCTCTTCACAGAAAATCTTCATTGTGGAATTTTTGAATTCAGTGCCATTGTCACTCCTGATTCTTTGTACTTTTACTTCAGAACCATTGTTTACTAGTCTGAGATGATTGATGATGATTTCACTTGCAAAATCTTTGGAGTGCAGAAAGAAGGTCCATGAAAACTTAGAAAAATCATCCACAATCACCAGGCAGTATTTCTTCTTTGAAATAGACATGACATTTACTGGACCAAATAAGTCCATATGCAGCAATTGAAGAGGCTTAACAATGGATGACTCTGTCTTGCTCTTGAAGGATGATTTCTTTTGCTTCCCTAATTGGCAGGCATCACACAGTCCATCTTTGATGAACTCCAATTGAGGGATTCCTCTAGCAAGATCCTTTCTTACCAAATCATTCATTACTTTAAAATTCAAATGAGACAGCTTTTTATGCCATAGCCAACTCTCATCCTTGCTTGCTTTGATGAAGAGACAAGTAATGGATTCTGAGCATACTGAGTTGAAATCAGCTATGTAAACATTTCCTTTTCTAAAGCCTGTCAGAACCACATTGTTGTTTTCCTTGGTAGAAACAACACAGGCTTCTTTAGTGAACTTTACTTCATAGTCTTTGTCACAAATCTGACTGACACTCAGCAAATTGTGCTTCAAACCTTCAACTAAAGCCACTTCTTCAATGATGACATTGTCCTTTGTAATCAAGCCATATCCCTTAGTATATCCTTTGCTGTCATCTCCAAAGGTAATTCTAGGGCCAGCTTCCTCCTTGAACTCTGTGAGCAGGGTTGAATCTCCTGTCATATGCCTAGAACATCCACTGTCTAGGTACCATAGATTCCTCTTATTTCCCTGCACACAATCCAAAATACAAATCAAGTTGATTTTGGTACCGAAGTTTCCTTGGGTCCTTTCTTGTTAGCCTTTGGTTTTACACTCTTAGCAATCTTCACTTTGGGTGTAGATGCTTGAGTGATAGGTTTTGACAGATGCTCATTTGCATAAATATTTGATGCATGCATTTGTGAAAAATTGGCATACATATTATCCATGCTAGGAATGCTCCATGACATTTGTGGCATATTCACAGATTGAAAATAAGGATTAGGCACATATGGCATGTTCACATATGGATTTGAAAAACTAGCATTCTGATACAAACCAGGCATAACAGGCATTGCAGGCATACTTGGCATAGATTGAGGTACATGAACAGGAGTCCTTTTAACAGACTTGCAATTAGAAGATAGGTGATTGACACTATTGCAATTACCACAAGTTTTCCTAGGAGCAAACTTGTCAGGAGAATAATTGTTTTTCTTGTTAATGCCTATCTTACCATTTCTGTTCTTTTTCTTTTTACCCTCAGTTTCTACCTTTTCATTAACTGACTTACCAACAGCCTTTTTGTTAGGTAAATCACATGCCTTAGCCTTCTCACTTGATTTGGCTTGGCTACTTTCACCAGAAACAAAGTTCTTGGCTACTGGACCATACTGATTATTCAGTTTCTTGAGTTCCTTCTTACTAACAGACTTTTTGTTAGTCGACGGATACCTCTCATCCGTTGATGGTTCATCTGTCAACGGATGATCACTATCCGTTGATTCACAAATAGTCTCTAGATCCTCAAGGCAAGGTTCTAGCTCCTTTTTCTTCTGAGTCCAGGTATCCCTCACAAATGATTCTATTCCCTGGACTTCTATTATGTTTTGAGAAATATTCCTACAACTTTGAAATTTAGCAATTATCCCTTGTTCTTTTTCAAGCTGGTCTATTAAAATCAGTTTTCTTTTTAACACAGCTTCAAGTTCATTTTTAGCATTATTGCAATCAACTCTCATTTTCTCAAATTCTAGAAATTGAACTTCTAGAACTGCATTTCTATCACTTAAGAACTGATTAGTTTCTTTAATCCTATTGTTCTCTTTAGTAAGTGATTTAAGAGTAACACTCAAGTGATATAGTTCAGTAGACATTTCATCTATAACACTATTGCATTCCTCTTTGGGGAGATCAGAGAGATTAGTAGAATATACCTGATTGCTAGCTGAACTTGCTTCCGGCTCAGAATCAGCCATTAATGCAAGGTTGACAAACTCAGCATCATCATCAGAATGATTTCCATCAGCAGCCCAGTCATACTCTTGGGTCATGAATGCCTTTCCTTTCTGTCTGAGAAGATCAAAATATTTCTTCTTGTAGTCAACAGTTTCAGTTGGCTTTCCCTTGTTCTCAGATCTAGGCTTCCTGCATTCACTTATCATGTGACCAGCAATACCACAATTGTAGCATTTAATTTTGGATTTATCCACATAATTGCTTGTAGAAAAATCCTTGTTAAATGGCTTGGCCACCCCAGAGTTTCTTCTGAATTTTAGCTTAGAGAATCTCCTAGATAGAAAGGCTAAATGCTCATCTATCTCATCCAATTCATCCTGCTGTAGGACACTCATTTCTTCAGATACCTTTTCCTTGCTTTTGCTTGATTCTGCTCTACCTTCACAAACCTCCCTGTTTGGTGTAGATTTAGCAGCTTTAGTCCTCTTCTCCTCCTTCTGCTCCAAGTTGGTAACAAGTGCAACTGACCCACTTTTCTTTTGGGCCTTCTCAATTTCTTCATCCTGCTCCATTTCTAGTTCATATGTCTTTAAAGTTCCATAGAGCCTTTCAAGAGTAAATGACTTGTACTCTTGAGTGTTTCTTAGAGAAACAGTCATAGGCTTCCACTCTTTGGGCAGTGATCTCAAAAATTTGAGATTAGAATCTTTCACTTGGTAGATTCTTCCATACAGTTTCAAGCCATTCAATAGCTTTTGAAATCTACTAAATGTGTCATTCAATGTCTCTCCATTCTTGAAATGGAAGTGCTCATACTGTTGGATCAGTAGCTGCATCTTGTTTTCCCTTACCTGTTCTGTACCTTCACAAAGGGTTTGAACAATGTCCCATACTTCCTTGGCGGTAGTACAGTTGATAACATTGTCAACCATGTCTGTTTCTAAACCATTAAACTGAATATTCATGGTCTTTTTATCTTTGTGAACTTCTGCAACATCCTCAGTGCTCCACTCAGAAACAGGTTTTGGGATGTACGTGTCTGGTGCATCTGCAGCAAGACCAACTCTTGAAGCAGCCTTCATTGGAACATGAGGACCCTTCTCAATGCAATCTACAAAACCTACATCAATAGACATGAGGTGTAGACGCATTTTTACTTTCCAGTGAAAGTAATTTTCCCTATCAAGAACCGGTATCTTCACTCCATAATCCTTCTTAGACATGTTGGAAGTGTGTTGATCTTTAAACTTCAAATATATTAGAAGCTTGCTCTGATACCAATTGTTATTCCCAGATTACACACTTGTATAATTGTAGAAGGGGGGGTTGAATACAATTCTTGATAGTTATATATTTCTGATAAAAATCACAGAAATCTATAAAGAAATAATTGCTGAATAGAAATGGTTCACAAACACATAAAAAATCAGGTGGTTAAATGTACCACCTGAGACTTTTATTTGAAGAAAACCCTGTGATACAAATGTACACAGCTTCTGTGTTTACAACTCTTTGCTTCTAAAGATATTCAAGAAACCCTAAGCAAATATGTATGTTTTCTCGCTTTTTCTAAAGAGTTGCTACACTTGGTTATATATCCCAAGTTTACAAGTACTACAGGAATAAGATAATATTAATCTATTTCTAGTTGACTTGCTACTCCACTCCAAATCCACATGTAGCCGAAAGGTTGTCCTTGTGAACAGATATGTCCCCTGCACCTTTCTTGTATGTACTGTGTAAATAGAATGCTTCTTTCTTCTGTGTTTCCAAAGTATGGCTGCCATACTGCTTTTTATACCTACTATCAACCCATGTGATCTGTCAGTCAAACCTGTCCCTATCAACTGCTAATTCCCAGCTAGCATAGGATAAAGTGACAATGATTATCCATTGATGTTGTGCACAATTATCCGTTGATGGTAGTTTGAGCTGTATCCGTTGATCGAGTAGATTTGAGTTGTATCCGTTGATAGAGCCCTGTTCTTATCCGTTGATACACTTTCACTTAGACAGAATTATATAGCATAGCTTATTTACAATTGGCTACCCTATTCTGCCTATCCATTGATGGTCAACATGACTCTGAATAAAAACACTATCAACTGATAAATAGAGATATTGCAGTATGCTACAAAACCTCATCCGTTGATGAGCTACCTGTCAACGAATAGAGTTATAAGGTCTTATCCGTTGACAGTTACAAAACTTGACTTATACAATTTTGCTTGAATGTTAAGTTATCATCAACTACAACATATTCCTAACACCACATGACAATATATTACATAGAGTCTTGCTCCATTGAGAACCATCTTATTATGAGAACTATGAGAACCCACGTCATGATGATGTCATAAATATAATTTTTTTAAAAAAAAAAAATTTTGAAAAAAAAATAATTTTCGCAAAAAAAAAAAAAAAATTTTGGGAAAAAAAATCTGGGAAAAAATTCTGACGTCATACTGGTGATTTTTTACAAAATCTGGTGATTTTTCACAAATCTGGTGATTTTTTACGAAATCTGGTGATTTTCCAGATTTTGTAAAAAATCACCAGAATTCAACAAAAATCACCAGATTTTTTAAAAAATCACCAGCATGACGTCAGAAATTTTTTTCCCCCAGATTTTTTGGTGGGGTTAGTGTGTGTGAGGGTGTAGGTTATTAGTGTGGGTGCCCCTATCGGGGCCATTAGATTATATTAAAATGAAGGGATGAGATTAGATCTCATATCTCACCAAAACAAAAGGTTCTCACTTGAGCAAAAACCATATTACATATGGTTATCTATCTTTTAGTTATGAATTTTTTTTGAACATCCTTTATTATAATAAAAGATACCCGAATCTGACAAGTATTAGTTAACCAATCACAAGATTGTGAATTATTTTAACATCAATCAGAATCTATTAAATTTAAATCAATTAAACATAATGTAACATGTTTCTCTATTGGATATAGAATCTATTAAATTTAAATCAATTAAACATAATGTAACTAAGTGTATGCATCAATTCTTCTCATGGCTAAATCATATCAATTTCGGTTAAGGTACTACTTTATATCTTTTTATTACATGACATTCAATATATACTTGGACATATTATCTTTTTATTTCGATTGTATATATGTATTCTGTGTGTCGTGTTTTAATTGTCCAATAAATTCAACAGAAAAACGTTTCTGACAAAAAAATAAAAAACGATTTAGGTTATCATCATCTCCAGTCCGGATTCTCTCAGAGTTACTTCCCATTCCCATTAGAATATTCAATAGCAAACTTCAATAATTTAGCGACTTACTAAATTGTAGGAATCAATCCTTATCACATTACACTGATTTGTTTATATTATTAGGTGTGCCTATAATTAAATGTTTTTTTTTACGTACAATGTTGGGTTGTCAATGTTATTCAGTGATTACTTAACAATTTTATTCTAAATACAATAATTATTTAATTTAAAAATTTATTCATTAATACATGAATCTATTATATTTATAATAGATATTTTGATATCTCAAACTTTAAATTCAAAATCATAAGGTACAATTAAAATCATGAATTAAAAATTATTAACAATATAAAACTATTTACCACACTATTCTAAATACACATTCAAAATTTAAGTTATGTAAAGTATTAAATAATTCAGTCATAAAAAAAGCTAACCAACCAATTAAATGTTAGAATGAATTTTAAACCAATCATTTTTTAACATTTTAATTACGAAATTTTTTAACTATGCAACAATTAATGGGAGCAAAATTTTACCTGACAATATATTTGAATTAATCAAAATATTAAATATACTCTTAAATAGTACTTTACATTATTTGGTTTATAAATTATCAATAAAAAAAATATTACAGAGTCAATGAAAATATTGTTAGTGAATATTTCCATTATAAATTGGTCAATTTAGCACAAATTTGCTTATAAATCACTATTTATTAATTGATAGTTAATTCATCAATAAAAGGACATATGTCATACACAAAAATAATCAAACCTACAAAAATCATCAATTAAAGGGCATACAATATCTACAAAAACAATTTAAATTGAACAAACACATAGTAAATTATATCACTAATTTCCTTTATCCAATCATTGAACAGATCTTCAATTATGGTACATCTCTAGCTTATGTCACTAAATTATACAGTCTTTTCGGTGAGATAATCTAACAATTTGTTATAAACGTGAGGAATATGTATATCTGATTTGTCATAACGTATTCAAACAACCGACCAGACTGTGATTCTATGCTCTCCAAATCAATGAACTAATATAACAAAATCTAATATATGGATAGACAAAATCCACGAACAGGATATTAGGCTCTCAATAAATAGAGATATTTAGTGAAAGCCAAAGTAAAATCAAGGAAAAGAAAATAAGGTTTATCATTTACAAGGAGTTAATACAAAATCTAATATTTTGGTAGATAAAATCCACCAACGGGCAACGGGGTACTAGACTCTCAATGATATTTTTATTGAAAAATAAAGAAAAATCAATATAAAAATTTTAAAAAAAAACTTAAAAAACTAATATCAGCTCCTAAACTTTAGTTTAACATATTTTGGGAAAGGTGGAGTGGGAGACTTTACACCATGCATGCTACTTTTAGTTTTCTTTTGTAACATCTCAATGTTGTTCAAAAACATATAATTAAATATTTACATATTCGTGTACACGAAAAATTGTGTGTAGTTTAGTGTCATTTTGTATTCTAATTTCGGGTACACGATTTAATATCATGTCATTTTCGTTCAAGACCCTAAAGTACATGACATGAATGTACAAAACAATTTGTCAGTTCTACATAAACTATTTCTTCTTATATGAATTTCATGTTATTTAACCCAAAATCTGAATTACAAGGACACATATATAACAATGTGATTATGTGTTTATATATTACACACTTGATTTTAATTTTATGGACAATAGCTTATTTTCACAAGTTAGTCAAATTAAAAAAAGATAGGTGATACTCATTTTCATATTTCTTATTTTAAAAATAAAAGAAAACTAAAATTTATTATTCCATGTTTTACTAAAAAAGAATAAAAAAACCAAAATACAAACTTCCAAACTGAAAATGCACATTTTAAGTTGTCTTTACAAATAAGTTAAGGTCAATAACCATAAAATCTAATAATTATATGTTACTCCAAGAGCGCGATACATTGAATTTGTTTGGTTAGTTGATAATTTTTTTTATATTAAAACAATTCATTAATAAAAGGACATATAATTTGTAAAAATGATATTGAATAATCACATAGCAAACTAGATTAGATGAAAGTTTCTGTTGTTATAACTACGTTCGTTTCATATATCTTGCACAATAGATATATTTGCACAATAGATATATTTGCAAACGTTAGTTCCATTAAGTCAAATTTCTTTAAGAGATCATAAATATATTTTGTTTGACTTATGAAAATTCCCTCATTAACTTGCTTTACTTGTAAACCAAGAAAGTAAGTTAATTCACCCATCATGCTCATTTCATACCTACCTTGCATAAGTTTGACAAACCTTTTGCAAAGCTTCTCATCTGTAGACCCAAAAATAATATCATCTACATAGATTTGAACAAGTATTGAAGAACCATTGACATTTCTATGAAATAAGGTTTTATCTACTGTACCTCTAGTGAAGTGATTCTCCAAAAGAAATTGAGATAAAGTGTCTTACCAGGCTCTTGGTGCTTGCTTCAAACCATAAAGTGCTTTCAAGAGAAGATATACATAATCTGGAAATTCTGGATCTTCAAAGCCAAGAGGTTGATGGACATATACCTCTTCTTCCAGTTCCCCATTTAGAAAGGCACTTTTAACATCCATCTGATAGACTTTGAAGTTGGCATGTGCTGCATAGGCTATGAAAATTCTGATGGCCTCAAGTCTTGCCACTGGAGCAAAAGTTTCATCAAAATCTATTCCTTCTTCTTGAGAATAGCCCTTTGCCACTAATCTAGCTTTATTCCTCACAATTATGCCATTTTCATCAGTCTTATTCTTGAGAACCCATTTGGTACCTATGATACCTCTATCATCAGGTTTGGGCACAAGCTTCCATACTTTATTTCTCTTAAATTGGTTTAGCTCTTCTTGAATTGCTAAGACCCAATCTGGATCTAGAAGGGCATCCTCCACTTTCTTAGGTTCCTCTTGAGACAGGAAACTACTGGATAGGCATTCTTCTTGTGTGGCCCTCCTAGTTTGGACTCTTGAGTTTGAGTCACCAATGATTAACTCAAAAGGATGATCTCTGGTCCATTTTCTTGACGGTGGAAGGTTTGATCTAGATGAGGTTGCTTCATCTATGTGAGCATGATCTTGTTGATTGACCATTGAGTTTTGACTTTGAGAAACTCCCCCTGAGTTTGTTGTCCTTGAGGAGTTATGAAGTTGACTGTCAACAGATGCATCATTTTGTCTATCAACGGATGCTCCATTTTGCCTGTCGACGGATACATGAGAATGCCTGTCAACGGATGCATCTGATGATCTAGTATGACTGTCAACGGATGCTTCATTTCCAGTGTTAGCATCACTTCTAGTTGGACCAACAACTCTGGGTGAATTTCCAAGGCCATGATCTTCATTTTCCTCATCATCATCAATGTACATTCTTCCTTCTACCTCATTTTCAAATCTCAACTTTTCATGGAAGCCTTCATCATTTAGACCTAGAATCTTTTGATCATCAAACACAATATGTACAGATTCCATAACAATGTTGGTTCTTAGATTGTAGACTCTATAGGCTTTCCCTGCTGCATATCCAACAAAGATAGCTTCATCTGCCTTTGCTTCAAATTTGCCCAAGTTATCTCCATGATTTCTTAGCACAAAACACTTACATCCAAAGACATGAAGAAAAGCTAACGTTGGTTTCTTGTTGGTAAATAACTGATAAGGAGTCATTCCTCTAGCTTGATTGATCAAGGAAATATTCTGAGTGAAGCAGGCAGTGCTGACAGCTTCAGCCCAGAAATATGTTGGCAATCTTGATTCACTTAACATTGTTCTAGCTGCTTCAATGAGAGTTCTGTTTTTCCTTTCAACAACCCCATTTTGTTGAGGTGTTCTAGCAGCAGAAAACTCATGGACAATTCCATTCTCTTCACAGAAAATCTTCATTGTGGAATTTTTGAATTCAGTGCCATTGTCACTCCTGATTCTTTGTACTTTTACTTCAGAACCATTGTTTACTAGTCTGAGATGATTGATGATGATTTCACTTGCAAAATCTTTGGAGTGCAGAAAGAAGGTCCATGAAAACTTAGAAAAATCATCCACAATCACCAGGCAGTATTTCTTCTTTGAAATAGACATGACATTTACTGGACCAAATAAGTCCATATGCAGCAATTGAAGAGGCTTAACAATGGATGACTCTGTCTTGCTCTTGAAGGATGATTTCTTTTGCTTCCCTAATTGGCAGGCATCACACAGTCCATCTTTGATGAACTCCAATTGAGGGATTCCTCTAGCAAGATCCTTTCTTACCAAATCATTCATTACTTTAAAATTCAAATGAGACAGCTTTTTATGCCATAGCCAACTCTCATCCTTGCTTGCTTTGATGAAGAGACAAGTAATGGATTCTGAGCATACTGAGTTGAAATCAGCTATGTAAACATTTCCTTTTCTAAAGCCTGTCAGAACCACATTGTTGTTTTCCTTGGTAGAAACAACACAGGCTTCTTTAGTGAACTTTACTTCATAGTCTTTGTCACAAATCTGACTGACACTCAGCAAATTGTGCTTCAAACCTTCAACTAAAGCCACTTCTTCAATGATGACATTGTCCTTTGTAATCAAGCCATATCCCTTAGTATATCCTTTGCTGTCATCTCCAAAGGTAATTCTAGGGCCAGCTTCCTCCTTGAACTCTGTGAGCAGGGTTGAATCTCCTGTCATATGCCTAGAACATCCACTGTCTAGGTACCATAGATTCCTCTTATTTCCCTGCACACAATCCAAAATACAAATCAAGTTGATTTTGGTACCGAAGTTTCCTTGGGTCCTTTCTTGTTAGCCTTTGGTTTTACACTCTTAGCAATCTTCACTTTGGGTGTAGATGCTTGAGTGATAGGTTTTGACAGATGCTCATTTGCATAAATATTTGATGCATGCATTTGTGAAAAATTGGCATACATATTATCCATGCTAGGAATGCTCCATGACATTTGTGGCATATTCACAGATTGAAAATAAGGATTAGGCACATATGGCATGTTCACATATGGATTTGAAAAACTAGCATTCTGATACAAACCAGGCATAACAGGCATTGCAGGCATACTTGGCATAGATTGAGGTACATGAACAGGAGTCCTTTTAACAGACTTGCAATTAGAAGATAGGTGATTGACACTATTGCAATTACCACAAGTTTTCCTAGGAGCAAACTTGTCAGGAGAATAATTGTTTTTCTTGTTAATGCCTATCTTACCATTTCTGTTCTTTTTCTTTTTACCCTCAGTTTCTACCTTTTCATTAACTGACTTACCAACAGCCTTTTTGTTAGGTAAATCACATGCCTTAGCCTTCTCACTTGATTTGGCTTGGCTACTTTCACCAGAAACAAAGTTCTTGGCTACTGGACCATACTGATTATTCAGTTTCTTGAGTTCCTTCTTACTAACAGACTTTTTGTTAGTCGACGGATACCTCTCATCCGTTGATGGTTCATCTGTCAACGGATGATCACTATCCGTTGATTCACAAATAGTCTCTAGATCCTCAAGGCAAGGTTCTAGCTCCTTTTTCTTCTGAGTCCAGGTATCCCTCACAAATGATTCTATTCCCTGGACTTCTATTATGTTTTGAGAAATATTCCTACAACTTTGAAATTTAGCAATTATCCCTTGTTCTTTTTCAAGCTGGTCTATTAAAATCAGTTTTCTTTTTAACACAGCTTCAAGTTCATTTTTAGCATTATTGCAATCAACTCTCATTTTCTCAAATTCTAGAAATTGAACTTCTAGAACTGCATTTCTATCACTTAAGAACTGATTAGTTTCTTTAATCCTATTGTTCTCTTTAGTAAGTGATTTAAGAGTAACACTCAAGTGATATAGTTCAGTAGACATTTCATCTATAACACTATTGCATTCCTCTTTGGGGAGATCAGAGAGATTAGTAGAATATACCTGATTGCTAGCTGAACTTGCTTCCGGCTCAGAATCAGCCATTAATGCAAGGTTGACAAACTCAGCATCATCATCAGAATGATTTCCATCAGCAGCCCAGTCATACTCTTGGGTCATGAATGCCTTTCCTTTCTGTCTGAGAAGATCAAAATATTTCTTCTTGTAGTCAACAGTTTCAGTTGGCTTTCCCTTGTTCTCAGATCTAGGCTTCCTGCATTCACTTATCATGTGACCAGCAATACCACAATTGTAGCATTTAATTTTGGATTTATCCACATAATTGCTTGTAGAAAAATCCTTGTTAAATGGCTTGGCCACCCCAGAGTTTCTTCTGAATTTTAGCTTAGAGAATCTCCTAGATAGAAAGGCTAAATGCTCATCTATCTCATCCAATTCATCCTGCTGTAGGACACTCATTTCTTCAGATACCTTTTCCTTGCTTTTGCTTGATTCTGCTCTACCTTCACAAACCTCCCTGTTTGGTGTAGATTTAGCAGCTTCAGTCCTCTTCTCCTCCTTCTGCTCCAAGTTGGCAACAAGTGCAACTGACCCACTTTTCTTTTGGGCCTTCTCAATTTCTTCATCCTGCTCCATTTCTAGTTCATATGTCTTTAAAGTTCCATAGAGCCTTTCAAGAGTAAATGACTTGTACTCTTGAGTGTTTCTTAGAGAAACAGTCATAGGCTTCCACTCTTTGGGCAGTGATCTCAAAAATTTGAGATTAGAATCTTTCACTTGGTAGATTCTTCCATACAGTTTCAAGCCATTCAATAGCTTTTGAAATCTACTAAATGTGTCATTCAATGTCTCTCCATTCTTGAAATGGAAGTGCTCATACTGTTGGATCAGTAGCTGCATCTTGTTTTCCCTTACCTGTTCTGTACCTTCACAAAGGGTTTGAACAATGTCCCATACTTCCTTGGCGGTAGTACAGTTGATAACATTGTCAACCATGTCTGTTTCTAAACCATTAAACTGAATATTCATGGTCTTTTTATCTTTGTGAACTTCTGCAACATCCTCAGTGCTCCACTCAGAAACAGGTTTTGGGATGTACGTGTCTGGTGCATCTGCAGCAAGACCAACTCTTGAAGCAGCCTTCATTGGAACATGAGGACCCTTCTCAATGCAATCTACAAAACCTACATCAATAGACATGAGGTGTAGACGCATTTTTACTTTCCAGTGAAAGTAATTTTCCCTATCAAGAACCGGTATCTTCACTCCATAATCCTTCTTAGACATGTTGGAAGTGTGTTGATCTTTAAACTTCAAATATATTAGAAGCTTGCTCTGATACCAATTGTTATTCCCAGATTACACACTTGTATAATTGTAGAAGGGGGGGTTGAATACAATTCTTGATAGTTATATATTTCTGATAAAAATCACAGAAATCTATAAAGAAATAATTGCTGAATAGAAATGGTTCACAAACACATAAAAAATCAGGTGGTTAAATGTACCACCTGAGACTTTTATTTGAAGAAAACCCTGTGATACAAATGTACACAGCTTCTGTGTTTACAACTCTTTGCTTCTAAAGATATTCAAGAAACCCTAAGCAAATATGTATGTTTTCTCGCTTTTTCTAAAGAGTTGCTACATTTGGTTATATATCCCAAGTTTACAAGTACTACAGGAATAAGATAATATTAATCTATTTCTAGTTGACTTGCTACTCCACTCCAAATCCACATGTAGCCGAAAGGTTGTCCTTGTGAACAGATATGTCCCCTGCACCTTTCTTGTATGTACTGTGTAAATAGAATGCTTCTTTCTTCTGTGTTTCCAAAGTATGGCTGCCATACTGCTTTTTATACCTACTATCAACCCATGTGATCTGTCAGTCAGACCTGTCCCTATCAACTGCTAATTCCCAGCTAGCATAGGATAAAGTGACAATGATTATCCGTTGATGTTGTGCACAATTATCCGTTGATGGTAGTTTGAGCTGTATCCGTTGATCGAGTAGATTTGAGTTGTATCCGTTGATAGAGCCCTGTTCTTATCCGTTGATACACTTTCAATTAGACAGAATTATATAGCATAGCTTATTTACAATTGGCTACCCTATTCTGCCTATCCATTGATGGTCAACATGACTCTGAATAAAAACACTATCAACTGATAAATAGAGATATTGCAGTATGCTACAAAACCTCATCCGTTGATGAGCTACCTGTCAACGAATAGAGTTATAAGGTCTTATCCGTTGACAGTTACAAAACTTGACTTATACAATTTTGCTTGAATGTTAAGTTATCATCAACTACAACATATTCCTAACACCACATGACAATATATTACATAGAGTCTTGCTCCATTGAGAACCATCTTATTATGAGAACTATGAGAACCCACGTCATGATGATGTCATAAATATAATTTTTTTTAAAAAAAAAAAATTTTGAAAAAAAAATAATTTTCGCAAAAAAAAAAAAAATTTTGGGAAAAAAAATCTGGGAAAAAATTCTGACGTCATACTGGTGATTTTTTACAAAATCTGGTGATTTTTCACAAATCTGGTGATTTTTTACGAAATCTGGTGATTTTCCAGATTTTGTAAAAAATCACCAGAATTCAACAAAAATCACCAGATTTTTTAAAAAATCACCAGCATGACGTCAGAAATTTTTTTCCCCCAGATTTTTTGGTGGGGTTAGTGTGTGTGAGGGTGTAGGTTATTAGTGTGGGTGCCCCTATCGGGGCCATTAGATTATATTAAAATGAAGGGATGAGATTAGATCTCATATCTCACCAAAACAAAAGGTTCTCACTTGAGCAAAAACCATATTACATATGGTTATCTATCTTTTAGTTATGAATTTTTTTTGAACATCCTTTATTATAATAAAAGATACCCGAATCTGACAAGTATTAGTTAACCAATCACAAGATTGTGAATTATTTTAACATCAATCAGAATCTATTAAATTTAAATCAATTAAACATAATGTAACATGTTTCTCTATTGGATATAGAATCTATTAAATTTAAATCAATTAAACATAATGTAACTAAGTGTATGCATCAATTCTTCTCATGGCTAAATCATATCAATTTCGGTTAAGGTACTACTTTATATCTTTTTATTACATGACATTCTATATATACTTGGACATATTATCTTTTTATTTCGATTGTATATATGTATTCTGTGTGTCGTATTTTAATTGTCCAATAAATTCAACAGAAAAACGTTTCTGACAAAAAAATAAAAAACGATTTAGGTTATCATCATCTCCAGTCCGGATTCTCTCAGAGTTACTTCCCATTCCCATTAGAATATTCAATAGCAAACTTCAATAATTTAGCGACTTACTAAATTGTAGGAATCAATCCTTATCACATTACACTGATTTGTTTATATTATTAGGTGTGCCTATAATTAAATGTTTTTTTTACGTACAATGTTGGGTTGTCAATGTTATTCAGTGATTACTTAACAATTTTATTCTAAATACAATAATTATTTAATTTAAAAATTTATTCATTAATACATGAATCTATTATATTTATAATAGATATTTTGATATCTCAAACTTTAAATTCAAAATCATAAGGTACAATTAAAATCATGAATTAAAAATTATTAACAATATAAAACTATTTACCACACTATTCTAAATACACATTCAAAATTTAAGTTATGTAAAGTATTAAATAATTCAGTCATAAAAAAAGCTAACCAACCAATTAAATGTTAGAATGAATTTTAAACCAATCATTTTTTAACATTTTAATTACGAAATTTTTTAACTATGCAACAATTAATGGGAGCAAAATTTTACCTGACAATATATTTGAATTAATCAAAATATTAAATATACTCTTAAATAGTACTTTACATTATTTGGTTTATAAATTATCAATAAAAAAAATATTACAGAGTCAATGAAAATATTGTTAGTGAATATTTCCATAATAAATTGGTCAATTTAGCACAAATTTGCTTATAAATCACTATTTATTAATTGATAGTTAATTCATCAATAAAAGGACATATGTCATACACAAAAATAATCAAACCTACAAAAATCATCAATTAAAGGGCATACAATATCTACAAAAAC
Organism: Kitagawia praeruptora; assembly: GCA_037693485.1. Taxonomy (NCBI): domain Eukaryota; kingdom Viridiplantae; phylum Streptophyta; class Magnoliopsida; order Apiales; family Apiaceae; genus Kitagawia; species Kitagawia praeruptora. The sequence continues at coordinate 60,719,481 of CM075352.1, read as the reverse complement.
AATTTAAATTGAACAAACACATAGTAAATTATATCACTAATTTCCTTTATCCAATCATTGAACAGATCTTCAATTATGGTACATCTCTAGCTTATGTCACTAAATTATACAGTCTTTTCGGTGAGATAATCTAACAATTTGTTATAAACGTGAGGAATATGTATATCTGATTTGTCATAACGTATTCAAACAACCGACCAGACTGTGATTCTATGCTCTCCAAATCAATGAACTAATATAACAAAATCTAATATATGGATAGACAAAATCCACGAACAGGATATTAGGCTCTCAATAAATAGAGATATTTAGTGAAAGACAAAGTAAAATCAAGGAAAAGAAAATAAGGTTTATCATTTACAAGGAGTTAATACAAAATCTAATATTTTGGTAGATAAAATCCACCAACGGGCAACGGGGTACTAGACTCTCAATGATATTTTTATTGAAAAATAAAGAAAAATCAAATAAAAATTTTAAAAAAAAACTTAAAAAACTAATATCAGCTCCTAAACTTTAGTTTAACATATTTTGGGAAAGGTGGAGTGGGAGACTTTACACCATGCATGCTACTTTTAGTTTTCTTTTGTAACATCTCAATGTTGTTCAAAAACATATAATTAAATATTTACATATTCGTGTACACGAAAAATTGTGTGTAGTTTAGTGTCATTTTGTATTCTAATTTCGGGTACACGATTTAATATCATGTCATTTTCGTTCAAGACCCTAAAGTACATGACATGAATGTACAAAACAATTTGTCAGTTCTACATAAACTATTTCTTCTTATATGAATTTCATGTTATTTAACCCAAAATCTGAATTACAAGGACACATATATAACAATGTGATTATGTGTTTATATATTACACACTTGATTTTAATTTTATGGACAATAGCTTATTTTCACAAGTTAGTCAAATTAAAAAAAGATAGGTGATACTCATTTTCATATTTCTTATTTTAAAAATAAAAGAAAACTAAAATTTATTATTCCATGTTTTACTAAAAAAGAATAAAAAAACCAAAATACAAACTTCCAAACTGAAAATGCACATTTTAAGTTGTCTTTACAAATAAGTTAAGGTCAATAACCATAAAATCTAATAATTATATGTTACTCCAAGAGCGCGATACATTGAATTTGTTTGGTTAGTTGATAATTTTTTTTATATTAAAACAATTCATTAATAAAAGGACATATAATTTGTAAAAATGATATTGAATAATCACATAGCAAACTAGATTAGATGAAAGTTTCTGTTGTTATAACTACGTTCGTTTCATATATCTTGCACAATAGATATCCTTCTGCATATCGCTGAAACATGCAACCTTTTTTTGATAAACAGTCTAATGATTTATTGGAGTCGTGAGGATTAAGTTTCTACACATTTTTAATATGTAATCGAAAAATTAATCACGATCATACAAATATTTTCAATAAATTGATATAACAAATATTTTAAGGATTCGATATTGAATAAATATACCGAATTCTCAAAATATGGGTGAAAAATTTGTTAACATGATACGTACAAATATTCTCTAACAAAGTGAGAAATAATAAGAAAGCTAAATTTAAAAAAAACAATAAAGAGGGATTTTAAACTTTTCAACGGGGGTTGTATTTGTTTTGATGATTGGTTCATAATATTAATATTAATTCAATTGGTATGAATTCACAGATAAGTAATTTTATACTTACGTTAATTAACATTCTAATAAAATTATATATTTTTCTAAATAAAAATTAAAATGATATATTTATATTAATTTATTAATACAATTTATCGGTCGGTGCGTAGCACGGGTAGAATGCTAGTATATACAGTATTACATAATTTATTTTATACATATATTTATATATTAAAATTTTTAAAAAAGAAAAAATAGAAGATAGTGGACTTATTGTAGTTGGACTAATAGTTTAGCTTTTAAGAGACAACATTCTGATATAAATATTTCCTACCTACATTTAAACATGAAAATGGTGGCTAACCCGCGGCTAAGCTGCTAATATGTTAAAAACCAATGTTATTTGCTATGTCCAACAAAAATTGATTCATACTGCATATGCATATAAAGACTTGAAATATTTTGTTTGTGTACTTTAAATTTCCAAATGTTGCTATTATTATTCTTAGATTATTGAATTAAATTAAAGGTTTTTTTCCCTATATATAAATGGATCGGAGCTCCGATCCGATAATCCGTGATCCTAATGGATCCGGATATGGATCATGTTGATTAAAATCCGAATCCGAATCCGGTAAAATTAAATGGATCAGGATATGGATCATGCCTGATCCGATCCAGATCCGATCCATTGACAGCCCTAATTGTGAACATTTTTTTCCAATTATATTTGTGAAAATTATTTAATAATAAATAAGGAGTAAGTAAAATTTAGGAATCAATACATTTATGATGGATAAAAGTAAAATTTATTATAAAATTAATAATTTTTAATAAACATAAAGTTTGAAAAAAACTTATATGGGGTAGAAAGGGAGTAATAAGAAAAAGGATATTTATCAAAAATACTATTTTTTTTAAAAAAAACTTGCGATTTTACTATTTTTTTCAAAATATTTGGAAAAATACCAATTATTTATAAAAATACGGAAGTTGCGCAGCAACAAAAAATGAAAATTCAACTTTCGGTTTTCAGTTGCATATGCAATCTATGTAACTGAAAACTAAAAGTTAAATTTTCATCTGAAAATTAAATTTCAATTTTTTGCTGATACAACTAGAAGTTGGGAAAAAAATGAAAATTAAACTTTCAATTTTCAGTTGCATTCAATTGCATATGAGGTTGCATATGCAATACATATGCAAGCGCAGCCTCATATGCAAAAATACAAATAAGATGGTATTTTTACAAATAAAATGGTATTTCTACAAATTAATTTTTTAAAAAAATGTATTTTTGTAAAAACATTTTTAGGCAAAGGTATTTATGGAAAAGCCCTAAAAAATAGATATAATTTATAATTTAGTTATTAGCTTAATATTTTTTAATATTAAATAATTTTAAATAAAAAATGATAATATTAAATAAATTACAATATAGATGGTACTAATATATAGAATTTAAGGTTCGAATTTCATTAACGAAAATAAAAAATAAAAAATTGAATTTTTTGTAAAAAAATTTAAATTCTATTTATTAATCGGATTGATAACAAAAATCACACAGCATGTTTTGAGAAATTTGGGAAGAGTTAAATGATGGATATGAAGAGATTTTTTTATTTTTTTTTAAGGTTTAATATAATATTACATCTTCTGTTTTTAATATACTAATCAAATTTGTAAATATAATTTGTTATATAATATATGGCTTCCTCTTTATTAAAATCAACTTGGTAAGGAATTTTCAGGATCATTGTCCTTTCGACCCATTTTTTATTATTTGTAAGCCAAAATATCCATTGTCGAGAGGAACCGTCCAAAATACTCACCATATACGTCCACGATAGAGGAGTAACCACGTGATACGCTTTTGGTAGAAACGTGTGTTCTGTTTACACCAATGACAGAAACACATCCACCACAGGATACACCAACTACATCCTCTCAACACAGGATACGCATCTGCAACATGCGTATCTGTTGCCTTCTCTTCCATCTCCCAACAGTGACGAGGAGATTCGTCGACGATTTTATCAGATTTTCCACAACGGATATTCGCCATCATTCCGTCATTTTCCAATCTCGATTTATAGACCAATCGAATCGTCTCTCGACGATCTACACACTTGTACCAATTTTAAATTATTACTAATGCAGGGAATTAAACCCCCAATCTTAAACCTAATTTCCCGATTTCGTTTTCAGATTTCGTTTTCTGATTAGCTCGGTTCTCCCTGACGCGTCATTTTTCAACCTAAATTTACATACCAATTGATTCGTTTTGTCAGTTTATACAAACCTATACATTTTTTATTCCATTTGTAATGCCAGATTGTTTATACCAAACCGAAACCGTAACTTCTCCTGAACACTTTTCAATGAGATTACACATGTTCATGCGGGACCGTAGAAGAGAAAGGGATAAATGGAAGATTAGAGACTTGATGCGGGGGAGCTGTGGTGGAGGTTTGGTGTATGGAGGGAGAGATGAGATTAAGGTGACGGAGGAGAGAGAGTGGACGAAAGAGACGATGTCGGGGAAGAATGCTACAGTGACCCCGGATACGCATCTTCCAAATGCGTATTTCATGGTATTTTGGGCAATAAATCCGAAAATAGGTATTTTGATGAGAAAAAGTGAAAAAAGTGGATAGTTTGAGGAATCTTTCAAATTTCCAATATTTTATGAAACTTTTATATTGTCATGTTCCATTGTGATAATTAGAGGTGGACATAAATAATATTATTTACTCAATTTCGTTTAATTGTGTATATAAATACATAAATGTTTTAATAAGTAATACTTTATCAAAATAATTAATTTTTCTTATAACCTGCTTCGAATCCAAAATTTGATATTCAACATATACGATTTTATTTTTTGCATGCAATTCAGAATCTATAATTGTATAGTTAAATTAAATAATTTCTTTTTTGTTAAAAATCAATATTATATTCAAGAAAATGAAAAATTAAATTAAAAATTTAATGCTTTTAGAATTGCATACGTTCCTTGAAAATTGCATACACTACTCTTACTTTTTTATGGAAATAATTATTTAAGAAAGTGTATTAATCAGAATTTTGAAATTCTATTAAAATTCAAAAATGTTGAGAAAATGACCAAAATGCCTCAAAATGAGGTACCCAATGCTCAAAATACCGTTTTTCGGAACAGATGGCCCTCAGTACCCACGGGATGCGCCGTTACGGGTGGCGCATCCATGACTACTGTTCATCGCCAGATAACACAAAAACGCGGCCAGAGAACTGAGAGGTGAACACCGGCGACTTCGACGGAAACAAGCCATATATGCGTTTGAGGTCATTTAATCGTCTACAACCCTCCAAATTATCACCAAACGACGGACGAGTTGTATACTTCCTCATCCCATAATCCGTTTATCTCCGATGGCCCCGCAGGGGTACGAACGAGCTTCATCGGAAAACAAATCGGAAATTAGGGATGAATTGGGGATTCCAAATACGGACATTAAAACGTAAAATAATTGATATGTATGTGTAGAGAATCGAATTGCGATTCTATTAGTATATAGAATGTGATCGGAAAGTTCCTTAGTGTCGATGAACGAAGAGATGCAAAATCACGCCTGAATCGCCATTATTGGGAGCTCTGAGAACGATGATGCTGACGTCAGATACGCATTTACAGAATGCGTATCTGCTGATACGCATTTTGTAAATGCGTATCACCAGTTACTGTTCACCTCTCCTGAGTCGCGTGTCTGTGTGATACGGCGTATACAGTGGCGTGACTGTGTGACACGGTTCTCACAGTGGCGTGTCTTAGGATACTCCACTGCCAGTAGCGCGTCCCGTGGGTATTTAGGGCCGCGTTTTTGGATCTGGGTATTTTGGTTCTGGATTATTTTTTTGTGGTTATTCTGGGCCATCACCCAAAAATGTTCAATCAAAATTTTAAAAAATATTTAATATATTAAGATATTCAATCATAATTTTAAAAAGTTGGAATATTCAATTAAGATTTTAAAATCTTAGGATATTCAATTTTAAGATTTTAAAATCTTAGGATATTCAATCATAATTTTAAAATAATGAATCATAATTTTAAAAAGTAGGAATATTCAATTAGAATATTCCTTAAAATCTTATATATATTATTTCAAAATTCATGAATTTTTCATATTTTATTTAAATTATAGATTTTGATGAATTTGCTTGAGTCAAATTTTTCTAAAATTTTGAAAGATCATCAAAACCCTTAAAATTGTTAGTCAATTAAATTCTTTTCAAATCTGAATTGAATATATCCCGTAAATATATTATATAAGGAGGTCTATTGTATCCATGAACGCTGAAGTTAAATCCCTGATATACAACCAATCCATGGCTACGAGTTCATCAGAATGTTGTCCTCCCAACGGCGATATATTTTCCGGAGATGTGTTGTTCGAGATTTTGACACGTCTTCCAGTAGAGTCTTTACTACGATTCAAAGCTGTGTCGAAGCCGTGGTGTTGCTTAATCTCAAACCCTGTGTTCATCAATGCGCACCTTAACATCACAAGTTGGAGAGCTGATGATGATAAAACTCTCATTCTTCTTCATGACAAAAAAGGCGACAAAGATAACATGTACACCTCCCCTTCCTCAATTTCACTCCTCAACTTCGGTTCTCGTCAACTTATTGCTGATCTTGGTTATCCATATTCCCAAGGCGAGTTCCCGTTTGTGCCGTTTTGTAAAATTGTAGGTTCTGATAGAGGAATTGTTTGTGTTGCTGTATGTACTACTAACCCTCTCAGGGTAACTAGGATGATATTTCATCACTTTGGTGAATACCCTACTAATCTCTACCTTTGGAATCCTGCAACTAAGCAATCCAAACGTATTCCCCAACATGACTTCGACAGTCGTCAAATTTCGACCTATGGATTTGGATTTGATCCAATAGACGGTGATTTCAAAGTTTTGTTGAGACAAAGCAAGTTAGATGTTACTGCTGTCTATTCTACAAGTACTAATATTTGGCAAACGATTGAGGTTGAGCAAAATGGCATTGATCTTTTCATCCCTAATTTTAATGTTTGTGTCAACGGTTTCTTGTGTTGGATTAATATGATTCAGCAACAGTCCGACACTGTGGTTTTTGATTTAAATAAGCTATCCTATCGTGCTATCAAGGGGCCTGTGACAGAAACGACATCTACTACTAGCGTCACTAGCTTAAATAATTCGATTGTTGTGAGTGTTTCGGAGGGAGGATTCAATGGTAAGACTACATTGTGGACTTTGGATAATGTTGAACACCTTTGTGGCGTTGGTGGTGGAGGAGTTGAGGCATCCTGGACTCAGTTACCAAGTATTACTGTCGATCTACCTGCAGTGAAGTTTGTTCACGGCTACTTCGCCAATGGTGATCTCTTACTAGGATGTCGTGATAATACCTGGTTCTCATATAACTCTGAAAAGAAAGAGGCTTGCAAGATCCCAGCCTCGAAACAGTGGTGTCAGGTTTTCAAGTATACTGAGAGCCTAATTTCAATTCCAGGGTCCAAACAAAGTGGAATTGCTCACGAAAATGATAACCACCTAAGGTAGGGTAGGTGATTTGTTATTCAAGTGGCCTTTTAAAGTGTGCTGTTCTCGTATGTTTGTTTTGCACAATCACACCAACTATTTATCATGAACTATAAATTTTCATCATGAATTATTGTATCTTGCTATTTTAATATAGAATGAAAAGTACAGATAGTTAAAATATAAAAAATTCTAAAAAGATTACTTTTTGTTATATAGTTTCTGTTTTTGTATAAGTTATGTGAATAAACAAGTTTTCATAAACGATATGCATTTTATGCTGACAAGAAATGCTTGACATTCTAATTTTTTTTTTTAAAAAAAAAAAAATCTCATTTTTGCAATATCATTGAAAATTGTTTCATTTTAGAGAAGGGAGAAATATGACCTCATTAGATTGTTTTATATGTTCTTAGTTTTATGGGTACCAAATTGACAAGGAAGCGAAAACTCTCCAAAGATAATATCCACATTAGTTTCTTTCAAAAAAAAAAACGGAATAAATTGAGAAACTGGAATTGTTCTTACTCATCAAACTATTCCTCAACTAACTTTACAAAATAGAGACTCCAAACGGTCAAGAACGGCATTTTTACTATACCAAATATTAATTTCGATATTATTTGCAATGTAACAGTTGATACATTTCAAAACACAAGAGATTTCCATCTATGCGTATGATTTTTCACTAAGCTATATGCTACATTGATGATGACCCTGCATATTCTTAAACTCTATAATGCCACCAGGGTTGAAGGGATAGAGGTAGGATAAAATATATTACCCAATTACTATGTGTTATACAGTAGAAATACTTATCATGCCAGATGGGGGAAAATAAGTACCTTTCTCCCAATGGAGATAACAAAGTAGGACTCCTTTCCCCGAATCACTAAAGTGAACATCGCATCTCTACTGCGGCTGGCTTTAAAGATATCATATCTCTTAATAGAAAACACACTAGAATTTTTTTATCAGTGTTGAGCAAACTCAGACCAGTCATGTACTACCTACGATCCGGTGGCAGCGTTGGACTTTGGGAACACATGCTGATATTGTGAAGCTGCTTCATCCTGTTTTCTGGGTTGCATAGCCCTACATATTCCTCGATAACTAGCTAATTAGAGAGTATTTTCATCACATAAATGTACATATATATATACATGATAGCAAAATTTATCGCTCCACAATTAAACATCAAACACTACCGATGCAAGGTTTATTCCTCAGTTACTCTTATAGTGTGAAGGCTGAATTATTGTTGGGAAATAAACTATGAGCAACAGGTCTTTGATATAAGACTATATTGCAATTTGCAACCCTTTGGTTCGGACCAAAATCAGTTTGGTACTCATAGTTTGCATAATTGCAGTTTGCATCCCTAAAAATTTTTGGGTGCTGCAAATTGCAACCCTTTCGTGTATTTTTACCAAATTGCTCCTGATAATTTGGTAAATTCAGAATACTTAATTACATTTTAATCCCTAAAGTATAAAATGTTGCATACATGAACCCTTGAACAAAAACTTTCGAATTTTCATAAATTTTTTCGAATTTTTCCTAAATTTTTTTGAATTTTTCATAAATTTTTTTGAATTTTTCTGTGAATCGTTAGGAGGAAAAAATCGAAAAAAATTAGGAAAAATTCGAAAAAAATTAGGAAAAAATCGAAAAAATTTATGAAAATTCGAAACTTTTTGTTCAAGGGTTCATGTATGCAACATTTCATATTTTAGGGATCAAAATGTAATTAAGTATTCTGAATTTACCAAATTATCCCTGGGTTTTTGGTAAAAATACACGAAAGGGGTGCAATTTGCAGCGCCCAAACATTCTTAGGGATGCAAACTGCAATTATGCAAACTATGAGTACCAAACTGACTTTGGTCAGAACCAAAAGGTTGCAAATTGCAATTTAGTCTTGATATAATGGGAGTTATGTCATGAGAGCCTTCAGTTTGACACGAGTGAGAGGGTAAACCGGAGCTTATTAGATTGGATTACTTTCTATAGATATCTTAGGATTGATATGATTTATAAGTTACGCGTTTTTTAACATTGAAAAAATGAAATCCATTTCTACCATACAATTCTAATTGTATCACAAACAGCCTTGATCCTCGCATCGTGCCAGTATTGGGATCCTTGCATTTGTATCACAAAACATCTTCTCTCTCTCATCTCTATCAGGGATGCCTATTGGTTGCTGCAGTTAAAAGGCCTGGTGCATATGTATGAACCTTTTATTGGTCAGGAAGATTTTGCAATACCAGTACACTCAACCATTGAAGCTGTCTGTGCTGTGCATCCTACTTAACAGACAGCTTTTATCATCTCAAAATAGGCAGTATGTCCATATATCGGACATTAGTCACTTCAATCTGTTCTTTAATCGGAATTCGAGTGATGCAGCTCTGAAGCTCTAATCTATCTCACCTACTCTGTTTTTCGAAAGAAGTGAACTTTCTATATATATGTGGCTCTAAAAAGTACACTTAAACATCCTATCTCCCTAAAAAGAATATAAACTTCACTTGGGTAATATATCTTTCTATCACTAATTCCACAAGTCTAGTTTACTTTTTGCTATATTTATTCTAATCATACAAATTCTGGTTAGCCAATTTATATAGAAGTCTGCTGTCTCAAAATTTTGTTAATACTCTTCTTCTAGAAAGAAACAAAGAGAAATGCATATGTTTTTAAACATATCAAAAATCAAAAATTTCTCAAAACCATGACCAATGCGTAAGACATGGTGAGCCAACTAGGAGCATGTTCTTGCTATTTAAACTCTGAAATTCCTTTAAACTAAATATAAATATCAACTGTCCAGATACTGTAATGATGAACCTCCATGTTTCGTACGTAATATCAAACATATTAGTATAATTACCCACATGATTTTGCTGATATTTTGGTAAACTCTTGGTACCTGAACATTTTGGTATGTCCCAGACTGCAATGGACGTAGAGGTGCATCGCGGATCACAAATTGCTCTGTTATCTTCATGTTGGACATTCATTGCAAGAATCCATGAGCCAATACTGACATCCTCGTTGTTAAACATCCTTAAACTGAAAGTTTTGAATTGAAAATATATATTTGATATCAACAAACCAGAAGAATGAATCTATAACCTTTGATTAGAATGTATTATTCTAAGAAGCTCGAGATGATTTATGCTAAAAATCATTAAACGATAAAAAGAACAAGATAGGGGAGTGGGGGGGGGGGGGGGGCACGGTTTTAGGCCAGATTATGTCTACACAACCTTGTGGTCTTAATGGTATAAGTATTTCTCTTACTGTTTAATTAAAGGAAAAAAGGGTTTAGTTGGAAGATATATCAACAATAATACCATGACATCCCCTGGTATTAAAACAATGTAACCTATATTACGACATACCTGTTGTTCCTTGCAACTGCCAGTGATGCCACGACCCCTGCGGAAAGAACATAGATAGGTCCATAAGCATGCAAGAAGTATTCGCTGCCTATCACATCCGCTGATTTCTCATACCTGAAATGTTTCGCAATGAAGTAGTTGTTTAATAAAGAACAAATTATAGCCTAGTTTTGGATGACTTAGTTCACAAGGGATAACTCAGACATATAGTTAAGTTAAAATTACCACTTTTTTTTTGCATTTGTAATTACACTTCCTTTCTTCATGCATCCAATGTAAGTCAGTGCATGGGTTCTTTCCTTAGCTAGAAGAGTTGCAAGCCGGTCTGACATAATTTTACAAAGTATAACTAAATCACTACTGTATTACACTTCTAGTTCGAAACTTGTGATAACAGTAAAATACCTGGACGCAGATAAATGTCATCATCAGCTTTAACGTAATAATCTGCTTCGAATAGTTGAAAAGCTGCTTTAAAATAGGCCAATCTATGATGTTCGGAACATGTACCGATAAGTTCCAATTGGATTTTATGATACTATGTATTCAAATACCTGTACACTTACGTTTTGTAGTTGAGCTTTTGATATTCTTCCTCAATATCTAAAATCAGAAAGTCATTGTACTTCTCGATCTCTTTCTCAAGCTCTTCCATTTTCTTTGCATCTTTAGTTCGACCAATAACAAACCTAAAAGCTAATCCTGTAGCTTGCTCCAACCTACATATAGTGAGAACAAAATGGTAATGTGGAGTAGAGTACAGTTTTTTGGGTTCACAAATAAGCCTTAGAACCTCAGATTTATATTAACCGTCATGGCAGCATTTTTCATCATGAGATAGGAAAGAAACATATATTTATTCCCCTGGTCAAATTCCAATGCAGGTGCAATGACGGACTCATAACTTGCACAGTGGCTGACAAAGAACTAAAGCAGACATCAAAGACTGTAAGACTATGATCCACTGCATTTTTACAATTTTAAAATGTTTGCTAAAAGAACCATTAGAGATATGCATGATACAGTACAGAAGCACAAGCCAAATTCAGGTACAACAAATAATTTTATAAACTTTTACAAAGTATACAATTAGTAGACAAATCATTGTATTCTATAAATGCAATATTGGTTAAAAAAACATTATAAATGAACTGAAGCAAGTGGAGATGAAAAAAAGTTATCTATCTCAAATCCTTAACAAGCTCAAAAAGGTATGTTCAAGCTTGGTTTCTCTGAGTAGCATAGCTTCTCCATCGACCAGTCACATACGGCAACAACCGAATTTTCACTTCTCCTAGATTAGTCCTTCTATCCGTTCCCGACATCATATCAACTACTCTCAATAACTATAAATTTGAGATAAGTTTCGGAAATGCAAAGCACAATTCACTCATTAAAATATGTAGAGTTTTTTCATCTATGTTACGAATATATTGGATAATTTAGCAGGTCCTTTACAAATTTGGTAGCGGCAAAAATATATTATCCGACTCTAAAAACTTCAAAAAAAAAAAAAAAAAAAACCAATGCCACACTTTACATTTGCAATAAAATATCAATATAGGCAGAGCCAAAATCCTAAAAGAGTCGGAGCTAAAATACATAATTGTAAGAAGTAAGCTGAATTTTTCGAGATATTCGAGGCTAAAAATTTTTAATTAAAAAATGCATTGAGAACTAGAAAATATAGTGAGTACCTAAGAAGATCATCAGGATGAGAAGGAAACCAAGTACTTCTCAAAGCCTGTCTCCGATCACGTGACCCGAACCCGGTTTGAACACCCACCAACCCGACAAACTTGATCCTATCTGTCACCACCCCATTAGTCCCCGACACTTCACCCAGTGGTTGAGCATAAAACGGCCGGAACGTGTCTTCCACGCGCCCACATCTGAGAGTGGGGATGGGTCTGACAAAGGCGTAGATAACGAAAATGACGCCGGAGAGACCGAAGAGGAAGGTGAGAGTGGAGAGAAGGATGAGGAGCAATGTGGGGTTGGGACGGAGGAGAGATAGAGAGATGGGTTTTTTGGGTTTTGATGAGTCGCCGGAGATCGGGCGGTAATCGGCGGTTGATACGACGGCGAAGGTGGGGTTGAATAAAGAGAATTTACGTGGCATTTTGGAGAATCTATTGTACTAGGGAAAAGGACAAAAATAACTGTGCTCCGGAGATTTTTAAGGGAAGTAGAGAAGAGAAGGGAGTAGAACAGAGAAAAAAATGACAAAAATAAGAAAAATGTTAGAGGTACTAAATTAGGTACCAAAAATTGTTATCAAATGACTTGTCATTATTGTGATTGGTTATAATTATACTGGGCCCGCCAGGACCAACCAATTAAAACATCCCAAAAAGCCAAATATTTAATGCCATGTCATTTGGTGACAAATTTTGGTACCCAATTTGGTACCTCTAGCACTACTCCAAAAATAATTGTTTTTTTAAAAGAATTGATGAAAATACCCATTTCTAGAAAAGTGCGCAAAAATATCCGGTGGAATACGCATTTACCAAATGGGTATTTGGGTCCATTTGACAAATGCGTATTCTTCACAGTTTGTTTTTTTTCTAATCTTGACACACGTGCATTTGCAGGTAAGAGCATGGGTAGATATTATTTTACGTCCCTGTCATTCTCATTTAATTTAAATGTCTTTCTCGTCGAGTTGACAGCTCACAAGGCTATGAATTTATTTTTAGTTTTATTCTGGCAATACCCGGGCTATACTTGCGTATCCCAAGCAACACTCCACCCCTATATCAGAACAGAACAGACATATGTCATATGTGTGCCAACCGGGATAAGCATATGGTAATTGCGTAACATGAAGTCATGAATTACCCCATTGAAGATTGCGTATGTATCATAAAGTAATAATAATAAACTTGTAATACTCCACTCGGTTATGCGTAATATGGAATACTTCACTGCAGATTACGTAATAAATCGGGTATTTTTGTCAGCTTTTTGAGAACCGGGTAATTTCGTTACTGTTGTCATAAAAAACGGGTATTTTTGTCTATTACCCTAGAACAGAAGGGTGGTTATTTAATTTTTTTTTAACATGATCTCAAGTTTTTTATGGAAAGAAAAGAAAGTTTGGATATAAAAGTAACAATAATTAGTCAAAAAAATCAATCAACTTTACATTTTTTTGCAATTTAACCAATTAACTATTTTTTTCGTAAAGAACCCCAAATAAATTGCAAAAATTTGTCCTAAATTTAACGATAGTTAATTATTATTATCTAATGTTTAATTTTTTAATATAAAATTAATTTTTTTTACATACTTGCAAACCATTTTGGTGTATAGTCAAACAATTAATTTCATTATAAAACTTCCATTTGTCTTTTTTCTCCAAAATTGATTATATTTTTTTTCCTCCTAAAATTGATCAACGCAATGAATTCGGACAAATTTCATTTTATTTTAGTTATTAACAATATTATAATAAAATCATGAAATTTCACGCAACTATTAATTTTAAAAAAATTACCGGACAAACTTAGCAAAAGTCATGCATGTCTTTGTCCTTTATGTGATTTTTGTCCATATTATATACCTATTTTTCAAATTTATTGAATTCAAAAAATAATTTTAATTATGATAAATCATATCACTCTTTTTTGTCATAAAAATAGGGAAGAGTACAAATACTTATAATATAAATTTTAAAAATATGAAAATACATAAACTAACAATGCAATTGAAAGGTTTGTAATTAAAATTATTATTAATATATTTTATTTTAATCTAGTTTAATATTTCATAATTATAAATATATTTTGATTTATCAAAAAAAAAAGATGATAAACTACAATGAAGTAATAATTTGAATGAATTTTTTGATTAATAATTTATTACTTATTTAATAAAGATGTGGTTGAACAATAGTTAATACACATCAACAATGACTAACTATAGTTAATTTATTTTCACAGTTTAATAAAGTTTGTTGGGTTTTTATGAAAAAAAATAAGTTCATTAGTTAAATTGCAAAAAAATAGAAAGTTTATTGGATTTTTTGACTAATAACTCTAAAAGTAATTAAAGTAATTGTTTTGTGAGACTATCCCTCTCAATCATCCCAAAAATGGGAAGAAAGTTTTGGAAAGAAGTTATGAATAATTTTCTCTCCGAATCTTTTCCATTCTCTTCTAAAAAAACTCGGGAGCACGCTTACGAGAGAAATTTTCAAATATTTCTCTTCTCTTCTTTTCTTTTCTCTACCATTTAGAACTCGGGAGCAGAGTGTAAATTCAGAATTTGTGTTACCGGAATACCAACGCGTGCAAAGATGGCCAAAAATATCAGCAAGTTACGGGAGAGGGTAAAGCATGTTACGCATTTGGTAAAGGAGTGATACAGAATATTACGCATTCCATGTTAGTGTAATAGCCTATTAGAGCAAGTCCAATAGATCCCTTATATGACCTCCTAACTCAAATTATAAGGAATAAGGTCTAAAATTGTGCTCCAAGAGACTTTTAACTTTTCCTTAAAAAGTTAAGAGTATCATGTCATCCCTTATCTTTAAGAGCTCCCTTATTTCACTTTTATCAATAAAATATTATTTTCTCTCCTCTTTCCAATTGTTTCCCTCTTTTTTTGTTCTTCCTTCCTTCCTTTTATTTAGTATTTAATAATTACAAGGATCAAATATAAGTAAGCTTGTTGGAGTTGTCATACCTTATAATATCCTAAATCACTAAGAGCCTAATATTTTATAATATTTATAAGGAAAACACAAGGAGGCTATTGGACTTGCTCTTACGCATTCTTCACCATCATAATTGATTTATTTTGTTTTTTATCTATTAAAAATATGCCTATTACGCATTGCTGGGAGGGGTGAAAGAAGAATTACGCATTCCTTTTATGGGTAAAGCCATATTACGCATTCTCAACAAGCTTAATAAGCATACCTAAATGTTAGGGTAAAAAACTATTACCCATTTCAGAAGCTTGTTACGCATTTTCCAGTAGGGTGAAGTCTATTACGCATTCTCCATAAGCTTAATAGGCATACCCAGAAGCTTGTTACGCATTTGCCAGTAGGGTGAAGTCTGTTACGCATTCTCAATAAGCTTAATAGGCATACCTAACAAGGGTAAAAAAAAACTATTACGCATTTAAGCAAGGGGTATCAAGTTAGCAGAAGCTTGTTACGCATTTGCCATTAGGGTGAAGGATGTTACGCATTTGATATCCGGGTATTTTGTTGAATTTTTTTCCCTGTTACACATTTGTCTGATGGGTATTATGAATTACGTTTTCCCCAAATGCGTAATAGTTGTATACATATCCCGACACTCTTCAGACATCAAACAGAAGCTTCAGTTGGGTCTTCTGTTGGGTCTTTCTTATTACAAATATGTAAACACACGTATGTATTGCTGCTGCTTTCTTGCAATCGAGTGGAATGAGACTATTATTTTAAAGAGGAATTACTTGTTTCACTAGCTAATTGAAGGTACTCCTTTTATTTCTCTCCTCACTACACTTTTATTGGGATATAAATAATGGCTTCACAATCTGGATTTATTTGGGGTTGGGTGTATTGTGATGGTAATATAGTAATGGATGATGTAGAAGGTGTCAAGTATGATAGAAAAATGACAAGATTGGTAAAATTAGAGATTAATTTAAGATTTGAAGGGTTATTGAATCTTTTGTATGCAAAGTTGTGGATCGATAGCACTTTGTATAAGCTAAATATATCCCGTAGATTTTTAAATCCTTCAACAAATTTGTTTGAAATAGCACCAATGTTTGATGACGATGATGTTCAATATATGTTTGAATCGGTGGATTGCTCAAGTTTGAGAAACTATGTGGAGTTATATGTAGAGAAAATTTCAGTTAGCTCCGAGCAACATTCAAATATAATGGTTGAGATGTCCAAAAGTGGTGATAGAAGTTCAAGCTCCTATAGTTCTAAAAAATTGCGAACTAGTGAAAGTGGTGGAGTAAGTGGTGGAGTAGGTGGATATATTTCAAGTGGAAGTTCTAGTAGGTGCATAAGTCGTTTGGATAGTGACGGGAACTCGAGAGGAAGTTCCGATTTTAGAGATGATGACATACCTTGTGACAGCCCCAAATCCGGGGTCAGGAATCCGGGTCATCATACTCCAATTTCCATTTATTAACAATATCTCTTGATCTTTTTTTTTATATTATTTAATACTCACACAAATGACCCCACACTAATATCATCACACACACCAGTCATATGCTCAGAGAACAACATCCATTAATGATAGCAGTTAAAGATAAACTATTATTACAATCCCAGAATACCATCTATTACACCCATATATAAGTATATACTACCTTGAGAATAGGTGTCGATACTTTCTCATAAGGTAGACTTCCCCTTTACCCTCTTCCGGGTTGTACTGCGACGTTTCAGCACATGATCTAGCTGTTATATAAATAAATAGCAAGAGTGAGCTATAATAGTTCAGCAAGATAAATTTTGTAAACTAGCATCAAAGGAAAATATATATATATATATATATATATATATATATATATATATATATAAAAATAAACTGAAAATTCACTATAATAATTCAAGAGAAAAATTTATACTTAATTACTCCACATAACCTTTCATTTTCGTTTATAAGAAAAAGACATATAGAATAATATAATATCAGTTTCTTTTCTAAACAAAATAATAATCTATACTTCATCTCAGTATAATATCCCAGATAATATAACATTTGAGTAAAATCTTTCAATATAATCTTTTCATTTCCTTTTTATACAACAATCCTATATAAAAATAATATAAAATCAGTTTCTCTTTTGTCCATAAAGTAATTCCATACTTTCATACCATTTTCCCTTTTTCAATTTATCAATCTGAAAACCATTATCAATTCTTTCTTTTAAAGTTTTGGGGATTCTGCTAGCGCCAGATAAGTAGGACGATGATCAGTCGCCTGACCGTACCTGCTCTCTGTTTACTACTAGTAGAAGGGATGATCCCACCTGGTCATCAACCCTGGAGGAAGGCCACCTGCTAACATCCTCCATTGGCATCTTCGTGCCGTAATAAAATATTGAGTGCCGGACTGTGCAACTTCCACACAGCCTCTTACGCAATATTGGGTGCCGGACTGCAACTCCCACACAGCCTCTTACGCATAATGTTGCAATCCCCATTTTTTAAACCGTTATTCCATTTATAAAACATCATTCCATATTTTCCATTTTTCCGTTTCCATTTCCATTCACATATATCATTTCCATTCTCATATATCATTACCATTCATATATCATTTCCATTCTCATATATCATTACCATTCATATATATACATCGTAATACTTTGATTATGACTCAGACATCTCTTCCGTATTTAATAAAATCAAATATTCTATTAAATACATAAGCTATTCCTTTTATCTTTAAAGTATTAAATAATATTCAAATAATATTTATTAAATCATAAATGTTTAAAGATTATAAATAACAGAAGATTATAAACCATATAACCCTAGATAACAACTGATACCATTCTTTTTCATATTCTTTTTATACCATAAATCATATTGGCTCCATTCATATTCATATCCATATCCACAATCCATATCCGTAATCCATATTCATATACATCTCCTTCTAATTTCCAAAATCAGGAAACAATAGTATAGTAATAATAGAATCACATATATATTCCATGAAATCATTTTTCTTTGAAGATAAATAATTTTTCAAAGTAAAGATAGAAGGAATCTTGCCTCGATCTCTAAATCCCAAAAGGAATTATCCGGTGTTCGTCTCGAGTATCTATAGAAACGAAAAGGACCACCATCAGAATATATTTCACTTAACCACTTAACCCTTAAATATATATATAATAACACCCTTGACACATAATATAAGTTTAACATACCCTTTATAGACCACAAGTTCCAAGAACCTAACCATTTTAAACTCAATCAAAGTTTCAGTGTTTTTCACCATTTTCCTTAACAACCACACTCGAATGTAAAAATCCTCAAAACATATAAATTTCGAATTTTCAAATGCTTCTCTGATCACCCTACTATCTCCTCCCAAAATTGCATAATTTTTAAGAATGTCTAAGTATGGTAATTATAGCGTCAAAGTTGACACAATTACATTTTCTCGGTTTCCAAATGACTTTCACTAAAACTCACTTTTCTCCTAAACCGTTCATCAGATTTTGACGTACCTTATATCAAAACGATCTATGAACTAAGATATATCCTCTCATGGTCAGTTGACACACCCTACTGACCTTTACCAGTTCGTGACATCTGCCCAAATACAAGGTAGTTTTAGTTTTAACGAAAATCAGACATTATAACGGCTATATTCTTAACAATTCCCAAATCATCACTCCTCCCAATCCATCATCCAACACATATATTATTCCCTACACCATGTGGTCATCATACCAGCCATGGTTACAAGCACAACTCACTTCCATACTCAATCAAATCACTTATAAACACATATATCATCATGATTTCATACTTTATACAACTTTAACTACTTAACCAACCATAATCCATCATCAATTCAAAGTAATACTAAGGGTTCTTGAGCTTTATACCTTCTTTGTAGAGTGAACAACACTTAATAAGCCTTGGATAGTCCTTAAACAATTTTAAAGTAGCTTGGATCAACTAAAGAAATCATAAAACCAAAAGTTAGTCCTTGAAGGTTACTATTCATCCATCACTTTGTAAAAATCATAGAAAATCGAAAAATAAGAGTTTGGCTCTCAAATTTTTACCACATCTTGGCCTCTTCAAAAGCTTTGATTTGAACTATAGATCACCAAAAACAAAGCTTCCTAGCTATGGTTTTGAGCTCCATCTTTCCGCTGGACAGAAACTGGACAGATTGGGTGCTCCAACTTTGAGCATGGATTTGACTAGGCTATACTACTTTGTTGGCCATGAAATTTTGAACGAACCTTACACATGGAGTGGAGAAGCTATGGTTAAAAGTTGGTGATTTGATCATGGATATAAATGGAGATATGAATTTTTCTTTCCTCCTTGTTCTCGCTGGGCAGTTTGAGAGAAATGAAGAGTAATGGATTTCTCCTACTTTGTTTTGATCTTATCTTGTCTACAATGCATTATTGTGATAATATCTAGCTAAATATTGAGTGTTCTAGAGTTTTATAGAAACTTAGTGAAGTTTATAGATAATTCCCCCATGTGAAGTTACTAATTTATCCTTAATCAAGTGTTAGTGGAAAGTGATGTCACCAATGATGTCACTTGGATGATCTAATAATCTCATCTTTGATTTTTTAAGTAAAATGCTAATAATCTTGATAAATAATAATGTGGTATGTATCCTTGTTATATTACTAATCTTGGTTATTTTGTTTCCATACTCGCCTAATTGCGATTCATTTCGAATATACCTCATTATCCAAGTGGTTTCGAAATCGTTTACAACTCCAAATTCCCTTGACATTTCTTTGGTTTGCTCATTCCTTGGCTTAACTTAATTTCATATAATTTCCCAATATAAATAATCCTTGTTAAATCTTCATACTCCTTAATATCAAATACAATAGTGCTCAATTGAAATCAAACATCTTAAAATCCATACTCAGGAATCTCTAAAATCCGTCATCATTTCGAGTCACTTATTTTCATAATACATCACTAATATGGTTTCCGATTATTCATTTTCTGTATCAATTATAGGGTACCTACATACTATTTCCTTAAATCCTCAAAATCACTATTCATTTAGGTACTGTAGCATTGCAAAAGTTAGGGTTATTACAGTCTTCCCCCCTTAAAAGGATTCCGTCCCGGAATCATGTTGAAGATATTGACGAATACCTTTCTCACATTACACCAACCTAAACTTGCTTGTCATTCATCCACATGCCATTTAGCTTATCAATAGTAGCACTTTCACTATCTTTTTCTTGCAAATCTCCTCATGTGTTCAATCATTCTATATTATCTCATCTCTTCTTCTTCTTTTGACTAAGGGTATCAGCCACCACATTGGCCTCCCCTGAATGGTAGTGTATTTTTATAGTCATAATCCTATATCCTCAAGTTTAATCTCTAACTATTGCTTAGCTATACCTTGATCTTTATCATGACATAAAATATTAATACTCCAACATTTTTATATATCATCTCTGTAAAATTTTCCAGAAAATAAACTATAATAATATTTCTTGAAACAATTGTAAGAAAATATCAATTATAATATATATTTCCTGTTCGTACTTACACGGGCAGATACCTTCCCTTCATTCTAAGAATTTTCCTTACACTTTACCTATTATTCCCAAATCTCCTTTTTATAGAGTTCTCTGACTCTTAACAGATATTGATTTGGATGACACGAGAATAACTCACTTTCTTATATCACCATAGTCTACTTTCTCACAGATAGATTATTCTTATCTATTTTATCAGCCCATTTACACCATTCATTGACTTAGTCGATCCCTAACCAAACATTTACACTTAAGAGGTCAAATTAGCGCGTACTTACAATTTCCTCCGGATACCTTATCCCATATGTCTATTGTTCACTATACACTCTTTACATCTTACTGATCCACCTTAGTTCCTTCATGATATACTATCTACTCCACCTCTGAAATTTCCCTTTATTATTCTCATCAAAATCTTTACCTCAAGTTTTACTCATTCACACCTTTTGGATTAATCCTTTGAATACTTAACATCTTTAATCTCTCTCTCTGCTACTTAGGGTATTAGTCACAATATTGGCCTTCCCTCACTAATAGTTATTGCACCTCGAATCCTTCATTAATTATCCCCACTTCCTTTGTTTATCCTTATTCTGACTCTATCCTCAAAATACACCTTACTCTCAATAGTAAATCTCAATTATGCCTTAAATTCCTCTTTTTTTTCTTCTTACTAATCATCAATATACCTATTTCTTCTCACGAAATTCCTTCCACTCTTATATTAAAACGCTTCTAGCTCTAATTATCTCTTATTGAAATTTCCCTTGGAATCTCAAGTTTCCTTGTGTAATCACGTATACTATAAACATTGCTTCCATCCATTAATGAAATCTTCTATATTCAAAACAATTAATAGAATTTAAGAGACTTTGAATTGAAACGAACCCAGAAACAAGCAAGGGTCCCACAACAATTTATAAAATTAAAAGTTTTAAATAACCTTTATTCGAAACAAAAGAATATTTGAGAAATCAATGTGATGGAAGAACCCGTACGTCACACAAGTGAGGGCGTCCCCTCCGACTTTCTATCACAAAGATAGATCGTCCTTGTGTATACATATTGGGCTGTTTCTCTTAGTTGAAGTAAGAAATATAGAGGGAAATTTAAATCACGATGATAAATACCATCTTTCGAAAATAATCTTAGAGGAATATTTTGACTAAGATAGATAAAATACAATTTTGAAACACATTTCAAGGGTACCAGAAAGTTTTGAAAAGAATGCCGGCCCTTAATGAATAATTTCCCACCGGTGGAGGAAAATTTGAAACTCAATAACATAATTTAACAGGGATTTAGGAAATTTGAGAATAGGTACCGTTAATAGCTTCTGCCCAATTGAAAATCCCAATAATGGAAGGTTTTCCTCAAATACCATTTATATCTTAGACTGCGTACTTTCCAAAATTTCTCAAATTTGGCACTCACCATTTATCCTTAACCTATCGTCTGATATTCCTAATTATCATCATTTACCTAGTCGTGACTTGGCTCAATACTTTCTGCCTTTATCCATAATAAAACACAACCTTCTGATCGATATACTTACGTAATATTGATCATCTTATCCTGACAATGCTCCGGTATCAAGGACCCTTCAAACTATACTCCTAAATTGTACATTCTAACATACCTTGTATGCTCACGAGGTTATTTAACGTACACTTTCCGATACATCAAGTATTCCCTTTCTCATATCGATCTCGTGTGCTACATAACCTTAACACTTTTGGCATAATAACCTTTTCATTTAAGTCAATCTCGGAATGTCTCAGTCTGTCTTGGTCCTTAAGGTATATCTTGGCTTTACCGACAAATCTCAGTTTCACCATTTCATATCCACAATCAATCAGTGTCTATTCACCGATCCACTTACAATATTTCTTCAAACTCCCTTAAACACAAGAAGACTTTAAATACCCTTAACTTTGGCTCACCAATCTCCTCTCCCTATACTAAAACATAAGCTTTTATTAGTAATAATCTATAAAATTATAATCACTACTTATAATAAACACTTCGTTCGATAAACCACCCTTGAACTCGATGGGAGTTCGCAATATATATTATTACTGATATATTTATTATTATCACTTTTGTTCCTGAGCATTATGACTCTTAGCTCTGATACCAACTGTGACAGCCCCAGATCCGGGGTCAGGAATCTGGGCCATCATACTCCAATTTCCATTTATTAACAATATCTCTTGATCTTTGTTTTTTTTATACTATTTAATACTCACACAAATGACCCCACACTAATATCATCACACACACCAGTCATATGCTCAGAGAACAACATCCATTAATGATAGCAGTTAAAGATAAACTATTATTACAATCCCAGAATACCATCTATTACACCCATATATAAGTATATACTACCTTGAGAACAGGTGTCGATACTTTCTCATAAGGTAGACTTCCCCTTTACCCTCTTCCAGGTTGTACTGCGACGTTTCAGCACCTGATCTAGCTGTTATATAAATAAATAGCAAGAGTGAGCTATAGTAGCTCAGCAAGATAAATTTTGTAAACTAGCATCAAAGGAAAATATAAATATATAAATAAACTGAAAATTCACTATAATAATTCAAGAGAAAAATTTATCCTTAATTACTCCACATAACCTTTCATTTTCGTTTATAAGAAAAAGACATATAGAATAATATAATATCAGTTTCTTTTCTAAACAAAATAATAATCTATACTTCATCTCAGTATAATATCCCAGATAATATAACATTTGAGTAAAATCTTTCAATATAATCTTTTCATTTCCTTTTTATACAACAATCCTATATAAAAATAATATAAAATCAGTTTCTCTTTTGTCCATAAAGTAATTCCATACTTTCATACCATTTTCCCTTTTTCAATATATCAATCTGAAAACCATTATCAATTCTTTCTTTTAAAGTTTTGGGGATTCTGCTAGCGCTAGATACGTAGGACGATGATCAGTCGCCTGACCGTACCTGCTCTCTGTTTACTACTAGTAGAAGGGATGATCCCACCTGGTCATCAATCCTAGAGGAAGGTCACCTGCTAACATCCTCCCTTGGCATCTTCGTGCCGTAATAAAATATTGAGTGCCGGACTGTGCAACTTCCACACAGCCTCTTACGCAATATTGGGTGCTGGACTGTGAAACTCCCACACAGCCTCTTACGCATACTGTTGCAATCCCCCTTTTTCAAACCGTTATTCCATTTATAAAACATCATTCCATATTTTCCATTTTTCCGTTTCCATTTCCATTCACATATATCATTTCCATTCTCATATATCATTACCATTCATATATCATTTCCATTCTCATATATCATTACCATTCATATATATACATCGTAATACTTTGATTATGACTCAGACATCTCTTCCGTATTTAATAAAATCAAATATTCTATTAAATACATAAGCTATTCCTTTTATCTTTAAAGTATTAAATAATATTCAAATAATATTTATTAAATCATAAATGTTTAAAGATTATAATTAACAGAAGATTATAAACCATATAACCCTAGATAACAACTGATACCATTCTTTTTCATATCCTTTTTATACCATAAATCATATTGGCTCCGTTCATATTCATATCCATATCCACAATCCATATCCGTAATCCATATTCATATACATCTCCCTTTAATTTCCAAAATCAGGAAACAATGGTATAGTAATAATAGAATCACATATATATTCCATGAAATCATTTTTCTTTGAAGATAAATAATTTTTCAAAGTAAAGATAGAAGGAATCTTGCCTCGATCTCTAAATCCCAAAAGGAATGATCCGGTGTTCGTCTCGAGTATCTATAGAAACGAAAAGGACCACCATCAGTATATATTTCACTTAACCACTTAACCCTTAAATATATATATAATAACACCCTTGATACATAATATAAGTTTAACATACTCTTTATAGACCACAAGTTCCAAGAACCTAACCATTTTAAACTCAATCAAAGTTTCAGTGTTTTTCACCATTTCCCTTAACAACCACACTCGACTGTAAAAATCCTCAAAAAATATAAATTTTGAATTTTCACCCAAGGTCAGTGGGTAATGCTTCTCTGATGACCCTACTATCTCCTCCCAAAATTTCATAATTTTTAAGAATGTCTAAGTATGGTAATTATAGCCTCAAAGTTGACAGAATTGCATTTTCTCGGTTTCCAAACGACTTTCACTAAAACTCACTTTTCTCCTAAACCGTTCATCAGATTTTGACGTACCTTATATCAAAACGATCTATGAACTAAGCTCTATCCTCTCATGGTCAGTTGACACACCCTACTGACTCTTACCAGTTCGTGACCTCTGCCCAAATACAAGGTAGTTTTAGTTTTAACGAAAATCGGACATTATAACGGCTATATTCTTAACAATTCCCAAATCATCACTCCTCCCAATCCATCATCCAACACATATATTATTCCCTACACCATGTGGTCATCATACCAGCCATGGTTACAAGTACAACTCACTTCCATACTCAATCAAATCACTTATAAACACATATATCATCATGATTTCATACTTTATACAACTTTAACTACTTAACCAACCATAATCCATCATCAATTCAAAGTAATACTAAGGGTTCTTGAGCTTTATACCTTCTTTGTAGAGTGAACAACACTTAATAAGCCTTGGATAGTCCTTAAACAATTTTAAAGTAGCTTGGATCAACTAAAGAAATCATAAAACCAAAAGTTAGTCCTTGAAGGTTACTATTCATCCATCACTTTGTAAAAATCATAGAAAATCGAAAAATAAGAGTTTGGCTCTCAAATTTTTACCACATCTTGGCCTCTTCAAAAGCTTTGATTTGAACTATAGATCACCAAAAACAAAGCTTCCTAGCTATGGTTTTGAGCTCCATCTTTCCGCTGGACAGAAACTGGACAGATTGGGTGCTCCAACTTTGAGCATGGATTTGACTAGGCTATACTACTTTGTTGGCCATGAAATTTTGAACAAACCTTACACATGGAGTGGAGAAGCTATGGTTAAAATTTGGTGATTTGATCATGGATAGAAATGGATATATGAATTTTTCTTTCCTCCTTGTTCTTGCTGGGCAGTTTGAGAGAAATGAAGAGTAATGGATTTCTCTTGCTTTGTTTTGATCTTATCTTGTCTACAATGCATTATTGTGATAATATCTAGCTAAATCTTGAGTGTTCTAGAGTTTTATAGAAACTTAGTGAAGTTTATAGATAATTCCCCCATGTGAAGTTACTAATTTGTCCTTAATCAAGTGTTAGTGGAAAGTGATGTCACCAATGATGTCACTTGGATGATCTAATAATCTCATCTTTGATTTTCTAAGTAAAATGCTAATAATCTTGGTAAATAATAATGTGGTATGTATCCTTGTTATATTACTAATCTTGGTTATTTTATTTCCATACTTGCCTAATTGCGATTCATTTCGAATATACCTCATTATCCAAGTGGTTTCGAAATCGTTTACAACTCCAAATTCCCTTGACATTTCTTTGGTTTACTCATTCCTTGGCTTAACTTAATTTCATATAATTTCCCAATATAAATAATCCTTGTTAAATCTTCATACTCCTTAATATCAAATACAATAGTGCTCAATTGAAATCAAACATCTTAAAATCCATACTCAGGAATCTCTGAAATCCGTCATCATTTCGAGTCACTTATTTTCATAGTACATCACTAATATGGTTTCCGATTATTCATTTTCTGTATCAATTATAGGGTACATACATACTATTTCCTTAAATCCTCAAAATCACTATTCATTTAGGTACTGTAGCATTGCAAAAGTTAGGGTTATTACTTTTACAAGTCTTTTGATGGGTCATCAATGGAAGATTCTTTTCATGAGCCGGTTATGAATAAATCTGGTGAAATTTTCAATTCTTCGGAATTACAAAAAGGAATGATGTTTCAAACAAAAGAAGAGTTGTTGCGTGTAGTGAAGGATGTTCATATTACCAACCACCAAGAGATAAAGGTGGTAAGATCAGATTCAGTCACTTGGGAAGTGGAATGCAATAGAAAGATGACAGGTTGTGTATGGATGTTGAGAGCTAGAAAGAGAGCTATTCATAATTTTTTTGAAATTATGGAAACTAAGGGTCCACACACATGCCTTAGCCCAAACATCTCGCAGGATCATTGTAATTTGAACTCTTCAAATATTGCACATGTCTTTAGTACACAGATAGCTGCAGATCCTAGTGTCTCTGAGAAGGTATTAGAGGCTACTGTTATGAGCCACTTTGGTTATAAACCTTCACGACGGAAGATTAGACATGCAAGGGAGATTAAAGAAAAAGCTTTATTTAAGTCTTCTGAAGAGTCTTATGAGTACCTGCCCAAGTTTATGAATGCATTATAATCATTCAATCATGGCACATTTGTTGATTGGCACTTCAAGGAGCATGATCTAGGAGAGCCTATAGGCGAGGTAATTACGTTATTTGTCTGTCATTGTAAACATCCATTATTGTTCGTTCATTCTTGAATAGTTGAGTTTAGCTATTTTATATGTTTCATGGTGATAGGTGGTGCGTTTCAAGAGAGTCTTTTGGGCATTCAAGCCTTGCATAGATGCATTTGCACACTGTATACCCGTACTTCTTATAGATGGCACACGTCTATATGACAAGTATGGTGGAGTCTTGCTGACAGCTACAGTAGTTGATGGCTTTAACCACCTTCTTCCGGTAGCATTTGCAATTGTTGAGAATGAAAATACAGCTAGTTGGACTTGGTTCATGGAGAGGGTGAAGAAGAAAGTTGTCCTTCGACGAAGAGATGTTTGTGTCATTTCAGATAGGCATAAGGGGATCCTTTCTGTTATGAATAATCCAGAGCTTGGGTGGTGTGAACCACATAGCCATCACAGGTTTTGCTCTAGACACTTAGCTGTAAATTTTGGGAAAGAGTTTAAAAAGGGCAACATTAAGGATAGGATTGTTCCATCGTGTAGCCAACTGACAGGGCCTAAGTTTTCTTTGCATTGGAATGCCTTGGTAGCTGCAGAGCCAAGAGCACAACATTGGTTTGCTGATAAACCACTAAGTCGTTGGTCATTGGCTTATGATGAAGGCAAAGATTCGGGATCATGACAACTAATTTTACTGAAAGTTGGAATAGTGCCATCAAAGTGGGAAGAAAGCTCCCTATCACTGCATTGGTCAAAACTATATTCCACAAGGTGGTTACTTACTTTGATCAGCGTCGGACGGAGATACAGAATCAATATGTCGATGGCAATGAGTTCACTCATCATGCCAATAAAATGCTTAATAGATGGAAGGAACGCGCAAGTGGCCATCATGTGAAGGTATTTGATCGTGATACTTGGGTGTTCACCGTGACTACTATGAAGCGTGGCCAGAAAGGAGGAAATGAGTAGATTGTTCGGCTAATGGAAGGTGTTGTGCCCAAAATCTCCATGGGCTAGATTTAGGCCCATTACGCTATAGGGTCCAATCCATATGGGCTAGAAGATAGATCCAGTACAAGATATGAGGACCAAACATGATGAAATGAGCACTCGCTGAGTAGACAGTCAAGAAGCTACAAGTATCATGAGGTTCCTGATGAATCGGAAGCTAAGTAGATTATGAATGGACCAGGTTCTTCCCCGCAGAAGAGTTCAAGACAGCCTAGCAGTAGTAGTGAAGACAGCAAGAGCATATGGGAACCATAAAGAGGCTCTCCAGACTAATATATTTGTTATTTGTGCTGGTATAGTTTCCTAAAAAGAGGTTCATGAGAAACAGGTTCCTGAGACATAGGTTCCTGAGCACCAGGTTCCTGAGACATAGGTTCCTGAGCACCAGGTTCCTGAGACATAGGTTCCTGAGCACCAGGTTCCTGAGCGTAGCCAGCCAGAAAGAGACCGAATTATTATTGGAGTGTAATTCTAGGGCGCAGTTGATCCTAGAATGCCTCTAATAGACATGAGAATTATAGTAGAGTACGAACTCGAGTTCTACTTTACTTAGCCAACCAGTTTGTGGTAAACTCTAAAGGAACTTGAGTCCAACACGAACTAGACAACCGAATACAGCTGGTCAAGCAGAATCAGCTTCGCATTAGAACTACGTGAGCTTGATTCCTATATAAATAAGGGTACGTAGGCACCTTGGGAGGACGGACACAGATCTCGCTAATGGAACCTGTGATGATTCTCATAACCTCTCAAACTCAGCTCACCCCCACCATCAAATCACACCCAAATCACCAAAAACAGCCAATTACATGTGTTACACTTGTAAATTCCAGTGGGCCTCCGAAAATCACGTTGATTACGAAAATCCTCCATCAACATTGGCACTAGAAGGAGGGGCCCTTTCTTGCTCGTTTGTGGAGGACAAACGAGAAATCAAATAAAAGATGGGTGTGTATTAATTATTTTGACATGTTACTTGATATACTGTTCATGGCGGCTGTTCATCAAAACTTTTACAAACGTAAACATAATCGAAACGCAAGCACTGATGAGAATCAAGATTGATGAGATGGATTTGACTGATATGATTATATATCAAACTCGGAAGGTTGATTTTATTGTCTAACCAGGAGGGACAATGCATACGTTGGCAGTGGTGTATCTGCGTTATCAAAGTAGCCGGTAGTTTTTATTGATAGGCTTCTTGAGAAGGACGTTCATGGTGGTCGTTTGAAGGACTCAACATAAACAAAAGCATAATCTCTGGAGACTATAGTTGCATGACCGTGGGCTGGATGATTAAAGGGAAGACAATTTTGTTATATACGGGTGATAATATCGATGGTAGCATCGTATATATTAATAGCAGCCCAGGAATCTTGAATCAACAATTATGTCTACTATCAAACAAGTGGTGTAGATGACGTAAGAATATTGGTTCAATACATATTGATTTGACGAGGTATGTATGGGTGATAAAGATTTAACCCTGCAACCTACTAGAACCGGCAGCGGTCACGTTTTAAGGAGATGAAGGTTAGATGAAGAATCGATGGCCGCACTTCTCCTGATAATCACTGGGATT
This sequence comes from Kitagawia praeruptora, assembly GCA_037693485.1. Lineage (NCBI taxonomy): Eukaryota > Viridiplantae > Streptophyta > Magnoliopsida > Apiales > Apiaceae > Kitagawia > Kitagawia praeruptora. The sequence continues at coordinate 60,689,567 of CM075352.1, read as the reverse complement.
ATAATATGGACGATGGCATGATATAAAGAGTAGCAGTGGTGTATATAGATAGACCAGGAATTTTAGTTGACAATCATATCAGGTGTCAAATGAAAGAAAAAACTGGTGCTAGCTATGGGGACATGGCCATGGCTGATTCAATAATTCAGAGTAATGATGGACACTGTTAAAGATGTATACAACTGGACAGTGACCAGAGACCCGTATGTTGACATGGTAAACTAAGTGTTGAAGGTTAACGAAAACAAAACAAAATCACAGGGGTCACATGTTTCAGAAGCAGCGTGAGGATTAGATGAAAAACAGATGGTAGTACTCCCGATAACTTATATACAAACAAATATAAACACTGGTGGGCGACTTATATAATGGATCCCCGTAGTATCCAACCAGAATGTACACATGATTTAATATGTATCAGGGGTGTAGACAATAGAATAATGGAGTGCACAAAAAACTGATGGGTCTCAACCCATGGCAACGGATATAAGTGTGAGAGATGGTCGACAGAGTTGATGTTGACTGAATGCCAGCCGTGGTGGAACAAGAAACAAGCTGTTCCTTGTAATTTCCCCGATAAGGATGGTAGCTACAGCCATGACGATACTAACGGTGGAACACGGAAGCCAAAATGAGAGGTGTTTTGTATTACCAGGCTGTGATGAAGCGAAGAGATGATGCGGGTGTCAAGACAAAGTCAAACCAATACTATGGAGCTTGATAGTGGCGATAATACAATTATAAAGAAGAGTGAAACTGGTGATAAACAAGTGGTTGTGCTGAACACTAAGTATATGGAAGCCGAGAATCGTCAAGCAGATGTGCCATATGTTATGGGTAAGTGTCATGCGTATATATAAGGAAGACAAGAGATACAACCTGTTGAGAGGAGTTTTGGGTGAAGGCTATGGTACGACTTGAAAAAGTCAGTAATACTTGGACAACTTCATAGGCTAATAGAAGTTGTGATAATATCCGAGAAGACAAGCTTTGTCCAAAACGGAGGATGAGAATATGGTACCTATTTCTTGATCATATCTGGGTGTAAGCAACAAAGCTACATATATGTATACTATTGTGTGTACATAAAACAAGGTTATAAAGATGAAGTGTAGAAGTTAGATTAATGCTGTGAAACTGAACGGAGCCGTGACGATTCACTTTGTGTCATATATAGACAATACTCTGGGTAGCCATCTTAAAAAGAAACCAGGAGATAAGTTAAACGATTATTAGCCTTTGAGGGGTTATAGGAGCAAGGTCAGTGGATCATTGACAAGGAAACAGCAGGAACTTCGATAATACGAGGCTATACAGAAGCAGGGTAGATGTCCAAGATGGATGTTTTATGGCTCCATGCAGACGGCAAGAAATAGGGCTATGAATACGTTGGCTATAAACACGTGTAAGGAGATTGTAATAAGGCTGTACCCTACAACCCCATACATCAGCTTGAAGATTAATGTCCCTACAAAGGATCCCGAGCGTTGTACATAGATATCGACAGAAACTAAGCAAAGGGCATGAATGTTAATTATAGCTTCTTGGTGAAAACAACGACCATAGGTGGAGAATGGGAGTTTACTGATAACTCATGGCAATGCCCGGATGATTTATGAGACTGGTGAAGGTTGGCAGCGGTGACCAGCTGGTGGCAATTTCGAGAGTCTGGTAGCAACGAAGGAAGACATTGGAACTTTAGGGAAGAGATAAAAAATAAAAGAAACAATGGTAAGCTTATGGGATACATGTTATTTGCTGGTGGTATGGACAGGCTGATGAAAAACACAGCTGATTGCATACATGCGGTGCTAAATCATGCAGATCAGGTTGTAACCAAGGCAAAATGAGAATATTAAAGTTATAAGGCTGCAAAGAAAAGCGGTGATTTTGCACCAGCGGCCAACTTGGTGAAACATTCATGAGTGAAGCAAGAGAGAAGCAAAGAAAGTTTCAGATGACTTGTTTAGGTAGGTTATACGGCCAGGAAGCATGATGTATACAAGGAGCCTATAGATGAGTAATTTACGTGTGAAAGATGCGTGAGATAAGGTGTCACGAAGGCTTCCGGAAGCGCCAACCAATAACTAATTTTTCGCCTTCGTGATTCCCACCAAAACCCTTGGTGCCCACCAATACCCTTGGTGCCCCCTGGCCAAATGGGTCTCGAGTACCTGCAAGATGGTTAGTAGCACAAGATACTTCGAATGGAAAGAGACACACGATTTACGAGTTTCCCCAACCTTTTTATTACCTAAAAAAGGACCCTAATAACTTAGGCCTGATGCCTTACAATGTTTTGGCTATCTACCTTCTAGTTGATAGCTCTTCCCACGAATAGTGCTTACAATAATCCTCACTACAATAGCTCTCACACTCAGAACTATTCTAGTGCTCTCCCTCTCTGATGCTCCCTTTGTGTATGAATGAATGAGAATGAAGAAGCTCCTCCTTATATAGGTAGCTTTACGGGCTTTGGGCTAGGCTAAGCCCAACCCTACTTTCCATCTTTGCCTGAGATCTTCAAGATATGCTCAATCATCCTGATTGCCTTTCCTTCCATAGAAGATCCACCCAGATCCTATCTTTGATTCTGATAGACTTTCCCTTCTTGCAGATGATTTCAATCCTTAATTGATTCCTCTGGAATGATCTCCAAAGATATGGTCTTATCCCAAATCTGATAAGCCCATCTACACCCTACACCTTGATCCAAGTCTCTCATTTGCATCCTGCTTCGAACCTGGCCCAACTATATAATTCTGGCCCAGATTTGCCTCACTGCCTCTGCTCAAGCCCACATTCTCTATGTTTGTGCCTGGTTGAATGCTTCATGCCTTAGACAAGCTCAATCCGTGTAAGTGCCTCAAATGCCCACTTCATCTCAACCCCTAAGTTTGCCACTTAGCGCCCTAGCATCATCAAGTCCCCCAAGTCTACCCCTTGGTGCCTTGTGCTCACATTCCATGTGCACTCCTGGCCTAACCTTTGTTTACACGGTCCTTGGGTGCTCCGCCCATTTTCTTTGACTAACTTTGTGCCTCCACCCCGCGCCTTGGTGCTCACTTGGCGCACAGGGTCCTCAACCCAAAACCAGTCATGAGCGTCTACCCTCAGACTCGTAACAAATCACCCCCCACTTGAAGAGCTTGATGTCCTCATCAAGTGCCTTCAGCTTCCAAATACCCAACGACTAGCAGCCCTTTCGGTTTGCTCCTTGCATCTTGCGACTGCACCCGGTGCCTCGTGCCAACACCCATGCACCTCGCCCCATGCCTTGTACGACCTAGTATGTGCCCTTGTACCTTGTGCTTGTGACTAGCACCACCTTTGCGCCTTGTACTTGCACAATACCCCCTTTCCTGCCGTTGTTATTTGATTGCCCCTCACCAAGATCCCTTGGTTCCCCCTTTTTGGTTGTACCGATCTCTGGCCATTGTCACACCGCCCCTGATCCAACCTTTTACCATCAAGAACAAGTCCCTTTGTTGCCACCATTCTGATGCCCTTGTCACCCATATGTGGCTCATGGATGACTCGTGTAGACGCGCTGCGCCTACACGCCCGCCATTGATTAGTGTTGCCCAATGTGTGGCCCCTTTCTTGGGCCCGAACTTGACTCACTTGGAGGTCTTTCCCCCTCTCCTTTGGCCAACCCTTTTCTTGGACTCCCCTTACTCATTAGTGCTTTGAGATAAGGCTTAGCACCATCCATCCCTTGGTTTGCCGTCCCGGCGCACTCTTTGTCATTGTCCGTCACCTGCATTACATTAATCAAGCGTAAGGGAATCAGTCTTCCCACTTCCTCCCTTAATCCCTCATTCACCACCAGTGCATTCACCATTTCCTTGTCCTTTTTCTTTGGACATTCCCTCTTGAAGTGTGGCCCTCCACAAATGAAACAACCCTTTGTATCATTTGACTTTCCACTCTTCTCGAATTTCCCTTGGCTTCCTTCGGCTTTTTCCATGTTCCTCCTTTTCTCTTTCCTGACCCTCTTCTTCTCTGTAAGACTTTTGTCACTATCCTCAGATGAAGAATCATCAACCTTGTAGTCACCCAAGCTATCAGCTACAGCAACTGCCGTTGTCAAGTCCTTGACATCCCTTCTGCGATGCTCAGCCTGTGCGTCTGCCTTGAGTCCAGAGACAAAGTTGAACAGCTTGTTTGCCTCAGCCATAACCCGAATATCCAGAAACAGAGATGTGAATTTCTTCACATATTCCCTCACAGTACTCGTCTGCCTCAAGTGCCTCAGACTCTCCCTTGCAATCCAACTAGCATTGTTAGGCAAGAACTGATCCTTGAGTTCCTTCTTCAAGACATCCCATGTCTGAATACCTGGCCTCCCCGCCTCTTTGTCATCAACCATGCGAATTCTCTACCACAACTTGGCGTCACTGATAGAGTATATTTTTATATATATTTTAGATGATTTTATTCTCATATTTATTGTGTTTTGCATTGATTTGGATTTTTATTTAATAGATTTTATTGTTTTATTGTAGGAAATAAAGAATTCATGACTTGGAAGGATTTGGAGCAAAAAGAGCTATTTTGGAGATAAAATAGGAGAAAATTCGTATTATTGGGCTATACGGGCTGCCTGCACTGTTTGGGCCATATCTTGAGTTCCAGAAGTCAGAATTTGACGATCTTACTGTCCACGCGAAGCTTGTGGAATTATATTTAATTCAGAGGTGGTCCAGTAAGCAAAATCCAACTGGAAGAGCCCAGAAACAGAGGAGAAAAAGAAGTGACGAATTTTACAAGAAAATCCTATTCAATTATGGATATCTTTTTGTAAATTGATTAGGATATTAAAAATACTTTTATTAGGAGATAGATATCAGATTTTATTAAGGGGTTTTATTATAAAAGGAAGAGAAAACGTGATATGGAGATAGATAGACATATACATACGTATTTTTACATAAGTTAGGGTTTTGGTTTTTCTCTCTTCATCTCTTCCTTTGTAAGCACTTGGTTTAATTTGGATCTTTATTGTTCTTCGTTTATACAAAGTTTAAGGTACTCTTTATCTCATCTTGTTTATTAGTACATGTTTATTATGGCTTTCTTGATTATTATTGTTAGTTTTAATCCTAGAATGAGTGAGTAGTTTAATTCTAGGGTATTAAGGGGAGCCATGTTTGCACCATGATTTGGGCTTAATTTGATTAGTAGATTGATGGGTAAAGAGTAATTCTGATTGATATGTTTTAATTCTTAATTTGTGTAATTGCGCAATATCACGGATTAATCGATTGCAATAGGAGTAATAGATCGAGAGATTTTACTACTAGAGGCTTACATACAATTAGCAGAATTGAAGGTGAGTGTGAGAACATCATTAGATATTCTGAGAGCGTTAATGCTTGAGAAAGATTAACCATTGCTTTAATTACTTAATCCCATTGAAAAGCTATACTTTTGTGATTTGTTTGGTGTAAACATGGTGAACCTGAATTGCCCTAGATCCTTTAATTAATTGATTTAAAACCTTTGTTAAATTTGTTTTAGTAGTTAATAAAATTCTCAAACAATCGTTGTGACTAGAAACAATTGATAGCAATTGAATTGAAACTGAAACTGTCTCCTTGAGGATTCGACCCGTATTTGCTAATATCTACTACAATAGATACCGTGCGCTTGCGGTTAGGTATAATTTGACACATCAAGTTTTTGGAAATCGTCGGTTCTGTTAGGAGGGAAGAACTCAGTTAAGAAGGCTTGAGCAATCTCATCCCACTTGGTCAATTCAATATCGTTCAACCACTTTTGAGCTTTATCACGAAGAGAGAAACCGAACAACATGACTTTCAACTGATCTGGAGTGACTCCCTGATGTTTAATTGTAGAACAGAGCTGTTGAAACCGTTGCAGATGATTTGTAGGGTCTTCAGAGGCAAGCCCAGCAAATTGATTCTGTTGGATCATAGTGAGCAAAGCAGGCTCGATCTCGAAATTTGCTGCTTGAATTGCTGGCATAGCAAGGCCAGTAGGTACCCCACTCGGAGAGGGCTGTGAGTAGTTCTTCAAAGATTTGGGAGGAAGGTCCGCCATCTCAATCTTTGGTTCAGGTATCCTTTGCTGCTTCTCTTTCCTTTGTAAATCTATGTATTGTTGACAAGTAATTCCAGAATCTGGACTTAGAGGAGTTGTATCCTCTTTCGCTTGATCTTTTTTCGTTTGAGACCTGGTCTTGGGCATCAACAACTAAACAAGGAAAAGCAGTAAGATCGGTCTCAATTGGAACAAGTGTTCCAAAGAGACAAGAGAAACAATATAAAACAATCAAACTAAAATAATAGAAACTAGACGTCTCCCCGGCAGCGGCGCCAAAAACTTGATGTGTCAAATTATACCTAACCGCAAGCGCACGGTATCTATTGTAGTAGATATTAGCAAATACGGGTCGAATCCTCAAGGAGACAGTTTCAGTTTCAATTCAATTGCTATCAATTGTTTCTAGTCACAACGATTGTTTGAGAATTTTATTAACTACTAAAACAAATTTAACAAAGGTTTTAAATCAATTAATTAAAGGATCTAGGGCAATTCAGGTTCACCATGTTTACACCAAACAAATCACAAAAGTATAGCTTTTCAATGGGATTAAGTAATTAAAGCAATGGTTAATCTTTCTCAAGCATTAACGCTCTCAGAATATCTAATGATGTTCTCACACTCACCTTCAATTCTGCTAATTGTATGTAAGCCTCTAGTAGTAAAATCTCTCTATCTATTACTCCTATTGCAATCGATTAATCCGTGATATTGCGCAATTACACAAATTAAGAATTAAAACATATCAATCAGAATTACTCTTTACCCATCAATCTACTAATCAAATTAAGCCCAAATCATGGTGCAAACATGGCTCCCCTTAATACCCTAGAATTAAACTACTCACTCATTCTAGGATTAAAACTAACAATAATAATCAAGAAAGCCATAATAAACATGTACTAATAAACAAGATGAGATAAAGAGTACCTTAAACTTTGTATAAACGAAGAACAATAAAGATCCAAATTAAACCAAGTGCTTACAAAGGAAGAGATGAAGAGAGAAAAACCAAAACCCTAACTTATGTAAAAATACGTATGTATATGTCTATCTATCTCCATATCACGTTTTCTCTTCCTTTTATAATAAAACCCCTTAATAAAATCTGATATCTATCTCCTAATAAAAGTATTTTTAATATCCTAATCAATTTACAAAAAGATATCCATAATTGAATAGGATTTTCTTGTAAAATTCGTCACTTCTTTTTCTCCTCTGTTTCTGGGCTCTTCCAGTTGGATTTTGCTTACTGGACCACCTCTGAATTAAAGATAATTCCACAAGCTTCGCGTGGACAGTAAGATCGTCAAATTCTGACTTCTGGAACTCAAGATATGGCCCAAACAGTGCAGGCAGCCCGTATAGCCCAATAATACGAATTTTCTCCTATTTTATCTCCAAAATAGCTATTTTTGCTCCAAATCCTTCCAAGTCATGAATTCTTTATTTCCTATAATAAAACAATAAAATCTATTAAATAAAAATCCAAATCAATGCAAAACACAATAAATATGAGAATAAAATCATCTAAAATATATATAAAAATATACTCTATCAAACATCCCCACACTTAGCATTTGCACGTCCTCGGGCAAATAAGTGAAATAAAAACTAAGTCCTAACAAACATCACTTTCGTAGATGACACGATTGCATTGAGCATATGCAACAAGCCGTTAAACCCCTAGGCAGCCCTAGTAGGACGAGTGTTGTCTCGTGAGGGTTTATAGTGAATGTACCCACAAAATTCATCTAACCATGCAAAAGATCAATGCTAACACAACACCACACACACAAGTCCTCTCATGCCACATCAACTTAAGAATCAAAGTAAACATACGATGTCTTGGTGTCGAAAGTGCAAGTATTCACGTAGTCTACTCAACCAACATGCAGAAGGTCATAAAAATTCATGTCAAGTGTAAAAATCGTTGGTAATCATGCTAAGCCCACAAGAAACACATCTTTAAGTCTAAACCCGGGATCTCTTATGCCAAAACAAGTAATAACTCACCTTTCACTCAAAAACGAATATTCACTCAAGAACAAGGTTAAGTGTATCACTCAATTCCAACAAAATCATAAACATAACTTGACACTCGCAATCAATCTCACTCTCAACACAACATACATCACTGATGACAATCAAAAGGTCTTTATTCGGGTTGTAATGGGCTAGGGACAAGGTATGTCAAGTAAAGCTAAAACAGGTTAAGTCAAAAGCTAGTACCCAACAATAATCATTATTCAATTCCCTTTCTATTAAAACAAATACTTCCCCACACTTGGATTTTTCAATAACCCTTACATAAATAACTTGACTAGTCGAATGAAGAAGGATCATACAAACATAAAAATGCTCTCAAATTTATTCATTTTTTTTCTGTTTTTTTTTCTTTTTTTTTTTCTTTTTTTTTTCTTTTGAGAGCTAAGGAATAAGCACAATGATCCATAGATATTATTATGAATTTCGACTAGCAAGCATCAACCAAAATCAATAATTCCCCAAAAAGTATGATCATCAATAACCCCCCCTTTTATGAACACCTTATTACTCCCTTAAGCACGATACTAGCCTTTGACAATTTAGGTTCAAATTTAATGTAAGGCCAATAGAATAAAAAAGATAATGGCAAGTAATGTGGTGTGTCACCGAAAGAATAGGATTAGGCTCAAAGGATTAACTAATTGATCATGTATAAAAGGTGTGGAAATATGGGAAATACGAGGTTAAACCTAAGTGCCTTTATCATCTCATCATCAAGTAATATCATGCATTTCAAGAAAGATCTCAAGTAAGTGCTAGCAATGTAAACAACATGTGGACACTCAAGCAAACGAAAAATCATGCAAAAGATATGCATATAGGCTCAAAACTCACTTGGTGTGACAAAACATAATCAATCCCAAGTAACAAGACTCTCTAACGCACCTACTTGTACTCAAAGCATGAAAACCAAATCATCTTGCACATATTCATGTCATTCTAATCACTTACAACATCCAATTAAGTCTACCAGCTTCAACTTGCTAGTGTAAGTGTGTGCACAAGAACAAAGCACGTCACTTCTCATACAAAAGCGTCAATAAACACAAGAATTCTACGCATGCATGGGTGTATCAAGCAAAGTACAACAACTAATCAAATTGCATGGTTAGAATTATTTTTTGTATTTTTAATTTTTTTAATTTTTTTTTTTTTAATCATCGAGAACTCATCCCCACACTTAAGTGGTTCATTGTCCCCAATGAACTAATGAACAAGATACAAAACTACAATTAAAAACAAAATAAAACTACACTAAAAAGAAAAGAAAACTACACTAAAAAGAAAAGAAAGAAAACTCCCCTGGAATCAAGATGTCAGATGTGGAAACCATCCCTCATTTGCTTAGGAGCCTCCACTCACCACTTCCGAACCACTCACCAATCATATGAACCAACCCAACAATTTTTTTTCTCGCAAAAATCCCCTTTCCTTAGCAATTAGCCTCGCATCAACCGATTAAATTTAACCTCCATCGTAGAAAACGAAAATTTCCCAACATTAGCATCATCTCTCCCATGCTTACGAGCCAAAAGAATTAATACCCAACTCACAAGAAGCTCCACCAAAAATTACCAAGCAATATCACACCAAAAATACCCCAATATATCAAGAATAATATAAATCCCAATTTACAAGAACACAAATTCGTAATCAAAATAAAATTTGAGAGAAGAAATAAACCCACTACGAATTAAAGAGGTGAACTTGCAATTAATTCCTCTTTAGAATTGAATTTTTGGAGATTTAAATAAAATAGAAGAGGAATTGGATTTTTATGGATAGGTGTGTATATATATAAGATGATGGATAGATGAGATTTAAAAATTTAATTGTGTAGGAGAGATTTGGAGAGGTTAGGATTTGATGTAGGATAGATATAGGAATTAGGGATTGAAAGAATTTGGATTAGGATTGAATTTGGGGTGGAATTTATGAGCAAAAACACAATTTTCGAAAAAAAAATCTGGGCAGACATGGTGTAACGCAGCATCAGGCTGCGTTTCTGGGTGGAATGGCGCGGAAACAGGGCTGTTGCGCAGATCCGTCCTGCGTTATTGGGGCTCCTGCGAGGCCTTGGCGCCTGATGCGCAGGCTCTTTCTGCGTGACAGGGCGCTTGATGCGTTGTTCTGGCGCCTGATGCGCTGGATGCTTCTGCTGTACTCATTTTTTTTTTCCTATACTAATACATGGGTTGCCTCCCACGAAGCGCTTCTTTAACGTCAATAGCTTGACGTTACTTCCTCAACTCAAGGCGGTTTCAAAAGAATTACTGAACCATCCTCAACAGAAAGACCATTCCTACAAACGTTGACATCTTGATTGTTTGCTTTCCACAAAGCTCTTCCATCAGACTTCAACTTGATTTTATTACCCAACGGCCAAATCTTCTTCTTTTTCTTCTTCACACCCCTAGAGTGCTTCTTCGACTCAACCGGCTGAACAAAACTTTCTTCTTCCTTATCATTGGTTTTCCACCTTCGCAACACGTTATCATGCCCCTCTTCAAAAATCACTAGCTCATTATTGAAAAGGACATACCTCAAATGTGGTGGAAGTTTCCCAAGCTTAATACTCGAGAGATCTCGAACTGAAGAACTGTCAATGGAATCAATGTTGTGATCATTCAACTCAAGAATCTATGAATCGACTTCAGCATGTCCTTCTCCTTCTGTAGCTTCAAGCATGAGCACTGCTTCCAATGTATCATTCAATAGAATCTGAGGAGTATAATCTTGGACAATTTCATCTACAACATCAATACTGCAACAAGTATTCTCAAGCAAAGGGGATTTAAGAGCAGAGGTAAGAGTAAAAGCAATTTTATCATCACCAACACTCAATGTGAGAGTCCCACTTTTAACATCAATAATAGCACCTGCAGTACAAAGAAATGGTCTACCTAAAATAATAGGTATCTGACTATCCTCTTCCATATTTAGAACTACAAAGTCTACAGGAATATAGAATTTTCCAACCCTAACAGGCACATCCTCTAAAATTCCAAGGGGATATTTTATCGAACGGTCTGCCATTTGCAAAGTCATCTGTGTACATTTTAATTCTCCCATATTTAGTTTTTGAAAAACTGAGAGAGGCATGACTGAGACACTAGCGCCTAAATCACATAAAGCTTTATCAATGAACAATGCACCTAAATGACATGGGATCGAAAAACTACCAGGATCTTTAAGCTTAGGTGGAGACTTATTCTGTAAAACAGCACTACATCCTTCAGTAAAAGCTACTGTCTCTACCTCACCAAAAGATCTTTTCTTAGTGAGAATATCCTTAAGAAACTTTGCATATGATGGAATTTGAGAAATTAAATCAGTGAAAGGAACTGTTACCTCAAGATTCTTGACAAGTGTCATGAACTTACCAAACTGCTGGTCCACCTTAGTTCTGTTCATCCTGCTAGGGAATGGGAGCTTTGGCACAAATGGTGGAGGAGTAACCGCAGTCTTCTCTTTATCCTTTTTCTTGCTTTCCTCAGTTCCATCTTCACTTGCATCTTCCACAACTTTCTCTACCATGTCTTTCTTAGAATCCTCTTCTTCTTTCTCAGTAGGAACATCGTCAGTAGGCATTGGAGGAGCATCATATGTACGACCACTCCTAAGAGCAATGGCATTCACATTTTCCTTTGGCTGAGTTGATTGTGCTGGTAGAGAGCCTTGTTACCTTGTAGATGAAGAACTAGCCATTTGAGCAATCTGAGTTTCCAACATCTTGTTATGTATCTCCATCTGGTTCATCTTTGTTTGCATTTGTAACAATATCTTCATCATATCACCTTGATTATCAGCCTGTGCAGCTTGATTTGTTTGAGGAGCATAATTCTAAGGAGGCCTTTGGAATCCAGGGGGATTCATAGGTCCTTGCGGAGGCCTATACTGCTGTTGTGGAGGAGGCTGGTACGACTGCTGATATTGCTGCTGATTAGGAACATTTGAATTCTGAGCATTATTGTTCCTATATGAGAAGTTAGGATGATCTTTCCAACCAGGATTGTAAGTATTGGAGTATGGATTGTACTGCTGCCTCTGTTGGAAACATTTGCTTGCTCCATCTGAAAATTTTGTGAATTTTGAGCATTGTATTGGCAATCATTACCATAGTGGCCTTGGATGCCACAGACTTCACAAACAGGATTATTCATAGGAGCCATGGATGACAATGCATTGATGCTCATAGGTTGAGTAGAGGGCTGAGATGTCTTCAATGAGTGGATCTCCTGAGTTAATGCAGCTAGTTGAGATGATAATAAAGAATAAGCATCCACTTCAAGTTTACCCCCTTTCTTGGTTGCTCTCGGATTACTGAAGTGATTGGCAGCCAAATTTGAAAGAAAAGCATGTGCATCATCAACTCCTTTATCCAGAAATACACCACCTGCAGCGTTATCAACCATACCTTTTGTCTCAGGATCTAGACCATTGTAGAAGCGTTTAAGCAGAAACCACTTCTCAAGACCATGGTGAGGGCATGCACGTTGATAATCCTTGAATCTGTCCCAAGCATCCCGTAGAGATTCACCATAATCTTGCTTAAAACCCATCATCTTGTCGATCAGTCACCCGAAAGATACATGCTGGCCACAATCACCTTTTCCTCAGGTTGCACAAGAGCAGCCTTGAAATATTGCTCCACATCCCATAAGAAATTCTCCAAAGCCTTTGCATCTCGGCTCCCCTCGAACTCCTTAGGACTTGGGACCTTGAGTTTCCTGTGAATCTCATCCTTGCCGTTGCCCCCTGCAGCCACCGCCCTCCTTAGAACAATCACCTCTTCCTATAGTTCTTGAGCTTTGTTTTCCCAATCAGTAGCAGCCGCCTCTAACTGAGATATCCGCTCCTCAGCTTCAACAAGATGACTCTCCAAGAGTTTCCTTATATGGTCCATATCAGCCTTCATGCTTGCCATTTGGTCTGATAGTGTTGCCTCATCTGGCGACTATAAGTCTCCAACTAGCTCTTCTAACTTTGAGATTCGATCTCCCTGTGTTTGACCAACCATGGTGATGAAACCTAGGCTCTGATGCCAACTATCACAGAGGCTTGCGGAAGCGCCAACCAACGACTAATTTTTCGCCTTCGTGATTCCCACCAAAACCCTTGGTGCCCCTGGCCAAATGGGTCTCGAGTACCTGCAAGATGGTTAGTAGCACAAGATACTTCGAATGGAAAGAGACACACGATTTACGAGTTTCTCCAACCTTTTTATTACCTCAAAAAGGACCCTAACAACTTAGGCCTGATGCCTTACAATGTTTTGGCTATCTACCTTCTAGTTGCTAGCTCTTCCCACGAAGAGTGCTTACAATAATCCTCACTACAACAGCTCTCACACTCAGAACTATTCTAGTGCTCTCCCTCTCTGATGCTCCCTTTGTGTATGAATGAATGAATGAGAATGAAGAAGCTCCTCCTTATATAGGTAGCTTTACGGGCTTTGGGCTAGGCTAAGCCCAACCCTACTTTCCATCTTTGCCTGAGATCTTTAAGATATGCTCAATCATCCTGATTGCCTTTCCTTCCATAGAAGATCCACCCAGATCATATCTTTGATTCTGATAGACTTTCCCTTCTTGCAGATGATTGCAATCCTTAATTGATTCCTCTGGAATGATCTCCAAAGATATGGTCTTATCCCAAATCTAATAAGCCCATCTACACCCTACACCTTGACCCAAGTCTCTCATTTGCATCCTGCTTCGAACCTGGCCCAACTATATAATTATGGCCCAGCTTTGCCTCACTGCCTCTGCTCAAGCCCACATTCTCTATGTTTGTGCCTGGTTGAATGCTTCATGCCTTAGACAAGCTCAATCCGTGTAAGTGCCTTAAATGCCCACTTCATCTCAACCCCTAAGTTTGCCACTTAGCGCCCTAGCATCATCAAGTCCCCCAAGTCTGCCCCTTGGTGCCTTGTGCTCACATTCCATGTGCACTCCTGGCCGAACCTTTATTTACACGGTCCTTGGGTGCTCCGCCCATTTTCTTTGACTAACTTTGTGCCTCCACCCCGTGCCTTGGTGCTCACTTGGAGCACAGGGCCCTCAACCCAAAACCAGTCATGAGCGTCTACCCTCAGACTCGTAACATAAGGGGACCAAGCTGAAAATCAGAATTCTGAGGCTGTTTCTGAGCTAACTTGACAGAATAAACTGTTTTGATCTGGAAGGTTCTAGGAGCAGTATGATACATCGTAAGAAAGGTATCAGAGTCTAGTTTTCAGCAAAATTTACGGCTCATAAAAATACCTCTCCAACAGGAAGTTATGCCATATTTAGTCAAGGGTGGTCCAGCTGTCCAGAATTCCGAGTCTCCCGGTTTTGAAGCCAAATTTGCAGAATAAACTGCTTTGATCTGGAAATTTTAGTGAGCAGTGGTCAATCTGTCCAGATTTGTGCTCAAACGCGTTTTGACGATCTTTTTTCTGCCTTACGTGCTTTCTACATTACCCCCTGCTGGGAAAGTGATATGAAAAAATCAGAAGATTATGTCTTTGAAATGTTACGACACTAACCAATTTCTAAAATAAAAAAAAAAGTAAACGTATCAAGTTTTGTTCTTCGACCAAGGATGTAGCAGCTGAGGAGCACTCCACTAAGAGCAAAGAAATACTGCATTTTTCTGATCTACGCGTAAAGAAATAATTGGTGACAGAGAAAAGAATTGATTTAAAGCTACATGACAAGAAATACATTGACGAAGACATGATAGTACAGCAGAAGAGAGAACCGACACGCACAGCAAAATGGAATAAACTTGAGGAGTGTCGTCCTGGTTTGTCACTAGTAAAAGAATCAGGAAGCTAGACATAAAGTATGAAAAAGGTACAGCTGCAGCTAGCATAAGAAGTCAAGATGTAATAGTATAAAAAAATGAAGTACACATGCAAGTTCAATCAGAGCATCACCTTGAGCTAAGTTTTCTCATTTTCTGCTCTATTTTATTATTTAATTTTGCAAGTAGATATATTAATGCCATGCATGAGAATATTTTAGGAACAACAAATATGTTTTTAAAAATTCATACAGGAAATCTATGCTAGACAGCTTATAGAATGAAGATGAACAGAAGGTGCCATGATATTAATGATTAGCGTGCATCCTAGAGAGATAGAAGTGATGAATTAAGTTTAATAGTGGATACTCATAGTAGCCTAGTAAGAGAATTTACTTGACTAGCTTAGTAACATGAAAATGTGAAAGTTATTTAAAAGAAATTAGATTTAATATTCTACATATATGATTTAAATCAGATATTTGCATGAGACATACATAATAAAATGCATGTGCGTATTATGTGTCCTAGTTATCATATTCATTAATGTGCATTAATCATGTCATGAATATATATATATATATATATATTGTTGCATTGTATATATGCCTGCAAAATTGAGATATCGTGCAGGATTGCTCGCTAAGCATTACAAAACTGAAAATACTTTGCAAATAGTCTCTCTCAACATCTCTTGTTTCTTACAATGAGTTAGCTCGCGTAAGCTTAGAGGTGTTGTATTGGGATATTTGTAGTTGATATAGAGGTTCACTCTCAACATGTGTCATAAGAGGTTGAAAAGAATGAGAGAAAGAGATATAGCAAGATGATTCAGAATGAAAAAAGACCTACTGACAGGAGGTTCCCGGAACCAGAAGTCTCCCCCCATCCCCCGTACACAAGAATTTTTCTGATGGGAAAAAAAATGAGGTCTCGAGAAGAATACACCTCACTCATGAGATCATCTGACAAAGAAGAAATTAGAGGAAAAGTTGAAGCTATAAGCAAGAATGATGTGAAGATGTTATAGTGTCGATCAAGGCGTTAAAGAAGATTCAGTATGGTTTAAAGAAGAGATTAGGTCACTAGCAACCTTAGAAAAGGAACCTCTTTCAGCGACCTGACCAACATAGATGATGTAGATTTATGAAAGCTTCAGATACAATTGAGGATTTTGATGAAGAATATATGTAAGAATCTAATTCTGACAAGAGTAGCTTTGATAAAGTTGAACAGTTCAGGTCCCCCAACGGATAGAAGGGAACCTTTTGAAAAGGAAAAGAAGTGAAGATTGAGTTGAAGACATCACGCATTACTTAACTTCACAGACGAATATTCAGCAACTGGTTAGAGAGCAGTTGACATGATGATTAGAAGTGGTATTAGCAAGACCAGAGAAGTTGATATTTGTTATGATGAGAGAAATTGAGCACTTTACCTCAAGGTTAATGGAGAGTTGTGGAGCTTCCGGAATCTAGTTCTCCACCGAAGACAAGCTTCCCTGAAGAACTGGGGGGTAGTATAACTACTATTGCAAAAATTGAGGATTTCAAAATTTTAAGAATTCAGGTCTAGGAACCTTATGATCAGGTTCGGGAACCTCATAGCTTAGATTTGGTTCAGAAACCTTGCGGATTGAGTTGGTCTAGTACCTTGAAGAGCAACATGCTTGTATCATGAACACGTCAATGAGTTTTCAAAGCTTAACGGAGGCTTCCACTTCACAGCAGATCAAATCTAGAGAAAGATCCAGGTGATACTTCTCCATTTATGCTTACATATTCGTAGAAACCTCCCAGGTATGCGCAACAAACTCTTGCTATACATAAAGCATGCATAAGCATCTATGTTGTTGAGGTCTTACATGAGATAAAGCTATGATTATGTCTTGATTATGTTTCTAGATGTTAGAATGCACATTTACCTACAGCTCTCAGGTTCCTTGATACTTACCTACATTTAGTAGATTCCTTGTTATTTACTTGCACCTCGCAGGTTCCTTAATGTTTACCTGCAGATCGCGGGTTCCTTGATATATCCCTGTAGCTTCTAGGTTTAGTAATATTTACCTGTAGCTAACAGGTCTGCGTTACTCATATGGAAATTCTGGTAATAGCTTCCCGATTTAGTTGTTTTACTAGCATCTAGTGGATTATTTGCTATTTTCTTGTAACTAACATATTGCAGGATCATTTATAAATGCCTGAAGCTTGTATGTGACAGCTTCCAGGATCATTGATTTTGATTAAAAGCCAACTGTAGACAGCTTTTGATTAGCAGCTTCCTGCTAGAAGTTCTTATCCAGATGATACTTGAGTAGAAGAAAGTGTACATATAACAAGAATTCTTAGGGATTCACCTTGTGCCCGGATTCACTTGGGGCCCCTAGTATTTGAGACGATTTACCTTGCACCCTATGGATTCTCTAAGTGCCCTTCTCAGGACTCACCTAGAGCCCAATTAGATTCACCTATAATTTCAGGTTCATTTATGTCGGAAGCTCATAGCAAAAGCTCCCAAGTTCACCTGTAGCTAACAGGTTCATATGAAGAGATTCCGGTGAACACACCGCGAGAGCTTTCTATCCATAAAGGATCACGTAAGTCTTCGTCAGACTAGTATTTTGATTAGACAGCATGACATTTCTTTTAGCAAGCATTGATGATAGTGGAAGAAGATTTATTGTGCTTATGATAAGGTTAGTCTTCTTTATTCTTAGAACGATGATGATTATAACTTCCTTATTGTTCTTTTACGTAACAATAATTACCCAAAAGAACTGGGGGTAGTATTCCTACTTAGACAGTATTGTGCATGATATGATTTGCTATTTCATATGCCAATTTGAAAATTTTAAGTGCTTGTTTTAGTACTTGTATGGTGAAACAGGTTGCCTTGACGAACATGTTCCTGTAGCATTGACAGAATTTGCAGGTTACCTTGACTAACAGGTTCCTGTAGCATTGACAGTATTTGCAGGTTACCTTGACTAACAGGTTCCTGTAGCTTTGATAGTATTCACGAAGTATGAGTATTGTTAGGTCCAAATGTGTTGTAGAGGGGGGGTGAATACAACTTTTCGATTATGAGAAGCAATAAATACGATGCAAGAAATGAACACGCAGATTCAAGGAATATATTTCTTTATATATAACTTGAAAAGGTTGCTACAACATTCATTACAAAGTATAACAGAAGTTCAGAGAGAAGTGAATGATTCTAAGCTCTGTGAATATACTCTCTCTCTTTTTCTTGTGTTTTCTCAATATTGCTCACTAACTAAAACATTACACAAGTGCTTCTATTTATACTACATGTAATCTATGTCCTGTAGTCTTCAAAGACTAAGATGTACGTGGCCCAATGATGTCCACATAAATCTTGCCTTATCTTGAAAGCTTGGAAATCTGCCAATCAGAAGATGCCATGTGTCATGTTGAAGCTGCACTCTAAGTAGAACTTCTACTTGAGAATTTCTACTTAGCCATCTCGAAATTTCTAAGTCGAACTTCTACTTAGAAATATTCTACTTGGCCATCCAGAACATTTAGTACTTAGAAAATATTCTGGTCTTCAACTTGAAACTTCAATGCACATCTTGAGCTTGTGATATCTTCATGTCTTCTTTATTCTTCAGCAAGCTCTTGAACATGGATCTTTATTACTGACATAAACTTGCTATCAATGTCCTGACACTTGATGCACTGGTCTGGTTCATAAGTGACTAGTCTTGATAGTGTTTCTGCTTCTTGAATAAATTACCATATTCACTTAGTAACTTGGCTTTCCAATATTCGCTTTCCTTCTTGTTCACTTGAAATCAACTGGTCTTGTTGATACTGATAGTTATGATCTTGATTCTCGAATTCTCAAATCACTGAGGCATGAACAACTTTGACTTGAACTTCTCTCAATGATTTCTTCTTGGCTTGATCATAGTTAACATGTTCAATTGTATCAATTACCTTGTCTTCATATAGTGTTGATTTCTTGTGACTTCTTGTTCTTGATTGTCTTCTGGTTAAGTATCTTTTCTTTTAATTGAGTTACATTAGTTATAGTGTTACAAGTTTATACACTCTGCCTTTCAATCTCCCCCAATTTGATTGTCTAACAATGACATTCAAATTAATGAAGGATAACTCAACTAAACAATGAGACGAGAAAAGATAATTAACATTACATTCTTGAAAAATATACAATTGAAAAGTACTTGAAAACAATACAAAGAACTTAAACTAGAAACAGAATTCGAACCTCGAATTAAAGATCATTTGAATGATTCCTATCACCTGGATTATTTCATATCTTTTAGTCAAACTTGTATCACCTTATTGGATTCACTCTAAGGTGAATTTTCCTCAAGTGAGTTAAAGCAACCGAAAGACATGAAGTTTTTCCAACTTCAAGTTCACACCACTCTGACCTTTAACCCTAATTCCGTTTCCTTTTCCTAGCTTCAGCAGCTTGGTCTTTTTCTTCTTTCTGCCTTCTACGCTTCTCCTCCTGCTGCTTTTGTTTCTTATATACTGGATCATGAAGTTGCGTCCACCTAGTATTCAACAAACTTACTGCTTCCATTTCTAGAGGGTTCCTGGGTTCTGGGTAAGGATGTTTGAAAAGCCTTCTGAGTTTGTCCACCTCCTGAGTAGTCCTGATCTCTGGAATTTCCTCAAATTTCTTCATTATAAGCCGAGGTTTCCTATGAGTTTTATCAGCTTTAAACTGACAATAGATCATTTTGGGATAGCCCTTGACACGGTTAGTATTGTGGACACTAGCCGCATCTCGCTCCAATCGCTTCTTTTCCACTACTACATCAGACAGGTAACTCACGAGTCTCTGCTTTTCTGTCACATACTTAACTTCCACATCTTCCCATTTGAACACATATAACACTTTCTCCAGAAATGCAGCATCTTGAGTCTGCAGCAGCCATTGTTTAGTCATATGCAAGAATGTTTGATTCTGGTCTGCATCTATGAATACTAAGGCATCAGCTGTATTATCAACAAAAGAGTGTATCCAGTATACACTGTCTCTTCCTGGAACACCAACTGCCTCCCTTATCTCTCCTTGTTCCAGTTCTCCAGTAGGAAGATTCAGAGCTTCATCTACATTCTTCATTGCTTGAAGAATATTCCAATTCCTCTCTATCAGCTCTGGTTCAATCTTCACATTATCAAGAGGGTTTGGAGCAATGACATCACACTTCCACACCTCATTGCTCTTCTTGAGTATGACGCTTTCAATGATCTTCACTGATTTATCTTTAAGCTCAGAAGCGAATCCCTTACTCATCATTTGCCTACAGACGGCCTTAAGAGATTCCACTGAAAGTTCCATTAAGTCCTTTTCCTTCAGGCTCACCCTCTTCAATTTACTGTCAACCACCATCCGGACAACATTTGGATATGCTGAGAATTCTGGACCCTTGTCCTCTGCTAGCCGCATTAACTGATCCCTATACAGAATGCTTAGATTCTCAGAATGAGAGTATTGAATTTTTGTTGCTAGCAAGAACAACTCTGATGCAGATCTTCTCGTCATGAATTGATCATCCACATACATGAAAGACATTGGGACTCCTTCTGTGAAAGACAAAATAACCTACCACTCCTTTTGCGTTGAATTGTATCCAACCCTAACTTTAGAAATTAATCTCTTTAAAGCACTTATGTAGTCAGCAGCCATTGGATTCTGCAAATTTAGGTTATAGAACAGATCATCTGCCTCCTTGTTATGATCTCCTTTTGTACAGGGTCCCATCATTATCTTTCTTGCGTCATCCCACTTCTGCCCTAACCTTCTATTGTCCAGATCAATCTGAGGATCAGCTAGCCTTGCAAGCTCATAATCGTACTGCTTCCCTTGTAGCTCCGCTTTCTTTTCCTGAAACGCAGCACGATCTTGCATTGCCTTCATTTTAAAGAACTCAGCTTGTTCCAAGGCTAACCGTTGAGATTTAAGGGTTTCCTCATCAACAGTAATTTCTTCAGGCCTTCCGACAGACATCCCAGCACCTCCACCTTGATCTTTCAATTATCTCTTTATAGCATGTTTCAAAGGTGCGTCTTCCATATCGGAATCTGAGTCAAGTACCACCTGTACTTTTTCTTGATAACTCAGGTCAACGAATGGCTCATCTTGCTCAATCGCTATGGCCTTACCCTTTTTCCTTCTCAGAGCCTCTTCATCAATAGACGGCTCAATTTCTATTTCTTTTACAAGATCAGCTTGTTCTGGAATTTCTTCGATTTGAACTCCCTGCTGTCTCGTCTCCTTTATACTCTCCCCCTTAGGTGAGTTATCCTGAACTCCACCCTGGTCTCCAGATCCACCAGCTACGTAAGAATCTTCAAAACCAGAACCATAGGGTCCTGCTCCACTAGCACCACCTGTACCAGCATCGGGGGGAGGTTGTTGCGGCGCGAAACACTCTGGGGGCACAAAACTTCTGATTGCGAACATAACTCTACTGATCTCCACAGCCAGAGTATCCATTGTAAGCTCCATTGCTCCCATCCTGTCATTCAGAGTATTTCCCAAGACACCAGCAGCATGGCCCAAGTCATTTACCTTGTTTGTCAAATCATTAAAAGTTGTAGCTTGACTTGCCATTCGTGCTGCGTAGTCGTCAAGAGCCCTTTGATTGTTTCCAACGTTCATCCCTAACTGCCCCATTGACTGCCCAAACTGCTTCATTTGATTTTCCATAGAAGACATACGAGTTTCAAGATTTTCAGTAGTAAGGGACGGTGTTTGGTTTAGGTGACCTCGCTCTAATTCTCGTTCTGTTGGTATTTGGCGCTCGGTTTCGGGCCTTAAAAATGAAGGTCCCTCTCTCCCTAACCTCTCACACACACTCCCTGTCTCACGCTCGTGTATGTCTTCAATAATTGATCCAAAATATGAAGCAGTACCTGCAGAAACTGGATAAACAATATAATTTGCAGTTATGGGATCAATTGCTGTTTGTTCCTGAGTTGGAATCTCAGGCTGAGAGGCTACAAAGTGTTCGTGTACGACATCAGAACCGATCCTCTTTGTAGCATCAGTACGTACCGGTGAAGGTACGGCTGAAGCTTTTAAAGCTTCATGTCCTCTTGAAGCAACAGTATCTTCAAAAGGTACATAATCATCATCAAAATCCCTATGTGCAGATTGTTCAAGGGGTGAACCACTCTCGTGAGGTGGAGTGGTTGCGTGTGACACTCTAGGGTTTGACTGAGGTTTAGAAGTAGCAGCATGAGAAATTTTGGCTTTCTTGCGAATAAGAGGCTGCTCTTCGGGTTCACTCTCCTCATCATATCCTACATTTTCATGTACTGGCTGTTTGGATTCCGGTGACATGGGTGGTAAGGAATTAGAAATATAGCTCTCACCCTGGGATAGATCCTGCGGGCTAGCAGTCTCTTGGGTCTGGGAATCAGAAACATAGGAAGAGGAATGAGTAGAATGTAGAGAGAGATTACCTGATTCATTACCTTGTTCGTCATCGCTTTGCTCATCAGGAATCTCTTCAAATGCCTCAGCATGAGCAGACCGATTCTGAGCATGTGATGAAACTTGCGAGAATTCCATCAAAGTGGTAACTCCCTCATCATATGTAAGCCACTGTTGTAAGGTATCAGGAATAGACATCGGTTTTCCATGATGTTTATTCTGATTTTCAACTGTTGAAAGTGACTTAGTGCCCATCCCTAGTGGTGCAGATGTTTGACTTCTGGCAAAACTCTGTCTAACTGCAAGAGCATCCTTCGGTATTAAATGATTAATCAGCATCTGTAAGAACCGAGGAAACCAGCAGACAACATCTGTGGTGTTGAGGTCTCTGCTTGCAGGAGATCCCATCACAGCCACTATCTCAGAGAGAACTATTCGTCCATAATTTATATCCAGCTCTCTTGCTAGGGCAATTCCAAGGTTTTGCATGGGAATGGAAATTTGATGGAAATCGCTTTCTCGTGCCCGAAAACATCTTGTGATGGCCTCGAAAAAGTAATTCCATTCCACATGAAAGAATTGTTTTTGGATGTTTCCAGTGATCCGGCCAGTCGGAGGATAACATCCTATTTCTTCAAAGAATCTGAGGCGTTCTGCAGCTGTAGGTTCTGGATCATAAGCATCTTTAATGGGGAATCCCAGAACCTTGTTGACAATTTGTTCAGTCACCTCATATTCCTGACCCGCTAAGGTAAACCTGAAACCAAAGGGGGTTGATTTGCTCCCAAAAGAAACCGCACTAGTCCATAATTGCTGTAAAGCATCATGTACTAGTGTAGGTTTAGCAGTAAAAGCATCGCTAGCTTTGGAATACAAATTTAGAAATCGTATCCAAGACTTAAAGCGCGGGAGTTGATCACCAATTTCCGTAGAAATATTATAAAAATTGTTTTTGGCAAGTGAAAATTGGTGAGCCATTTTAATTAAAAGTTTTTCTTTAAAAGATGTGAAAATTAATTTTAATTTCTGAAAAACAATTAATTTTAGAATTAACCGTTATATCCCTTTTAATTTATCAAGAACAACAAAAGTCCCTTTTTGAGAAATTAAACTACGGGCTCCAATAAACAGTCAATGGAAGGCAAATTTCAAACCAATACTTAAATCTGCTTTAACAGTGAAGTGCTTGTGTGTGAAATCGTGTTTGTACAGATCTGTGAACTTTTGTGTGTATATACGTGTGTATATATCTCAAAAAAAGATGAACCGTTACACAAACACACAAGAACAGAGATTAATGATAACACACAGATGATAGCAGTCTAAAATTGGGCATTAATTCGTGGTCTGTATGAGATTAGTCACAAAAATCACGAATCAGTGGTTGTAACTATGAAATCGCCTGTATGTATATGGTGCGGCTGTAAAACTGAATTAGGTAAAAGTAAAAGAATAGATCGAGTTAGAGATGTATATATAGACATTAATGTGAAATGACTAAAGTGTCCCTGTTAAAAAGTATGAAAACTCTAAGTACATACAGGGAGAACTCTATCTCGAAGTCTAAGTCGAAGTCTATCTCGAAGTCTATCTCGAACTTTTTTAAGTCGAACTTCGAGATAGAGTTCGAGATAGATGTTAACTCGAAAAACTTACCATTTAACTATTAAAGACCATGTAAACAGCACAAACCACCAACATTACTAGGGAAACCTATCTCGAAATTTAAGTAGAAATTCGAGATAGACTTCGAGTTAGGAGTTAACTCGAAAAATCCCTTTAAGACCAACTGAGAGCTCTATCTCGAACATCAAGTCGAAATTCGAGTTGAGTTTCGAGATAGAGTCTAACTCGAAATTATTAAATAATTCGAAGTTATTCTCTCAGATTAATTCAAACAATATCCCCTGTAAAATAGACATTATATGGAATATTTTGAATAAGGAAATAGGCACACTGGTAACTCAAATTCGAACCCTAAGTCGGATTTCGAGATAAATTTCGAGATAGAGGCTAACTCGAAATTCTTCCCAGACTTAGAATTTCAAAACTTCACTCTGGAAGCTCAAATCGAAATTCAAGTCGAATTTCTAGATGAGTTTCGAGATAGAAACTAACTCGAAATTTTGAAGATACTTAGAATAATTTGACAATTTTTTCTTTGAAAAACTCAACAATTAATTTTGTCAAATTAATATAAATATCAATTCAAGGATTTTAATATATGACATAATTAAAACATTCCTTGATAATTCTAAGGCCTCTAATTACATGAAAAACACAGGTAAATTCATCTAAAAATCATGCAAAATTTAGAATATTATGAATTTAACTCCCCCTATGATCATGCAATCTAACAAGCATAAATTCAAAGATTTGTGCTATAAAAGACACTTAAAACACACTGAATTCATGCAAAATCACACTATATGCACCCTATAATAATCATTAATTAGGCATTTTAAAGTCTAAGCACATAATGATTAAGTAGCTTGCATATACAATCATAAACATGGATTTTACAGATAGAAGGCTTTACTAACTTGTGTTAAGCATTCCCAATTCACCAACCAACCTATTGAATGTTACTTCATCAAGAGGTTTGGTGAATATATCTGCAATTTGTTGCATTGTGGGCACGAAATGTAGCTCCACAGTCCCCTCCTCGACATGTTCTCTTATGAAGTGATACCTGATGTCGATGTGCTTGGTTCTTGAGTGATCTACAGGATTGTTGGTTATGGCAATGGCACTTGTGTTGTCACACATAATTGGAATTTTCTTGTGCTCCATGCCATAATCCTTCAATTGGTTCCTCATCCACAGTATTTGAGCTACACATCTTCCAGCAGCAATGTACTCAGCTTCAGCAGTAGAAGTAGATACTGTATGTTGCTTTTTACTTTGCCAGGACACCAATCTTCTGCCAAGAAATTGACAAGCACCAGATGTGCTTTTCCTATCAATCCTGCAACCTGCATAGTCTGAATCCGTATAGCCAATTAGATTAAAACCTGTATCTCTTGGGTACCAAATTCCTAGATTTGGTGTGCCCTTGAGATACCTAAAAATTCTTTTGACGGCTATGAGATGTGATTCTCTAGGATCCGCTTGGAATCTTGCACATAAACAAGTCGCGAACATTATATCGGGTCTACTTGCAGTTAAATAGAGAAGTGAGCCAATCATACCTCGATAGCTTGTGATGTCAACTGATTTACCTGATTTGTCTTCATCAAGCTTCGTGGCTGTTGCCATGGGAGTCTTAGCTGCTGATGCATCTTCTAGATTATACTTCTTGAGTAAATCTCTGACGTACTTGGATTGACAGATAAAGATACCATCTTTTCTCTGACTGATCTGTAATCCAAGGAAGAAAGACAGCTCTCCCATCATGCTCATCTCGTATTTGTCTTGCATTAGCTTAGCAAATTTCTCGCACAAGCGCTCATTAGATGACCCGAAGATAATATCGTCCACATAGACTTGAACAAGTATTAAGTCATTTTTCACATTCTTATAGAACAATGTTTTGTCAATTACTCCCCTGGTAAAACCACTTTCAATTAAGAATACGGATAGGGTTTCATACCAACATCTTGGGGATTGCCTGAGGCCATAGACAGATTTGAAGAGAAGATACACAAAATCTACAAGTTCTGGATCAATGAAGCCAGGCGGCTGTTCCAGATACACTTCTTCTTCTAACTCTCCGTTCAGGAAGGCACTTTTCACATCCATCTGGAAAACCTTGAAGTTCTTATGTGCTGCAAATGCCAAAAACATCCTGACTTCCTCAAGTCTTGCAACCGGTGCATAGGTCTCATCATAATCAATTCCTTCTCGCTGAGAATAACCTTTTGCAACCAAACGAGCCTTGTTTCGTGTTACAAGTCCGTTTTCATCCATTTTATTTCTGAATACCCACCTTGCTCCAATTACTGATTTGTTCTTTGGTCGGGGTACCAGTTTCCAAACTTTCTGCCTTTCAAACTGATTGAGTTCCTCTTGCATGGCAATCACCCAATCAGCATCACCAAGAGCTTCTTCTATTTCTTTAGGTTCAAGCTTGGATAAGAACCCAGAATATAAGCAAATATTAGCCAGGTCAGCTCTTGCATTTCTTCTAGTAGACACACCAGCATCTGGATCACCAATAATTAATTCAAACGGATGGTCTCTATTCCATACTCGTTCTCTTGGAAATTGTCTTGATGATTCAGCATGACTTTCTGAGTTGTGGTGCTGACTACTTTGATTACTTTCACTAACTCCCCCTGAGTTAGTACCAGCTCCTACAGAACTAGAGTCAACTCGACTCGAGCCTTGAACAGTAGTTCTTGAGCTGCTATTTACTCCCCCTGAGTTGTTGCCGGTTCGTACTGAAGAAGTCTCTCCTGATCTTGTAGAATTAGCTTGTTCACTAGACTCAGGTTCTTCACGTACACTTGGAACATTTAATGGGACAACCAACTCAGGTTCATCTTCAAGTTCTTCTAAGTCCAGATTCTGAAATTTTAGGGACTCAGGTTCACTAGAATCTCTTGAAATTGATGAGAGTTTGGTATCGTCGAATCTGACGTTGTAGCTTTCAGTCACTTTTCGATCATTTACTAAGAACACCCTATAAGCTGCTACCACATCTGTGGAGTAACCAACAAAGATTCTTTCACGAGCTTTTGCTGCAAACTTGCCTAGATTTTCATCATCTATAAGTACATAGCATTTTGCTCCGAAGACATGAAAGTATTTGATTGTTGGTCTTCTGCCGTTCATTAGCTCACATGGTGTCTTTTCTTTATCTTTTATAATCAAGGATCGATTTTGAGTGTAACACACGGTACTCACTGCTTCTGCCCAGAAATACAGAGGAAGTTTCGAATCACACAACAAAGTTCTTGCTGCTTCAACCAATGTTCTATTCTTCCTTTCAACTACTCCATTTTGTTGTGGAGTTCTCGGGGCTGAGTACTGACGACGTATTCCCTTAGATACACAGAAGTCATTTAGCACTGCGTTTTTAAATTCAGTGCCATTGTCTGATCTAATCGTCTTCACAGTAAGTGTTGAAACATTCTCAATTTGAGTGATGTGATCAATGATTAGGAAAGGTACTTCGTCTTTCGTCATTGCGAACAATACCCATGTATACTTGGAGAAGTCATCCACGATTACCAATGCATATCTTTTCCTAGACAAAGATAGGACATTCACTGGGCCAAACAAATCCATATGAAGAAGTTGCAGAGGCTCAGTGATACTAGAAATTTCTTTGCTTTTATGCGATGCTCGTTTCGACTTTCCCATTTCACAGGCTTCACAGAGTCCTTTCGGGGCGAACTCCATTTGAGGTAGATCTCTCACCAATTCTCGCCTCGCGAGAGCATTCATCGTTTTGAAGTTTAAGTGAGATAATTTTTTGTGCCATAACCAGCTTTCATCATCCGAAGCTTTGCTGTAGAAACAGGTGACTTCATTCTGATTTGCTGAATCCATGTCTGCAACAAAAAGATCTGCCTTTCGAACTCCTCTCAAAGCCAGTGAACCTTCCTTGATGTGAGTGATTGATACACCTTTCTTGTTGAAGACAATTTCGTAACCTTTGTCACAGAATTGACTGATACTCAACAAATTATGCTTTAATCCCTCAACATAGGAAATATCTTCAATGATGACATTGCCAGTTTTCAGTTTGCCATATCCCTTTGTCACACCTATGCTGTCATCTCCAAAGGTAACATAAGGGCCAGCTTTCATAACCAACTCTGTAAGCAGGGACTTGTTTCCAGTCATATGCCTCGATGCTCCACTGTCTAGCACCCATATAACTTTATTTCTTTTCTGCTTAATGCCCTGCAATGACAGATTGATTAGACTTTCTTCGGAACCCAACTTTGATTGGGCCCGGCTTTTCGATAAGATTTAGAATCAACAGATTTAACAACAGGAGATGCACTTTTCTTAACATTACTAGAGCTTTCGACTTTCTCCTTTCCTTTCTCAGACTTGACATATTTATCAGTCCTAGGAGAAGGTTTGTCACTCCTAACTTTAGGAGGACTGGCAGTCTTAGCTCTCACATGCTTTTTCTTGATGTTTGAACTAGCAGCAGTATTTGAGCATGACTGGCTAGATGCATTCATTAAATTCACAAAAGTTTGCATGACGTTAAAAGTGCATGGCATACAATTAGGTTGACCACACTGTGCATGATTCGGATGCAGATTATTCATTGTGTGTGTGACAGGCATGGCATGTGCAGCAGGAACATTTATGTTAGCTTTACATGCATAAGAAAGATGTTCAGTAGATTTGCAGTGATAACATGCTTTCTTTATTCGTTCAGCCTTAACCTCTTTTATGCCTTTCTTCCCTTGTTGTTTAACAGCCTTAGCTCCTATTCCTAGTCTAGATTCATCACTAGGGAAATTGATTTTAACTTGTTTAATAGGAGTTATAGGTTGTGCTTTCTGACGATCTTCCATCTCAATCTCATATCTAGCTATCAATTCAGTCTCTTCTTCTTCTATTCTAGGAACAAGGTGTTTGTAGATGGGTTTGACAGAAGATTTAAAAATGCTAGGAATATCATTTTTAAGGTCACTGGAAGTAGTGTCAATAGGTCTCTTCCCTTCTTTCTTAGAAAGGTTAGAATAATCAAGTCCTACACCTACTCCAGTTATCTTCTTAAATACGTCATTATCTACATACACTTTACTAGCAGCTAGTTTGTAAGCTTCGCATTTAGTTTCTAACTCAGCTAGTTTGTTCCTTAAACATGATTCTATTTCTGCCTTAAGGACGAGCTTGTGTTCCAAAGATTTAATAAAATCTCTTAGAGAAGTATCTACAGTGCAAGCAGCCTCTAACTCTTCCACTTTTGCCTCAAGCATTCTGCTTTTGGCGACAAGTGTTTTCTGTTCCTTTTGAGAAGTGTCTAGGCTTTTGCACAACATGTAGATCTCTTCGCTAAGAGCCCCGTTCTGTTCCTTATAATCATCAATAGACATTTCTACTTTAAGGGTTAGAACTGGTACCTCTGGTTCCTCTGATGTCTCAGCCATGAGCGCAAAGTTTGCTACATGAGTAACATCTTCCTCATCTGAATCATCCCAAGCTCTTCCTTCTGTTACTACTAAAGCTCTTTTACCATGTTTTTCTTTCACCAGCGATTCATACTTGCTTTTGAGGGCTTCAAATGTCTCTTTTGGATAAGTCTGTTTAGGCTTTTTGCAGTCCGAGGCAAAATGTCCAGGTTCACCACAATTATAGCAATTGAACTTCATTTTGAAATCCAACGGAGATTTGTAGCTGGTACTCTTGCCTTTGCTTTTGTAGCCTGATGAACTACCACCACCCTTAGCAGCCCGATAGTAAGATGAAGAATTTCTCTGTGGTCGGTTGCTCTTTCTGAATCTCATATTGCTGAACTTCCTTGCCATGTATGCCACGACACTATCGTCCATGTTGTCCATCTCTTCTTGGGTGAAGTAGTCATCATCACTGTTAGATGCGCACTCGTCATCATTATCAACTTGATGTGGTGCAAGTGATGATTTAGGCTTTGCTGCAACCATTGCCTTCTTAGACTCTTCCTCATCAGCAACTAATCCTGATGCAGTTTCTTTTCCTTTTGAATCATTGTCCCATGCTTGATCTTGAAGTGTTTCCAGCTCATAGGTCTTCAGAATTCCATAATATTCTTCCAGAGAAGTTGTATGCAAATCTCTGGTTTCTCTGATTGCGTAGACCCTATGTTCAATGCTCTTTGGCTGGTTCCTCAGATATCTCGTATTGGTCTCAACCATGGGGAGAGTAACACCTCTCAGATTCAAATCTAATACCAACTGACTGAATCTTAGATAGACGTCTGTTATGCCTTCTCCTTTTCTTATTCTTAAGGTGTCATACTCCATCTTGAGTATAAGTGTCTTGTTGCTTCTAACCTCTGCAGATCCTTCCATGACAACTTCTATCTTGTCCCAAATCTTCTTTGCTGTATTCAAACCTTTGACTATGTTGAACATTTCATGATCGAGAGATTCCATCAAGGTTTGTCTTACAGAAGTATCATAAGCTATTTGCTCCTTGTCAGCATCCGTAAAGTCCGCTGCCTTTTTAGGCTCAGACCGAGCAGGTATAACCTCCTCTCCTTCCGTACGCTCAGGAATAGCTTTCATTGGAACAAATTTACCCTTTTCAAGGACTTCCAGATACTCAGGGTTAATAGTCTCTAAGTAGAGTCTCATTCTGAAAACCCATTCTTCATAGTGATCTCGGTTGAACATTGGGATCTTGAAAGAATTTTTAGGAGCCATTTCAAATCTTGTCACTAAAAATTTCTAAGTACCCAAGACTAGGCTATGTAGAATATCTATGTAGAACTTCTGCCAAGTCGAAATTTCTCTAAGTAGAAATTTTGCTCAAGTCGAAATTTCTCTAAGTAGAAATTGTCCAAGTCGAAATTCACCAAGTAGAAATTGTCCAAGTCGAAATTCTATGTAGAAAATCTCAAGTAGAAATTCTATGTAGAACTTTTTGTCCTTAGAATAATTTTCTGCAGATTACTTTTAATATTGAATAAACAATATTATCACTTTAACACCCTTTTTGACTTTTGATTACTTTACACAGCGAAAGTGACTAACCCACTTGCTAAGCACTGAGTACACTTTCTTTTGCTTTCGGCCAAGGAATAATAATCAAATCAAAAGTACAAAAACACCTTTTTGACTATCTTATTTATTTGAAAAAGGAGATCAAAAAGTTGTTGGGTTATCTTCTTTGATAAGAACAGATGATGAACACTCAAGAACACCAAATATCAATGAACCCAGATTAATTCACAAAAATTAATTAAAATACACCCAAGCCAAATAATCACACCTGGAGTATTTAAATAATTTTTCCCTGATGAGTTTTCACTGGAAACGAATTAAAGCACACTTTTCGAAAAAATGAAAAGTAGATCTAGAAAATGAAAACTCACGATTCTTCTACCAAACACAAGGATCTATGTTTTGTATGTTAAACATCCGCTCTGATACCAATTGTTAGGTCCAAATGTGTTGTAGAGGGGGGGTGAATACAACTTTTCGATTATGAGAAGCAATAAATACGATGCAAGAAATGAACACGCAGATTCAAGGAATATATTTCTTTATATATAACTTGAAAAGGTTGCTACAACATTCATTACAAAGTATAACAGAAGTTCAGAGAGAAGTGAATGATTCTAAGCTCTGTGAATATACTCTCTCTCTTTTTCTTGTGTTTTCTCAATATTGCTCACTAACTAAAACATTACACAAGTGCTTCTATTTATACTACATGTAATCTATGTCCTGTAGTCTTCAAAGACTAAGATGTACGTGGCCCAATGATGTCCACATAAATCTTGCCTTATCTTGAAAGCTTGGAAATCTGCCAATCAGAAGATGCCATGTGTCATGTTGAAGCTGCACTCTAAGTAGAACTTCTACTTGAGAATTTCTACTTAGCCATCTCGAAATTTCTAAGTCGAACTTCTACTTAGAAATATTCTACTTGGCCATCCAGAACATTTAGTACTTAGAAAATATTCTGGTCTTCAACTTGAAACTTCAATGCACATCTTGAGCTTGTGATATCTTCATGTCTTCTTTATTCTTCAGCAAGCTCTTGAACATGGATCTTTATTACTGACATAAACTTGCTATCAATGTCCTGACACTTGATGCACTGGTCTGGTTCATAAGTGACTAGTCTTGATAGTGTTTCTGCTTCTTGAATAAATTACCATATTCACTTAGTAACTTGGCTTTCCAATATTCGCTTTCCTTCTTGTTCACTTGAAATCAATTGGTCTTGTTGATACTGATAGTTATGATCTTGATTCTCGAATTCTCAAATCACTGAGGCATGAACAACTTTGACTTGAACTTCTCTCAATGATTTCTTCTTGGCTTGATCATAGTTAACATGTTCAATTGTATCAATTACCTTGTCTTCATATAGTGTTGATTTCTTGTGACTTCTTGTTCTTGATTGTCTTCTGGTTAAGTATCTTTTCTTTTAATTGAGTTACATTAGTTATAGTGTTACAAGTTTATACACTCTGCCTTTCAAGTATGATTTGACAGAATGCAGACAGAATGTGCAGACTGCGATTGATTGATCAGAATTAGCTTACAGACAGATTGTATTGAGAATTGAATTAAGCCTCAGGCAGCTTCCTGAGCAAGAGTTAAGTCTCAGGCAGCTTCCTGAGCAAGTATTAAGCCTCGGGCAGCTTCCCGAGCAAGCATTGAATTAAGCCTCAGGCAGCTTCCTGAGCAAGAGTTAAGTCTCAGGCAGCTTCCTGAGCAAGTATTAAGCCTCAGACAGCTTCCCGGGCAAGCATTGAATTAAGTCTCGGGTAGCTTCCCGAGCAAGTCTTGAGAATTAAGTCTCAGGTAGCTTCCTGAGCACGAGCAAAGCCTCAGGTAGCTTCCTGAGCAGATTTGATTGAAAAGCCTCAGCTGACTGAGCACGACATTGTTGCCAAAAGCCTCAAATTTCTTGAGCACATGATTGAAAAGTCCTGACAAAAGGCACCTAAAGTCCTGACGAAAGTCACCTAAAGTCCTGACAAAAGGCAACTAAAGTCCTGATAAAAGGCACCTTAAAGGAACCTGTATGGAGCCGAGACTGGCATACAGGAACCTGAAGCTATATGTTTCACCCCTCCGTGGAGCCGCCACTGGCACGAGAGGAAGTGGGAACTTGTGTGGAGCCTAGACCGGCACACTTGTTCTTAAAGAGAAGCCTAATAAGCTCTCCCTCATGTGGAACCGCCTCTGGCGCATGGGAAGAAGGAATAAGTTCCTTAGCATTTACCTTCATAAGATGTCTAGCCTGACACATGAAGAAGAGGAATCTATGTGGACTCCCAGAACGGCGCACAGGTTCCTAGAATTGCCTCGAGGCAAAAAAGGAACCAACATGCCTCGAGGCATGTTGGGACCTAGAGTTTAGGATTGGGAACCAAGCAGGTGACCTTTCCAAGAGAAAAAAGGAACCAACATGCCTCGAGGCATGTTGGGACCTAGAGTTTAGGATTGGGAACCAAGCAGGTGACCTTTCCAAGAGTTGACCCGAATTGAACAAGAGAAATTTTACTAATATTAACTAGTTTATGTTTATGTTTATTGTTTGCTTTGCAGGATTAGTAGTCATCAACAGCTATTCACAAGGAACCTGGTCTAGTTATTCAGCAATGAAAAGTTAAGAAGTTATCAAGAAAGATTATGGTTTTGGAAATAATACTCGAAGTATGAAGACAAGAGGTTCTAAGTTTACAAAGGTTTGAAAGTTCCAAGTAGAGCGAGCAGCCGAGGTTTCTGGGAAGCTATTTAGATGGTTCAAGAGGTTCCAGGGTTATTTCATCCTACGAATAATGGAGGTTCCTAGGGTTATAAGCAAGCTGCCAACGTATTCTATGAAAGCATTGGATGAGAGATCAGTTCATACAAGTCAGTTCGGAAGAAGAAAGAAGTATTGCTTGAACAATTAGAGAGTATTTATCATGAGTTCGCAGTCTGATGATAATGATCTACAAGAAGACGGCTTCAGAAAAGTTTTCAGGTTAGTTTTCAGCACAATTCTTTGATTTTTGATTTGAGGATTTAATTTGGAATTTGCATACAGAAGCGTAGTGTATCCTGTTTCTTACGTCGAGTTAGCTCATGTAAGCTTGGATGCACGATGTGAAAATTATGCATTTTCCCAAAAGGAGTAAATAAAGGTTGAACCTCTTGATTGGAAGCTGTTGAGGTGCCACTCGCTTTTCAAGACTTCTAGATATACAAAAGACATGTAAAGACATTGAAGACAAAGATCACCTAAGAAGATACAAGAGTAAGCAGAAGTATGATAACATCCCGAAACCTCAGAAGTGTCCTTGGAGAGATTTTGCAAAGTTATTAGAAATATGTACAGAGAATGACTAGTAGTTGAAGAGTGAAGATTTGTCAGAAGAATGAGTTTCGAAGAAGAAGAAGAGAACATGTTCCTCACCAAGAAAGAAGCTGATCAATACTATGTTTACCAAAACATTATGTGTCCTGTTTCTTACGCCGAGTTAGCTCATGTAAGCTTGGATACGTGTTGTTGAAGTAATACATTTTAAAAAGAAGTGATTAAGTATTGGACCCCATATCAGAAAGTTTAAAAGGTGCCTCTCGCATTGCATGACTTTAAGGAACCGGGGGGTAGTTGTTGTGCCCAAAATCTCCATGGGCTAGATTTAGGCCCATTACGCTATAGGGTCCAATCCATATGGGCTAGAAGATAGATCCAGTACAAGATATGAGGACCAAACATGATGAAATGAGCACTCGCTGAGTAGACAGTCAAGAAGCTACAAGTATCATGAGGTTCCTGATGAATCGGAAGCTGAGTAGATTATGAATGGACCAGGTTCCTCCCCGCAGAAGAGTTCAAGACAGCCTAGCAGTAGTAGTGAAGACAACAAAAGCATATGGGAACCATAAAGAGGCTCTCCAGACTAATATATTTGTTATTTGTGCTGGTATAGTTTCCTAAAAAGAGGTTCCTGAGATATAGGTTCCTGAGAAACAGGTTCCTGAGCACCAGGTTCCTGAGACATAGGTTCCTGAGCACCAGGTTCCTGAGCGTAGCCAGCCAGAAAGAGACCGAATTATTATTGGAGTGTAATTCTAGGGCGCAGTTGATCCTAGAATGCCTCTAATAGACATGAGAATTGTAGTAGAGTACGAACTCGAGTTCTACTTTACTTAGCCAACCAGTTTGTGGTAAACTCTAAAGGAACTTGAGTCCAACACGAACTAGACAACCGAATACAGCTGGTCAAGCAGAATCAGCTTCGCATTAGAACTACGTGAGCTTGATCCCTATATAAACAAGGGTACGTAGGCACCTTGGGAGGACGGACACAGATCTCGCTAATGGAACCTACGATGATTCTCGTAACCTCTCAAGCTTAGCTCACCCCCACCATCAAATCACACCCAAATCACCAAAAACAACCAATTACATGTGTTACACTTGTAAATTCCAGTGGGCCTCCGAAAATCACGTTGATTACGAAAATCCTCCTTCAACAGAAGGCATATGCACTTGTAACAAATGGCAGACCTTCCATATTCCATGCTCTCATGTGTTAGCTTGTTGTGCCAACCAAAATTTAGACCACAAGAGTTTAGTTAGTGAGTGGTATAGGCTAGATAATGCTAGAAAGGTCTGTGGAAGTGCATTTGAGCCATTACCGAATGAGGATGCATGGCCTTTATTTGATAGATTTCCTTTAGTGGTGCCCGATATTGAGAACATTCCTAAGAAACCGGGGCGAAAAAAGTCAACTAGATATAAGAATGAGATGGACTATCAAGTGTTGGGACGAAAAAAAGGAACATTAATCTTAGCTAACATCTTCTTCATCATTATATCTTTTACCAAAAGCGATTCGAAAGGTAATTAAGTTTGTAATTAAAGTCTCAAAAGTAATTTCTACATTTACAAAAGAAAATCAAAGGAGGATTGTAAGGAGGACGAGTAACCACAATGATTTATATCATGCATTATTCTTACTCTCTTAGAGTTCAATGATTTAGATCCTTGCTCAGCAAAACCAAGATCTTTTAAAACATTCTCTATAATTAAGGAACATTTTGGAATCCATTTCTTAGCGTTATATAGAATTGGAGGCCTCTATTTGCAAGACCTAGATCAGATCCAAAGGGAAACTGGTAATGGTCTGTAATTAATTTCATAGTAAACCCCATTGATAAAAGGGGCAACGCTTGTAGTAAAACCAAAACATTCACATGTTAAGGTTCAGAGTTACATTTTCTACAAGCCTGCAACGGAGTAAAAACCTGCTTAACATTGAAGATTTTATCCACGTAATGTGTTACTGGACAGAATATTGAGCAGAACAGTTAGGAGCTCTAAGGAATAGTTTTCGCCATCATAGAAGAGTGTTTGCTGTAATACCCCTTTAATATTAGGCCATGAACTCATGATCAAGACAAGCTTCATTCATGTGATCAAAAACTAATGCAACTAAACATATTAGCTTCAGTAAGTTACCGGTGAGTTCTTTATATCAGAGAAGGTTTTAAATTTATAGTTGTGATTGTAAGTGCAGGTCATTTAGGCATAACACCCCCCCCCCCCGAACCTTTAAGAATCAAAACACTATTGAAATTCATGTAGAACCAGACCCCTATTAAACTTGACGATCAATTAACTTTCGGTTGTGTTCTTTGTTGTCGTTTTCTCCATAATATTCTGGTTAGAATGTAGTTGTGTCCAATCACTTGTGAGTCGTGATCATATCGTTTGGATGTTGACTATGGCCAAAAAAGTGGAAAGAATCTACTTTATATAGTAATCGTACGAATTAGTTAAGTATTTCCTGCACCTACCAGGTAGTTAGAACCCTTTACACACCCCCTCAGAAATGTGTGATTGTTGACACTCAAGCACATGGATCAAAACAAGAGGATAAGTGCTTTGATAGGAGGCATTCTAAACTACTGCACAAAACAAAATAATCTACTTTTCAGAACCTTCTAAAAACATTAATTTACTTGTAAATAATGACATCAACGGAAATCACACCAGAATTATATTCAGATTACACTATACATTAAATATTTCAAACATATAACACCAGTACTGATTGTATGATAAGACCCTTAAAGATGCACGTGATACTTAATTAATCGTTTGTGGTACAAGACAAAAATCATGCTTCTTGTTCATTGTTAGACCAGGCAGCGCGCGTCTACCAACAGGCAATTCCCAATTAAACGAGTAGAGAAGATTAGCTAGCACTAGCTCCGTCGTAGCCACTACCATTGAAATTCCTGGACATATTCTCTGGCCTGCTCCGAAAGTATTAGCTCAAAATCCTGTCCTTTAAAATCAATGCATCTATCTATGAATCTTTCAGGTAAAAACGCATCAGGATTTTCCCAAGATTCAGTGTAACGCCCCCAAATCCGGGGTCAGGGATTTGGTCGTCACGCGGAAATCCTTAATAACAAATCGCCTGATTAACCACATTAAACCATCTGTAGTCATTAATAATTGAGTTACAACATTTGAGACCCCAACCACCAAGCATCTTTTAGGTTATAGGGCTAGAAACAAGAATCAACTCCTTACTACTAGTATAACTTCGTTGAGAAGTACACCAGCAACTAGTACTATATCATGCAAAGTAACATATATATTACACATCAATATACTTACATATAACTTACTCCAGCTATAAACTTTCTAGATCATATCGTCTTCATAAGGGCACGCTGCCCGCTTCATCTAAGCCATGCAGATAACCTCGTCCGGCTACCTTCCACTGAAAAGTTAATATTTGAAAACAAGCAAGTATGAGCGAAAGAATTGCTCAGCAAGTTATTACAAGAGTTTAACAAAATATCCCATCATGTGCATGGGTTTCCAACATTCAACTGATACTTAATATCATCTTTGAAACATTTATAACCACGAAATTCTATAGGGAATGTATAATGTTTGAAAATAATATCAACTGAACAATGTACCAATATAATATAAAAGGTGTCATTACAAGGTAATTAAATAGCCACATCTTGTTTGCGCAGTAATACACCAACATAAACTTGCTGGTTATTCAATATGGAATCACTTACTTATTGATAATATAATATCAATTCTCTTCTATAACCAGATAATAATCAATACATCATCTTAGTATAACATTTAAAATCAAGCTCTCAATATAATCTTTCCATTTCCTTTTATACAACAACTGTATGTAAAAGTAATATAAAATCAGTTTCTCTTCTTACTGTAAAATAATTCCATCATTTCATACCATTTTCCTTTTTCAGTACACAACTCTGAAAACCCTTATTAATTCTTTCCTTTAAAGAAAACGTTGGGGATTTCCACTGTTGCCGAATACGTAAGGACGATGATCAGTCGCCCTCCGTACCCGTCCCTTTTACTACCGGTAGACGGAGGTAGGTTCTCCACCATCCCCCAGG
This sequence comes from Kitagawia praeruptora, assembly GCA_037693485.1. Classification (NCBI taxonomy): domain Eukaryota; kingdom Viridiplantae; phylum Streptophyta; class Magnoliopsida; order Apiales; family Apiaceae; genus Kitagawia; species Kitagawia praeruptora. Next base: position 60,651,174 of record CM075352.1, on the reverse strand, counting down.
AGGAAGGTTCACCACTACATCCTCCCTAGGCACTCTTGGGCTGGAATAAATATTGGATGCTGGACTGTGCCACTACCACACAGCCTCTTACGCTTACTGTTGCAATCCCCCTTTTTCAAATCATTTTTCCATTATCAAATACCATTTCACATTTTCCATTTCCATTCACATTTTCCTTCACATATATCATCACCCTTTTAAGATCATACGTCATAGCACTTTAATTATGACTCATACATCTTTTCTATAATTAATAAAGTCAAATATGCCTTTATATACATAAGATATTCCATCTTATTTAAAAGTATTAAATAATAATCAAATAATATTTTTTTAAATCACAACTACTTAAAGATTATAATCAACAGAATATTATAACCCATATAACCCTAGATAACAACTGATACCATTCTCTTTCATATCCCTTTAGAACATAAAGTATATTCGCCCTATCCATATTCATATCTATATCCATAATCTATAACCATACTCATATCCAACTTCCTTTACTTCTCAAAATCAGGAAATAAATCCTTAGCAATATAGCAAACGTAGAAAAACATATATATTCCATGAAATCATTTTACTTTGAAAATAAAATAGTTTTCCAAAGTAAGGGTGGAAGAAATCTTGCAAATATGGACTGAAGTCTTATTCCACACATTTCATATATTTCAAAATAAATATACTCTGAACGATAGAGTATGTATAAATAAACTTGCCTCTGGTCCTTAGCACCAAACGGAACACCGCGAATAAATCCTTGGCGTTTCGCCCAAGCAGTTCCATGAACTTTACACGACGCCTCGATCCTTCCTTTTTGATACACGTTGCTCCACTTGATCACGCCCTAATGGTACTGTAATTGTTACGAGTACGCGTTAGTCCAACCTCGTATCTCGAGTAGACCCAACTCAGAATTACCACTGAGTCACCTAAAGTCGTACTATAGTTGTTATCCCTATAACTGACTACTCAAATACCAATTAATGCACATAACACATTTAGTAATAGCAATTGACAATTAAAGAGTCCCCTTTTTAAAACGTAGACATTTCCTAGTATCACCCATATCATAATCCTACAACCACTTAGTCAACTTTACTTAACATATACAATTATAATGCCATTGACATTCTATGACACAACTTAATTAATAGATAATCCTCAAATCACAATTAATCTTCGAAATGAATTCCTTGACACATATATACTTAAACAGTTAGCACCCAAAACATGCCTTTAGACCATTGAAGTCAAATAAGTTAAATAAATTTAAATGCAGGGGATTTTCAGAAAATTTCGACATGAGGTATTCGTTTATCGGACTATGGGCACAGCCCCTCAAAATCAATCATAACCAATTCAACCCTGTTTTTCAATTCACAATCCAACAACATCAATCGATATCCAACACAATCTCCAACCACAATTCATCTTTCATTTTAAACTATAACACCTTAGTAATTCTACCATAAAACTTTTACTATTAATCCATTGTATACCGAACTTGGTAATCAACTAAACAAGATAAAAACTAACAACTTTCCTCTTTTGACCAATATCAAATGAGGTCTTTAACTCATTCAAAATGATTTCTCAAAACAGGACACGTATAAAACAATTCAAAAACATAAAATGCTACCGCGCATACTTTACTCCAACATTTTTAATAAATCCAAAACTTATTCATAAATCACCAAATTTTATAGGCTTCTTTCTGAATACCAAATAAAGATCTCATAAAATTTTCCCATTCAATACCATTTTCTAACTAGGTGAATCATTAATCCAAACTCAACACATAAACTGTTCATTAAATCTGCGCAACTTGCATTCTAAAAATTCTCATAAATTGAAAAATTAATCTTTGCCTCTAAGACCTCTGGGATTCCAAAACTGAAGATAATATCTTCACACCATAAAAATATTAGTCTGAAAAACATAGTTCATCTAGGACAATTACCCATCCAAATACAACTCAAGAACAGAGCAGCTTCTTCCAACACAGTGACATTCAAACATTTTTAATAAATTGAAAAATCAATATTTTTACCCAAATCTTTTTCTGAAATCTTTATAATTCCTTCCTTTATCCTCAATAAAAGTTTCAATCCAATTTACAGATTTTAACTAGGTGAAACATAGTTCCAAAGTGCGAATCCCGAGAGGTTCGGGTGTCCTGCACGGGTTTTACTAAAACGTCGTTTCCTCCTTACTCGTTAACTCAAATGACGCACCGTTTTCTCCTACACAAACTAGACTCCGAATAGAACAACTTTCATGAAGACACCACTGCCCAGAACAGAGCACAAAAGGTTCGAATTGCACTGGCAAGAACAGACAGTAGCTGGGCAGATTTCCTGGACAGTTTTTTACTCTTAAACAACATTCATCTTTAATCTATTATTTCACTAATCCATCAAGCTATATTACCCTTCTCAAAGACTCCCCAAAATTAGTCATAACATCAATTATAATCAAACATAAACAACCATGGCAAGAACTTAAGGATTATGGGTCATACCTCTTAATCAACCAAAGAATAAATCCAAGCCACTATTCATCATCTTCTCCACTCTTCTTCATCTTCTTCTAACCTCTTTTCTTTTTAATGGCAACATATGGAAGCAAGCAAGGATGGGTAATAGGCATGGACTCCTCTTCTTTTCTTCATCTTCTCTTCTTCATCTCTCTCTCTCTCACTCTCTTTCCCTCTAAATTTCTCTAGACTCTTCTCTCCTTTTCCTCTTTTCTCTCCCAATTTCTCTTCCTCGTTTCTCTTTCTCTGCGTTTCTCGACTTCTCCAGAATACTCTACTGCTCTCTATTTATTGGGCTTGGCCCAATACTAACAAATACTACTTATAATTCATTCTGGCCCAATTTAAAACACTACTGATAAATCTATAAATCATACTTAAATAAAATATTCGGAAAATTAAACTTTTCATTTTTAAAATAAAGAATATTAAATTACGAGCACACACATATTTTTAAAATATTTTTCGGATCAAAAATGAATTAAATATGAATTTTCAAAGTTTTGATCCTTTAAATACAATAAAAATATTAAATCATTTTAAAATACCACAACTCCCAAATTAATCCACCCAACAATTTTAAAAACTTAATAAATAAATAAAGATAATATTTCAAGAGATTTCATAATTTTTAATTCCTCCGATAATTTTATAAAATTAACAGAGGATCAAAATGCATGATTTAAATATATTTAAATGCTCAAAAATATAAATAAAATACATCAGCCTTCACAGCTCACACAAATCATCATATAAACACATAAACATAACTTCACATACATTCCACCTTCCAACAATAATCACATAATATAGTTCATAAATACACTGAACCAGACAATAATTAAATAATTCGCTTTTGAAATTCCTTGAATTGGAATAATGAACAATAAAATAAAATAAAAATTTCCTCCTCATTTTAGGGAAACATTAATATTCTTAAAATTATTTTTCTAAAAATTCAGGTTATTACATTCAGGATCCCTTCCTATAGCATAAGGGTCCGTTTGGATTGGAGGTTGAGAAGGGTCGGGTTGGGTCGGGTTCAAATTTAAAAATTCGTTTTTAAGAAAATTTTAAAAACAAAGTGTTAGGTTTTGGTAGTTTATGAAAGAATTAAAATAGTATTACATATTAAATCCAAAATCCAACATTTTACTTTTTAAAATTTTCTCAAAAACAAATTTTTAAATTTGAACCCGACCCAACTCAACCCTTCTCAACCCCCGATCCAAATGGACCATAAGTGTTTTTCTATACAAGTGTTTTAGCTTCAATTTCATAGCCACTTATAACACAGTTTTTAGTTGTTTCTCAGAGGCAAAAGAAGTGGATCCGGTGGGTGCAATCTCATTGCCTCCTTCACTATCGCTTTAATATACACAAGCTTTTACAAGTCGTTTTCGTCTATAAATTCTTTCTTGCCAGTTAACCTTCTAACCTCTTGTTGTGCCTTTTTCATTGTTATGGAGTTCTTGATTAACAAAGTCATGGCCCATACAACAGCTGATGCACTTGTGCCTGTCCCTGCAACTACAACATTCTGGCATAAAGGCAAAACAGTTTATAACCACAAATTCTGGTCAGTTTTTGAAGTAAATCAGTGACATAATTTTTGGGTGATGACTTTTGGGTAAGAATTTATGAATTTTGATTACCATTAATTTTTCTTTGATGTGATCGAACGTGAACTCCGATGAATCCATTTCCATCTGAAGTTAGATGTCCAGGATGTTAAACTCTTGGGCAGACACACTGGCTGAATGCATATGTTCATCAATGAGTTGTTGATAGAATAATCTATTTTATTGAAAATCTTGTCCAACTGAGCTCGAGCCCCACTGAGTCCATCAATTAAACAACCCAATAGAGGGAAAAAATCGGTAAGAATGAAACTTGCAAAATTGGCCTGAGTTTCTGCAAGTAGCCAATGAATTTTACTACTCATGCCAAAATTATGCCAGGTATCATCCTCTCCATCATTATATCTTTTACCAAAAGCGATTCCAAATATTACTGAGCTTGAGCTTGCCACGGTCTTAACAGTTTTGCTCAAATTTACAACATTTGAATCAGCAGAAGCTTCAGCTTTATTACGTATTGTTTTGATCATCACGCAAGAGTGTTTGATGTTCTACCCTGTAAGGTTAGGCTATGAACTCATGATCAAGACATCCTCTATTCATGCGATAGAAAACTAATGCAGCTGAACATCTTAGTTCTAGTAAGTTAGCAGTGAGCTCTTTCTATCGCAAAAGGTTTTAGAATCAATAAACTCTATTGGAATTCATGTTGCTGAATAACCAGACCCCTATTAAACTACAGGATTAAGTAACTTTAGGTTGTGTTTTCTGTTTCTATTCTCAGTGACATTCTGGTTAGAATGTAGTTGTCTCGTGGTGTTCAAACACTCAAAACACGAGGATAAGTGCTTTAAAAAGAGGCACGTTTCTTAACTACTGCACAAAACAATCCAAATAATCTACTTTTCATAACTTTCTAAAAAACATTAATTTAGTTGTAATCAATGACATCAACGGAAATTACAAGTTTACAACAGAGTACACTCAGATAAAGCCATACAGTATATATTTCAAACATATAACTCCAGTACTAATTGTATGATCCAACCAATCTTTAAAGATGTGCGTGACACTTAATTAATTATTTTTGGTACAAGACAAAGATCATTCTTCTTGTGCATTGTTAAACCAGGCAGGGTAGCCATGTCAATATCTGCAAATTTCGTACCATGAGGCAATTCCCAATTAAAAGAGTAAAGAAGATTAGCTAGCACTAGCTCCATCGTAGCCACTCCCATGGCTCCAGGACATATTTTCCGTCCTGCTCCGAAAGGTATCAACTCAAAATCCCGTCCTTTAAAATCAATGCTACTACCTATGAATCTTTCAAGTAAAAACTCGTTAGGATTTTCCCCGGATTCAGGATCCCTTCCTATAGCATACACATTTACATATACGCGTGTCTTGGCTTCAATTTCATAGCCACTTACCACACATTTCTCAATAGTTTCACGAGGTAAAAGTGGACTTGGTGGGTGCAATCTCATTGCTTCTTTCACTATCGCTTTAAGATAAACAAGCTTTTGCAAGTCGTTTTCATCTATAAATCCGCTCTTGCCAGTTAACTCTCTAACCTCTTGTTGCGTCTTCTTCAATTTTGCGGGGTTCGTGATTAACAAAGTCATGGCCCATACAACAGCAGTTGCACTTGTGCCTGTCCCTCCAACTACAACATTCTGGCATATAGGCAAAACAATATATTAGCACAAAATTGTAATTTGGGGTTGATGACTTTTGGGTAATAATTTGTGAATGAAAAACAGAAGTGCTCAATCCCTATCTCTTCAAACAATTAGAAATTTTTGATTACCATTAATATTGCTTTGATGTGATCAAAAGTGAACTCAGATGAATCCATTTTCATCTGAAGCAAGATGTCCAGGATGTTACACTCTTGGGTAGATACAGTGGATGCATGCATATGTTCATCGATGAGTTGTTGATAAAACTCATCTAATCTATTGAAATTCTCATCCAACCGAGCCCGAGCCCCACTGAGTCTATCAATTAAACAACCTAATAGAGGGAAATAATCTGTAAGAAAGAAACTTGCAAAATTGGCCTGAGTTTCAACAAGTAGCCAATGAATTTTACTGCTCATTCCATTATTATACCACGTACCATCGTCGTCATCATTATATCTTTTACCAAAAGCGATTCTAAAGATTACTGAGCTTGCCATAGTTTTGCTCAAATTTAAGATACTAGAATCAGCAGAAGTATCAGCTTTATCATGTATTGTTTTGACCATTCGTGCAACTTCTTCTTCTCGAATGGGACGGAAAGACTGGGACCTTTTAGAACTATAGAGATGAAGAGTACATAATTTTCTCATGTTTCTCCACTACTCGTTATACGGTGAGAAGGCAAGGTCTAGACCATTATAAGAAGGATGGTGATATTTGCACACCCTAAAGTGATTGTTGCACACCCTTTCTTTCAATTTGACGATAATATCCTTATCTTTTGTTTTACTCATCTTTTATGTCATATAGACTATATTAAATTTTCTTACATAATCTAGTTTCTAAGTTTACAAAATAATTTTTAATAATAAATAAATTAAATAAAAAAAAATTTGAAGGATTGTTTCGTATGATTTTAAACATACTTTTCAAGAATTAATATTCTCTCAAATGACTAATATTGTGGAAAAAAATTTGGCGATTGGACTTAATAGACGGAGACAGGGGAAAAAAGGATTAATCGGCTAATTAGAATTTGTTCGGAGTCAATGATTGTAGAATTCAGGAATCAAAACTAATCCGTTGACTTACCAATTCAGGATTTAGTAGAGATTTTCAATATATTAGGATTTTTTTTAAATCGAAGAGTAATCGGTAAAATGTTTTATAAAAATTTATCGGGAAGTTTTTGTTGAAACATGAATTTTTAGAGCACTAATTGAAGTGGTTAATTAGATTAATAATCAAAATTAATTTCATATCATATGTAATTACTTTTTATACAAAAAGTTAACTATTTAATAAATTTCATTAAAAATTTATAATAAAAGCAGACCAAATTATATATATATATATATATATATATGTGTGTGTGTGTGTGTGTGTGTGTGTGTGTGTGTGTGTGTGTGTGTGTGTATTAACTGATTAATTGTCTATTTTTAACCAAAATGAATAATTTTCAAAAATAATAATTTTTGAACTGATAAATTTAGATTTTTTTTACTAATTAAGCTTATATGCCTTACAATGTGAGTATATGTTCTAATAAATCTCGAAGTGAGCGAGAATCGAACCCAGAGACGACAAAAGATAAGCCTTACAATTTTATTATTATTTATAAAATATTTTAACAAGTTAAAGTCAGTATATTTGTTTATAAAGTTATGCTATGTCAAAACATATTGTTATAGTAAAATAGTTATAAAAAAACGAGAAGAAAATACAATACAGTATAAAGTGTAATAAAAAATTAACAAAAATATAGATTTAAATGGGCAGGGAAGGAATTGATACAAACATAAAATAGACTAGTGAAGAGAAGAGAGAGTGGACCATATGAGATAAAACGAGGGTAGTTCAGTCAATTTAATAGGTTAGGGTGTGCAACCATCAATTTAGGGTGTGCAAATATCACCGCCGCCCTTATAAGAAAGCTTCTGTGTGCCAACTAAAGCTGGCCTACTTGAAAAACACTGGTCATGGTATTTAAAACATGAGTATTTTTTATAATTTCCTTGTCTTTATTTCTACAATTTTGAAAGATACGAATTTTGGGATGAAATCAAATATGGAGAGTGCAGTATCAATAGAACGGGATATTTACTTATTAATTAAATTTATTATTAATTTAAGATTAGAAAATGAAGAAAATACGATTTATGTGGTTCTCATAGAGTATTTGTAACTTAGTACGACTATAATAAAAGAATTACTCCCTCCGTCCCGGTTTATATGAGCCGGTTTGACTTTCACGGAGATTAAGAAAAGATATTAAAAAAGAGTAAAGTTAGTTGAAAAGTGGGTAAAGTGGTGGGATCTATGAATATTTAATAATAGATTTGAGATAGTGGAGGAAAGTAGTGGATGTAATAGTGTAAAAAAGAATATATAATGGAGATGTAGTGGGTGTAATAGTAAAAAGTAGTGTTCAAAAATAGGAAGTATAGTAGGTTCATTCTTTTTGGGACGTCCCAAAATAGAAAGGAGCTCACATAAATTGGGACGGAGAGAGTACAATTATTATAGGATTATAACAATTTAGTATTTTATTAAAGATAACGTAGAGTTCTAGAACAAATAGGATTAAGGGGATGAAAATAATCGAAATTTTTCTAGGACTACAACAATTTTATTGTTTTATTAAAGATAACATAAAATGTTAGAAACAATAGGAATAAAGGGTAAACCAAAAAAGGGAACAACCAAATTTGGTACCGTAATATCATTTTAAAGAGGGTTTCGCGTATTAGTAAATGCTAGCTTATAGCCCGTGCAAAGCACGGGAATCGAACCTTAGACCTTTGTACATAATAACTTTTAGTATTGTTGTATCTAACGATCATGATTATTTTGAGTTGAAGATCTAACGGTTGTAAATGGGGGATAAACAAAAATAGGAGATAACCAAAAATAGAAGATTAACCAAACTACAAATTATACCCTCTTTTGCTTATTATAATATAGCACAGTATAGATAGTAAAGATATACTAGCTTATATCCCGTGCAAAGTACGAGTTACTTTTAGATAAATATTTTTAAAATTATATGATTAAACAAAATAGAGTATAATAATATATTAACAATATAATTTAACTTTGCAATATTATTTAATAAAATTATGAGTAATAATAATAAATATTTAATAAATGACATGTATTGTTTAAAATTGATAATATAAAATCTTAATGCAAATTTGTTGTTGACGGAATTCGAACCGTGGATATTTAGAAGAGAAGTTTGAAAAAGAAATATTTTTTCTGATTAGATCTAACTGTTATCATCTATTTACTAAATATCTAACGATCACTATTCTTTTAACGATTGAACTATTGAACCAAATTACTAATAATTATATACATATTCGTTTATTATAGATTTATTATATTTATTTATTAGTATAGATATAGATTATAGATTTCATCACAAACACGTTTCATACATGTCAGAACATCGCAAACTTCAAACCTACACTAGCTAAGATATTTAACCAAATAATCATATTTTCAAAAGATCTGATCTACAAATTTGTGCTTCAAAATGCATCAATTTTACAGTACTAAAGGGTTTGGAAAATGAGTTCAAGTTAGAGGTGAAATCCCAATTATTAGAATTGATAATACAATTAACAAATCTTAAAAGTTTAAAGACATATATGTGGTTGAATTTCTTCCTGTTAAAAAAAGTGGTTGAATTTTTTAATACAACCCACTTCCGTAAGTTTATTAATAGAGTCCATTTTGATATGGCCCGTGATATTAATGAGTTATACATTGCAAACATTTTTGGCCCGATCCATAATTACATGAACATTTCAAAAATTACACAATCCAAATCAATCACTATAAGGCCCGGCTTTTGACAAGAGCAAGTGGAGCAATAGAACAGGGCCCCTAATTTTAAGGGACCCAAAATTTTTTTAGCCTTCTTATATTACACACACATACACACACACACACATATATATATAGGTCTTTGCTCCATACAGAACACTCTTAAATAAAGAACAATAACAAACACTTACAAAAGATCTGGTCCATTAATTCTTTATCTAATCTAACGGCTCAGATTAAAACCTAATCCTAACTGTATTCTCCCTCTCTTTCGCGCGAATATTTATCTCTATCTCTCTCGTTCGCGCTAATCTCTCTCTCTCGTTCGCAGGAGTCTCTCTCTGACTCTTTCTCTCTGTCTCTGTATCTCTTTCCTTGCAGTGATCTCTTTCGTTAGCATCATCTTCAAAGTGTGTTGATGGGTTCTACTTGCGGATTGAATACTGTTGATTCCGTTGAATTACTATAAGGTTCGTAGTTTTTTTGTTGTTATTGTAAATTTTATCTTCAATGTGTCATATTTTTAGATTCATTATCATCAAATCATGTTCCTTTGTTTATGTGAAGACTTTTTAATTGTTCATATGTTGATTCTACTTTAGATTCTATAATATCTACAGTTGCAGTTGTGATCCGTACGGTTTAGTTTTTTATACGGATTAAGTAAATATTTTACTATGATTCTACAATAGATTCATTACTCTCTATACTATCAGCATTTGTTTTCATGTGTTTCTGTTATTTGTGCTTAGATTCTACATTAGATTCTGTATTCTGTGTAATAGCATCTCTGTTTAATCACTCCTTGCTTTTTATTCACTTATTAAATGCTTTTGTTCTTTTGATTCTGTGTTAGATTCTATACTCTCTTTACTAGCAGCTGAGTTCTCTTTTGTTTAGTTTTCCCCTGTGTAATTTCTGAGTTTTATATAGTTTGATTCTACAGTTGATTCCATTTCTCTGTTTGAACAGTTTTGTTTAATTACACCATTCCTTTTTAATCATTTATTAAAGTTTTAACATTTTGATTCTATGTTTGATTCTAATTTTATGATTCTAATTTGCATTAATTATGCCTTGTCCAGGTGCTGGAAATAATGTCATTGTTGACACTAGTTGCGATTCTACTGCAAATAATGAAGTTGAGGAATTTATAGAGGGCTAGCTTTGACGATTCATTCAGTAGCAGTGCTCAGTTATGGTAATTTTTTCGTATCATGCTGAAGTTGGTAATCAATTTGGTTGATCGTGTTTTTGTGTTTGATTTAAGAGTAGGAGAGGGGATTAATTTGGTTTTGTTGTTTGGTTGTAGTGGTGGTCCAGAATTTGATGCTCCACTTTCTAGTGGTGCTGCGTTAGAAGGCAAAGAATGTGCCGAGAAAGAATGCTCGAGAAAGAGGTAAGGTGTTTTGCAATTAATCTTTTATCTCTTCTTGTTGGTTGTTTATATTTCTGGGATAAAGTAGTTAGAAGTACTAGATAATGTAAGTGATTCTAAATAGATAGATTGCCATTCATGTCCTAATAAGCAGTGTAATGTCATGTTGATATGATTATTTTATTGTTTTTATATGTGCATACATCAGACTAATATTATTCAGAATGTTGTTTTGCTATCGTATGCGAACAATGGCGTTTTCACTAGGGCAATTGCTAGTCAGATTTCAGTCCAAAGAAAGTTAAATAGAAAGGAAACAAATAGATCTAGGCAAATATGTTGGCATCTAAATGTGAATCTTCAAATGATATAGGAGCACTTCATTTAGTTCTGATACAAGTGAATTTTAGTTGGCCTATAAAGGTTCTGGTAAGTTTTGGGTAGAAAACAGGAAATAAGATGAGAGATGAAGAAAAGCCAAACAAATATACTTCCTTGTGTTCTTTAGTTTTTGTAGATGGGATTGCACGGTGAATCTTATGTATGCTTCTGCCTAGTATACACAGAATGTGTGTATCCTTAATTCTTTATTTAGTATTTTTCCAGCTAGTTACTTGGTTATACTTTTATTTTTTTGCTTTGTAATGGTGTGCTTCCATAAAATTGAGAAATTTCCCACGAATTGCTAACATGATTGACTGTTTGTGACTGGCAGGGGTCGCAGTAAATCATGCAGCAGCATCGGAAACAAAGCATGTCGTGAAAGACAACGTAGGGAAAAGTTGAATGAAAGGCATGCAAATTCTAATCTGCCACTGAATATATTTGTTTCGGATGTTAATCTTTGTACCACCCATCACTGTGAATATATTAGTTTCTGACATTTATCATTGTACCACCCATTAATTAATTTAACTGGGATTTGACAAGTCCATTTATAAATCCATTATGATATACCTGTTATTAACTTGAAAGCAACTAAACCGCTGTTTTGATCTTGACTATTAATACAATTGTCTTTTGTTCACCCTTAAATATTGTGATCTCGCAAAAAAAAATACGATCTATTTATATAAGGTACGAGAAGCTATCTTTCCAGATCTTATTAAAACCATATGCTGGACAACGTTTTCCAGATCTTGAATCTGCTTGCCAATTCCAAATATAGGATGGTTGGTCTACATATATTATTTAATCTGTTATAGTTCCTTATCGACTTTAAATTAAGTTATAGTAAATTACTTAGAATCTACATCCTAGCTGAGTTGACATGAAAAACTTGTACCAAGTCTGATCCAGGATTTATGCATTTAAAGTAAATTTAGTGAATATTTTTACAGGTACATAATGTGCACGCAGCAGCTGACAAAGAATCAAAGTTAGACGAAAAGTGAGCGCAAATTTAGACGAAGAAGTCTAATTGTCAAGGAGAAGAAGAATGAGTCTGGTTTTGTTGCTTATAGTGTAGATTACGGTAGACCTAGGTCCAATATGACCCCGTATGAAGGGCTTTTGTTATTGTGTTTGTGTCCGGACTTGTTCATATATTCTCATTTCTTTCATCTTTTGCCTTTTAACGTTGTCGAGAAAATTGCACTGGTAGAATCACGATTGCGTTGTTAGCATCGCTGCTATATCATTCTTCTCGTTTTCATTTGTGACATTATTGTTTCTTAAAATATGTCTCAAAGTCCCTAAATATATAATTGTTTTTGGCATTTACTCTGGGATTTTTGCGATCATAAAATTTATATCGTGAGAAACCAGACTCTTAAAAGACTTAAATTTTACCCTTAAATATGATATAAAGGAAGAGAGACATAAGACTAGAAACTGAGGGTTGTGCAACACCAAAATAGAATGTTGTACATCAGATTTTTAAACTTTAAGACAGTGGTGTTGCAAGCTTTAAGACATTGCTATTCTTTTCTGAGTAAAATGGAGCTTTCAGAACTTCATTCATGCACGTATGCATCAGTTGGTCTGTGCAAATTAGCTTTTCTGGACTGCAAGTTAGGGGAAATTTGACAGAACAAGTAAGATTGTCCATGAATCTTTTGAAATACAGATGACCACACTTCTTTTTCCTGCAATTTTTTGCACGAATATCCAAACGTGCATAGCATCTGCTCAGTCAGTAACTCGTAAATCAGATTCCGTAATCCCAAAATCGAAGGTAATACAATAACTAATCAACATATATAAACTGGTTTATAAAAATTCATCAAATTAGTAAACAATGTACTTAAATTAAACACAGTAGATAAATACGAACTAATTATAACAATAACAATGTACTAGCTCCTTACTTTCAGTAAATTATCTTAAAGATTCTATCAAATGATGCAGCCTTAAAGATTCTATCATAGACTACACAACAATAACATATAATCTATTACACAATAATACAGTATCATTCCACTGCTCTTAACATAAGTAGTCTCATAATTGTTTCTGTGCAGGATGAGTCATCTGATGCCTCTAGTTCTATGTTTACCAGGAAGCAAGGTGCCAGCAGCTAGGATCCAGCAGCAGCAATAGGTGTTCACCAACATCGCAAATGATTGAGCATTCCGAATGTTTCCATCGACGGAAATCAACATTGATAAGATTTATCTATAAGGTATACCAGATGAACTATAATATAAGTCATCTATCCATAATAAAAACTGGCATGTCCATATCTAATACCTACAATCTACAATCACACCAAATGCACTACCATAAAAGGTTACGGCAACATTGTGGACAGGCATGAAATTGGCAATAAACGTAGACATGTTCATCACAGACAACCGGACAAAATTGGGGCACATTGCAACAACTTTCTTGATCGACAGTAAATAAGACAATGCGCACTAAAAATTATGAGAAGAGAAGCTGATATCCATGCTAGAAGAGATCATGTTTTTTCTTTAACATGTCTTGCTTCTACCTTGGTAACTTTGAGAATGCTTCTTTCAACATCCCAAATATAGTCTGGAATTCCTCATCAGAGAGATAAGCCTGAAAGTAGAAAGAGACAATCAGAAAAAGGAAGAGAAAATGTCAGATCTCGAGTTGCACATTTCTCTGAATAACCTACCTCTCTTTGTTTGAAATCAATATCAGTGACTGGGTTATCAGATTTTGATTTCAACCAGTCATAACTATATGTAATTTCACTTCCACTACCATTCTCATCCTGTTTTGCTTCTGGTTTGGGTTCTGACTCCTCCTTACTCTCTGATGCAGGCTGAACAACCTCAGTCTCCTCAACTTTAGAAGTTTCCACAGAATCTTCAACCTCGGGTAAGTATAAAAAAGATAGGATTCTTTAAAACCAACAATTTCAAGAAATCAAATTATAAAATTAAACACACACACACACACACACAAAGCAATTAAACATTGCACTAGAACACATTATAGGACATAATATATTTTATCAATTGCACTAGTAACAACTACGATTGATACATGTAATATTTACCCAAAGCGTAGAACCTAATATAGAATCTAATATAGATTTCTAATTTAACTAAAAAACATACACAAGAACATGATCTAGCATAGAATCCTTTTAGAATTGCATAAAATAACAACTTGGATTAAAACAGGTAATATATTTAGGTAAAGGGAAGAACCTAAAAGAGATTATCATTTATATCTTTAAAATTAGCATATAATTAACTAAAAATTAAGGATAGTAACAGAATCTAGTTTAGAATCTCACTTTTATTCTAAAATTAACAAGAACTAGACTTCATTAAGCCAACACTGATGTACAAAAACGGAGTCTAAAATATAATCAAATGTATATTCTTTAGTTAATTAACATCATTTAACTAACACTTACATACAAAACCAGGATCTAGTATAGAATCTCATGTATACATTAATTAATAAGAAATAAACTTCATTAAACTAACAACTAAGCACAAAAATATAATTTAGCACAGAATCTCATATACATTACAATCACACCAATGAATTCGACACATACATCACACAAATTGCACAAGCGACTTTAAAGATACGCATGAAATGAATCTAATACCGAATCAACATATATATGATCAGCACTAATAAAAAAAATGTAAAATTCATATACATAGACTTCAGCACAAAAGAAGAATCTAGTATAGATTCACACTAACACTCAAAATTTAATCAAACTCAAATATATCAAATATCCCTAGAGAGAGAGATGATATCCGCAACTAAAACCACAAAAGAATCTCGAACATAAATCATTCCACATAAATAAAAGCACTAAATCATTCCAACATTGAGCCATATAAGTGTAATGAATTTTTTTATAGCATCTGTTAGAAGGCCCCGCAGGGGCGCCAACCAACTACACTTGTCCCCATACAATCAAAACAATCAACTGTAGCATACAATGCTCTCTTCTCACAAAATAACATACTACACCTCTCCCCATAACTACACCTGTAAACTTCGTTAGAGAAACTATCACAGAATCAAACAAGAATCAAACAGAGAATCATCACCTAGTTTAGGCTTAACTTTTTTTAAAAAATAATTTAATCAAGTGTAGAATCGTTGAAAGTAGTATTGCATTTAAAATATTATATAGAATCGAACATAGAATCAGTTTCCGCTCTCTCAAATAAACATTACATAACTAAATATATAATTATAATTTGCTGAATCAAACATAGAATCACTAATTACATTCAACAATTTTACAAAAAAAACTGATATATACTATAGAATCATAGATTTGAGTTCTACAATGCATTACCTTTATCAATTAGAGCGATTAGCTTCGATTTTTCGATTTGTGCTTTGATTCTTCGATAATGAGATTGGATTCTTTGAGTATGAGCTTCAATTCTTCAATTTCTGCTTCGATTCTTCTATTATGAGATTATTCAACGATTCTTCAACAAACTTACAAACCCTAAGTTTTTCTTCAATTGTGATTTGTGCGTCGTGTATAACAGCGTTGTGCTCTCACTACAAGAAATTTGATCTTTACCTACCATTAATTTACCTACCAATGTATATAGGTAAGTGAAAGTAAATTTTACCTACCAACAATGAATTACACAAATTATTAGTAGGTAAGTTGTAATCTTCTCATTAAAAAAACTAGTTACTATGTATTTGTTTCAACCGTAAGACTTTTTACTTTGCTGCATATGGAGGGAACTTTTAACATTTTTGCCGCCCAACTGTCCCTCCAGTTTTCATTTAATTTTTTATATTTATTCTTCAAAATAAACAAATATATTTGCTTACGTGTCAAATAGGATCATAATCAGTAAATATACTATTATTCTTCCTGTATGTACCTTTGTTTAAAACGTATGAGACCAAGTAATCTTTTTGAATATATTTCAAGTTTACATGCATATATTTTTTCATATAAATGTTTGAAATTAATTTGTGTTGTTAAATATAATACTCCGTATATCTCTTAACCAATTCATTTCCCTACAAAGTTTAGCATGAAAATAGAATTTACTAGAAAATTGACGAATATTGTAAAAGAAATTTTTTACCACAAAATTGACATATATGTCAAATTAACTGTAAATTATGTCTATGAAAGCAACTTTTAATTAATGGAAAGGGACGTGATGGAAATGGAGTTGAAGTGGTTAGAGGACTTAGAGGTGGATAAGATCACGGGAGAAGGTAATCCGACGTGGCAAGGACTCTTCTCTTGTTTGTTTACAACGGAACTCTTCTCTCTCTTTTTTTCTTATTTTTTTTCTTTTGCTAAAGAAACTCCTCTCTTGTCGATAATTTAACCATATTTATCTAGAAAACAAAAATTTAATAATGCTAGCTTAAAACCTGTGCGATGCATATTTTTTTTTAATATTATATGATTTTTTTTAATTTAAATTAATTTTTAAAACATGAATTTTGGTGGCTTAAATTTTGTTATGAGATGATTTGATAATAAATATAAATATGTTATCCGTGATATTTTTAGAAAATGAGGGATTTTAGTTAGAAGATATAGAAAAGATGAGAGGTTTTAGTTGAAAAAGGTAATCGGTTAACTATTAGTAATTATAAAATTATAATTTTATTTTATTAAATAGAATGTCCGTGATATGATGGGAAAAAGATAGGATTTAGTTATAGAAAATTGAAAAGGTAACATGTTCTAAGTGAAAAAATGTAATTGATTAGTTTATAGAAATTATAATTTAATTACGTTATTTTACTAAATATAATTACTCGTAATAGTTTTGGAAAAGAAGAAATTAATATTGTCCCTGATATTTCCATTAAAAGAGGTATTTTAGTTAGAAAATATTAAAAAATGATACGTTTTAGCTGAAAAAGGTAATCGGTTAATTATTAATATTATAAGTTTATAAGTTTATTGCAACCGGAGAAAGATAAATTTTAGTTAGAGAAAAGAGAAAAGGTAACGTGGCTGAAAAGGGTAATTGATTAGTTAATAGTATTTATAATATAATTACGTTACTTGATTAAAAAAAATTGCTCGTAGTGTTTTTAAAAAAGGAATGTAAAAGCCATTGGATTTTACCTGAAAATGGAAATTATTTTGTTTTTGAAAAATAGAAAAGATAATATGTTTAACCTGAAAAAGGAAATTGATTAATAAAGGAGAAATTTTAGTTAGATAAAGAGAAATTTTTATATTAGTAGTGATTGATCATCCATAACCGATTTGTGCATTTAGACCCGGATTAAGATATAAATTAAGGGAAATGCTAACCATAGCCGTAAGGGCTATGGTTAAGCATTAAATATTCTCATGTTGTCAACATTGAATTTAGTTACTTTTAGTTGAAGATATTACCTTTTATAAACACCTAAAAACATCAATCATATCATATATTCCAATTGTATCATATCTAGAAATAATTAATATATACCAAAAAATTTCACCTCATATCTTCTAATCATTAACAAAATATAATAAAAATATGTATACTACGAATACGAATAATGACCATTAGATTTTTAGTAAAAAATCAAAATCGTTAGATCTAATGATTAAATATACTCCCTCCGGTCCATTATATAAGGCATTTGACTTTTGTGCACGTAATTTTAAGTGTTTTGACCACATGGTAAAAATTATTATTTTTAAAATTTTCTTTTTTTGAATAAAAATATGGGAAATTATGAATGGAACCCCTCTGGTTTAGGCTGTTATGAATGGTACCCCTAAATGAACAGTAAAGTGGT
Source organism: Kitagawia praeruptora (assembly GCA_037693485.1). Classification (NCBI taxonomy): domain Eukaryota; kingdom Viridiplantae; phylum Streptophyta; class Magnoliopsida; order Apiales; family Apiaceae; genus Kitagawia; species Kitagawia praeruptora. Next base: position 60,632,970 of record CM075352.1, on the reverse strand, counting down.
ACCATTCATAATTTTTCACATAATAAGTCAAAAGTTTTAGGGGTACCATCCATAAAAAAGGGTATCATTCATAAAAGTCAAAACCAGAGGGGTACCATTCATAATTTCCCTAAAAATATTAATACTCTATTTTTATTTGGAAAAAGAAAATTTAAAAAATCATAATTTTTACTACGTGATCAAAACACTTAAAATTACGTGCACAAAAGTCAAATGCCTTATATAATGGACCGGAGGGAGTATTATATTCAAGGTTCGAATCCTATTAACGACATATTTATTTTAAAATTTTATAATATAAGTTTTAAACCATGCATATCATTAATTAAATTTATATTAAATTATTAATATTAAAATTAAAATAAAATATTATAAATAATGATTATATAAAAATATATTTATAACATAAAATAAAATTTGTTACATATCAAAAAAAATCTGTACATCGCACGGGTTATAAGCTAGTAATATTTAATTCATCAAGCTTGATATATTAGTTTAAGAAAAATATGAAAAGATAAATCGAATTTTTAAAATCGAATCGACCACCTTATAACCAATTGGTTGATTATTCAATAAAATCGTTAATTTTTAGAACCAAATCGAGAACATATATTTACAATTTAAATTGTCAAGATTTCAAACAAAAATTAGAGCGTATAGGGATGGCAACGGGTTGGATCGGGTTGGATATCTGTGATATCCAAATCCAAACCCGAATCCTTAATCCAAATCCAAACCCGATCCAAATCCAAATGGATTTGGAAATTCAAAATCCAAACCCGATCCACCGGGTTTGGATCGGGTTCGGGTTTTATCCAAACCCGAAATTTTTAATTCTTTGTAAAAAAGTAGTAATATTTTTTTAAGCTAAATTTCATAAAAATTAAAATTACAATAGCAAATAAATATCTAGATTTCAGAGACATGAAAATAAATAAGTCCAAGTTTACACCACTATTAATATCTAAAGACATAAAAATTAAAATACAATTGCAAATAAATATCCACATAAATATTCAGAGACAGAGTGTAGACTAGAAGACTAGCAGTAGCACAACATGTGTATCAAAATTGCCTGAACTAAGAAATTTCATAGTAGCACAGCATGTGTATCAAAATTGCCTGAACAAAATTACCTAGTGTAACTAAGTAACGGGTATTTATTTTTAAGGAATAAATTATAATATATATATATATATATTATAATTTATATATGTATATATATCAGATTTTTTTCGGATTTCGAGTTTGGATCGGGTTTTCGGGTTTCGGGTTTGGATCGGGTCGGATATAGCTAATATCCAAATCCAAATCCAAACTCTTTTGGGTTTAAAAATCAAATCCAAATCCAAATCCAAATCCAAAAAATCGGGTTCGGTAAGATCCAATCGGGTCGAATTGGATCGGGTATCCGTCGGATCGGTTTTTTTTGCCATCCCTAAGAGCGTACAATAATTTTTGGCATATTTAACATTCCAGTAACTAGGCAATTAACATTTCAAAATTTGGGGAGAAAATATCCCGCTTATTTATTAGACAGTGAAAATATATCCCCTATATTACGCGGGATCAGCAGTGTTTATCTAAAATCGTGTCTAACCGCTTAAGCCTCATCCCTCACCCATGTATATTAGTTCCTTAAATCAGCTATATAAAACCAATTACAACACTTTCTTCTAAATAAATGGAACAGTTCAATATGGGTTTGCCACTTCAACCATTTTTGTAATCGACATGACTAGGATTCGCATATTGTGATTGTTCTCTAAAAATCAAGTTGACTATTGAATGAAAAAAAATCCATGCTAGAAGTCAGGTAATCTTCTTCTCTTTGTTTTCTACAATTTGATTGTTTTCATTTCTTAATTTTCTGAATTGGGACTCTCAATTTTTGCAGGAATTTTGAAGGCAACTTGAAAAATTGTTCCTTGCAATGTTCTATGATTAGCTTATAGCTAAGACTCATAATTGGACGGTAAGGTAAAACTCTTTTGCTAGTCTTATCTTTTGTTAATAACTTATGGTGGCTCTCTTGTACTTTAGACTATATAAGTGGTGGGTTTTTTCATACACGAGAATAGTCAGGGGTGTACATGGCTCATCCCTATATTTTTACATTTGGTTATCTTTAAATCTCTAGTCGTATGCAAGACTTGCTGACTTGCATTGAACATTAATTATACGTATATAAAGTTACATTCTTTGGCATTCTTAGGTGCTTTAATTTCCGGTCCTATAATTGTTTTAAGTATTGACTATCTTTGCAGTTGTTTACATTTTCCTGCAGATCAAAATTACATGATTTCACATATTTATAATTTACTTGTCTATTTTGTAGTTCAATGAACCACTTGTTGCTTTTGTGCATTACTGAAGTGGAAGGATCTATCTATGTATGCAATGCGGGGACAAATTTACGTTATTGAAGACAAGTGTGAGGAGCAAGTTAAGCCATAGAAGACATAAATGACAAGCAAAGAATTGTATTTTATGTGCAACAAAATTTTCACTTGTGATAGGATTGAGAATTTTTTTTGTATAGTTTGTAACAATGTTATTATTGTACTGTAAGAGCTGTTTAGTAATGTAATAGCACTTCTGACTTTTCACTCTTTTATAGTTCCGTGTGCCATAGTTAAAAAATTATATCTAAGATTTACAAATTTTGTTTGCCTAAATTGTTTAATAACAATTAAAATAAATAATATTTAGCCACCATTAAATATTATTACTATTATGAGCATCAACAATTGGAGTGACACTTGGACAATTCTCAGCTTTGCCAAGTGGACCATTTGTGAGATGCCACGTGGAATGCTAGTCAAGTGCCATGCGAATCGCACATGAGGTGCCAAATGGATTTGCTTACGTGGCTGCCATGTAGACCATCATAGCCACATAGATCAGTGACACATAAGCTATGATTCAGCATTGATTAGTCAACAAAGTGGGACCCATCTGATTAACTTACCTACCAATACAGTTATTAGTAGGTAAATACTCTTTCCTTACTAACTTTTACCTACCAATCGCTACCAATCCCATATTAGTAGGAAAAAGCTTTTTACTTGCCAATAGAATACTTTTACATACACTTAAAATTGGTAGGTAAAACCCAGATTTCTTGTAGTGTCTCCAGTTGCGTGTAATGTGTCCGTATTGTTTGTATTGTGCTTGTACGTGTTTTTGTTTCTTTTAATCCTGAGCATCCGTTTTTTATTTTAATTCAGTGGTAGAGATTGGTATTCTTTATTGTTCTTTATTTAAAGTGTTCTGTATGGAGTACAACTCTCTATATATATATATATATATATATATATATATATATATATATATATATCGTTATTTGTGGACCCAAAATAGCTGTAAAGGCCCATTTAGTATATTACCGTTGTTGAAAATAAAGAATTCGTGTGTTTGACCGCTTGAACCAAGGAGAGCTTCATTAATCATTATTTTTCTATATATATATAACATATATTGATTTACATATAGATTAAGTTCTTAAATAATACTCCCTCCGTCCCACTTATTTTGTCCTCATTTGACTTTTTTGGTCAAATTGATAAAACTTTGACCTTAAATAATAATTTAATTATTTATGCTTTTATAAATTTAAAAGTTGGATATTGTAATATGATAAATGTGCTTTGTGATAATAATTTTTTTAAAAAAATATAATTGTCATATAATATAAGTAATTATCATTACAAAATTGGTCAAATTGACCAAAATTTAGTCAAAGTGACAAAATTAGTGGGACGGAGGGAGTATTGTTTTTTTCATCTTTATAAAATCTAAATCCTACAAGGCTACAATTTCAACATTCCAAGTACAAGCTTATTTCTGCTTTGGGTCTCCAATACTCACTTTATCAGGTAAACAATTTCAAAATTTTATGTAGTTTAATTATAAAAAAATTAATTCAGGACCCTCCTTTTTAGATTTTGCACGGACCTCCTATACATTAGACGACCTTGATCATTATAAATATATTACATTTTCGAATTATAGACATTATATACAATTTGACTATAACCAAAAAATTCTCCCAAATGCAATGTATGATTTTACTATTAGTCGATAGTAGAACTATTGATATGAACCCGCATACATTTATACACTGTTCTAAAAATCCCCGATTTAACCGATTAATCTTCTGTAAGTTAACCAACCGATTCGATTTTTGAAATCCGATTAATCCTGTTAATTTATTTAAAATGATATGTTTAATTGTAAATTAGATTAATATATTAAATATCATTATAATATCCGATTAATGCTCCGATTAATCCGTCCGATTAATCCCCGCCTACCCGATTAGGCGCTAGGCGGTACCCCAATCGCCCTGAATCACCTAGCGATTTTTGGAACACTGATTTATATGAATCCTATCAATTAATACTCCCTAATTTATAACTCAATAATACCACATCATTCACTGAAATTTATTTACTAAATAATTATTACAAATGAAAAGGTTTTACATCCACAACTTTGTCGAATCAAAATTTTATCTAAATGCACAATATCATCTTAACAGCTTCATATATTTGTCGCATCAGGTAAATGGTTAATTCATACATTTGTCGAAGCAGGTAGATAGTTAACCACTAAAATTAAAGAAATGACTTAACGATGAAATCTACGAAGCCCTATTTAGGTATTATCAAATAAAAATATTCGAGAATTCATTAAAAAAAAAAAAAGTCCGCGGTAGCGGGCACTATCCTAGTCTATGATATAGATCCTTGCTCCGCAAAACCACGATCTTGTAAACCCGTCTCTACAACTAACGAACATTCTGGAATACATTTTCTCCGATAAGACTTAGCACAATAAAGACCTATAGCTAGATATACCTAGCAATAGCATTCTCATGATTGACGCTAGTCTCTGGGCACAGTTGAATCCAAATGAAAGCGTATGTCACAATTACTAGAATAAAACAGAGATACAATAGCATTCTCTAAGGTCTGTAGCCAAATGTTGACAATTTTTTTTGATAAAGCGAAGAAAGTTGAGTCATTAATAAAAAACTAAAATGGTTAAAGTCCGGGCCGTTAAATAGCATGTGCCTTATGTGCGAAAGCAAAGGCCTACAATGTTAGGGGCTTCAAATTTTAGGGGTTATTGTTCACACGGATTGCACCCATATAAAAGCTCATCAAACATGAGAAAATGATGAACTTTGATACTAGAGAATAAGATAGAAGTGTTATCATATCCTTTTCATTAACAAAAGGCTCTGTCCTAGCGGTTACCCTCATCTCTGATTGAGGATTCAAGCCTCTCTATAGGCAAAGTGTAGTGTCCGAAGTTATCTATCAGGGAAAAAGAATAAGAGAACTTACATTTCATTTCAGGAATATTCACTCATATTTTTGTCCCAAAAAAAATTAAAATTGAAGTGCAACATAAAAATTAAAATTTGAAAGTCAATGATTAGGCTATTAGCTGCGTAAAACAACCAGAAATCACTAAAACGTTGTGACCATGCCTTGAAAATCTTTCACTCTGAGATGTATAAATCCGAGTCTGTATGCAAAGATTAATTTTTTGAAGTTACTTCCAATTATTTCCTAATTTTGTTATTGCCTGTTTATTTTTTTAAAATTATTAATTTGAGATGATTGATAACAGTTTCTCAGTCAAGGTAACTAAGTAAGATTCTCCTGCTGCATTAAGATGAGCATCCTCGTCCACGGAAATCTTTGACACATCCACACCTGAAGGAACCTCATCCTCATCATAACTAACGTTGTGAGGGAATCCAGCTCTGCTTTTGAATGTAATCTTTTCAAAGGAAGCCACTGACTCGCTGAGAATTAACTTGGGTCGAAAACTAGTCCACCATCATGTTTGCCAAGCAAAACTTTAAATGCCTGTTGCACTGCTAGCGACAAGTAATGCACTTGCAGACACATCTTTTAATTATTTCTCCCAAATATGTTAGATCCTACCTTCTTTAATCTTTTTCTGCAATCTAATATCATCGTTTTCCCCTAGAAAAAACATGGTTGTAGTTGGTTGCACCAAATTGCAAGAAGAAAAATTGACTGCATTGAGTTGATTACTGTATTTTCGCGCAAAAAAAATGATATTAAATAAACTATTATCTGCCAAAAAATCCTCTACACAAAACTAACAAAAAAGAAATAAACTAAAACTTGGAGTTCTGCATACGGGGCCTCATATTCCCAAATTTAATGCCTTTCTATTCCAAGCAGGCAAGTACTGAATAAGATCAAGATGAAATCACATTGAACAAGTTTGAATGGTTATTCGCTCTTTCTAAAATAATAGTAGCGTAATTTGGGAGGATCAATCTCTAAGCACGACAGATTATCAATTATTTAAAGTAGCTTTCGGCCAATAGATGAGTCCTAGTGAACTTTCTTGCATGTAATCTTGCCAGGAAATAACAGAGTTGTCCATAGATAATTATGATTAGATCCATATTAGAGGATTCTAGCTTTCTGAAAACAACATTAACATATTGCTTAATTTGCTTTGGTTACTAGTACTGTGATAACATACATATATGACCAATTCCAGCTGCAAATCAATATATACTATTGAGTCTGCCTTGATGTTTTCCGGTATATGCTTATATATATGGCAGGCCACACAGGTGACGACTAGGACCTTCCTTCGCGCAATTTATCTTACATCATTTCCAGATAGATGCGGCATGATTAAATCTAGACCAGGGCCTCTTACTCTAAATTTCGGAGGACCTTCGAAAAATACTCAATATTTTACATAATTTTAAACTACTTAAAATAAAGTTAGCCTGGAATAAGATTTTTTAGTACTGATTCAGTTCTGGGTCCTTTGAAATCCTAGTTCCGTCACGGGATGGACAGCGAAGAATGCCTGTCCGCAAATTCTATGAACTGCATTGGCGGTTTAATCATGCCGCATCTATCTGGAAATGATGTAAGATAAATTGCGCGAAGGAAGGTCCTAGTCTGGCCTGCCATATAAGCATATACCGGAAAACATCAAGGCAGACTCAATAGTATATATTGATTTGCAGCTGGAATTGGTCATATATGTATGTTATCACAGTACTAGTAACCAAAGCAAATTAAGCAATATGTTAATGTTGTTTTCAGAAAGCTAGAATCCTCTAACACTCCAACAAGTTTAGAATCATGTTTATAAATATACAGTACTTAAGAACAAAATAATTATACGCTACAATCAGCAAAAAATATGGGTTCCATTTAAGTATGCAATTATGTACAAGCCTGATTCATCAAGCATACAATACTTAAAAAAAAAAATAGAATCTGTAAAACGATATCAAAGAATAAACAAATCTTTTTGAGGTCGAAAAAATTAAAAGATATGATGATCCATCACATGAACTCAAGTACCAAGTTGAAGAGGCTTAGGTTGAGGCATAGTTCTTCTCTTCCACAAATTGATCTCTTTTCTTGGCTCTGCATTAGCCGCACTGCAGCTACTCAAACTTATCGGTGCTGAAAACGATATCTTGGCATCTTCTTGATCATCCCACTCCCCATCGCCCTCATCATCGTGCTCCTGGGCTGGAGATATCTGTGCTGTCGTCCAATCAAAATTCGACAACGAATTTCGACCACTTGAAAATCGTTGCAGTTGACCTAAACTAGGTGCCTTTTTATTAGAAGGAGCAGTCAAAGGCGGCTCATATCCACTTCTTTTACCAAATATATTTCGAATACCCGAATTCTTCTTCTTCTTCTTCTTCTTTTCCGCACCCTCGTGGTAAGAAGATTGCACCGATTCTGAAACCGGTGCAGGATTCTTCTTTTTTACCTCAGTAAAAGAATGAAAAGACTTGAATATCTTCGGCTTCTGGTTTTTACTAGGGTTAACTTGTTCAAGAGGAGTTGAGTGCGATATGATCAAATGATCATCACGCGGAGGCAAAGAATCATGAACATTAGCCTTGTTTTTATTCAAGTCACGTATCTTTTTCTTGTGCTTGATTTGGCCCATGCATGAGACTTTGGGTGAGGTAGGTTCATGTGTTATGTAGCTTGAATTTTTCGATTTATATCGAGCCTCAGCTGGAATCATGGGACCGGAAAATCCTTTTCTGGCTTGAGCTTTTTCTCTATTCGGACTGAAGGGTGGGTTTTGAAATGAAACTGCCGATGATGCTAGCTTCAACAATCGGTTCTTGGGCTTAATTCCTGATTTTTCCATCACCGAAACTAGAACAGCCTTAACTATATAATATGTACTAGGAACAGTTTATCAGGATAGGGAGGGAGGGAGAGATTTGTGTGAAAAAAGTTGGATAGGATCTAACGAATGATTTGTTTTGTTGACTGTATGTATATAAGTTTGAGAAATTATGAGGATAGGATCTAAGGAATGATACGTTTTGTTGATTGTGTGTATAACTTGCGAAATTATAAGGAAAAGGCAAAGAAACAGAGAAGGGTTTCATTTGTTTCCAAGTCAAAAAAAGGATATACATGTATACGACTTGGCTATATATGGCTACACACTTTGTGTAATATAATATGATCCACCTTGTTAATCAATCAGCCGGTCATTGTAATTACTAGTATTCCATTTTGTTTCTTTTGCATTTGATTAATTATCCATTGATCGGAGACCCTTTTTCTGTCTAGTTTTTTTTATTTTTTTTAATAATCATTCTTCTTCTGCGAGGATCTGTCTAGTTTTTTTATTTCTTTCAATAATCATCCTCCTTCTATCACGATCGTGAATGTTTGACTTGCCTACCCATTTATTGGGTTTATTTATCTCTCTTGTGAGAATTTGTTTGTCTATCCTTGTGAGAGTTTTGTTTTTGATTTTATGATCTACAACAGATTAGATGTGCTGAGAATAATTTTGCTGATATTTTGGGAGATCCGGAAAGTCCGCATCGAAGCTGGGAAGCTAATGATTATTGCAAGAGCTCACCACTCACAACCAAAGATTGTTCATCATCTATTAGGGATTTTCACTTTCGGCATGTTTATAGCTGGTATCCGGCATGTAGATAGCTGGGGTATTGCTCATCCTTTGGGGGTTCTCATTTTCGGCATGTCTATAGCTGGTATCTGGCATGTAGATAGCTGGAGTGTCGTTCCTCTAACCTTAGTTTATGGAACTGAGGCTTCCGAACACTGGGGTATCAACGGTTCTTATGTGATGTGATCAATTGTAATACCACTGCTTTCAGGGATGTTGGAGTAGTTTGAATCGCTTCGGATGTCTTCGAATTTGTTTTAACTTTAAGAACTTTTAAGCTCAGTTTGTTAAAACAATCAGGAAATATAATCTTCTGCATTTCGTAAAAAAAAAAAAATACCTGGAGTCATTTGGAATATACTGGAACAGAATAAAGATTAGACAAGTAATTTGTGTTGAATAATTCATGTTACATCATCGTGTTTATGTACATAATTAGATTATTATAATATATAATCCGGGCTGTTAATGGCCTTAATTATCTATGGTGTTGAAACGGTGTCCGTGGTTCTACTACTACCTACTACTACTAGCTAGGTTGCGTGGGGTTACTGACGTGGGAAATTTGTTTTTTCATCAAGACAAATAAATGGTTGGCAACTTGGCATCTTAAAATACAATTTATGTTCCTCCCGTTTTTATTGACTATTTATGTACGTACTGTATGTAGGGCTGTAAATGAGCCGAACTCTTGACTGTTCATGTATCAGCTCGTTAAAAATATTTCGAACTCGAGCTCGAACTTTTATCGAGCCAATTTTTTTGTTTGTGTATCGACTCGTTAAGAAAAATGTTATTCACGAACATGTTCACGAACAGTTCACGAACATGTCTCACGAGCTATTGGTCACGAACTTCTCATGAATACTAGCTCATGAACATCTCATGAATATTGTCCATGATCTCGTGTTCACAAATACCTCATTTAATTCTAGAATTTTAATGCATTAAAAATAAAAAAGATAAAACCTCAAAAATTAAAGATATCCTTCTAGTCTACAATTATCCACGATTCGAATAAATTTAGTTAATAAATAACCAACTAATGTTATAATTACAGTGTAACATATGTCTAATTTAATTATTTATAATAAAAATAATGTATATATTTAACAAAAGAAGATAATGAATATACAAAATAAACTAATATATTATTTCATAAACACTAAATTATTTACTAATTATCGTAAATTCAAGGACTCCTGTAAAATCTTAATTAAATATGTTCATAAGAATATGTATCGAATTTGTACAAGAACTCATTCATGGACCATATATATTTACGAGTTTGTTCACGAACTACGTTAACGAACTTGTTCACGAACTATATAATCGAACTTGTTCGCGAACTATTGAGCCAAACTATGTTGTGCTCAAGTTCAGCTCATTTACGAGACGAACCTCAAAATTGTGATCATGTTCGACTCGTTAACAAATCGAATCGAACTCGAGTTGAACTTTTTTCGAACCGAACGCCGAACTGTTCGTGAATGTATCGACTCATTTACGGCCCTAACTGTATGTGGCGTTTGGTAACTTTGTTTGGGAGCATTTTCAAATTCAGAGCCTTGACTCATACGGAGTAAATGAAATACATTCAAAATACAATTTAAATTGCTCCGCCCAGTCTCCTCTTACTCCATCAGATATTTTTCACGAGTTACGTAACTAAAAGATATAATTTGTTTAGAAGCTTGGTGTTATTTTATGGTCAATTCTTACTGTTAAGTAACGTTAAGGTGTTAGTGGAAGACCTTCTTATATTTTATTCTACTCTTTCTGTCACAAAATGTTCTTCCCCTTTACAATGTCGGCACTGTTTATAACATGAGACAAATTACTAATTTACGCATAATCTATAAGACCAAATATAGTCATGAGTGATCTTGTTGGATTCGTATTTGTGAGTGCTTTAATACAGTGAAGTTTTTATATTTAATACTAATACGAAATTGAACATATTAACAATCAAAAGTGTGCGTTGGCAAACGTGTTTTTTGAAATGAGAAGAGTTTTTTGAGACGGAGGGAGTAACACTTACAACTGCCATTTCTTACCGACTGGTTAAAGATCAAACTTAGACAAGTTTACACTCTAATCAACCAAGACAAATTGTAGCGCAGTGATCAATAACAAAACATAACAAAAGGTGTTAAACTCCTTGACGCTTTAAAAAAAGATTGATACGAAAGTAACATCTTCGTAACTTAATTGTACTCGTAGAGCATTTCCAACGTTAATATCTAAATTGATTGATTAAATAAATTGGTTATAGTAAAATTTTAAAATTTTATCTAAAGAGAATGATGCATGTTGCAATGGCATTATCTATAATTCTAATCATGTATACTTATTCCTCAGGAAAGAATGTAGGTTCGACAAATATAGCAAACCGAAATCCTAATTATCTAAATTTTTTGGCAAGAGGAATTGTGAGAATTGTAGTTAGAGTGCTACAATTTTTACGTATTATTTATAATTTATGCCACTTAGACAATTTAGCTAAGAGTTCTATATCATCTGCTGAGAGTATTTCCAACCATTATCACCTATTAGATAAAAATTTTAGGTGGTACTATAATATACATATTAACTAAAATTATAGATATCCTTCATTTCATCTTCTATATATGTTGAGTCTCTAACCATTATTTAAAACATCCACATCAGGTGATGCTATGATTATTAGAGACTGTAGGTATGATGGTATGCTGTAGGTATGATTATTAGAGACTGTGCTGGTAGTTTTATTCAAGCCAAAAATCTATGACGGACAGGTGATGTACTAGTTTTCGAAGCTGAGGTGTGGGAAGTTTTCGAAGCTTTGAAGTGGCTGAAGGAGTTGCAGATGTGCAATGTTGTTGTTGAAACTGATTCGATGCTTACTGTCAATGCTCTGTCGAAGAATGTGGAGTATAATTTAGAAGTTGGTGATGTGCTTGAAGAGTGTAGGTCTATTCTTAGGAGTAATCCTAATGTTTCGATTTCTTTTGTTAAATGGTAGGCCAACACGATAGCCCATTTGTTACCTAGGATACCTTGTATGGTGGATTGCCACAATGTTTTTATGTCTCCTCCGAGAATTGTGTGGGAGACTATTATGCTTGAAGCGATGATGACTTAATAAAATTTCCTTCCATTTCAAAAAAAAACATTCACGTCAGTTTTTATCTTATTTAAATTATATCTGTTAATCTTTTAATTTTATCTTCAATTACTTTTTACTGATCTTTTCCATTTGAATTATACCTCTCGATAATGGCGGTGCAACAAAGTTGAGGTGCATTTCTTAATATTTTGGTTTACAAAATTCATGAATGTAATTAGTCAAATTACGGATGTATCAAAGGTGTGGGTGTGTTTCCAATTATTCGGAATGTACAAAAAGATTTGATAAAAAATGATAAAATATTATTTTTGAATTATAACTAACCATTATAGTTAACACCATCATTGGAGTACAATCCTTTACAAATTCAGCAAATTTTAACTAACAGTTATTATATACTATTATTTTAGCTAACCGTTATAACTACTATCCTTGGAGATACTCACAAGTTACTCCCTCCGTCCCACCATACTGTATACATTGGAGGACGGGGACGTGACATGCACTTTAAGGTACATTTTAAGGATAGTTCCATAATTTATTTTTTAAATTTTCTTTTTTTGTATAAAAATAGGTATATTAAATTTTTATACAAAAAAAAATTTAAAAATAAGTTATGGAACTATACTTTGTAGCAACCTTTAAATGCATGTCAAACAATGAAAACCTGTATAGAATCTTGTAGGACGGAGGAATATAACTTAAAACTCAGTCGGGACATATCCTATTCGGTCTTGTATTCGCTTCCAACAAATAAATTATCGGAAGGAATATTTTATTATATTTCCTTTCAAAATAATGGAGTTCACTTAGTATATTTTTACATGACTGCGTGGATGGTGGGGTTATATGAACTAGCTATGGAATTTGATTTGTTCGATGGAGTGGTCGTTTCATTACAAAATAGTGCAGAATTAAAAATTAAAAAAATTTAGAAATATGCGTTTCGTTTTGACAAAAATTGTCCAGAAAAATTAGAAATGCTGTTTTTACATCTCAAAAAACAGTCATTGATAAAATCTTAAAATACGACTTATTTTAACTAGTAAACAAGTACCAAAAATACATACTCCTTCTGTTTTTTTATATAGGTCGTTTGATTTTTCTATACACATTTTTTGGTACATTGATCACATAGCTAAAATTATTGTTTTTGAAAAAAAAAATTGAATGAAAATATAATCAAAATTTTAATTCACAAAAAAAATTAATTGAAAAAATTAATTTTAACTATGCAATCAAAACACTTAAAAGTACGTAAAAAAAATAAAGCAACTTATATAAAAAATAGAGGGAGTAAACAAAATAGGTACCCCATAATGACATTCATATATCCTAGAAAAATATTAGGAGAGTAAAGACCCGTTTGAAAAATCCTATTTTTCAAAAATAAGTTATTTATTCTGGAAAAAAGTACGTAAATATGAAACTTTTTCGAAATAAATAACTTATTTTTGCAAGATAACGAATATTAAACTCCCCATACACATTTTTCTCTAAAAAAAATATGTAAATACGAAATTTTTCCAAAATAACTAACTTAGAAGTTCGAGTAAAGATTACCCAAACGAGGATAGTACCCCATTCTTTCAGTTAATTTTACAAACAAATGAACATTGAAACTAAATTTAACTAAGTTTATAAAACTACATTTAGCAAACTTCATCACTAGGCAAAAAAAAAAGTAATCAGACTGAAACCAAATTTAGTAAACTTGATAAAACCAAATAAACTGATAGATTGCCAATACATTTACAAAAATTGTGAACTGAAGAATCCTTACTATTAAAGAAATATATAGAAAGCATGTCCATAACAAAATTCAAATAAATACACTCTGTTCTTTAACAGATTTATGATCAAACCAGTCTACAAATAGATACTACAGCGCGCACACCCGAAACTTTTCACTTCCCATTTTCCTTGTTGCTCTTTTTGTTGCTACCCTGAGTATACTGGCTGGTTGAAGACGGTGAATATCCAGGTGCACTTGGCGAGTACCCAGCACTTGGACTGTCATGACAAAAGAAAGTGAGGATAAGTAAAGTCTGATTTTACATCACTAACATTGGGGCAAAATAAAAAAACGACAGCCCAACAAAAAAACCAGCTACATGAATTTTAATCAAGAAACTGCTACTCACCTGTACTGTGGTGAACTCGGACTATAGTCTGGGCTAGCACCAGAATTATAGGGACTGCAATACATAAAAATATAATGCAATGATTCAAGTGTTGGTCATAAGAGCAGCATATTATTTCAATAAATAAACACTAAACACTCCACGGGGCAACGAAAAAGGAGGAAAAGAATAAAAGATATAAAATAATCAGTTGCGACAAAATCTATAAGAAACAGATGTATACCTGCTGGGGCTGTATGTTGGACTTGAAGGGGAATAGGATGGAGATGTAGGAGAATAGGAAGGTGATGTTGGGCTGCAAGAATACAAAAACATTTAAAACAGTGCATTAAGAAACAATACTACGTCCACAATGATTAAATGTACTTAAGGCAAGTTGAGGTGTCAGTGGTAGTAGTAATTAAATTAAATTAGTTGGTATGTAATTCATTGCATAAAGCACTTGCAAATTGGCAAATTTTACATTCAAGAACTAAAAGTGTCTGACACTTACCTGTAACTGGGGGATGTTGGACTGTATGGGCTGGAGGGTGACAATCTTGGACTGCTTGGGGAATATGCCAGGGAAGGGCTGTACTTCGCAGATGAAGGGTTGTAGCTTGGAGATGTGGGACTGTAGCTAGGAGATGTTGGACTGTAGCTGGGTGATGTGGGACTGTAGGCAGGAGAAGTAGGACTATATGATGGGGAAGTTGGACTGTATGAAGGAGAGGTTGGGCTGTAGGATGGGGAGCTTGGGCTGTAGGAGGGAGAGGTGGGGCTGTAAGACGGAGAGGTTGGGCTGTACGAAGGTGAGGTGGGGCTGTAGGATGGTGAGGTAGGGCTGTAGGACGGAGAGGTGGGGCTGTAGGCAGGTGAGGTGGGGCTGTAGGCAGGTGAGGTGGGGCTGTAGCTGGGAGAGGTGGGGCTGTAGCTGGGGGAGGTGGGGCTGTAGCTGGGGGAGGTGGGGCTGTAGCTGGGGGAGGTGGGGCTATAGCTGGGGGAGGTGGGGCTATAGGATGGACTGGTGGGAGAATATGTAGGGCTACTAGGACTATAGCCTGGCGAGCTTGGGCTATATGTAGGCGAGCTGGGGCTATAACCAGGTGATGATGGGCTATAACCAGGAGAAGCAGGGCTATAGCCAGGAGAAGCAGGGCTATACCCAGGAGAGGAGGGGCTATATCCTGGAGAACCTGGGCTATAACTCGGAGAAGATGCTGGAGAAAATCCCATGCCGCCAACATAAGGAGAAAACTGAGCATCAGTAATGGGCGACAACCGAAGGTTTGGACTTAGCATATAACTTGGTGACATCATCCCATCATGATAAGGGGTCCCCGAGATTGGCGAACGAGCTGGGGTCATGCCGAAGTCCAGACCTTCCATGTAGCTAGGAAGCTGGATGTCAATAGCTTGTTGCAACATTTTTTCGTTTAAATACAAAGAACAGTCTCCAGTACCAATTGGCGCCAGTTGACCCAACATAATATTTTCAGTAACACCTCGCAGGTAATCTGTTTCTGCATAAACAGCAGCATCAAGGAGAATGTCGACTGTTTCCTCAAATGAGCATCTCATCATTGGACCTGTGTCATTCCTATTAATTCCATGACGAGTGATAGCCATCAGGTGACCACGGTATGTCATGGTATCACAGAGAATAGCCAAGTGCCTGTAGTTCACATATGATCCATCAAAAGATATAACCACTCGCAGCTCATCCAGTAAGGATCGGCGAACTGCTTCAATTCCAAGAACTTCAATCACTTCAATCAAGTGATTGCTAGTCGTCCTTCGTGCATCAACCTCTTCATGACAAATAACAGCCAAGAGATTAACTCCTTCTGTGTCTAGCATCCACTCAGGCTCAGTCACAAATCCATTATTTTCATCAAATCTGTTTGTTTTCTGCTGTTTGATGAAAACCTTGTTTATGTCAGGTATACCACGTAGGGCCATTTCTGTCAGCATATTGCTCTCAATTTTCTTGAGAAAAACATCATCTTCTGCGGATTCATCTTGCAAGTCACCTTTAGGAGCCTCATCATTCATTATGCGTATACGAAGAATCAGCTTATCAGCGTTATCATCATTAAATATGCAGGTTAGATCATCATCAAATTCAAGATTGATCTTCTCAGCAATATCAGCCATGCTTAACTTTTTGTCAATCATCATTTCCCGATTCAACTGCACCCGGAGTAGCCAAGGAGAAATTTTATCTGGATCAATTTCTTCATCAGGCATTTCATAATACGACTTGACAAAATCAACATCCTCCTCTATGATGGTGCTCATGGGATCTGGATCATACCATACTTCAGTAGCTTGTGTCACACTTCGTAAAGTGGTGTACTCCAAAGCACACTGTACATTCTTGGCTCTCTCTTTTGAAGAGCTAACGTTTGGCTTCAAGTAAACAGACAGTGATGGAGTTTTAATCTTTTTGGCAACATTGATGATTTCCCGCAACCTAGGAACACCAAGAGTCACATTCTTGGCACTCACACCAGCATAGTGAAAAGTGTTGAGAGTCATTTGAGTAGCAGGCTCACCAATAGACTGAGCAGCAACACAGCCAATCATTTCTCCTGGTGCTACAAGGGACTGCAGAAAGCGTGATTCTATCTCACCAATGACCCAATCAAATGCCTCCCGAGTAAGTCTATACTCTTTCAAAACTCTCTTACTTGCAAATGTACTGCGAAGAAGGATATTAAAGAAGAGGGTTGCATTTTTCTGAGCTTCCATGCTCATCAAATCATCACCAGGGACAACCTTTAGTCTTTCCTGAAGCTTATCAACAGCTTCAACAATCTCCATTGGATGCATATCAGAAGGTCTTCTCAAATCAACCTTAAACGTCTTTTGTGCATTCCAAATAAGCCTCTTAAGATTCACAGGCATAGGCCAGGTGTTATCACCAGTTGTTGTAATCTCTGTTCCAAGCTGGAATCTGTCTGCTTCTAGCTTCTGGACTTCAGCATCAAACACATTACGGAACTCTCGAATTGTTTTCAAATCATCAACGTGTTCTGGAAGCATATAACTTGGATTCCAATGTCCATCATCAATCTCATACCTAAAAACCTTGTCAAATTCATTTTTCTTCATTTTAAGAGAGTCCAGTTTCTGAGACTCAATCCAAACAGCATCCATGCCATCCTCCCCATAGAGAAACTGGATCACATCCCCTAGTGAATTCCTGACAGTACCATCATACTTGACCATAATATCTTCCATAGCCTTTACTAGCCGCCTTTGGATATAACCTGTTTCAGATGTCTTGACTGCTGTATCTATCAGACCTTCTCGACCTCCCATAGCATGAAAAAAGAACTCTTGTGGGGTTAACCCTCGTAGATAAGAATTTTCCACAAAACCCCGACTTTCAGGCCCATAATCATCCTTGGTGAAATGAGGAAGAGTTCGATCAATAAATCCATATGGAATTCGCTTCCCCTCAACATTCTGCTGTCCCACACAAGCAGTCATTTGTGATATATTAATAAAACTTCCTTTAGACCCAGCCGTGACCATTGCCTTCAGATTGTTACTCTCTGACAAACTTTTCTCAGCACTGCTTCCAGCATCATCTCGAGCCTTGTTCAAGACCTGAAAAGAGATTTATTAGTAAAATCAACATGATGCAACATTGGACTTGCTAAACATTTTATCATTATCGTACCTGATTAACTTTGTTCTCAAATGATTCCATCATAGTACGACCAGGCTCTGGTTCTAAATCCTTATCTTGTGCTGATCTAATCAATTCTTTCACTGCATTCTTAGCGGTAGAAATAGTTTCATTAATTTTTTCCATGGTTGCGGCATCTGCTATAGTATCTCCTATACCAATGCTGAAACCCTGCTGCAAAAGCCAGTAGTTGACAAGCCACTGGGTGTGTCCCAGGAATTTACGAGCAGCATCTGGGCCAACTTCCTCCCTGTGCACATATAATATATAACATAATCAAATAAATTAAATAAAAATAAGTATACAACAAAAAACTTCAACCTTTACTGATGAATCTTACCAAATGACATGGATAAGACTTCCTGTTGAAGCTCCAAGCGTCTTCTTGCAAAGTGTGCCAGTAATGACTTCCCCCTTTTCTATTCGAACCTGAGTATCTCCTGGTGTAATATGTCCAGTTTCACCATCAGCATGCCAGGCTGATTGCCTCATAAGATTTATCTGCTTGGGGATGATAAGATTAAACACTTGTTTTCCCGTCCAAAGGGGTCTAGGCTTCAATATGGCAGGTGCAGGTACTTTGCCATCAAAATCCTCCCACCACATGAGGATGTTCATAAAAACATCCTACAGAAAACAGGACCCATATTAAGCCACAAAAGATCAGAAGAAAATAATATTCAATTGCAGCGAGTATATTTAAGAGATATGAACTAAAAAAGTAGGGCACCTTCTCAATAAAAGTATCTCTCTTAGTTATCTTACGGCACCCTAAAAGTGTATCCTGCACTATACCCATAACTGGTCGATTTGCTTGTGGGGACACAATGCACTTGGGTACCATCATCAACTCCAGAACTTCTGCCCTGGTTTCGAATGACTGCGGAACATGCATGTTCATTTCATCACCATCAAAATCAGCATTGTACGGTGAAGTGACCGATAGATTCAACCGGAAGGTTGAATATGGCATAATTTTGATTCGATGCCCCATGATAGACATCTTGTGAAGACTTGGTTGCCGATTAAACAAAACAAAATCCCCATCATTCAAGTGTCGCTCCACCTGTAACAAGAAACAAGGAATTAAAGATCTGCAAATGTAACTGTCAGCAAATTGCTGGTGTTCCTGACAAGACCAATCAACTTCACAACATAAAAAAATATTGATAATAATCAATACCTTGTAACCAAGTTCTAAATGATGATCGCTGCTTTTCTTCAAATAGCGGAGATCAAGCCTCTGACCATCTTCTCTAATAATGTATTTAGCACCAGTTTTGCCAGGAGGAGGATGAGGACCATATTCGACAAGTTCCTTTAGCCTGGAAAAAAAATGGATGTAACATTCAAAATTTACAAACTTATTAGGATTGCACCAAGGACATATATTAATTATATGACATGTGTTAACAACACGATACCTCTCAATGTTGTAAGGGGTTACAGTCTCCGGATAAGTTAAATTTAGAGCTATACTCCATGGCACTCCAAGTTGATCGATATTGATGGTTGGATCCGGTGTGATAACTGTTCGAGCAGAGAAATCCACACGCTTCCCCATTAAATTTCCTCTGATACGACCCTCCTTAGCTTTGAGCCTACTGCAAATTGATTTGATTGGCCTCCCTGACCTCTGTGTAGCCTGAACAATAAAAGAGCGCCAACAACTATTGAGTAAACCTTGTAATACTGTTACAGTTAATTAATTTAAAGGAGTGAATCTTGAACATACCCTGGGCTGCCCAGGAAGCTCATTGTCAAAATATGTAGCCACATGGAACTGCAACAACTGAGCAAATTCAGAAATTATGTGAGCAGGAGCTCCATTTCTCTCCTGTTTCCTTAAATTCTCATTGTGTCTGATAATCATTGCCAGCTGATGAGTTAAATCATCCTGTAACAAGAGAAGGAGAGAGAGAGACCTAAATGTTAATCTTGGTTTTATGAATGTAAAACCTAACCACTTGGACCACTTATAATACAGTAATTAATCTAATCCCAGCACAGCACTTATAGCCTTGTAATTTCACTCAAAATTTGTCAACACACACAAATTTAAAATAAGCATTTCCAATTTTTAGCTTTTCAAATTTTTACTTGATCAAGTCAACTATACGGAAAATACTGATTTACATAAATAAAGGCAAGATACTACAAAAATTAAATCATGAAAGTGTAGAAGAAAAACACTTGCCTCACTCCGAGCAGAAGTATCCATCATTACAGAAGGTCTAACCGGAGGAGGAGGAATTGGAAGAACTTGCAGGATCATCCAATCCGGACGTGCGTACTTCGGATTTAAGCCCAGTAACATGCAATCTTCATCACTTATCCGCTTAAGCACATTTAGCACCTGCAGGATTGCTCAATAACGATGTTTTAAAACTAGAGGATCAAAACCAAGATGTTCTGCAAACAAAGTATGCAAGAAATGTCAGAAGTATATTAAATGAACTTACCCTCTCGGCAGAAAGCTGTTGTTTCCTTTCAACGGGCTCGGGTAGCTGTTCTGGATCGTCATTTTTCTTTTTCTGAATCTTGTATTCAGCAATCATTTTCATACCTTCAATAGTAATCTTTGGCTGTTGAGCACCACAACCTCCCCTACTCTTCTTAACTGGTTCATCAGTATCCTGGCTTTGGGAATCTATCTCGTCACCACCCTCACATTTAGTTTTGCTCTTGCAGGAATCTAAAATCTTTTTAAGTCTATTTTTTGGATTCCTAATTTTCTGAGCTTGCTTAAATTTATAATCCTCCTGGAAGAAATACAAATAAATGATTGAAAAAACCTTAAAAGAAGTATGATTGATAATAATCGAGGAAGCGAATATGAGGAATAATCAAAAGCATAACAAAGTTGCAAGAATGTATGCACCCTATCACCCGCAAGCAAAGTACTACCTTGAAATTAATCAAACAGGTAGCACAGAGATAAATTTAAAGAATTCAAACAGAGATTCTCTAATAATCAACACAGATGCTGAAAGAATTTAGATCTAAATATCATAGTCCAGTTTCCACTTTTGCACTTGTATTACAGATATTAAATTGAAACCAAACTAATGGTGTTCTTTCACAAATTAAAATGTATATAATTAGGAATCTTTAGCAGTTCGATTGTATAGAAACTTGTTTCTAAATCTCAATACAGGACGAGTCGTGACGTGTCTCGTAACAGTCACAACACGTCATTAGCTTCCAGTTATAAGATTCTAAGACACTAAAAAACAATTATAACTTACAAGTAAACTTTCGAATATATTTAAAACTTCTCATAAATGAATTTCGCGGGAAACATTATTAAGACAAAGCAAAAACTTCTCATACATACATTATAAGCGAAAGATAATTAAAGTAAGTAATTTGACAGACATTAAAAAAAGCTACTCATAAATATATTTCGCGGGAAACACGTTTAAAAGGAAAGTGTCAGCTATATTTAAAACTCAATCTGAATAGTATTAAAAAGAAGTAAAAGTCATATATAATAAGAACTCCTCATGGATACATCTTGCGGGTATTATTTTTTCAACTATTTCCCGTAACATTTATAACATGATTAGAGCTACTACTGTGATCCTAATCTTTCCTTACAGGATACAAATATCAACAAAACACATATCAATAAGCCCATGTATAAAAATTTAATCTTTTCCAAGTAAACAAACTGGATAGACTCTAAACAATTCAATAAAGAAATTACCTCATCAGCAAGGATTTTGGAGCAATTAAAGCAAACGCAACGCATAATACTGAGCACAGTCTTAAGAAAACCAATGTGAAACATGGGCTTGGCAAGCTCCAAGTGACCGAAATGGCCAGGACACTCAGCCATATTAGCCATACAAGTCTCACACTTCATTTTTCGATCAATTGTTCCGAGCCTCGGGTCACTTAATCCACTAGGTTTTGGCTTCCCTCTCTCTGTCGTCTCACCGTGCTCAATATGCACAACGGACATTTGTCTCTGCAAAAACAATCGATATTCAACAATCAAACACAATAATTCCACATCACAAACTTGAATTACAGCTCAATTATAAGAAAGAAGAGTTTCGAAAATTACGATCTCATCGGGACTGAGTATGCCGAACTGGACCATACGAACTTTGGCAACTTCAGCCGGAGAAAATGGAAATCGCATATCCATGATTGCGTTCCACTATTTAATTGATTTAATTAGGGTTTCGAATTAAATTATTTGATTTTCTAGGGTTTCATAATCGATTAAATATTGAGTTGTGTTACTGTAACAAGATTTAAGTGATATATAGATATAAGAGTGTGTATGTGTATTGTATAATTGTCTTTTATGAAAAGAAGGGGGAAGAGATGAGTTTTAGAAATCGTCTCTCTCTCTCAATTCGCACTCTGGACGAGAGTCGATGATAAAATGAATGAAAAGAGGGTGAAAGAGGGGGTAAGGCCTTCTTATATAGACGGGGAGGCGTGGATTTCGCTACCCTAGGGTGTGAAACTACTTTATTGCCCCGGGACTATGGGCTTTTTAGTTGGGCCAAATTTCGCTTGAGGCCCCTGAATGATTGGACCGGCCATATCAACTGTGTTCAAGAAAGTTTAAACTTTTAACACGATAAAGGAAAAGCATCAAGTAAAGAATCCAAATTGAATTTCAAAACGAATCTCAAATTTTATGTGACTCTTTTTTTTAGGGGTGATCATTCGGTCGGTTCGGTTAAAAACCGAACCGAATAACAAAAACCGAATAACCGAAATCCGATTTTTACCAAACCGAACTGAACCGATTTATCCGTAGAAATCGAACCGAAAAACCGAAAAACCGAACCGAAATATTTCGCCAAAACCGAACCGAACCAATTTAAAAAAAATTATATATAATTTTTTTTTTTAATTTTAAAATTAATTTTATTAGCAACTATATTATAATATGTAACAGTTGAAACAAAATAAAAACACAAACTATCAATTTAAATATTTAACCTTAATTTTGAATTAATTAAATCATGCATATATATAAAATATAAACATATACATATATAATATAAATAAAATATATATATAATTCGGTTATTTCGGTTTGAACCGAAGTTTTTTAAAAAAAACCGAACCGAACCGAAATAAATTTCGGTTTAAACCGAAAAACCGAATAACCGAAATTTTCAGAAAAATACAATCCAAACCGAACCGAAATTCAACATTTCGGTTCGATTTTTCGGTTTCGGTTCGGTTTTGCTCAGCCCTACTTTTTTTAGAGTACATGCAAAAAAAGAGTCAAAGGAATTGATCGGAGAATCTAATTGAATTTTAAAATAAATATCAAATTTTACGTTTCGAGTATAACTTATTATCTAACAAATAACATCCATTTTTACAATAATTTTCGGGAATAAGCGTGAGTTCTTTTGATCCCCTAATATTGGTTGTGTTTTACAAATTAATTTGGTTGATTCAAATGAAAATAAAATTACAATCGGTTGCAAATCCCAATCTTTTAATTGTTTTTTGTAATTTGATTTGGTTCAACTAAGTTGATTTTAGTTGATTCAAACAAATACAAGTTGTATTTGGTTTAAAATCGCATTATTTTTTTATTAAGTTTCGATTAAATTTTGATAAATTTGGTTAATGGATTTTGTTGATTATCAATATGTTTGTTGTGTATTTTTTTCTTTGCTTATATAACAAAATGAGTGTTTGTTCAAACAAATATCGGGTGTGACAAATTTCGAGAGTTGCGATAATCAAATCTAGGATTAGAGACAATAAAAGAGAAGTCTTTACCATTTGATCTCATTGCGCTCACATTTGTGTTGTGTTTAGTTTATTGTGGTTACTTTTGTTTGTTAATAAGTTGAATTGCAATTCCAACACGTACAACTTGTTACACAGATATATATATATATATATATATATATATATATATATATATAATTTATTATCAATCAATATCAATATCAATATCAATATCAATCAATATCAATATCAATATCAATATCAATATCAATATAGAGTCACACTCTATGGAGACCCAAGTTAGATAGAGTACATGTGGAGACCCATCATCTGACCATTAAATCAACCAACGGCTGTGATTAAAACAATAAAAAAAAAAGAAATTAAAAAAAAGACAAAGGATAAAACGGTTACAACTAACACGGCACATCTCAGCTCAATACTCTCTGCAAATACACACACGATACATACAAGCTCAGCTCGTACGTCGTCGCAAACGGAGAATACATCTTCAAATCGTGATTTCATCTTCAAATCTAATCATCTAGGTAATGATTCTGTAATTTTTTAGAGTTTTATTCATAATCTAACTAGCATTTTGTTAATTTCTTCAGGTTAAGCTCGAAAATGAAGTTTGGGAGAAGAATAGGTAATTTTTTTATCTAATTCAAACTTTGATTCTATAGTAGAACTCGAAATTAGTAGGTAATTGGTAGTTATATGATTCTACAGTAGAATACAATCAGATCTGATATGTTTTTTGTGTTTTGTGTAATTTGATTCTGTTATAGAATCATGGTTATTTTGATATTCTTTGGCTTCATTTTGTTTTTTGTATTTTGATTCTAGTATAGAATCATATTTGTATTATTAGCTATTTTTGCTTTAAAAAATGTATATGCATGCTTAATTAGATCTCATTCTACAGTGATTCTATAGTGATTGTTAATGTCAGTCACTTTTTGTTGATTATAACATTGATTAGGTAATATAATGCGAGTTTACACTTATTTTCATGTCTTATTACATCTGTTGTACATGTGGTTCTGTAATAGAACCAATTTTGTGCATAAATCGTAAGGTATAAATTTTGTTTTTGTGCTAGAACCAAAATTTCTCATGTACATGTGGTTCTGTAATAGAACCAGTTGTTTAATCATTCTATTCTAGAATTCGAAATTAATAGATAATTGCTAATAATTTGATTCTACAGTATATTAGAACCAGATGTAATCTATTTTTTTATTGTTTTGTATATTTTAATTCTACTATAGAATCATGTTTATGTTCATATTCTTTGGCGTCATTTTTGTTTTGTGCAAATTTTTTATTCTACTATAATTTGTGCACTTGTAGTTTTTGATTCTACCGTACAAGCATGTTTGTATTTGAAGACGTATATAACTTGTATAGTAGAATCGCATGAGTTTTGTTGATTATAACATTGATTTGGTAGTAGAATGTGAGTTTACACTTATTTTCACATGTGGTTCTGTAATAGAACTAGTTTTGTACCGTTAAAATACATGATCCAATTGAACACCTTAAGTATTTCGGAGAGTTGTTAACTTAACATGAGACTGGTTACACTAGAAGTCCCGTCGACAAGATTCGTGTGCATGTGTGGTTCTGTTGTATGCATTATTTCAATGAAATTTGGAATTACTTGAATTGACTGACAAAATGGTGGATGAAGATAGAAGCTTCCACTCTGGCAAGATCAAGGCCAGGACGTAGCCTTTGTCCACCTCCAAAAGGAGTGAAGCTACAGCCACTTGTGCCTCTATTCTGTAAAAATGATGAGCGAGTTAATTAGTCAGCTAATTCAGTATTTAAATTGTTCAATGATCAGCGAGTTGATTAATGGTTAAATGCATATATTACTTCTAGTTTCTTAAGATATAATGATCCACTTAATTGCCATCTCCATGCATTGAACTTGTGAGGAGAGT
This sequence comes from Kitagawia praeruptora, assembly GCA_037693485.1. NCBI lineage: Eukaryota > Viridiplantae > Streptophyta > Magnoliopsida > Apiales > Apiaceae > Kitagawia > Kitagawia praeruptora. Next base: position 60,607,377 of record CM075352.1, on the reverse strand, counting down.
CATAAAGATTTTCATCCAAGTGAACTGATCTGAAATATGTCTAGACACACCATCCTTTAGGTATAACATAACGCCCTTTTATCTGCACATATTTAATCGCTTTTCTCATCACCCCATTGATACTAAACTGCACTGTCCTTCTCTACTTGTACAACTCTGTCGGTTATAATGTGTTCTAATACTGTTGCATTGTAGAACAGAAAAAAACAGAATACAATTGATTCAAAATGTTTGTTTTAAAAAATTTCCAGGTACGCGTTCCGGGAATCGATTAAAACTTGGGCCGAAAAGTTTTTCATCCAGGAGAACGAGAATGAAAAAAAAATCTGAAAAGAACATTAACATGGAAGAAGAGTTGAGCACAGATACATTTTATCAATATCAAAGGTAAAAAAAACATTCCACTTTGTTGTCTTGAGTAGTTATGATTTCCTTTGCTTAAGAAAACATAATGATGCTTATATATTTCTGTTTTTTTAAGTACTATCTGGAAAATGATACCAAGCACGAAAAGAGACGGATGCATATGTTTTGACCCTTTATGGTACAGTTCATATGCCAATAAGAAGGAAGAATCTAATGTAATGTACTGGATATCAATTGAAAGCGTTTTTGAGAAACGATACGTGTTGGTTCCAATGTGTCAAGCGTAAGTAAATGTTTAAGAATCAGTTGTTTTTTCATATTATTTGCATCCATCCATTGAATAATTCTGATTATTTTTAATTTTGTTTAATTACAGAAACCACTGGAACCTACTGATTCTATGCAATTTGGGTAAAAATGTGAATAGCACAACAAGTCCATCTATAATACTACTAGATTCACTTCACAAAGCAAACCCCGAATTGCTTGAAGCAGAAATTAGACGGTACTTACTAGTTTATATATTTAATTTCTAAAAAGTAGAAAGTGTAATTATATCTGACTTGTTTGTGCTAATAATCTAATATTTTACAGGTTTGTCATTGATATTTACAAAAATGAGCAGAAAGAAGGATATGATGACATCTCTTTCATGGTTCCAAAAGTCCCACAACAGAATGATGGTTCAAAATGTGGGCACTATGTGTTGTACTACATGTACAAGTTCTTGATGACATGTCCAGAGAATTTAAACATTGAAGAACATTATCCAGAATTCGTAAGGATCTTCAAGACTTTTATATTTTAGATAGTATTTTTAATTCTAATATAGAACAGATGACAAATTAGAAGATTTTTATGGCAGCACTTTTAATTTCACTATGGAGTTTTTAGCTATAGCCTTTGATTCTATTATGGAATCAAAAATAGAAATGTAATTTGTAGACTTAATTTATGAGTGTGAGTTTTTTATTTATATTCTATAGTAGAATCATAGTTTATATTTGAATTAGTAAATAATACCATAATATTTGATTCTACTATAAAAACTGTACGAATGAGTCACGACTCATGTTTTGAATTGAACAGCTATATAAGTAAAGTTTCATTTTCAGTTACAAATACAAACCGCCACATCATTTCTTTCTCATAAAAAAACAACAAAAGAAACTACCCCTAATTTATACCCTGTACAATATGGCTTCATCATCCAAAGCATTGGAAAAATATGGCAGTTCATCATCAACAAGTAAGGAAATATGGTTTCTTGAGGGTCGTAGGATTGAGGCCCACCCTGTGGCTGATTTGGAGTCCAAAATCCCATTCAACCAGTCCCGATTGAACAACTTCAATCATGGATAACACCAACATCTGCCGAAAGGGTTATGCATGCAAAATCTCGTTATTCTGCAAGGGATAAATTTTTTTCTGATTTGGAATCAAAAGGTATAACTCCATTAGACTACTATAAATGTTCGCTTTTTGATGCTATTTCGAATGAATCAGGCAATGATATTCACAACACTTATCACTGCTCTTCCTATAATTGTTCCACAATCGTCCATCCTCCATTACAATTCTTTGTAAATGCTGAAAAGGCCTGGAAACTTAGTTGCTTAGGCTATTTTGTTGATCATGCTTTAAATAAGAAGTCTAACCTTCAAATGGTACAACAGTTCATGTCATCAAGGTTTGAATCTTGGGGTTTTAATTTTATAAATTTTGATGAATCGGGCTTCTTTTATTTTAAATTTGACAATGAAGAAATAAGGGACAAGGTCATCTCTCTAGGGCCTGTAAATGTAGAAGGGAAGATTTTTGTTTTTGGTCCTATAATTCACAAATATCCTTCCATAAAATACACCCTTGATACTTGTACCCAGTGGGTGAACATTAAAAATATTCCAAGGCCATATTGGTCCGTGGAAGGGCTTACATATATTGCTGAGGCATTAGGTACAGTCATCCGCAATGATGGGCTTAGTACCTGGACTACCGCTGCCAGAAATGAGACAGGATATTCTGCCAAGATATGTCTCGAAATGAGTCATATGCACTCTAGGCCAAAACACATTCTTGTTGTAGTTCCTGGTATTGATGAAACCTTCACGCATGCAAGAATTACCATAGAATACATGCAAAATGGATCATGTTCACTATGTTGCAGCCCTGATCACAAACTTGAAAATAAATGTCCTCATAAACCAGGATTTGAGAGAGATTATAATATTTTGGAGTGCTCTGCTGATCCTCTTGTTAATCTTTCTGAGGAAAGCTCTAGTACTGCCGCTAGCCATGCAGGTGATCCTAATTATGCAGGTGTGCCTCGTCGAGCCATTAGATCAGTTCGTTCACCAGATAGGGCAAATGATATAGATGAAGGGCATGACAGCAACATGGAGGTCGACTAGTGATCCTGAACATTGGATTGCTTATTATGTTTTATAATCTAGACTTGTTGGTTAAAATCCAACTTTTATTTTGTGATTGCTTGTAAATAACTTTGTTGTAAATTATGGTACTTGTTTGTAAATAACTTTAATTCCTGTACAAATTATTATTGTATATGTTGGTCCCTTTGGATCATAGTGATATGTGTTTAACTAGTTTAATGATTTACCTTAATCGCTACGGCGCAAGCGATTCAAATCCACGATCTTCTATTGTATTCCCTTACTCCCTTGAACGAGGTGTGGCCTTCGATCCTCCAAGGTTTAGCCTCCAAGCTCTAGAATTCCGAACCCTTATTCTTGGAGGCATAAAGAGTATTTATAGGCTACAATAGGGATCAAGGAGAAAATTAGGTCGGGCCTTCTAATGATAACTTGGGCCAAGCCCTTTATCATTAATATTAATTAATTCCACTAAATAATTAAATATTGCACCACCCACCTAATTCCGGTAATTTATTTAATTAATTAAATCGGCTCCTTTATTATTTGCTTATTAAATTCCCCATGTTTAAAATATCGCATGTCCATTAATTAAATAAATTACTGATAATTCATTTAATTAATATCTTTTATCCTTGATCATCCACTCAACCTTTATTTAATTATGCCGGAATAAATTCCACCTGCAGGGTTTCACATAATTAAATCTTTTTGAGCTTTCAAGGGGACATCATTAACCCGAATATTATCAGGACATGGATTCCTTCAATAAATAATATCCACCATATATATTATTCCATCACCCAAAATATAATGATATAATTCAAAAGAATTATTTCATATATAAATCAAAGCATGTAAATAATATACACGTGTCAATTACTATATCCAGATTAAGAACCTAAGCATTAATAATAACATAGAATCTTAGTTCTCCTTCTTAATCAGTATAAGGGAACAATTCTAAATTTGATCCTGTTCAATATACACAAAGTATACTAGTATTATTTATTAGTCAATATAAACTAATCTAAATAATACTACAGCCATACCAGTGGATTGTCCAACACCACCTGTGCTGTGAACCTTATTATATTATATAAACCGTATTTAACAATCTAATATTCTGTATCCCATTTGATACTAGATTGTCCACAATATATAATATTAGACAGCATGTAAACATTTAAATGATTCTCAATAAAACCAGGCCAGAAATAAATGTATATACTTTAAATAAAAATTTTCAGTATACACTAACAATCTCCCACTTATACTCAAAATATTCTATGAGTATATCAGTGTTTATTTAATCCACTATTATATTGAAAACTATGTGCCCATCCATCTGACTCCTATCGCTTCCACATGCCTGTCAAAAGCCTTGGCTGGCAAGCTCTTTGTGAAAGGATCTGCCCGGTTGTCTTCTGATGATATGTGAGCCACAACTATATCTCCTCGCTTTACGATTCCTCGTATGAGATGATACTTACGTTCAATATGTTTAGCTGCTTTGTGGTCTCGTGGTTCTTTTGAATTTGCCACAGCACCAGTGTTATCACAATACACTGTCAGACTCCTAGGCAAATTAGGTACCACATCCAAGTCCAAAAGGAAGTTCCTGAACCATACAGCCTCCTTTGCAGCCTCAGAGGCCGCCACGTACTCGGCTTCCATGGTTGAGTCTGCAATGCATTTCTGCTTTACACTCCTCCATATAACAGCTCCACCTCCCAAAGTAAAAACGTATCCCGAGGTTGATTTCCTCTTATCCCTATCTGATTGGAAATCTGAATCAGTATATCCCAAAGGAAATAGATCTGAGGCCTTGTAAATTAACATATACTCCTTAGTCCTTCGCAGGTACTTGAGTATAGTTTTTACTGCACTCCAATGTTCCTGACCTGGGTTCGACTGATATCTACTAACCATGCCTACAGCAAAGCAGATGTCAGGCCTCGTACATAACATAGCATACATTAAGCTTCCACATGCCGAAGCATAAGGAACTGCTTTCATGCTCTCTATATCCTTAGGTGTCGAAGGACACTGCTCCTTGGATAGAGCAACTCCATGCTTAAAAGGTAGAAAACCATTCTTAGAGTTCTGCATGTTAAAACGAGCTAATACTTCATCAATGTAAGGCTCTTGAGATAAAGCCAACATCCTTTTCTTGCGATCCCTTATTACTTTGATCCCAAGGATGTATGCCGCTTCACCTAAGTCCTTCATTTCAAATTGTTTGAACAACCATGCCTTTACTGATGATAACATCTTAACATTGTTTCCAATGAGTAAAATGTCATCTACATATAGTACTAGAAAAACCACTGCATTACCCTCACTTCTCTTATACACGCATGACTCGCTTGGACTTTGATCAAATCCATATGACTGGACTGCCTGATCAAAACGAATATTCCAGTCCCTAGAAGCTTGTTTAAGTCCATAAATAGACCTCTTAAGCTTACAAACCAGATGCTCTTGGCCTTCTTTAATGAATCCTTTTGGTTGTTGCATATAGATGGTTTCCTCAAGACTTCCATTAAGGAAAGCTGTCTTGACATCCATTTGCCAAATCTCGTAATCGAGATGAGCTGCTATAGATAAAAGAATCCGGATCGACTTAAGCATAACAACTGGCGAAAAGGTTTCCTCATAATCGATTCCTTCTTTCTGAGTATACCCTTTCGCAACAAGTCGTGCTTTCCAGGCTTTCACCTTTTTGTCAGATCCTCTTTTCTTCTTGTAGATCCACATACTTCCAATGGGTTTTATACCTTTTGGTGGTTCCACGAGCTCCCAAACTTGATTGGAATACATAGATTCCATCTCAGATTCCATTGCCTTTTGCCAAAGATTTGCATCTTTATCTAGAATTGCCTGTTCGTATGTCCTGGGATCCTCATCATGTTCACCAGAGACCAAGTCTGAAGACTCTCCCAAAAACATGAATCTTTCAGGTTGTCGAACAACCCTCCCACTACGACGAGGCACTGGTGCGGTACTAGTGTCAAGTTGTGCATTTTCTTGTGGTTGTTCTACTTGTACTATTGGCACTTGGGGATTATCTGTCCCTCCCACTAATTCCTCTAAAACAACACTACTCATGGGTTTGTGGTTCATTATATAGTCTTCCTCTAAGAATCTGGCATTGGTACTAACAATGACATCTCGATCCCTAGGACTATAAAATGAATAACCTTTCGTCCCCATGGGATAGCCTACAAACAGCCTTACTTCTGTGCGAGATTCTAGCTTAGTCGCGTTCTTGTTAAGCACATGTGCTGGACAACCCCAAATTCGAATATGTCTTAGACTTGGTTTGCTACCAGTCCACAATTCTATTGGAGTCTTGGGAACCGACTTAGAAGGTACCAAGTTCAGAAGGTAAGCCGCTGTTTCTATAGCATATCCCCAGAACGACTTAGGTAAATCTGAATAACTCATCATTGATCTAACACTCTCCAAAAGAGTCCGATTCCTTCTTTCTGCTACACCATTCTGCTGAGGTGTGCCAGGTGCAGATGACTGGGATGTAATCCCATTTTCTGATAAATAGTCCCTAAATTCTCCAAGCAAGTATTCGCCACCACGATCTGATCGTAGTGACTTGATACATTTTCCAAGATGTCGTTTCTCCGCACTTGCTTTGTACTCTTTGAATTTTTCAAAGCACTCAGACTTGCGGCGCAACAAATAAATGTATCCATATCTAGAATAATCGTCAATGAAAGTGACAAAATACTCATAACCTCCTCTTACTTGGATACTCATAGGACCACATAAATCAGTATGAACCAATTCTAATACTTCTTTGGCCCTATTCCCCTTTGTTTTAAAAGGCCTGTTAGTCATCTTACCTTCCAAGCAAGATTCACAAACTGGAAATGGCTCCACTGCCAACAAGCCTAATGGCCCATCTACTACCAGTCTTTGAATCCTCCTCAAGTTAATATGACCTAATCTTAAGTGCCAAAGATATGTTTGGTTCAATTTGGAAGGTTTCTTTCTTTTGTTTGAGCTAGAAAGAATATTATTAGATTCCTTTTGTTGCAGCATTGGTTGGATAGGATTAATAATATATAAATTGTCTTGCAATGTACCAGAACATATAACTCGTTTATTCATCATAATAGAAACATTACGATCCAAACAAACATTATAACCATCAATGGCAAGTTTAGAAACTGAAATCAAATTCCTTCTAAATGAAGGTACATAAAGACAATTGTTCAAAACCAAAATCCTATCATCGCCAAAAGACAATGTAATTATTCCAACTGCAACTACTGCTACTTTCGTAGCATCTCCCATGAACACATATATCTCACCATCTCTAAGCATTCTGGTTTGCTGGAACCCCTGCATAGAGTTACAAACATGGTCAGTGGCTCCTGTATCTACACACCAAGTGCTCGTAGATATAGCCGCTATATATGTTTCTGTAACTAGAGAAAGAGACATACCAGTATTGTTTGTCTTCTTAGGAAGAGGACAATCCTGTTTCCAGTGACCTGACTGCTTGCACCTGAAGCACTTGCCCTTAGGCTTTTTCACACCACCTTGAACTCCCACTGCATTATCAATCTTTCCAGCTTTCTGTGTCTGAGTCTTTTTCTTCTTCTTACCTTTCGGCTTAGATGAAGAAACTTTCTCAGCCACATTCACTTGAACATTCTGTTTAAAGAGTCCTTCAGCTGCCTGAAGTTCTGTCAGAAGTTCCGCGAGACTATACATCCTTTTGTTCATGGTGTAATTCAAGCAGAACTGCTCAAAACTTTTGGGCAAGCTCATAAGGATGATATCGATCTGGGTTTCCCCATCAATATCAGCACCAAGGATCTCCATCTCATTCAGATGAGACATCATTCTGAGAACATGATCCCTTACAGGTGTTCCTTCAACCATCTGAGTGTTCATTAAAGATTTCATTGCTACTTGCCTAGCAGCCCTATTCTGTTCTCCAAAAAGTTCCTTGAGATTAAAGAGCATATCTGAAGCCGTGGCCATAGCCTGATGCTGATGCTGCAAAACACCCGACATTGCTGCCAGAATGTAACATCGCGACATCTCATCGGTCTTAACCCACCGCTTATAATACTCCTTATCACTTTCAGGAGCATCTTCAGCAGGCTGATCTGGCTTGGGTTCATAAGTGCAAAATTTGTACTCCTCAGCAGTCAACACTATGTCCAAATTACGTTTCCATTCAATATAGTTTGGTCCCGTAAGTTTGTTATCCTTAAGTATGGTGAATAGTGGATTAAAGCCCATAATGATCTAATCCTGAGAATCATACATGTAACACATAATCAGAGAGTTGCACAAATCTTAAAACCTATTGGTTTCCTCTAACAATTAATTAAAATTAATGCACTAATATTTAAACACCATAAGTATCTGGTACGCCACGATGGGTGACATATATACCACTTAAATTCGTTTAAATATTACTTTGGTCCTATTACTAAATAATACGCCACGTTAGGGTGGACTATATATTATTTTTCATAGCTAAGTGTATACCATTATCAAAACTTAAATTAATAATAATAAGACCGGATGCCACCATTAAATATTTCAAATCAATAATCGATAATAGGATAATTCCCAGATCGGGGGGAGCATTGTCAAGAGGCGTCACTTAAGACCCCTTTCTAGACAGAATCATCCTTTCTCTCAATATCGAAAATCTATATTCAATTATTGGTACCCTTCTAATTAATCGAATTCTATGAAACTTGGTACGCCACGATGGGTGGCATGTATACCTTTCAATATTCGTAATTTAATTTAAGAAGTTTGTCCTAGTAATATCCATAACACTACATGACACCATAAATCATATGCCACGTTAGGGTGGACTATATATAATTTATATTCGTCTTAGTGTTAAATTTACATATAAACAATAATGGAGACCGTGGGATTTAATTCCTAATTAATTCCCTCACCCACTTAGAATTTTTATTAAAATTGAGGAATTTTAAAAATAAACGGGACCTATGTCGTTATAATTATGTCTAGCATGCATTCAAAATACACACATAATTTAACAACATAAAACATTTAATTAAAGCAATAAATAAAATATCTATGTCCATGTCGTCCTAATTATGTTAACATGCAATTAAAAATTACACACATAATTAACAACACACATAACAATTATTTAAAGCAACAATTAAAAAAAAAAAATAGCAGAATTAAAATAAAATTTAATTCCACTATTATGGCCCCTTTAATAATTTATTGATGCAGCCCTTGTATATTCGAATAGTAGCCGGTCGTGTAGTTTCAGTAAAGAACCGCAGCAGCAGTGTCCCCGCGCCTGGTCAACCAGCAGTTTCTCACACGCCTGTTGCGCATGAAGGTAATGCGTAGCCGAACTAGAGTCTGTTGCGCATATCCAAGATGTGTTTCAGCATCTTAGTTTTGGCCTATCTGCTGCGCAGGAGCCACCTGCGTTACAGCCTTCAGCCTTTTCCTCCGCGCTGTTTGCTTCTCGACTCTTGTCTGTTTGCCCAGCCACCAACAGCAGCCCCATCAAAGTTTCGCAGCGGAACAATTTCTTTCTCCGTTTTGATTTCCGATCGCACGTAATTGATACAAAATACCCGGATTTTTACAAAATCCATCAAACAATTACATAAAAAGTAGATCTAATACAAAACTAATTTTGTAAAATCTATTCTAACACGATCAACCCTCGTGTTTACAACCACGATAAACCACGTGGAAACCAAACACATAATTAAAATATACATGGCCATAATAGTGGATACTAAACAACCTGCAAAAGATTATTATCCAAGCACACCACTATACATACTTAACCAATTTTAATTACGACATGGACGTCATCAAACACAAACACAAGTCCACTAAACCTCAGGCTCTTGATGCCAATTGTTGGTCCCTTTGGATCATAGTGATATGTGTTTAACTAGTTTAATGATTTACCTTAATCGCTACGGCGCAAGCGATTCAAATCCACGATCTTCTATTGTATTCCCTTACTCCCTTGAACGAGGTGTGGCCTTCGATCCTCCAAGGTTTAGCCTCCAAGCTCTAGAATTCCGAACCCTTATTCTTGGAGGCATAAAGAGTATTTATAGGCTACAATAGGGATCAAGGAGAAAATTAGGTCGGGCCTTCTAATGATAACTTGGGCCAAGCCCTTTATCATTAATATTAATTAATTCCACTAAATAATTAAATATTGCACCACCCACCTAATTCCGGTAATTTATTTAATTAATTAAATCGGCTCCTTTATTATTTGCTTATTAAATTCCCCATGTTTAAAATATCGCATGTCCATTAATTAAATAAATTACTGATAATTCATTTAATTAATATCTTTTATCCGTGATCATCTACTCAACCTTTATTTAATTATGCCGGAATAAATTCCACCTGCAGGGTTTCACATAATTAAATCTTTTTGAGCTTTCAAGGGGACATCATTAACCCGAATATTATCAGGACATGGATTCCTTCAATAAATAATATCCACCATATATATTATTCCATCACCCAAAATATAATGATATAATTCAAAAGAATTATTTCATATATAAATCAAAGCATGTAAATAATATACACGTGTCAATTACTATATCCAGATTAAGAACCTAAGCATTAATAATAACATAGAATCTTAGTTCTCCTTCTTAATCAGTATAAGGGAACAATTCTAAATTTGATCCTGTTCAATATACACAAAGTATACTAGTATTATTTATTAGTCAATATAAACTAATCTAAATAATACTACAGCCATACCAGTGGATTGTCCAACACCACCTGTGCTGTGAACCTTATTATATTATATAAACCGTATTTAACAATCTAATATTCTGTATCCCATTTGATACTAGATTGTCCACAATATATAATATTAGACAGCATGTAAACATTTAAATGATTCTCAATAAAACCAGGCCAGAAATAAATGTATATACTTTAAATAAAAATTTTCAGTATACACTAACAGTATATAAGTGGTTTGCATATGTGTAATATTTTCATGATGAATATCCACATGATTCTGCAACAGAACCAAAAGTATTTCTCTTTTGGTTCTACTATAGAGTCAACAGAAAGGGAAAAACTACAAATCGAAATATTTGATTATCAATTACTGGCAGATTAAGTAATTTCATAGAGCACTAGAATGGAAAAAATATATACAAAACAAAGAACATCAAGTAATAAGGATGCTTAAAACCGTTCAAGCAAAACGGTGTCTTTTTACAATGTAAGAACCAAAAAGCTCATACAAAACAAATAAAATTGACATGATTCAGATATTCAATTAGCCAATGAAACTCTAATACAGAGAATTAGTCACAAATGAACATTTTCAATCTTTTATCAACGTTTCAACAGAACATAGTTTCAATGTTTATCTCCATGAGCTCCCTCAATGCAAGTGTTTGATTCAGATCCCCTCTTTTTCTGCACACGCTGCAGGAAAACAATGCAAACTTTAATTTTTTCTTTCAACTGAAATTAAAAGCTCTATGCACAAACAACTACATAGTTAACTTAAAAATTCATTTTGATCCAGGTAGTATGGAAGTAAAACAATGAGCAAGACTTACCTGTTTGTTGTACTTCACTAGTGGAATTGGGGATTCCATTTGTATGAACGTTCTGACTGTTGGAAGGTTGAGGTTGCATGCACTGATTTAATGTACTCTGAACGCTCTGAGAGGGAGGATTTTGTTGAAGCTGTTGCCCCTTCTTCGGACATTTACGTGAATCATGATAACCTAATGTCTTACAAGATTTGCACGTTTTTAATTTCCTCTTTTTACCATCACAACTTAACTCTGCAGGACCAGGAATCCTTTTTCGGCTTCCTTTGTTATTACTTGGCAGTGGCGGACGAACACTAGTTGAACCTGAAGGCCTAACACCAAATATTTCTTGAAGCATGTCATCTTTTGTTACTGGACACTTCTCATATTTTTCTTCAATTCTAGTCCTCAAACACTTCATTTCATCCAACAAATAACGTAAACCATTTACATTACTGGAAACATTATCAAAGGAAGCTTGGTATTCCCTCCATATTTTATTGGATGTATCTCTAATTATCTGCCCATCACTACTAATTTCAGTTTCAGCAGAAAACTTCAATTTGCAAAATCTATCTGCATTTCTCATCCAGCGCTTTAATAAGAACTGATGTGGAATTTCATCCACCCCCCAAAGACCTAAACAGTAAAAACAATGTCGACAGAGATAACCCACTCTAGTAAAAAGCTTACAAGAACAGCTTACATCATTTGTCGACGGAGAAAAGACAACCTCAAAAAACTTCCCATTCAAACTTTTATCACGAACTATGTGCTTATTCACACCATCGACAACCGTTGGTTGGCCTGCCAGACTGATATGAAAACAACTCGCCTTTATTTGTTTTTGAACCTTGTAGAAAATAGAACGAGTGTAAAGCCGAGCTGCATGCTTTTCAATGTCCTTCTCAGTTATAGGTTGTGGAATACAATTCAAGTCAGTATTATTCAGTTTCTTTTGATCATGAAACTGTTTGTCAATGGCACTCTCATAACACAAGTAGAACTCTGAAAGTGTGTCACCTTTTTGGACAAAATGGTTAAAGAAGAAGTTGCTGCTTTCTGACCTTGAAGTTGTTCTCAGTAATCCTCCCATTGGCTTGTCCCTAAAGAAGGCAGGAATCCATGAGGCTCTAATAGAATAGATTTCTTTCAACCAAACATGTTCAGTCAATCCAAATTCCTTAAGCACTGCATCCCAACCTTCTTCAAATTCAGCAACCGTCAAGTGTGACGACCAAACAAACTTATTAAGCGCTTCCATGAAACCAGACTCCGCACAAAAAACAGGACCAATCTACAAATTTTTTTCCCAAAAAAAAGCATAAACTCATAAGAAAAACGCAAAATATGAAAACCAAAACTAATTTTGTTCTACTACATATGTTGTATTTGTGGTTCTTTAATAGAACCAGTTTTGTGTACAGATCGTAAGGTATAAACTATGATTCTGTAATAGAACCAGTTTTGTGTATAAATGGAAAGGTATAAATTGTGCTTATGTAATATAACCAAAATTTGGCAAAATTTGGTTCTGCAATAGAACAACTATTTAAATCAAGCTTATTAAGTGCTTTCATCAAACCAGACTCCGTACAAAAAACAGGACCAATCTACAATTTTATTTTTTTTTTAAAAAAAAAAAGAAGCATAAACTCATAAGAAAAACGCCAAAATATGAAAATCAATACTAATTTGGTTTTAAAATTCAAACTTTTAAGAATTCATGTACCTTGGCTGGAAACTTTTGCATGATATGCCACATACAATATCGATGCATAACACGGGGAAATGTTGTATCAATCGCTACTTTCATCCCAAGACACTGATCCGTTATTATACATTTTGGAGGGCGTGTAAAAGCCTTTAGAAAAGCCTCACATGCCCATGTAAAATTTGGTGCAGTCTCTTGGTTAAGCAAAGCGGATGCAAATGTGACACTCTTCCAATGATTATCGACCCCAATGAATGGAACAAAAACCATACTATACCTGTAATGCAAATAAATAAATAACATAGTCAGTGATATATGTGAATGACTGAACGATGATTGAATGAAAAGGAAATATAAAAACTTACTTATTTGTACGATATGTTGCATCGAAAGACACAACATCTCCAAAAACATCATAATTCCTGCGACCTCGAACATCACACCAGAATAAGCGAGTTAGGTGGCCATTTGAATCTGTCTGATATTCATAAAAGAAGCCTCCATCTGATGTGTCACGTTTATTTTCGAATTTTTGAAGCAACATGTCAGCATCATGCTGACCAATGTAAAGCTTAATATCCCTCATCCAATTTTGGAAATCCACGGCAGTTGCACCAACAGAAGAGTAAGAACCAGAAATGGACTTGAACAGGTTGTGAGCTCTATACGGGCCTAAGTTTGATTTTGCAGAATCTAAAACAAATCTACGCTCAAAAGAAGTCATGGATCGATTGGACCGAAGAAATTCTTTGTCAGATTCAGATGATAACGGGTGGTTATGACCCTCAATAAAAGAGGAAACTGCATAGCAATTCAAGCCCCTGTACTTCAGAATTATCTTTGCATTGCATTCACATTTCTTAGTGACAGCCCTCCTACATTTTACATCAATAGTACTGGACGAATGAGACGAATCTGATTTAGCAGCCAGATTTTTTGACATAGAAGTTTCGTGGTGCCCTGCTTTTGAACAAACTATATACTTCGTAACAATAATGCCTTGTCTGACTTTTTGTGTTGACTTCCGAACCTCAAATCCACCCTGCCTTCCATACTCAGTGTAGAACTGAAAACAAGATTCAATATCGGTAAATTGAAGGCCAGGGTATGGTCTAACTTTGTCATCAAGCACTTTGGGAATCCATAACTTGCTGCTTTTACTATAAGAATCGTCAAAGCCTTCTAACAAATCTTCGACAATATCATTACCAATGGAATCAGGTGCAAGTTCAACAGCATAACTATTTTCAGTATACGGAACATTGACTGAATAAAAGACAAAAATAAACCATTAAAAAATGTTAGTCAGGATCAGGAACATATGTTTCAAAACCTTGAATTCAATATTATGATAATGTAAAAAAACCAAGTAAAAGACTGAGTAACAAATGGCAGAGATGCAATTAGTATACAAAAATTTGATTCTATAGTATAATCAAAATGCCTATCTAAAATTTTGAGCATTAGATTTGCTGCTTATGAGTAATTTATCCGATTATAGAATAGAATCATTTTTTATTAAATAAAACTACAGCACATACATGTTTCGATTGTATTACAGAACCAACAAAAACTATCCACCATATGTTCTAGATGTCTTATACACAGCTACGACCGGCTAAATATAACTAGCTCAACTGTTTTGATTCTATTACAGAACCAAATAACATACATAATTTAAAGATTACATACACTACACTCAATATTTACTTGCTTAAGAACACACATGTTTCGATTGTATTATAGAACCAACAAGTATACATACAAATCAACAGGAAAAATCTACAATAAATCATACTACACAGAACAAAAAATCACAATTTGAAAAAAACGAATTGTACATGATGTGGACACAGCTTCAATATAATCAGAAATTTGAGCTTGATTCGAAACACAAACACCTTGATTTGAAGAAGAATCCATCTCAAATTGACACATCTGAAAGAGAAAAAGATACGAGAAAGATATACGGGAGAGAGATATACGACAGAGAGAGACGAGAGAGAGAGATTCAGTGAGAGAGAGGTACGACAGAGAGAGACGAGAGAGAGAGAGATTCAGTGAGAGAGAGGTTAGAGAGAGAGTGTAGTTAGAGAGAGAGAGAGTATAACAGTATTACCGGTACTTTTTTAATATTTTTTCTTTTTTTTAGTGGAATATTATCAACCATCAGATGTGTTTTAGATCTAATGGTCCAAAATGGGTCTCCATGGACTCCACATAAAATGGGTCTCCATGGAATAATGGCCATATTCTTAATGACTGTTAGTATTGCATTTTAAAAATTACTGCTTTTACCCTTCATTTTTTTAATCTTCTTTATTTCTTTGACGCCCTTTTTTGTCATTACACAGGAAAATTACAGCTTTTATCCTTTATATTTTTAATCTTCTTTATTTCTTCGATATCCCTTTTTGTCATTACACAATATTTGGAGCGACCCAATTTAGATTGGATCGACCCAAATCTCCTTTATTAATAAATTTCCTTTTTCAGGTTAAACATATTACCTTTTCTATTTTTCAATAACTAAATAATTTACTTCTTAGGTAAAATACAATATCTTTTACATTTTATCTAACTAAAATTTCTCCATTTTTTTTATAATAAAATAACATAATTATATTATAATTAGTATTAAATAATTAATTACCTTTTTGAGCCAAAATACGATACCTTTCCTCTTTTCTCTAACTAAAATCTCTCTTTTTCCAATTGTATCATGGACGGTTACCTTTTTGAAACACGTTACCTTTTTTCCCTTCTCTTACGAAAATCTCTCTTTTTCCAATTATATCACGGGCGATTCTATTTAATAAAAATAAAATAATAATATTATATTACTAATAATTAACTGATTACCTTTTCAACTAAAACGTATCATCTTTTATATTTTTTCTAATTAAACTCCCTTTTTTCTAGAAATTTCAGGGACAACATTAATTTCTCATTTTCTAAAAACTATGAGCAATTTTATTTAGTAAAATAACATAATTAAATTATAATTACTATAAACTAATCAATTACCTTTTTCATATAAATTATGTCATATTTTTAATTTTCACGTTACCTTTCAATTTTTTAAAACTAAAATATCTCTTTTTCCGATTTTATCACGGGTGGTTCTGTTTAATACAATAAACTAATAATATTTTAATATTCATAATTAACCGATTGCATTTTTTATCTAAAACGTATCAATTTCTATTTAATGAAATAAAATAATAATTATATAAAAAATAATAATTAGCCGATTACCCTTTTCAAGTAAAACCTATAATTTTTTCAATATTTTCTAACTAAAAGCCCTCATTTTCTAGAAATTTCACGAATAACATTTATATAATTATTATCAAATCTCATATAAAAATTTAAGCCTCCCAACTTTATATTTTAAAAAAAATAACTTAAATTAATGAAAAATTCATATAATATTAAAAAAAATTCGTGCATCACACAGGTTTTAAGCTTATATAATAAAAATTCGTATACAACGAATAATATCCGTTAGATTTTTAGTTAAAAATTAGAACTGTTATATACTTATATAAAGGAGAAACGAGGGGAGGTAAAGTGGCGCCGGTCAAATAGCTCGGTTCTATTTTGTTAAATTTCTCAAATTTTTGAATTAATAATTCCAATGATTAAAAAAAATCTCAATTTCATTTTAAAACTTTACTAATAGAGGAAACTAAATATATAGTTTCATTATTTTTTACCTATAAAATCTTTACTAATGAAGTAAAGTAAATATCTAAATTGCATTTTAAATTTTTACTAATCAAGGAAACTAAATATACAATTTCAATATCCTTACCTTTAAAATTGCATTTTAAAACATTGAAAGTTTGGTCGGTCGGTTAGTTGGTTGGTCGGTCGGTCGGTACCTATTGTTTTTACTTAATTACCCTTACTTAATTATAAATAAAATTTCTCCTAATAACTAATCAATTTATGATTTCAAGTAAAATATATTAAAATAATCAATTTCCTTCTAAAATACGTTACATTTTCTATTTTCTTTAGCTAAAATCTCTTTTTTCCAATTAAATGACGTCCTTACTTAATTATAAATAAACAATTTCCCAATAACTAATCAATTTTCTTTTTCAAGTAAAACATATTAATATAATCAATTTTTTTTAAAAAATTGTTACCTTTTCTATTTCTTTTAGCTAAAATCTATAGTTTTCCAAATATATGGCGCCGGTCGGTTGGTTGATTGGTTGGTCGGTACCTATTGTTTTTACTTAATTACCCTTACTTAAATATAAATAAAATTTCTCCTAATAACTAATCAATTTCTGTTTTCAAGTAAAACATATTAAAATAATCAATTTCTCTAAATTGCATTTTAAATTTTTACTAATCGAGAAAACTAAATATACAACTCAATTGCATTTTAAATTTTATTAATAGTGGAAATTAAATATCACTAAAAAAATATAATAAAAATTCGTATACAACGAATAATATCCGTTAGATATTTAGTTAAAAATTAGAACTATTATATAAATATATAAAGGAGATCCGAGGGGATCTAAACCTCTACTATTATCCTTCATTTTTTATTAATAATATAATTAATGATAATTAGTCGATTGCCTTTTTCAATTAAAAGATGTTTACTTATAATTGATATGATATTACCTTTTATAAATACCTAAAATATCATATCTTCCAATCAATAATTTTTTTTCTCTCTAATCAGCATTTGGAGCGATCCAATTGGATCAACCCAAATCTAAACCCCTACTATTATCCTTCATTTTTTATTAATAATATAATTATTGATAATTAGCTGATTGTCTTTTTCAATTAAAAGATGTTTACTTATAATTGATGATATTATATTTTATAAATACCTAAAATATCATATCTTCCAATCAATAATTTTTTTCTATTAATTAAAACACGTTGACTTTTAGTTTAAAACGTAATATTGCAATAATTAATACATACCCAAAAATATGACTTCATATCTTCTAACCACTAACAAAATATAACAAAAATTCGTATACAACGGATAATATCCGTTAGATTTTTAGTTAAAAATTAGAACGGTTAGATTCAATGATTAAATATATTACATGATTAAATTTATTTACTAATTGCATACACAAAAATATGACATCATATCTTCTAACCACTAACAAAATATAATAAAAATTCGTATACAACGAATAATATCCATTAGAATTTTATTTAAAATTAGAACTGTTAGATCTAATGATTAAATATGTTACATGAATAAATTTATTTACTAAAATTTCAAGGTTCGAATTCTGTCAACGATACTATTATCCTTCATTTTCTTAATCTTCTTTATTTCTTTGATGCCCCTTTTTACCATTACACAGCATTTGGAGCGATCCAAATTAGATTGGATCGACCCAAATCTAAACATATACTATTTTTTGTCATTACACAACATTTGGAGTAACCCAATTGGATCGACCCAAATATAAACATCTACTATAGTATTATCCTTTATTTTTTTATCTTTCTTTATTTCTTTAATTTGAACATAAACAATAAATCTACTAGAATATTTATTTGATATTTTGGCTTGCTTATTTAATTGTATAATTTACTTATTTTTAATAAAAGAATCTATATTAATAATATATATACACTGTTTTTTCATACATGAATTTACTAATACAGTTTAATGGTCACGCTTTGGTGAGAATGAGAACAGTGAGAACACACATATTCACTACATTTCAAACTATTTTAAAGGGCCCCGCTAGGGGCATCTTCACCAAAAAAAGTCATATAATTCTATCCTCTATCCATTCATAAAAAAAAGTAACAAAAAAATTAAAATGAGAACAGTGAGAACACACATATTCGCTACATTTCAAACTATTTTAAAGGGCCCCGCTAGGGGCATCTTCACACAAAAGTCTTATAATTCTACCCTCTATCCATTCATAAAAAAACTAACAAAAAAAATTAAAAATTGCTTGAAATGTGATCTCATTGTTCTCCAACATTTACATATTATATTAACTATGAGGTCTCATAGTTAATATAACATGTTCTTGATATTATATGAGGTTTAATGTTTTGGAGCCATTTAATGTTTTGGAGTCATTGGGGGTGAAGGAATTATCATTTCCGCATTTGAATAATGAAGACAATTTATTATTGTTTTCAATTAGAAAACAATATTTGTAAAAATATTTATTATTTTTATTGCGGATTTTGATGGATTAAATAAATTTTCAACATTGTTAAAATAGAATTGTATGCTACTTTTTTATATAAATTTTAGCATATCATTATTTTATTAAATACTTATATAATTGTATATAATATCTTGCTAAGAATTGATTATTTATATAATTGCATACAATATCTTTTTAAGAAATCAATCAAATTTGTTAAATTTTTGGTATTGTTGGCCTTTACGCTACTACTACTGTGATGTGAGCGGTTCAAATGGGTTTGATCTTTCCCAATCATTCTGGCCGAAACTTGTACGCAGCACTTGTACGGAGGTGCATGCATAAAGGTTTGGAAGTCCTTTATTATCTTAATCTTAAGGACAGGGCCCTACCCCAGTCTCGAACCCTCCGTCGAGCTCTACCCTGCCCGCATTTCCTTTAGAAGGGTTTAAATTAAATAAGATGTTTTAAGAAATCAATCAAATTTGTTAAATTTTTTCTATTATCATTTTAAATTAAATAAGAAGCCGTGTACGAAGTACGGGCAAAATGCTAGTATATATAATAGCCAAACAAGGGCCTTAAATTAGTGAGACATTTTAAACAACTTAAATAGTGACACATTTTATTCTATTTGAATTGTCTAAATTGCTCTTTTATTTTCATTTTTTAAAAAATGTGGTAGGTGGGAATCGAACTCAAGTCTTACCATTGATTTGCACACCATCCTACCACTACACCACTCAATCATATGTGTTGTGAATCATACACATACTATGTGTTCGTGTTTGTTCATGAATTAAGAATATTTAGTATTATGACTACTAAATTTTCTAAATCATTTTTTTCGTGTTACATTTACAAATTTGTGTAATATTATTTTATAGTATAAAATAGTGATTTATAATATGTAGTCAACTTATACATTTTCAAATCATTCAGTTCAATAAAATAATATTAATAATAAGTATTTACAATATTAATAGATAAATATAAGATATCTATTAGATATTTAAATTTTTTCAATACATTTAAATGCATATTATTTCGAAAAATGGTTAACGAAAGCGTAACAATCCGAACATTTTAATGCATGTCATTGAACCAATATAGTTCGACATATTTCAGATTCAAAATCGGAGCATGACTTGATGTTTTAAAAGTACTCAAAATTTCATCATTCTATACATATAATATTAGCCTTGCCTGGAGGGAATTGCATCGTCATTTGCAAGATTTAGTATGTTTGTTCGTTCGTGGGATAGATGAGATCGTCGTCCAACTACGATAGGGATTGTAACATTCCACATCGATACGAATTAGTATATTTGACGCCTCTATAAGAGCAAGTTAATATAATGCATACCAAAATTACAATTTTAGTATGTGGTGAGTTTTTAGGTTAAGAACTTGACATGATTTTAGGAAATACTTCGATTTAATCATGATTATTGCAATTAAACTTGATCATCTCATTTATCACATTTAACAATTTTATAAAAAGTTTGAATTAATATCATAGTTTAAAATATTAGCTTATGCCAATTTTAATAATGGTGATTTTTTTTATAAAAAAGGTCATTTATTGTCTTAATTTAATATTTAATGCCAATTTAGAATAAAAATTGAACTATTTATTATTAATTAAAAATATTTTTCACCGATCAATGCAATTTGACAATCGCATATAAATCCATTGATTTCAAATATCACCTATATTAAAAATATATAGGTTATAGATTACATACACTATTATTGAATTAATATATGAAATTCGATCATAATCAAAATAATGCTCGAACGACATTAGTCAAATATTTAAGTCTGATACTAGAATATAGCTCGTCGCTCGCATAGGTTTTAAAATATATAAAATTTCATTTTAAGAAAAAATATGAATTCTCCACTTACCGCTAGATTTCCGTATCTCATATGGGACAGGGATTAGTTAGCAAAATAATTTTTATTTCTGGATCGGGACTGATTCAGGACGGGGGGAAGATATCACTCCACACGACGTAGTGACCCAATATTTATCACTAAATACATAATTTGTACTTATTCAATACATGCAAATTACATATCACAAGCAAGAAAATTTATCATTCGCTTTATGAACTAAATTACCAATGTAACGCAAATTAGTAAAGTCTTACGTACAAATCAAAAGTATTGATATATATCTAAAACATTATACATATGCTAAATAAATGAATAATTAAGAATGTTATTATTACGTGTTAAACAAAAAATATTTAGAAATTGACCCTGCCTCGCACATATTATTATGCTAGTTTGTTATGCAAGTGCAACCAAAGATTAATCTAAGTATTGATGAGGTCCTCCCGTAGTGGCGAACCCTAAATTTCTATTGACGAGGTTCAATTCCCTCCTCCCCTTTGTAATTTGTACCGTCCTTAGTGGCTCATTTGAGAAAAAAATAGTTATTTAATTATTTTAAGATTAAAAGTTGCATTTATGGTTGATATTAGTTGCAAATATAGTTGAAAAGTTGCAAACCGTAATTTTATAAATTTTTTTCAAAAATTCGTATTTTTATAATTTTTCTTAAAAAACAGTGTATATTTTTGCAAAAAAAAATAATCTGATCATAGGTACTTTTGAAAAAACCTCGATAATTTACTAGTGTAACAAATTCTAACAATTTTAAAAACAAAAAATTTGCGCCCTCTGTCCACATGACCATCCCCGCAACAGCCCATCAGAGTCATCCCATCTGTGAATTATGGATTTTTAATCCAAGTCACAACTTGGTAGGATCTAAAAAAACTAAATGTTTGAATGAAAAGCCCAATAGGCACTGGTTCACCCAAATCCGAAAGACCATAATTTTTCTTTCCTTTTTCATTAAAAGGTTTTTCAGTGCCATGGAAACTGGAAAGTCCTTCGGCCTATTTTGTCTTTTCAAAATTCAATTTATCAAATTTTGATCAATGATTAAAAATTAATAAATATATTTAATTTTTCATCAAACATAATTTTTGAATTCATAAAATTATTTTAAATGAATAGTTTCTAATTTATACTGGGAAAATGGATTTTTTTGTCATTAAACTATTGATCTTTTTAGAAACCTACTACTCAACTATTTTTTTTTTCTTTTTTACTCACTAAAGTTATGTACGATTTTCTTTTAGTCACTAAACTTAGGTTCAGATTTTCGGATTTTGCTTACTCACTAAACTTAGGTTTGGATTTAATTATTAGCATTATGTTAATTTTTTTCTTACTCATTAACCTTAGATTCGGGATGAAAAAACCAATTGAACCTTTAATACGTATAGAGGATAATTTGTTAAACTTTAATACTTGAAAATGATTCATTAAATTTTATCTTGAAAATAAATTGATTAAATTTAATAAGATAATGTCCGCATTAAACTTTATCTTGAAAATCAATCGATAAATTTTAATAAGATAAAGTATGTATTAAATATTATATTGAAAATAAATCAATAAAGTTTAATAAGATAAATTTATCCTCTCTAATGATTTATCATTACAGTTAAACCTCGATAATACTATAAACTAATTAATTACCTTTTCACCTAAAACATGTTGCCTTTTAAATTTTCATGTTACCTTTTCTAAATTTTCTAAGTAAAATTTCTTTTTTCCCAATTATATCATGGGCCATTCTATTTAATTAAATAAAATAATAAAATAAGGGCAATGCTAAACATAGCCCTTAGGGCTATGGTTAAGTATTAAAGTAGATGGATAAATGCATTTAATACATCAATTTTGCACGAAATTCAATATAATATTTAGAAATTTGGGATGTTTTTATCGTTGGAAATTAATGTAAATGCAGGGGGTCCATTATTATTACTTGAAATATTAAATTAGTGATGCAAAGAGACATTGGAAAATTAAAAACAACTAAAAACCATACAAAAGATGTTAAAAATATAAGAGTATTTAATGCTTAACCATAGCTCTAAGGGTTATGGTTAGCATTTCCCATAAAATAATAATATTAATAATTAACCGATTACCTTTTGGGTGATTGCCCTTTCTACCCAGTTTTTATTATTTGGAAGCCAAAATACTCATCGCCGGAAGGGACCGCCCAAAATGCCCATCACATACGCCCATGACAGAGGAGTATGTTGGAAGTTGTCCCACACCAGTTTGTGGGAGAGGCAGATAGCTAGTTGATAAGCAACCAGTTAACTCCATTAGTATGAGGCCTTTTGGGAGTTGCCCAAATCCGTGCGGGCTCGGCCCAAAGCGGACAATATCATACTATTGTGGAGTTAAGGCATGCTGAGCAAGCCCAACAAGTGGTATCAAAACTATGATTGTAACGATCCGTAACGATCTCAATGGACTCCATAATGGATCCAAAGGAAAAGACAGATGGGCCCAACAAGTGGTATCAAAACTATGATTGTAACGATCCGTAACGATCTCAATGGACTCCATAATGCATCCAAAGATGGGCTATCCCAGGTAGGGATTAAGGGGTAGCAGGTAGACTTTCAAGTATGGGCCTAGGGGGAGCCAGATAGCCAGATAAATTTCCAGTATGGATAAGGGGGAATCAGATCTCAAAGAATGAGACAAACGTCGAGCCCGATATATGAAGAGGGAGATTGTTGAGAGTTGTTCCACGTCATAAAGAGGGAGATTCGTGATGTGTGAGCCTGATGTGTGAACAGGGAGATTCATTTTGTCAACCTCTACAAACCTGTACATTTTTTATTCCATTTGTAATGCCGGATTGTTCATACTAAACCAAAACCGTTACTTCTCCTCAACACTTTCCGACAAGATTACACATGTCCTTGCGTAGTCCAAACTAAACAGGGTTAGGGTTACAGAGAAACATTGATGAAAATGGGGTCTCGAGCAAAGAAGAAAGTAAGAATATTACCACAAGATATTGGAGATGAAGACAGAATCAGCAGATTGCCTGATGAACTGCTTCACAAAATCCTATCATCTTTTGATGCAAAAGTAGCCGTTCAAACCAGCGTTCTCTCCAGACGATGGAAGCCTGTATGGACTAGTCTCCCTTTTCTCAATTTTGGTTGGAATGAAAGTGTAACCAACTGAATTTGGCGCGTTTAGAGTATTTAATTAATTTATGTAATAAAGTACTACGGTGTCGTTTTGGTAGATTGCTAATGTTTAAGAAACGATGTCGTTTAAGTTTAGTACTGTGAGGCAACACGTGAAGTAGCTGGAATGTATTGGATCGTGTGCCCAACAGCATGCTAACAGTCACGAATAGCAGCAAGACACGTGGCCATGAAGGGGAACAAATACTGCAGAGGGGAGAGAGTTGTGCAGGCTGAATGAGACTTTTATTTTGTATTGTTCTTTCTGAATTATCCCTGTAATGGCTTAAGTACATTTTTGTCTGTGCAATGTTATTTATCTTCATTGTCATTTCCGGTTAATTGCTTAGTTTACTTTATTTCAACTATCAAACTCTAGAGGCCATTACAATTGGTATCAGAGCAGTACAGTCCTTGGCCATGGCGGAAGGTACTCGTTCTCGTGCCCTAGATGATAAATTAGCAGCTGTGAGCGAAAATATGACTAAGACTAAGGAGGAAATGACTCAACAAGTAATGGATCTAACTCAAGGGTTCAATTCTCGTTGGGATAACTTGGAAGGACGAATGGAGAGAATGAATACAAGCTTTGAAGAGATAAAAGCCCTATTGATATCTTCTCAGCAAAACAACAAAAGAGATGAGATCTCTAATCTGCAGGGGAGTACTACTAGTCTAAAGCAAACGGCTGTAACGGGTTCAACGACAACTAATGAGGTATTCAACTCTACTCTCGCTCCTCAGATTCCTATGTCTGTTCATCCTCATGTACCTTATACTATGTCACCTTATCAAACTGTTCCACCACTCTCACCTTCCACAAATGGTACCACTCTGGGAGCGTATACTGCTACTATGACTGGGCCTCAACAGACTACACCGGTTTATACTCAAAGCCCCTTGCATACTCAGACTACACCACTTACTACATATTATAATACTAGTACCACAACTCCCTTACCTTACCAAAACCACCCACTGATTTTACCACCATATAGCCAGCCCAACTTTCAACCCTTCAACCAAACTCACGGGCATGTATACACCAACATCCCACCTAGTCCAACTATTCAGCAAGTACCCATAGTCAACCCAAGTTATCATCATCAGCCTCATTTTAACCCTAACCCCAAGTTGGAATTTCCGAAATTTGATGGTGTTGACCCCAAGGGTTGGATAATTCGAGCTGAGCAATATTTTGAATTTATTACTGTGGAGGATCATAAGAAAATCAAACTGGCTGGTATGCATTTTGAGGGAAAAGCTGGAGTGTGGTTTCGGTTTTATCAGGCTAGTAGAGCTACCACCAACTGGAGGATGTTTGCTAATGATGTGATTATTCGGTTTGAAAATCCAGAGAGTAGAGATGTGTTGGATTTGTTCAGCAAATTAAGACAAGAAGGCTCTGTAGTGGAGTATGAGGATAAGTTTGAGGAGTTAAGGGCATTAGTAGTGGCTAGACACAAGGGATTGACTGAAGACTATTTCATTTCTAGTTTTATCAGTGGGCTTAAAGACCACATTAAAAACTCAGTGAGGATGTTTAGACCCCAAATGCTGGGAGATGCTGTGTTTCTGGCCAAACAAGAAGAGGCCAAAGGTTACAAGGCTGGGGTAGTACCATTTACAAAGTATACTCCAGTCAAAACCAGTACTCATTCAACCACTGAAACCAAAGGTGCTATAATCCCAAAAACGGTTGGGGTGAGTTCTTACAAAGATTATAAGACAGGGAGATCGATCCTAAGCAGTAAAGAAATACTAGAGAGAAGAGAAAAGGGGCAATGCTTTCATTGTGATGAAAAGTACCATCCAGGTACAGAGTGTAAGGCCAGAGTATATATGCTCCTGGGTGAACCACTGAGCAACCAAGAAACACAGGAGGAAGAGACAACATACCTTGAGCAGGTAACCCCTGATGTTGATGAAATCCCTGGAGAAATTTCTCTAAATGCTTTAGCTGGAAGTAAGTCAATGGGAACAATCAGACTACAAGGTACTATTAAAGGGAAGAAAGTGAGTATTCTAATTGATAGTGGATCCACTCACAGCTTCTTGGACTCAGGATTGGTTAAAACCTTGGGGATTACTGCAGAAATAGTATCTCCCTTGTTAGTGACAGTAGCAGATGGCACTAAAGTCATGGTTGAGTCCAGCTGTAAAAATGTGCCCTATGAAATTCAAGGGCATAAATTCACAACTGAACTAAGATTGTTTCCTTTAAGCAACTCAGATGTCATATTGGGAGTAGATTGGTTGAGGCAGAATAATCCCATTACTTTTGACTACCAGAAAGTGTCAGTCAAATTTCAAAGAGAAGGGAAGTGGATTGTGTTACAAGGGGAAACTAAAGAAGGGAGTATTCAAGCTATTTCTGGAAAGAAACTGAGCAAACTGATGAAGGCTTCTAAGGGGGTTACTGAAGGGTACTTGTGTATGATTACTGCAGCATCAGAATCAAATACTGCAGAAAAGGATGAAGGAATCCCTGGCATGCTGAAAACAGTTGTTGAACAATTTGCCAAGGTCTTTGCAGAGCCACAGGGTCTCCCTCCACCTCGACATCAAGACCACAAAATTCCACTATTACAAGGGAGTCAGCCAATAAACCAAAGGGGCTATAAAGTCCCTTACATACAGAAGGCAGAAATTGAGAGGCAAATCAAAGAAATGCTCCAGAATGGAGTCATACAAGAAAGTACTAGCCCTTTTGCCTCACCCATTATTTTGGTCAAAAAGAAGGATGGTAGTTGGAGGATGTGTGTGGACTATAGGAAGTTAAATAACATCACTGTCAAAAATAAATATCCCATCCCTATCATTGATGAGTTATTGGATGAGTTGAAGGGAGCTGCTTGGTTTACAAAGCTTGATCTGAGGTCTGGTTACCATCAAATCAGAATGGCTCCTGAAGACATCTTTAAAACGGCTTTTAGAACCCACCAAGGGCTCTATGAGTTTAAAGTGATGCCTTTTGGACTTACAAATGCACCAGCTACCTTTCAAGCCCTGATGAACTCTATTTTTCAAGATCAAATCAGAAAAAGTGTACTTGTGTTCTTTGATGATATTTTAATCTATAGCAGGACACTAGAAGAGCATGTGCAGCATCTGCAAGAGGTGTTTAAAAAAATGGTGGCTCACAGTTTGTTTGCAAAAAGAAGCAAATGCCAGTTTGGACAAAATGCTCTTGAATACTTGGGTCATATCATTTCTGCACAAGGTGTATCCACAGATCCTGCCAAAGTACAAGTCATGAGGGATTGGCCAGTTCCCAAGAATGTGAAGCAGCTAAGGGCATTTCTAGGGTTGACAGGTTACTATCGTAGGTTTGTCAAGAGCTATGGTGAAATTAGTAGGCCACTGACAACCTTATTAAGAAAGAATGGCTTTCACTGGACAGAGGAAGCTACTACTGCTTTTAATCATCTAAAACAGGCTATGGTAACCACACCAGTCCTAGCTCTTCCAGACTATTCTTTACCATTTATCCTGGAAACAGATGCTAGTGGACATGGAATAGGAGCTGTACTCATGCAACAAGGAAGACCACTTGCATTTCTGAGCAAGGGATTATCACCTAAACATCACGGCCTCTCTACCTATGAGAAGGAACTCTTAGCCATTGTTATGGCCACTCAGAAATGGTACACCTATTTACAAGGCCATCACTTTGTAATCAAGACTGATCACCAAAGTTTAAAGTTTCTCCTGGAGCAGAGATTGTCTACATTGCTTCAGCAAAAATGGCTGGCCAAATTAATGGGCCTTGACTATGAGATATCATATAAGAAAGGGAAGGAGAACATGGTAGCTGATGCCCTATCAAGGTTACCAGATGCAAATCAAGGAACTGTGAATGAAATCACCACCTTACAACCAGAATGGCTGACTGAAATAGTCAGTAGCTACACAGAGGATGACTTGGCTCAGAAAATAGTGGAAGGGATTGCAACTCAGGACCCTGCCTTTCAACAGTATTCTTTTACTAAAGGATTGATTAGATATAATAGCAGAATTTATGTGGGATCTCAGGGCAAGATTAAGCAAAATATCATGTGGGAACTACATGATAGTCCTATAGGAGGCCACTCTGGACAAGAGGCTACTGTCAAGAAAGTATCACAATTTTTCTTTTGGCCAAAAATGAAATCAGAGATTGCTGAGTATATCAAGGCATGTGACTTGTGTCAAAGGGTGAAGTCTGGGCATCAATTTCCAGGAGGATTACTTCAACCCCTCCCAATTCCAGAGAAGGTATGGCAGCACATCTCACTAGACTTTGTAGAGGGTTTACCCAAGTCTTCTGAAAAGGATTGCATTATGGTGGTTATTGACAGACTCAGTAAGGTGGGACATTTCTTGGCTCTCTCACATCCTTTCAGTGCTACCTCAGTGGCTCAACTATTTCTTGATAACATCTACAAACTGCATGGTATGCCACTCTCTATAGTCTCAGACAGGGATAGGGTGTTTACCAGCAATTTCTGGAAGGAACTGTTCAATATGATGGGTACTAAATTGCATCTAAGCACCTCTTATCACCCTCAGTCCGATGGACAAACTGAAAGACTCAATAGGTGCTTAGAGCAATATTTGAGAGCCATGGTCAGTCAACGTCCGAAACAATGGGCTAAGTGGTTACCACTAGCCGAATGGTGGTACAATTCCACCTATAACAGCTCAATTAAAATGAGTCCCTATGAAGCTCTTTATGGAGTGCAGCCTAGGCAAATCTGTCTTCCTACTTCCCACAGGTCCACAGTGGGCACAGTAGAAGATTTTCAAGTTAACAGGGAGGCTATGGATCACTTATTAAGGGAAGCAATTCAAATGGCTCAGAACAAATACAAGCAATATGCAGATAAAAAACGCAGGGAGAGCACTCTGGCAGTAGGTGATTGGGTCTTTTTGAAGTTACAACCGTATAGGCAACTCTCTGTTGCAGTGAGGAAGCACTTGAAACTGTCACATAAATTCTTTGGTCCCTATGAGGTTTTGGAGAAAGTAGGATCAGTAGCTTACAAATTGGCCTTACCTGCTGGAAGCCAGATACATCCAGTATTCCACATAAGCTTGCTGAAGAAAAAGGTTGGGTCTAAATACTCAACTACGACAGTGCTACCTAGGCTAGGTACTGAAGGTCAATTCCTGGTCTATCCTGTTAAAGTCTTGCAGAGAAGAAGTGTAAAAAGAAACAATGTGGCGGTAGTACAGTGGCTAATACAATGGTCTCATGCCATTCCAGAAGATGCTAGTTGGGAGGATGCAAGTCAGATTATGGAGCAATATCCAGAATTCGATCCTTGAGGACAAGGATCGTTTTGAGGGGATGCTATTTGTAACCAACTGAATTTGGCGCGTTTAGAGTATTTAATTAATTTATGTAATAAAGTACTACGGTGTCGTTTTGGTAGATTGCTAATGTTTAAGAAACGATGTCGTTTAAGTTTAGTACTGTGAGGCAACACGTGAAGTAGCTGGAATGTATTGGATCGTGTGCCCAACAGCATGCTAACAGTCACGAATAGCAGCAAGACACGTGGCCATGAAGGGGAACAAATACTGCAGAGGGGAGAGAGTTGTGCAGGCTGAATGAGACTTTTATTTTGTATTGTTCTTTCTGAATTATCCCTGTAATGGCTTAAGTACATTTTTGTCTGTGCAATGTTATTTATCTTCATTGTCATTTCCGGTTAATTGCTTAGTTTACTTTATTTCAACTATCAAACTCTAGAGGCCATTACAGAAAGCTCGTTACCCAAAAACGTTTCGAAGTTTATCAGCCATGTTTTATCTAAAAGAAACCATCATTCAAATGTTTCCCAACTCAACTTTTGTGTTCAAAATAAACATTTCCTTAAGGGTTTAACTGCTAAAAATAAAGGGTTTCCCAAGGGTTTAATTGGTAAGTTTGTTGAGTATGCAATTTCACACAATGTGGAATCCTTAAGTCTTACTATATTGTTGGATGTTTTCAAGCCTTATAAGTTATCCACCTTCAGGTCTAAGTCTTTAAAGAAGCTCAAATTAAGTGTATATCTTCTATTGGAATCGGATTGCTGGGATTTGCCTGCCTTAACAACTCTCCACCTGAATGGTCAACGAACACTTTCGGGTTCATGGTTTAAGGATTCATTGTTTACATGCTTGCCTGCCCTAACAACTCTCTGTCTTGAAGATTGGATATTATCGCCGTCATTTTTCAGTTCGCCAGTTTTAACAACCCTCCATCTGTCTCGCTGTTCAATTTCCAAGGACACAGTTTTGGACTTCCCAGCTTTAACGAGTCTAGAACTACATAATGTACGTCTTCCCGATAATATGAGTGACATAATCTCTGCACTTGTGAATCTTAAAAATCTCACATTATTTCTTCAATCACATCCTCGACATTTTGTCGTATCTTGTCCTCAAGTGTTGAACTTGAGTATCAGAGCCGGCTATTATTATGTGGATAGTTATAACATCGAGGTTTCGGCATCAAAACTCTGCAACTTCACTTCTTTTAGTATCTTTACAGCCACACTTAGAGTTTCTGAGTTGGAGAATGTTAATTTAAGGTTACAGGATTGGTTTCATAGAGTGAAATCGACAGATCGAAAACAAGTTAATGAGCGATTAATAAATATGCTTCCAGGACTTGGTAATGCCAAGAATCTCACTTTTGACTTGGATAGCATTGAGGTAACTTTATATTTTTGTCAGATTGATGATATAAGCAATACCTTTATTTTCTTGTCTGATTGAAAATAGTGTTGGTGGTGTAACTTGAGGTCTTGGTTAAATTATTTTCTTACCATGGATTAAAGATATTTAACAGTTTATTTTACAAGTAATGATCTCTAAAATCATTTGTTTTTTCTATATTATATTTTGCTCAATCTTCTCTTCTTTATTTCTGTTGTAGGCACTCAATGAGATGTCCAACCTTCTTTCAGGTTTACCTTCTCCATTCTGTAAGTTGAAGTACGTGAAGTTACCAAGAGGATTCCAAGAATCAAGTATATCTAGTGCTCTTAGAAGCTTTTTACTTGGTGCATCTCCAAAAGCCACCATCGTCACTAAATTGCCTCAGGTATTAAATGAATCCATATCCTTCTTGATAATACAATGTATTTTCTGTCTGAGTCTCTTGTAGAAGATAAAATGCCATATCTTTCCTTATGAAATACGTGTATCTTTTTCAACGTATGGTATAGTGACAAAAGACAACTATCTATTTGTATCTCTAGTATAGATTACTTATTTACTTATTTATAAATTTGGTGCACTACTTGTGCACAATTCCTGCGTATCATTGTAACACCCCAATTTCCTTTGTGTAGTAGCCGCAATTATGATTACTCTGCTACAACTTAACTTCCTAAAATAAAAATACAGCTAAACAATATAAAGCAATAAAGTACAGAACGAATATTATTGGCACCTTCTCATAACTTCATTTACAACTTTACATCCAAACAACTATGCGATCTAGTGTCACAAAATGCTTCAAACCCGAAGCTACTGCCCTTCAAAACTCATGTTCTTAACGTTTAGATACAACTTATATCATATACAGGTATAGCCATTTCTACCATTTGGCCTTGGACATTCAGGTGAAATATGCCCTTCTTGGCCACAATTATAATATGTCGTTTTTCCTTTATAACATTCCTTTCCTGCGTGCCTCTTCCCACAAGTTCTGGATTCTGCATTCTGCTTTGCACCTTGAATGTTGACGTTTCGATTTGTTCTTTCTTGATTCTTAAAATTACCAGGTCCTTCATTTCTTTGCTTTTTGTTTCTAATAAATCCCCCAGCCTTGTCAAACTTTCTTTTCTTCTCTTCTTTGAACTTCTGAAAAGCTTCTTCCGGTCTCAGCTATTACAGCCTTATGTACTAGATCAGCGTAGTTATCAATTTCCAGCACGGCTACTTTGTTATAAATCCAAGGTTTAAGGCCTTGTTCAAATCTCCTTTCCTTTCTCATTTGTCATTTCCGTGTCCACTTGGTTAGGTGCAAATCTGGCCAGTTCCGTGAATGTTGCTTTATATTCAGCCACTGTCATGTTACCTTGCTTGAGTTCCATAAATTTTATCTCCGTGTTATTTTTCAAGCTTCTTGGAAAATATTTTTCAAAGATTATTTCCTTAAATCGACTCCATGGCACTACATCAGTCCCCTCTTGTGCCTCAACAGACTCCCACCAAAAGTTCGCTTCACCTTTTAACATGTAGGCAGCAAAATTTGTCCTCTGATCTTCTGCTACACCCAGTCTTTTAAAACTTTCTCCATCTCCTTGATCCATGACTGCGCTTCAGTTGGGTCTGCACTTCCTTTCAACTCTGGTGGTTGCGCATCCTTGAATGATTTGAAAGTTATCTGAGTCTGGTTCCGTGTTTGACTTCGGTTTGAACCTTGTAAAGTATCTTTTAATAGACTGACAAGCTGTTGCAAATCAGGTGGATCAGGTGCTTTTGCTTGATTTACAATTTCTGCAATTGTTGTTTGTCCTTCTTCCGCCATCTCCTGTTTATAAGATTTATTAGGATTCACCAAGTCACCAACACTGAACAGATATGAACAATTATGCATTTGGCATGCTGAAATTCGAAATAGACACCAAAACATGCATTTCAAGCTCAGGTTGGGTAGAATATGACCAGAATATACTAGCAGGAGAGAATCTTCAAATCTCAAAGATCCTCAAGAATTTGTAAATACTTTCTCCAAGAACACAAATGTAAGTCAGATTTATGATTAAGAATAACAGTACTACAACTGCCATAGGTACCAAAATATGTAGCTAGTGTTTGAACAAATAGAAGTTCCAGTTCAAAAAATTGTAAATGTACACACGTTCAGGAGTATCCAAAATTGAAAATAAGACAAGCCGAACTAGCCTTGGATACTTGAAGACAATGTGGAGTGTCGATAAGATATGAGGTAGCAATGTACAGAATTGAAGAACTCAGAAACAACACCTGTCAGAAAAGAAAGAAAGAATAAAAAAGAAGGTTGCAAAGTTCGCATCAAAATTTATAGGCTAGTTGCAGATCCAATGGACAAATGGAGAAAAACATAACTCCAAAACCAATTCCATACAATTACTCCCCCAGGATAAGTAAGTTCTGATTTTCCAAGACTTACAGAACTATAAATTTCAAGAGTATAGAATTGAATTGGTAAAATGCACTTTCATCACAAAGAACATTCTCATTACTTCGCTCGACTAGTCGCGACTAGTCGAGCAGTCGGCATACAAATCTCGACTTGGATGACCGACTTGTTGTTTGTGCAGATTTCGGGCGACTTGCTTCGACTGAGTCGACTAGTCGGGACGACAGGGTTGACCAGTCGAGCGACTGGTATTAAAAATTAAAAAACATAAAAGCCCATTAACAGAAACAGGCCCATTAAGCAAAATATGTAACCTAAACGTCTACAATCGCGACTCAAAAGCCTCCAGTCGTCTACAAACGTCTATGATGATATCTAAATTCTACATCTGCCCAGATTTTAAATTCTGCAATTTTTTACTTGTTGAACTTGTGTCCTACAGTTTCATGTTCTGCAGTTTAGTGTTCTCAGTTCTGCAGTTTTATTTCTGCACTGTTTTTTTTTATCTCAGTTCTGCAGTATTATTTCTGCACTGTTTTTTTTGTTCTGTGCACTGTGCAGTCCAGACTAGTGCAGTTTAGTTCAGTGTGACTAGTGCAGTGCAGACTGCAACTGCAACCACTGCTGTCCAGTCTTGCAGCCACTGCTCTGCAGTGTGCAAATTGCTGTGCAGTGTGGTTGTGATCTTGTGGAGTTGCATTCTTCATGTGGTTTGGAAGAATTTGACAATTGAATTATTTTTAACTGAATCATTGATTTGGTAATTTTTTTTGTTTGTACAGTAGTTGGAAATTTCTAAATTAGAATTAGATTACATTATTTCTCTCTTCTTTCTCTAGTGACTAGTCTTCTTCAATATTCTTGTGTTCTTTATCTTCGTAGGTTTAAGATTTCCTATATATATAAGAGAGAAAAGGGAAAAAAGTTTGTTAGAACTTAGAAGTTAGAACACACGTATATTATATATATTAGGCATATCATGGAAGGTATCAGAAAAATTAACAAGATCAAATGTACTACCTATAGCTTTCCAGAATTATCAAAATGAAGAGAAGAGGTACTTGCCTTTCTGTTTTTCTGAGATCTTACGCACTGTGCTTACCTATAGCTTTCCAGAATTATCAAAATGTACATTTTGTTATATTCAATTTTTTTGTTTTGTAATTGTCCATTTCAAATTTGTGAGATGGTATTATAATAGAGATGTTGACAATACTTGGTATGATTTTCCTAATATATAATCAATATTCTCTTACATTCATTACCTAATTCATAGCTTGATTCAAGCTAACCTCCTACTTGTTTTGGTTGCAAGGCCAGGTGCACTTTTTTTAGAATTTGAAATTGCAGCATTCCGTTAATTTAAAATCTGAAATTAAGCAAGTGAATCCTGTGTACACGGGTTATCTTTAAACTATTAATTAGTTGCAAGAGAAAGCAGAACAGCCTGCCGTTTGTCTCGGGTAAACAGAAACTTTTACATAGTGTAGTATATACATATTGATATATGTAGGTAATTTCATGCATATCCCTTTTCCTCTTCCACGTCGAGTTTTAAAACTTGTTATGCTTTAAATAGTATATACAAACTTTGTTCCTCGGTTGTCTTCAATATGAAGTATGTAAGTTACGAGTTTAGAACTTATTTGTTCATTTATCTTGCCTCATTTATAGAACCTTCAGTGGTTAACTACTGTTATTTGTTCAGGTAATCTACTTAGTTATGCAAAATGGCTGTAATCTGCTTACCTAATTTATAATCTCACCTTCCTGTTATAAACTAAATTGAAATAAGTGAATTTTCAATGAAGTTGAGAAGTTTGTCTCACTTGGGTTCTGGAATTTTCATTTTAGAATGATGTGAATCCTCGTACTGTGCCAATTCCCTTGACACCTCAGCACATTGATGGAAAAGTTATACAAGCTGGTGGTAGTCTTGTGCAAGGATTTGGTGGGCCGGTGCTAAATATTTCAGGAGCAGGCAATGATTCGGCAAGCTCTTCAGTACGGAATAATGATGTTGGATTATGGAAAGGCCATGAAGTTAACTCGGAGTTTGTAATCCTACTTGATCTCATTCAGAAGAAGTACCCAGAAACCTTTGAGCACTTCACTACTAAAAGCAAAAAGTTGTGTACAATGAAGCTGAATATGTTGTGCACCTTGGTAAATGTCTTTGCCACGACAACTATGACTGAGATAGATACTGAGATGATTACAGAGTATAGGACACTTTTTTCCGACTTGCAAAGATCATTTGATGTGAAATGGCTTGTGAGCCGTTTGAATTACATTGAACAGCTCCACCTTTCACAACACGAGCTTCATGAAGCTGATTCTTGTAGGGTGCTAAACTTGCAGCTAATGCTAGCTACATAGGAAATGGTCTGTTGTCTGATCCTTAATTCTCTAGTGCAAGGTATTTTATTTTGTTACTGTGTTTTTGTGATTGGCACTGTATATGATGGAAAAAGGAAAATTGATACCAAATGGTATGATTCTGATCACACTGGAGTGATCGGCCACTCGGCGTGCAACTTAACTCTTACCCTACAAGTTTGCGGAGCCATGAGAGCAGACATGTGAGAACCAAGTGGTGCTTGAACTAATAGACTTAATTAGTTCTTATCGGTATTGTTAGACTCCTATTGCTTTTTGGTTATTGTGTGAAACTTAATTGTATGAAATGTTTGATTCCAACTTAAGTACTGATTTTGATCTGCTGAAGACTGATGTGCATGAATCCTTCCATACGCAGAGATTAGGATGATAACCAGAACTTTATTCCAAATCTACTATAACAACATAAAAATATACTGTATAATACAAGGTATGATCGAAAATTTTCGTTTGTTCACACTATTACACCATAATAGAAACATAAGCTTACTTCTGTTTCCAACACAGTGTTTAAAATTTTTCGGGGAATTTTTTATCAGAGCGGTATCTACGATGGTCATGGAATGTATACATAATTTGAAAACCTAGAAATTAGATAACATGGGTTTTCACTTGACTAGGGCAGGGGAATCAGGATTTAAGATAAAAGAAAAGGCAATCGGAGAAGAAATGGTGAAAGAAATGTTCTACGTAGTAATTTTCTTTCCAATTTGACTCCTTTTCAATTTAACCACAAAATTTTAATAGAGAAAAAGGCCCCTGAGGTTACCTCAGGAGAGTTACCTGAGGCAGCAGTGTAAATATTTGTGGCATTTTTGTAAATATTGAATTTTTTTTAAAAAAATTCTGTAATTACAATTATACCCTCGTGCATTAATATGGAAAATCTATGTTATCTCAGGTAATTTTCTTGAGGTTACCTCAGGAACATCAAACCCATTTTAATAACCCAAAAAACTTCATATTCTACCCTCCCTAGCGGAAGGTTAAAAAAGGAAAGAAACGAAACAACACAGTATAAAAGGGGTGCTTGAGCCTTGAGGTAACAAAACTAGGGTAAAAAAACCCCAGAAAAAGGGAATGAGGCGGCAGAGAGAAGGGATGTTCTAAGGGTGGTTGCCCCTCTCTGTCAAGACGTACAAGAGATTTTTTTGATCTTGTTTGCCCATGATTTCATTATTCAAACCAACAGCCCTTGTATTTATGTGCATATACACACACATATAGACACAGAGAGAGAGAGAGACTTGTATAGGGGATTCTTGTTTTATGATCTCTTTCATCATCATCATCACAGAATCAAAATAATGCTAATGCTGCTGCTGCTGCTGCTGCTGCTACTACAATAATTATAAGGAAAAAGAAAAAGAAATATGAAGAGGCTGTGATGATATATATAGAATGTTTTCTGGGGTTAAATCTAGTAGGAGAGTGAAAGTGACCCGTATCTTGGCGGGGCAACCCGGATGGGGTTGCAGCCATGGCGGTGTTACCCCTCTTACCTTGATATCTACAGATCTGAGCCTCCTCAACTTTCATTAATATATTTTGTTTTACTGGAATTATCCTTAAGGGTAAATTGTATTGTAAATCTTTCTGTTTTTGTGGATATAACCTTTAAAATTATAACACTAGTAGCAACTGGGAAGTGCATTTGCTTGTTCCTATTAAACTCAAAGACACAAAGTATGTTCTCTCATTATCCTTCTTGAATCAAATGCGCGATTGAACAACTTTTACTGTTTTTCTGCATGACGGCTGCTCTGGAAAAAACTTGTCCTTATGAGACTCAGCCACAAAATCGAGAACCGCCGAAGATAATTCATCTTGACGTGAAGTGTATTCATGGTCTGCTAGTTCTATAACGAAAATTCTGTGATTTGCAATATACTTGCCAAACTCCATGGCATCTTTGACCGGTACAAATTCATCCTTGGAACCATGAACGGTCAAGACCCTACAAAATATAAGGGAAACGGCAAAATGATTCAAAACTTTCAACACTCATTTACAAATGTGTATTTATTATCAGTGTTTGATGAAGACAGCAGCAACTTTGACCATGTCATTGACATAAGAAAACAAGATCACAGTTTCTGAATGTAACATGATGACATGATGTAATTAATTAATATCTTCACCTGCAGTTTTCTTGGATTCCACGGCACGCTGCACGCATATCAGTTGTTAGACGATCTGTTAAACTTGATTCAGTCACTCTATACTGTGTCTTGCCTAAGGAAACCATTTAATTAGAGAAATAATTTAGAATCAAAGCATGGATTAGTTTAGCAATTGCTAAATTGGATATTTTGATATGCTCTCCTCTAGCAAAATGATATAGTACAAGGGATGAACTTACTGTTCTAACAAAATGTAGGATGCAATAGCATTCAAGTATTAAACAATAAACAGGAAGAAATTACAAACTATATGAAAAAGAAACTGTCAAATGTCAGAAGATCAACAGTAAGTCAAGAAGATCAACAGTAAGTCAGATGATCTACAGTAGTTATAAGTGATGTAATCAGTTACGTATATTAAGCTTATTAAGCTTATAT
Organism: Kitagawia praeruptora; assembly: GCA_037693485.1. Taxonomy (NCBI): domain Eukaryota; kingdom Viridiplantae; phylum Streptophyta; class Magnoliopsida; order Apiales; family Apiaceae; genus Kitagawia; species Kitagawia praeruptora. The sequence goes on along the minus strand of CM075352.1, from coordinate 60,568,986 downwards.
ATAGACTTCATTAGAACTCTTGCAAAAGCATTCAAGTATTAAACAATAAACAGGCTACTTATATGAAAAAGAAACCAAATAAAAATTGTGCTCACCTCTTCTGTCTTTAACATCAATAAAACCACTTTGTTTGATTCTTTTTAAGAAGTCTTTACCCAAACGCCCTTCAATGCCTCTCTCCAGATTAAAACGGCCAGAAATATTGACTACTGTGCTAACATCACTGTACTTTGAAGCATATAGCAGCACTACATTGCCTCCTGCAAATGTACCATATACCCATATGTGTACAATCAAAAACAGATCTAAGAAATAATATCCAAATTGCTAGCATATAGAATTTTTAAGTACAGTTAGAAACATATGCTGTGCAACTGTTGCTACAAGTTTTATTCGCATTGCCAAGTTACATGAAATTAAAACCCCGAGTAGTTGGTCCCATAGTTGTGTAGTGTGTAAATCAAGTGCGAAGAGTTTGGGGTCAAGGGTTCACTACCCGTGATTGACAAAAACAATTCTTTGGGACTAACTGCCAGTGCAAAAGCACTCCATCACCTGGTAGGCTGGTATCAATTGTAATAGGGTGCTTCTCACCCCAGTAAAAGGAATTAATAGTTTTATTATCTTCTTATATTTGGAAGAAGTCAAAGACACCTTGGACGAACTTAGATCTAAATGGGGGGGAAATACAAAACAATTATGAGAACTATCTCAACACCACAGTTGGTCTTTGAAATATTTAGGATAAAGTTAATGAATTAAGCTGAAAGTTTCCAGAAAAAACCGTTTCCTTGTTACATAACCAAGCACACTTTAAACTGCAAGTAATTAACTAAACCCACCAGCCACGAGCTACTCGCAGAAATCACAATAAACTCTCTGCATTTGGTCTTTAGATGATACACTGTGTTTTCTGAAGAAAATAGTTGTACAATTAACTTATAAATTATTACTACAATAGGAAAAAGAGAACAAAGATATGTAATTCTGTGCATAATATCTATATATATATTTAGTTAGTATTACTTGTCCACCTTAATAAAATAATATATAGTCCTGCCACTAGTTTTCAGGTATATGAAAAGATAGAGCATTATAGAAAACTTTCGTTCTATGTTAAGATCCTTGGAAAAAGAGACCTTTACTGTGCCCTATAACTGCAGCAATTAGACGCTTCTCGGCATGGAAGAACTGGACTACATTGCGCAACTCATCAGCTTCTCTACGATAGTTACCGTACTGAAAAGAACCTTCACTTTCCCTAATATAAGAAGTAAAGTAGGATTTAATCAAATAAAACATTAAGAGCTCAGACAAACAATTTCTGTATTTTGTATGGGGTAAACTTACATTAATAAGAATCTAATGACCCTCATGTGATGAATTACAAAAGGAAAACAATTCAGTGAAAATACTTTTACAAGGAACTTTATCGAAAATGAATGATAAATATATAGGGAATCTAAGGTTTACTCACCTCTGTTTGCTTAGCATTGATATGTGGTATATTTTTGGTGTTTCAAATTAATTTTCAGGTCCAGCTGTTGTTTTTGTGAGCCTCAAACTTCATTACTTGTTTTCTAGCTCATATTACATCTACTCTAAAATTTCATATCTTAAATACCATCTAATAAACCCAGAAGAGGAAAAGAGGTACTGAGAAGGTCGAAAGACTTGCAGAGAGAAATTTATTTGGTGTATAATGTGTTACAAGGCATCCATTTTTTCTTAATACATGCATACCCATCTAGAGTAATATGGTAACTACACAACGCATATAAATTTATCAACACATCTCACGTTCTAAAAGTGACATGGTGGATTGCATCAACAACTTCAATGTACTAATTTTCCTTTTATTAAGTGCACAGGTGCAAAGTCATAACACCTGACATATTAAATCAAATTCAAACAGAACACAAAGATGCTGAAGAAAGAATAGCCAGAGAAGCCATGAACGCTAAACAAAAGCAGCAATACATGTAATATCAAGAGGGCTCTGATTTAATCCAACATAAAAGAAGGCGAGGAGCTTTAGAACTTGCGTTTACTGTAGCTGATCGAGATGAAATCGACAAGGATTGTGCTATGATGTTTTATACGGATGGCTTATCATTTAATTTTGCAAGAAATCCATTTTTCAGAAGTTATTCAAGGAGGCTTGCTAATTCACCTGTAGCAGGTTACACACCTCCCACCTCCAACAGGCTCCGTACAACACTCCTGTCACAACAAAAAGGTCATGTTGAAAGACTCCTACAACCCGTAAAAGACTGTTGGAAGAAGAAGGGGGCATCGATATGCTCTGATGGGTGGTCTAATTTCCAACAAAATGCTTTGATCAACATCATGATTGCTTCTGCGGCTGGACCCATGTTTCTGAAAGCTTTTGATGCTAGCCATGTCACTAAAGATGCTGAGTATGTTGCAAAGATATTCATGGAAATTGTGGAAGAAATTGGTGCTTCTAAATAGGGATGGGAAAAAAATCCGATCCGACGGATACCCGATTCGAAATCCGATTTTTTATCCGAGCCGAACCCAATTTTTTGGATTTGGATATGGATATGGATTTAAATTTTAAACCCGAAAAATTTTGGATATGGATTTCATGTATACCGAGCCGAAACCCGATCCGAAATCCGAAACCCGATCAAAACCCGAGCCGAACCCGAAACCCGAAAAATACCCGAATTTTATTTATTATATTTTATATATTATATACTATATATTATATATAAATGTATATTATAAATACATATTATACATATTGGGCTCTAATATAAATACATATTATACATATTGGGCTATAATAAGACCACAATGCCTTAGGCCCATTAGGGTTTAAATCATTTAGATATATATGTACATACTAACACAAAGCACATATGGTTTGCCTCTTTTCTTTTGTGCGGCTGCCTCTCTAGTCTCTTCATCTCTCACAAGGCTGTGTTTCTTTTTTTTTTGCATCCCTACTGTGTTAATATTGTAACGCTCGTTCTTTATATTATCAGTATTCTCAAAGTAGTTCATGTTGATTTTTCTTTCTACTGCATTTATCCATCTAACTGGCGTGTTACTTGATTCATGATGATCTGGTTGTTGAGAACTAATTTCAATATATTGTCTCCAGAGGTCGCCTCTACATATCTAAACTTGTTCAAGCTGGAATTGCACAACCAGATCACGCTTGTTCCGGTGAGAAGGCTGTGGTGATGGCTTTGTCCGTGTATATATTGTTTGTATAAACTAGATTTTATTTTCGGGTTTCGGGTATATCCGAATCCGATCCGAAATCCGTTGGATCGGATTTGGATTTCAATTTTCGGGTATTTTTCAGGTTCGGATCGGGTTCGGGTATTGGATAAATTTTCGAGTATGGATATGGATATTGCCATATCCGAGCCTATCCGACCCGATTCCCATCCCTATTTCTAATGTGGTGCAAATAGTCACTGATAATGCTTCAAATTATAAGGCAGCAGGTGCTTTGATTGAAGGTAAATATCCTAAAGTTTTTTGGACTCCATGTGTGATTCACTGTTTAAATTTAGCAATTAAGTATATATGTGAACCTGGTGCTTCATCTCCACATTATAATCATTGTGCATGGATAAATGAAGTAGTAACCCAAGCATGTGATATTACTTATTTCATACTAAATCATACCTTGCCCTTCACTATTTTCACTCGTTACTCGGATGTAAGGTTACTAAAAGTTGCAGAAACAAGATTTGTTTCTCATATTGTGATGTTAAGAAGAATTAAGAGAGTTAAAGATGCGTTGGAAAAAACTGTAATGGATCCTGATTCGAAAAAAATAGAGGTAATTTGAGGAATGCAAATGAGTTGAAATCTAGAGAAATAAAAGACACGTTAGTTAGTGATACTTGGTGGGACAAAGTTGATTATATATTGAAATTTACTAGAACCTCTAATGGAATTCTTGCGAGTTGCAGATAAAGATTCTTGTGTTTTACATTTTATTTATGATATTTGGGATTCTATGATTGAAGATGTAAGGGGTCATATTTTTGAGCATGAGAATGAGGACATGTTAACGGGTAAATCAGTTTTTTTTTTATGCTATTCGGAAGGTTTTGGAAGATAGGTGGAATAAAAGTAACACACCGCTTCATTGTTTAGCACATTCCCTTGTCCCAAAGTATTATAGTCAGGAGTGGTTGAGAGGAGGGGGTCATGGTATTCGTCGTGTAGCACCACATGAGGATGAAGAGGTGTCAATGAATAGGGACTTATGTTTTAAAAGACTTTTTAACAATCCAGAGGACTTGAAAAAGGTTTTTAAAGAGTTTGGTGCATTTGCTTGTGACCTTGACTATTTTGGTCAGCCACATGTAATAGCATCAAGATCGGAAGAAGACCCTATGTCATGGTGGGCAAATTATGGTTCATATACACCATTGTTACAAGGCCTAGCATTTAGATTGCTTTCACAACCAGCATCATCATCATGTTGTGAGCGCAATTGGAGTACTTATGGCACCATTCAAAGTGTGAAAAGAAATCAACTAGCTAATGAGCGAACTGAGAGTTTGGTTTACATACACAACAATGTAAGATTGCTCTCAAGAAAGGAAAAAGATTATACAGAAGGTCCATCTAAATATTGGGATATAGGTATGACCTTATGATTAATATATATCATATTTTCTTCATTTTTATGCAATTTTTTTATATTCTTACAATCTTTTCTTTTGTCTTTTTACATAGGAGGGGACAATGTTCAAGGTGATAGTTTGTTGGAAATTGCAGATTTATCATTGGATGATCCGGAGATTGAAGTAGTCACATTTGAAGATTGAAGATGCATCATCTTTGAATATTTTACATTTGTGATTCTGAATGTATTAGACTCATTTTATTTTTGCATTGGTATTGTATGGACTATGGAACTTATGTAATTGGTTTTTTTTGTCATTGCTATGAATATTAATATTAATATCTATTAAAAATATTTGCCGTGTCCCCGTACCCGTGTCCAAATTTTGGACGGTGTCCCCGTGTCCTAAAATTTCAGAATTTTCGAACCCGACACTCGGATCCGTGTCGTGTCTGACACTCCGTACCCGAGTCCGAGTGACTTAGTGCACAGCCACTTAATTTCAGGACTAAGAAGCTGAAGAAAGTGATTAATTAAAGGCAAAGATTTTTTAAGTTTAGAAAGGAAATTCCAAGTGTACCCTGCTACTAGCAGAATATCAAGAAAATTTAAGGGTACACTACTACTACATGCATCTTCAATGCCAAGCTAAACATATCAGGGATAAGTGGCTAAATAGCTGAATAGATTTTCAAATAAGTTTGAATTATTAATGACTATATTGAGATCTTCCAACTTTCCTGTGTTTAATTTTAAAAAACTTACCCTTTACCCGTAAAATCAAAGCGGAAGGCACTAATTCCTTTATTTGCGAAAGCAGCAGCAATGTTCACCATAGGAATTCTCTCCTATCATTAAGTTAGGGAAACAATAAGGGAAAAGGCTTTGTGTTTAAACTAATGAATTTCCTTCTTTTTACAATACTTCAAATTGTTGACTAGCAATATAGTAGTAGCACGGAACAAGAAAAATTTAAGCTGTATATACGAACACATAATATTCTAATGTAAAAGGGAGAAATTTTAGATTTAATTAGCGTGTATACTTTTTTTTTTGTTAACAAATTAGCATGTATATTTATAAAACTCAATAACAGTTTTATGGGTATCCACGATGTAGACTGTAAACTACAATTAGTGCTTAGTGAATATTATCCATAAGATTAACTACAAAGTGTTGACAATGTGCATTCATACAGGTATGTATTACTTAAAAGTTAAAATTGCTGCTACGAACCTCTAAAATTCATGACCGGATCGTATATTAGTGATGCATAACAACTTGTCACGACTTGCATTCAAAGACACACGTGAACCTAAAACTACTTGTGTATGGGTTCATCGCACAGAACTTCAATAAAAAAACTTACAATGCACACTAACCAATTGCAACATCCTATCTAAAGTAATACAAAAATCTGATCATTTGAGCTTCCTGGGCAAATATTACCTACCTTTGAGGACCTAAATCCATGGCAGATGATTACAAGCTCCTTAGAGCCTGTTTCATGTAGTATGCCAACAAGCTTCTCGCCATGACTATTTTCTATAATAATTTTTTGCAGTTGAACTGAAAGCGAAACAAGGGGTCAGCTCTATAAAAGCATTCAAACAACTTTAGAAATAACTAAAGGAATTGTTTGAAAAAGTTCAATCAAAATCAAATTAGCAAAAAATGAAAAATCAATCAAAAATTAATCAAAATTAACCAAGTAAGAACAAACATCAACAGCTTAAAATTTTTGCAGCTGTAAAGATTGTATATAAATCACATTCCATTACAAAACTTAATCATTCCTCAAATCACTTATAAGTAGCATATATGATATATACAACAAGTCAACAACCCAGTCATGCTAATATGTAGTATAAAATTGGGATCATAGCAACAATAACTCATAATGGTCAAGAAAATGGGCTCAATCAGCAAGATTGCTACATGGTTGATCACTAAAATTCGTTTTTAAATGGGGGAGAAAATATTACCTGGGTCTGCTAAACCCATCTCGTCAGTTTGGGAAATTCAAAGTCGGGCGGCTCGATTTCGTAGCAACTTTTACCAGGGTCGACCGCTGATAGGAGTCGTTGGAGATGCCAGATTAGAGTTGTGGATTCTCTTACAAGGAGCGGTTCTGTGGTCGACAGCCTCAGAGCTGGTTTTCTCGGTTAGCGTTAGCTTACAAGTTTGGCGTTTCACCTTCTCTTTTGTTTTCTGGTTTTGCAGGTGTAGGGACCTTGACCAGAGGTCATCATAGATCAGGAGAGGGGTGCACATTGCTCGCTTAGGTAAGTTCCATGAGATCCAGGCCATGGGCTCAGGTTCGGTTAAATAATTTTCCCCATCCTTAGCATACTTGTTCATAATTCACATTTCTTTGTGGTGCACTAAGCCGGGGGTCTTCACGGAAACAGCCTCCCTACTGTCAAAAGTAGGGGTATGGTCTGCGTACAGCTTACCCTCCCCAGACCCTGCCCTGAGCGGGATATACTGGGTATGTTTGGTTTGGTTTGGTTTCCTCTTTTTTTTTCTTTTTTTTTTAAGTTATTCTTGCTTTTTGTCATTTTTATTGAAATCAATCGATATCTGAAAAATCGTCGATAAATCGATAAAAAATTGATTAAAATTTTGAAATTGATTCGGTCGATTTTGCAAAATTTGCCGATAAATCGCTAATTTTTCAATCGAATCATTCGATAAATCGTAAATCGGTACCTCAACCGAATAGTTCCGAAATCTGCAACACTACTTTTTGTACATTTTTTAATATGTCTTGATTGCGTAATTTAAATACTAGTATTTATTAATTATTTTTAATAACTATTATTTTATTATTGATTTTTATTTTAAAACTTAAAATAATATGCATAATTATCTTGTCTAAATCTATACTATTATATAAATTCTGTAACATTAAAAGTTTTGGTACCTGTATTTTTGTACTAGTTTTTTGGTACTTCGTGAATTTACTTATTTACCCTTTATTAAAAAGAAAAATAAATATATGATATTTATACTTTTAAAACATCTATAATAAATAATAACATAATATAATTAATGGTAAGTAGTCGCTTGCCTTTTTTCACATTTACTTTTAATTGAAGATATTACCTTTTATAAACACCTAAAAACATCAATGTATCTTCTAATCATTAATATTTCCTTTCGAATTAAAACATGTTACCTTTCTAATTTAAAACTAATCTTCATTAATATTTTCTTTCGAATTAAAACATGTTACATTTTTAATTTAAAACTAATTTTACAATCATTAATATATACCCGAAAATATCACACCATATTTTTCAATTGTTAATAAAATATACTAAAAATCTGCATACGTTGTTTATAATAAGAAAACATTAGTATAATCCGTAAACATGAGTATATTAAAATTATATTAAATTAAAATTAATTAACAATTATATAATACCCGAAACATTAAAAATTTTGTTAACTATTTTTTGGTATATGTTTTATGGTATTTCGTGAATGTACTTATTTACCCTTCATTATAAAAAAAATTATATATGATATCTATACCATTAAAACACCCAAAATAAATAATAACATAATATAATTAAAGGTAATTAGTCGATTGTCTTTTTCACATTTACTTTTAGTTGAAGATATTACCTTTTATAAACACCTAAAAACCTCAATCATATCATATTTTCCAATCAATTTATATCTAGTAATAATTAATATATACCTAAAAATATCACACCATATCATATAATGAGTAACAAAATATAATACAAATTCGTATTACGAATAATGACCATTAAATTTTTCGTAAAAAATCAGAATCATAAGATCTAATTATTAAATATATTATATGATTAAATTAATTTACTAAAATTTCAAGTTTCAAATTTTATCAACGACATATTTATTTTAAAATTTTATAATATAAGTTTCAAACCACATTAATTAAATTTATATTAAATTATTAATATTAAAAATAAATATTTTAAATAATGATTATATAAAAATATAATTATAACATAAAATAAAATTTATTACATGTCAACAAAAATTCGTGCATCGCACGGGTTATAAGCTATTATATTGAAATGTATGCAACAAACCAAATATTATATAATAAAATGTACAATATTAATTTCAAAATTAGTCTCCTAAAAATTAGTATGTTGATTGTATTTTGAGGGACAGATAAAAGAGGGCTTTTGATAAATAAATTGTTAAAAATAATTTTTTACAATTTTATTTTTTAAAGAAAAAGTTATTTGTAAATATATCATTTTAATTGTAATTACACTAGTATTTTATAAAAAAATGCAAAAATAAGTTATAACCACTTTAACCAAAAACAAATTTCATTCGAACAGCAACACAGTTGTCAAAAATCCACCTTCGAATAAAAAATGGAAGATGACGTTTCTGAAAAATCCAGCTTCATCGTCGTTTTCATCGAAAATCGTGCCAAAGAGGTTCAATTCTCTCTTTTTCTGAATCTGCGGAAGACCAGAGAAGATGACGCCTGAGTCGGGGTCGGAGGTCGAAGTCATGAGGCGGGATCAGCGTCGATGAGGTGTAGTTTCGCCTGTGGTACCGAAATTGCCATGATTGGTCGGAAAAGATGATAGGAAGGTCGGGGTTGCGTTGATGAGATGGAGTTTCGACTGAGGTGTCGGAATTGCCATGTTTGGTTGGAGAAGATGATGGGGAGGTCGGAGTCAGAGGCAAAGAAGATGGAGAAATACCGTATAATTGCAAAGAAGATGGAGAATACGGTATATTGCAAAGATTTATTTTACAAAGATTTATTGTATTTTTGCAAACAAAAATACAAATAATCATATATTCAATAAATTCTCAAGATAAAATAGTTACAATAGAATTCTAGAATTTAATTTTATAATATATTTAACTTTTTTTATTTAAATCCAGACTTCAATACCATGCGATTTTTAATTTTCGCACAAACTCCCGACCAATCTTTATCTTTATTATTATATTATATAAATGAAATTTATCGGACGTTCGGTGGAACTTTGTAATCACTCGAAAGCTATTTATCTAATTTTCTAAATTATTGCAATTTTCAAATATAAAATATACAATAAAGAAAATAATTGTCGTTATTAAAGGCAAGCCTCACATCTAAACTATATTATAGTTAAGATATAAATATTAAGTTCTAACCTTTTTTTACAATAAAATCTCCCAATTCTAATTGAATCATGAGAAAAATCGGTGTGCAAATCGAAATCAAAGTCAAAGAGGATTTTAGTATTTAAATTTTTATTATTGTGTACGTTTAGTATTTTTATAATATATACTGATAGTATTTTGTCCTAAACCCAATCATGTATGATGAGTTAGGAAATACTTTCATGTAATCTTATTTGATTTTATTTATATTAATAAAAGACTTGTTGTTTTTTTATTACGGGCATTATCTCTTTAAAGTGTTTAAATAAGAAGTTCCATAGTTTAGAGTAAAGCTTCTAGAATTATAATGAGATTATAATAATGAGATCTAGAAGATGATAACACTAAACTTAAATAGTTCCCGATCGTAGGATAACTAATTGGGAGTTAGTCAATCCGTAAAGATCGGTACATACTATGCTTGCTTCCTCGGAAGGATGTCTGTTCTCATAGACATTCGTGTAGTGACACTATAGCTAGTGTGTAGGTGCTTATTGGAGAATAAGTTCACTGAACGTGACTTGATCAAATGAACGACTAATGGAGTTTACTCACGTGTTAATAGTTGTTCATAAGTTGATGGTGGTACAAGTGTCCTTAGACTTGAGACCGTTAAAGTAATCTTATATACAATGAACTATGTTTTGGTTTAGTTCTAAGTCCTCAAGGGACAATCATTAGTTCTATTCCGGGTATAGAAATTTGTATATGAAGATAGTTAACGATCGATAAAGAATCTACCCCTTTCAGTAAAAGAAAGTGAATATCCTATGATGTTCTTACTATGTTAGTTCTGGAATCTCTGGCCAGAGTAATTGAAGTTAGAAAGAGTTTCTAATTCAAATGAACTAGACATAATGTATAAGAAATTATATGATTAAATTAAATAGGCTTGACACGCGATCCATGCCTTGTATTTAATCGGGATATTGTCGGGTAGAAGGAATTGATTGTACGGTAACCATTTGCTGAATAGGTTTTATATATTCTAAGCAATGAATTCATATTATCCGGATAGTCGCGATATATTCAAAAGTATCACTCACGATGTAGAATAAATATTAATTACTTATGTAATTATATTTAACGAATTAATTAGTAATTCGTATAAGTAATAATAAATAGTTTATTATTATTTATTTCTACTACCGGCTTAATATTGAACCTAAAGGGTCACACCATAAAAAGGTTAAATATTTATAGATGATGAGAATAATTAATAATGGCTATGAATTATTTATTTATTGAATAAATAATAAATTAGCAATTATTTATAATTTATTAAATGAGATTTAATAGATTATAAATAAATTAAGAAAAGTTCTTAATAATTATTAATTACAAAATTTAGTTTGAGAAATTAAATTTTATGAGAGAATTATTTTCAGAATGGGATTAATAATTAAAAATGTTTTAATTATTAAATGATTATTTAATTAGATAAAGTAAAGACTTTATTTCTTTAAATATCAAACAATCCAAGAGTTGGATACACACAACACAACAACATCAAACACAAAACATCCCAGGGGATTTGAGAGTATTATTGAGAGCTTTTGAAGTTCATCAAAATCATTCCAAATCATTTTAATAATTTCTCAATTGTTATTTATCTACTATATGATATTTGATCTTGGTGGATACCATTAGAGCACTCCACACTTGAGGGGTGATTGCTGGAAATCAAAGATACATTCATAACAATCCCAGGAAAGCTATCAAGGTATTTTTCTTGTGTTCATACAATTTTTAAATCTATATACATGATTAATTAGGATTTTATGCAAGTAAATGTGATTTACACTTCCGCTATGGTAATAAATTCCTTCAAAGGTATCAGAGCATAGGTTGCATGTATATAGATCCCAGAAAAAATTTCGGAATTTTTCAAGCTTGTATGAATTAGTTATGAATTTTTGAAGTTCATGGAGGCTATAATCAAATTAATTACGAATTAATTAATAAATTATTTTTAAAATAATTTTGATCACTGATATATTTTCTACAAGTGTTGTAGAAGTCCCAGAAAAAGTTTCATAATTTTCCCATGGATAGATTATTTATTATTGATTTTTAAAGAGTTTAGAAATTAATAAATAATAATCTGTTTTATAAATATATATATTATTTATAAAATATCTTGGGCTGGTTATTAAAGTTGGGGGCCCAAAAGGATATTTTGGGTTGAAAAGTGGGCTGGTAGGCTGATCAGATAATATATATATAATATATATTATATAAAACAAAAAAAGCTGTCGACTGAAAAACAGCTCACTGCGCGCGACTGTAACCCGCGCGTGGGCATCACGCGCTGGAGGCTTACGCGCCGCGCGTGTCTGCCACGCGCCGGGTCGGGTCCGGTTCGGGTCGGATCATGGATCGGGTCGGATGCTGACGTCAGCATGACGTCATCAATGGGTAACGCGTCTGTTGAATGTGTTACAGGAGTATATGATATTTTTGGCCTATAACGCATTCTGGTAATGCGTTACAGGGTCTGTAGATGACAGAAATGGCCCTGATTCGTATTTTGATTTTTCCCGTTGATCCGTAACTCCGTTTGAGGCGAATAATATATCATTGGATTCGTTTTTTCGAGACGGATCTAATGGAGTGGTCAAATAAATTTTAAAAATTAATTTTAAAATGGTTATAGCTTCCGGAAGTGTTTTAAAGCCCGTTTTAATTGTGTTAAAATGCTTTAAAATACTTATATTGTTTCATATAAATGTTTAACAATGTTTAACATGATATAACATGTTTGCCTAAATATATGTGTGCATAGAAATGCCATGAGATGATATATTTAGTTTTATATATCGTATATAATTGCATGTTTGTCTTTAGGTTTTAACGAAAACGTTTCGTAACCTAAACAATATAAAATCCCTCGTTATTTAATATCAAGTAATAAATGGCCAATGTCACAACGGGCTTGTGTCGGTCATAGCCTTTCAACATGGTAGAAAGTAATTCTTAGTTTTGAACTTTGTCATTTCGTGCTACAGCCGAGGGCTTCGTTTTCAAAATAGGAATTACTTGTCTATTACATGAGATGCGTATAATTAATTAGAATCCAATTGTCGTTACGTGCTACAGCCGTGGGCTATTGAGATCTTATTAATTTAACGAGATGTTGGGTCTCACTTGACTTAGAATATTGAATTTAGACGTGCTACAGCCGTGATTCAATGATTCAAGAGGCTAAATGAAATTAGGGAATAACATGAGATGTAATTGATAAAGAGTTATCTGCCTATGGAACATTACATAGCGTTTCGTGCTACAGCCGAGGTTATATAATGGAAAGTAGGATCCCTATTCTCACATGCATTGAGAATGCTTAAGTTGTACATTTGAGGGTTGTATAATTTTAATAAAACTGTGGGAGCCACCTATGAATAAAGACCCGATTCATAAGGTGTTATAATAAAATTGGACATCTACTAATGTTGTTATGTATTCACAAATTTCAGATTTATAGATCATGTCTTCTACTCTATCACTCCGTAGCATACTTGATGCAAACAAATTGACTGGTCCCAATTATGCTGATTGGCTTCGAAACCTGAGAATCGTTCTCAGGGCTGAGAAGAAGGATTATGTGCTTGACTCGCCTTTACCTGTACCTCCTTCTGATGATGCACTTTTCCATGAACGAGAAGTGTATAATGACTGGTTAGATGCTGCTAATGTTGCTCAATGTGTCATGCTAGCATCCATGACACCTGAGTTACAGAAGCAACATGAGAAGATGGATGCTCCTACCATTCTGATACATCTACAGGAGCTTTATGATGTACAAGGGAGAACCGCTCGATATGATATATCGAAAGAGCTATTCCAATGTAGAATGGCTGAAGGGTCGTCTGTGAATGACCATGTGCTTAAGATGATCAATCTGATTGAGCATCTAGGGCAGTTAGGTTTTGTCATGGATGGGGAGTTAAGCCAAGATTTAGTCTTGCAGTCACTCCCGAATTCGTTCTCGCAGTTCGTTATGAACTTTCACATGAACAAGCTGGATGTCAGCTTAGCTGAGCTCCACAACATGCTGAAAACTGCTGAGGCGAATTTTCCCTCCAAAAGGGGTTCTGTTCTTATGATCGGTGCCAGTACCTCTACTAAGAGGAAGAGGAACTGGAAGCCGAAGAATAAGAAAAAGGGTGAGAATAAACCTGTTCCACCAAAGGCTGACCCGAAAAGCAAAGGAGTTTGCTTCCACTGTAACAAGGTGGGACACTGGAAGAGGAACTGCAAGGTTTACCTTGCAGAGTTAAAGAATAAGAAGGGCAATGAGATTACCGCTTCTGATTCAGGTATGTTCATGATTGAACTAAATATGTCTTTAAGTCAGATTTCTACTTGGGTATTGGATACTGCTTGTGGGTCTCATATATGCAATTCGTTGCAGGGACTAAAGCAAAGTAGATCTCTGGGGGAAGATGAAGTGATTCTATTGATGGGCAATGGAGCAAGAGGTGCTGCTGCAGCTGTAGGATCATTTCCTTTGCATATGCCTACGGGCAAAACTATTGTGTTAAATAAATGTTATTATGTACCATCAATTGTAAGAAATATTGTTTCTATTCCTGTACTTGATTCGGATGGTTTTACATTTATTGTTGAGAATAATAAATGTTTAATTAAGAGAAACAATATTATTTATGGATACGGTACATTACATAATGGTTTGTATATATGTGACTTAGAACATAATTTGTTTCAAATTGAACAACCAAATAATAAAAGAAAAAGAGATAATAAAAATCCAACTTATTTATGGCACTGCAGACTAGGTCATATTAGTGAGAACAGACTTCGCACATTACATAAGGATAAGTTACTAGAACATTTTGATTTTGAATCATATCCTACATGCGAGTCTTGTCTCATGGGTAAAATGACTAAATCTCCATTTACTGGACATGGAGAGAGAGCTGAGGGGTTGTTAGACTTGGTACACACAGATGTGTGTGGACCAATGTCAACAAGTGCTAGAGGAGGATTTTCATACTTCATTACTTTTACGGATGATCGATCCAGGTTAGGATATGTATATCTTATGAAATACAAATCCGAAGCTTTTGAAAAGTTCAAGGAATATAGAAATGAAGTAGAAAAACAAACCGCACGTAGTATAAAAGTTCTTCGATCAGATCGAGGAGGTGAGTACTTAAGCGGAGAGTTTTTAGGTTATCTTAAAGAAAATGGTATAGTTTCTCAATGGACCCCTCCCTATACTCCATAATTAAATGGAGTATCTGAGAGAAGGAATCGTACTCTATTAGATATGGTAAGGTCCATGATGAGCTTTACTGATCTTCCAGTATCACTATGGGGTTATGCTTTAGAGACGTCAGCATATTTACTAAACAAGGTGCCTTCTAAATCGGTTCTCACGACCCCACATGAGATGTGGAGTAGGAAGAAACCAGGTCTTAAACATGTTAAGGTTTGGGGGTGTCCAGCTTATGTCAAGAAAGTTGAACATGATAAGTTGGAACCTAGATCCGTGAAATGCAGTTTTGTGGGATATCCTAAAGAAGGTCATGGATATTATTTCTATGATCCTTCTGATCAAAGGATATTTGTTTCTAGACACGCACACTTCTTAGAGGAACAGTTCCTCCTTGATAGAAACAGTGGGAGAAATATTGAACTTGATGAAGTTCAAGAAACACAAAATGCAACAATTAGAGAAGAAGTGCCTGTTCAGAAAGAACAACCTTCTGTAGAACAACCTTTACGTAGGTCAGAGAGAGTGTCCCGCCCAATCGAAAGATATTACGGGCTTGTCATTGAAAATGATGATGATTTGTCATTTGTTGATGATGAGGACCCTATGACTTATGAAGAGGCTATGAGTTGTAATGACTCAGAGAAATGGCAGGATGCCATGAAATCCGAGATGGACTCTATGTATACTAACCAAGTATGGACTTTGGTTGAAGCACCTGAAGGGATTAAACCCATTGAGTGCAAATGGGTATACAAACGGAAACGTGGAGCAGATGGCCAGGTGGAGACCTATAAGGCCAGGCTTGTGGCAAAAGGATTCAAACAAAGACAAGGGATTGACTTTGATGAAACCTTTTCGCCTGTAGCCTTGCTCAAATCCATTCGGATTTTGCTTGCGATTGCAGCCTACTATGATTACGAAATCTGGCAAATGGACGTAAAGACGGCCTTCCTCAATGGGAAACTTGAAGAGGAAGTGTATATGACACAGCCAGAGGGTTTTGTTTCCAGTGGAAACGAAAATCTAATATGTAGACTACTGCGAACCATATATGGTTTGAAGCAAGCTTCTCGAAGATGGAACATCCGTTTTGATGAGACAATCAAAGAGTTTGATTTTATCAAAAACTTAGATGAACCATGTATTTACAAGAAGGTTAGTGGGAGCGCGGTAACATTTCTTATATTGTATGTGGATGACATACTTATAATAGGAAATGATATACCGATGTTACAATCAGTCAAGGTCTGGCTATCAAAGAACTTCACTATGAAGGACTTGGGAGAGGCATCCTATATTTTAGGGATGAAGATCTATAGAGATAGATCTAATCGAACGATTGGCCTATCCCAAGGTACATACATCGATAAAGTGCTAAAACGGTTTAGCATGGAGAACTCGAAAAGAGGTCTCATTCCTATTAGTCATGGGATTACTCTTTCCGAGAAGATGTCTCCAAAGACATATGAGGAAAGGGTGCGCATGAGTAGGATTCCTTATGCCTCGGCAATAGGATCCATCATGTATGCGATGTTATGTACTAGAGCTGATGTTGCTCATTCACTTAGTGTGACGAGCAGATATCAGTCTAACCCAGGTGAAGAACACTGGAAAGCAGTGAAGAACATATTGAAGTACTTGAGAAGGACTAAAGATGTTTTTCTTGTTTTTGGTGGATCTGAATTGAAAATTGAGGGTTATACTGACTCTAGTTTTCAATCAGAAGGCGATGGTAGCAGATCCCAGTCAGGGTATGTATTTACTCTAAATGGGGGAGCGATTAGTTGGAAGAGTTCCAAACAGCCTACAACGGCTGACTCCACAGCGGAAGCGGAATATATAGCTGCATGTGAAGCTGCAAAGGAAGCTGTCTGGATGAGGAAATTTGTTTCTGATTTGGGAGTAGTTCCTAGCATTGAGGATCCTATAGTGTTGTATTGTGATAACAACGCTGCGATAGCTCAAGCTAAGGAACCAAGATCCCATAAGAATTCTAAACACGTGTTGCGGCGCTTTCATCTGATTCGAGAGATCATAGAAAGAGGGGATGTCAACATCGTAAGAATTGACACACATAACAACATAGCGGACCCATTTACTAAGGCATTGTCTCAGGCTCACTTTGATCGACATAGAGATAAGATGGGTATAAGATACCAGAGTGATTGGCTTTAGTACAAGTGGGAGTTTGATAGTATTTTGTCCTAAACCCAATCATGTATGATGAGTTAGGAAATACTTTCATGTAATCTTATTTGATTTTATTTATATTAATAAAAGACTTGTTGTTTTTTTATTACGGACATTATCTCTTTAAAGTGTTTAAATAAGAAGTTCCATAGTTTAGAGTAAAGCTTCTAGAATTATAATGAGATTATAATAATGAGATCTAGAAGATGATAACACTAAACTTAAATAGTTCCCGATCGTAGGATAACTAATTGGGAGTTAGTCAATCCGTAAAGATCGGTACATACTATGCTTGCTTCCTCGGAAGGATGTCTGTTCTCATAGACATTCGTGTAGTGACACTATAGCTAGTGTGTAGGTGCTTATTGGAGAATAAGTTCACTGAACGTGACTTGATCAAATGAACGACTAATGGAGTTTACTCACGTGTTAATAGTTGTTCATAAGTTGATGGTGGTACAAGTGTCCTTAGACTTGAGACCGTTAAAGTAATCTTATATACAATGAACTATGTTTTGGTTTAGTTCTAAGTCCTCAAGGGACAATCATTAGTTCTATTCCGGGTATAGGAATTTGTATATGAAGATAGTTAACGATCGATAAAGAATCTACCCCTTTCAGTAAAAGAAAGTGAATATCCTATGATGTTCTTACTATGTTAGTTCTGGAATCTCTGGCCAGAGTAATTGAAGTTAGAAAGAGTTTCTAATTCAAATGAACTAGACATAATGTATAAGAAATTATATGATTAAATTAAATAGGCTTGACACGCGATCCATGCCTTGTATTTAATCGGGATATTGTCGGGTAGAAGGAATTGATTGTACGGTAACCATTTGCTGAATAGGTTTTATATATTCTAAGCAATGAATTCATATTATCCGGATAGTCGCGATATATTCAAAAGTATCACTCACGATGTAGAATAAATATTAATTACTTATGTAATTATATTTAACGAATTAATTAGTAATTCGTATAAGTAATAATAAATAGTTTATTATTATTTATTTCTACTACCGGCTTAATATTGAACCTAAAGGGTCACACCATAAAAAGGTTAAATATTTATAGATGATGAGAATAATTAATAATGGCTATGAATTATTTATTTATTGAATAAATAATAAATTAGCAATTATTTATAATTTATTAAATGAGATTTAATAGATTATAAATAAATTAAGAAAAGTTCTTAATAATTATTAATTACAAAATTTAGTTTGAGAAATTAAATTTTATGAGAGAATTATTTTCAGAATGGGATTAATAATTAAAAATGTTTTAATTATTAAATGATTATTTAATTAGATAAAGTAAAGACTTTATTTCTTTAAATATCAAACAATCCAAGAGTTGGATACACACAACACAACAACATCAAACACAAAACATCCCAGGGGATTTGAGAGGATTATTGAGAGCTTTTGAAGTTCATCAAAATCATTCCAAATCATTTTAATAATTTCTCAATTGTTATTTATCTACTATATGATATTTGATCTTGGTGGATACCATTAGAGCACTCCACACTTGAGGGGTGATTGCTGGAAATCAAAGATACATTCATAACAATCCCAGGAAAGCTATCAAGGTATTTTTCTTGTGTTCATACAATTTTTAAATCTATATACATGATTAATTAGGTTTTTATGCAAGTAAATGTGATTTACACTTTCGCTATGGTAATAAATTCCTTCATATACAACGGGTGTCGGTCTAAAAAATAGTTAGACAAAATTGGTATAGAAATCTATATGAATTATTTATCTTATTATCATGTATATCTAATTTATACAATATTGTGCTCACAAATCTATATTGATATTACAGTTATATTTTTGTAATTTTTTTAAAAATCCAAAAGGTATTTATCTTATTTTTTAAATTATCTCAATTTTCAAAATAAAATATGCAATCAAGAAAATATAATTAAATATAATTTCCGCTAATATTTTATACGCAAACACCTAATATTAAAATTAAATATAATTTCCGCTAATATTTTATTCCAAATTATTTCCAAATTTTTGGCACAACATTAATATTTTACCAATTTTTATCTAGTATATTTTAGAAGTTCCTTTTTCATGGGAAACGATCTCATTTTACGGGTACAACTTTGTCGCATTATTATTATTGTGATGATTGACTTGTTCTATTACCATTCGCCGTTTTTCACATTTAACTCCCCTGGCTTTGTTTGAAATAAAAGATCGTTCAACATCCATGAATACAATCAAAGTCGAATGAAAACGTAACAGAATATTTTAAGATAATATTATTTATTAAATTTACGATCGTAATGTATAACTTGTTAAAAATAGCTTAATAACAAATTATAATCTTGAAAAATATATTAGAAGATTATATTATCTATTATTTTTTAATCTTTATATTTATTAAAATTTATTTATTTTAAATTTGATTTTTTTCAGATAAAATTTATTCTTTTATTGAAGTAAATAAAGAACTTTTAAATCTGAAAGATTTAGAGAAAAATAACCAAATATGAGTATAAATATAATAAAAAAATATTATTTATTAGACTTCATACGATCACATTACTATTTTGCCCTATCTTGAGTTTTAAAAATGAGATTTAGACGGTTTTACAAGACACACAAAAACTTAAGAAATTATTTTTAATTTAGTGATTGTTTAACAACTATTCTCCAAACTGAAACCAATCATAAAAAAGAGAAAATAAGGTTACAAATTTTTACATTGAGAATTCTATTCAATTTTGAACACCTACTTATATTTGGTTTATATTATTAAAATTTACTTTTCGGCATTGAAATAAAATCATATTATCAATCAAATAAACTTATTTTCAAATATTATATGTAATTCTATGCAATTTAGAAGATGTATTTATATTTGATTTAGATTATTAAATTTATTTCTCGGTATTTGAATATAATCATATTATCAATGAAGAAAACTTTTTTATATTTGATCTAACTGTTCATATCTATATATCTATTTTAATATCCAATGATTCATACTCTTTGAGTAAGTATCGTACTACAAAAAAATTGGATAATAGGTCATTTATGCTTATTATATACTAGCTTATAACCCGTGCGAAGCACGGGTTCTTTTGATAGGTTATAAAATTAATTTAATATTATAATTATGTTTTTATATAATTCTTATTTTTAATAATTTTTTAAATTTAATTTAATATAAATTTATATAATGATATGAATGGTTTAAAATTTATTTTGTAAAATTCTAAATCAAAAATGTCGTTGACGGGTTCGAACTTTGAATTTTTAGTAAATTAATTTAATCATATAATATATCTTATTATTAGATCTAACGATTCTTATTTATTACTAAAAATAATGATTTAAATATATGGTGAGATATTTTTAGATTCATATTAGTGATCGCAAGATTAATTTTAAATTAAAAAGTAACGTGTTTTAATTACAAAAATTACTACTAAAAATAATTACGGAAAGATATGGTGTGATATTTTGGATATATATTGATTATTGTAATATTAGTTTTAAATTAAATGGAAAAGTGTTTTAATTAGAAGTAAAATCTTTAGAAAAAATGGGTAATTGAGTTGTTGGAGCAGAAAAAAGATTCCAAGTAGAAGCTCAATGTGGATGAAGGAATTTTAATCGGAATATAATTACGTTGACATTAATAATTTGCTTTTTAGTTGTTTTTGTAATTTAATTATTTATTTTAATAATTAGGATAACCAAACCGAAAACCAAAACTTTCAAAACTTTCAATATTTCGACTTTAATATAATAGTATAGATATTATTATATACCCCTTTACACTTATTATAGTATAGTATATAAATATGTTATCAAATTCATTGTCGAAAAGATTAATTGGTTTATTAACTATTTAAAAATATAATTGAGTAGCTATAGCTTGTGTTGTTTTCTTGATATATTTAAGTTATTTGACTTACTAATTATGATTGATCGTTCAGAAACTAAATTAATTAACTCATAGTTCAATGAAGGATATGCCCATGAAAATATTGCAAGATTGTCGGACACAAAACAAATATCAGTTGTTTCGAAAGAGAAGTTTGGGAGTGATGATGACTCAGAGTTATTGAAGTTGTATAGAAAACCATTAACAGTTCCGTATGTATTGGTTTTTAGAATTTTATATAATATTTCTTTATTAAAATTTAAATTAGTAAATTTAAAAGGATAACCAAAAAAAGGAATAACCAAAAAGAGGGGGTAACCAACTACAAAATATACCCCCTTTTGCTTATTATAGTATAGTTTTAGAATTTTATATAATATTTCTTTATTAAAATTTAAATTAGTAAATTTAAAAGGATAACCAAAAAAAGGAATAACCAAAAAGAGGGGGTAACCAACTACAAAATATACCCCCTTTTGCTTATTATAGTATAGTATAGATAAGGATATAATATGATGGGTGTTGGTCTAAAAATTCGTTAGACAAAATCGCTATTAAAAAATATATGAATAAATAATTTTTTTTTGTGGAGCTCTGAATTCATTTGAAAGCTATATATCAAGTTTTTTAAATTATCTCAATTTTCAAACATAGAATATGCAACCAAGAAAATAATTGATGTTATTAAATGTAAGTTTCACCTGTAAATTACATTATAGTTTGGGTATAAAAAACAAGTTCTAACCTTTTTTTTACAACAATCTCTCAAGTAAATTTCACCGCCATGCAAAGCGAATCTTATAGGCGTGCAAAACAAAATCAAAGTCAAAAACGATTTTAATATTTAAATTTTTATTATTGTGTCCTCTTAATCGAGTAGTGTATATATATATATATATATATATATATATATATATATATATATATAGGCAAGTGCTCAAATGAGACCCCCACTTAAAATGAGAACTGAGAATGAACCTGAACCACTCAATTTATATAACAACTTTTTATCAGGACCACATATTCCTTATCTAACTTTTATACATATAAGCTTATACGTATATCTCTATTATTTTTCTCTCCTACCCAAAACAATCATCCACCTCCTTCTTCCCGATTTAATTTTTTTATCACCCATTTCTAAATTACTTCTTTCTTTCTTTTCTTTGCATACATCTCTCATTTCTCTCTCTTCTTCTTACTTCCAGATCTCTCTTTTCTTCATCTAAGTTTACTTTTATTGGCCTTTCTCTTCTATTTCATCCAACACTATTTTGGAGGCACCGCCTGAGATTAAAGTAAAATAAAGGTTCAAAAATTGAATCTAATTTGGAGGAAGTCGAACAACTCACGAGTTTGGTTCAAGGGAGACGAAATGGATTGATGGGTATAGATGGTGTCGTAGATGTGACAGATGAAGGCACTGGAAGATGGTATGGTGACAGGAGCTTGTTGTAAGCTTTATACTACTATGCGGAACATAATATCACCAAGGATCATAAGTATTATAGTGTTGCAAAGAATATACCTCCAGCCATTGGTGTTGATTGATCTGGCACTTCCAAGACTCTTCTCACTGCTAATAGATGGTGTAAAACTTGAGAGAAATAACCAGTGAGTGAGCTTGGGGACCAAACCTTGTTATTTATAGCTGAGCTCCCATCAAGCTTTTATTGCTATATATCTTAAATACCACAATATCATATTAACTCATGAATGTGATAAGACTCTATAACTGAAGGAAGCTGTGTGGACCATTTCCAGGCTCTTTTATTAAAAGGGTAGCTTGAGAACAATTCTTTTTTAAGTCTGTTTTAAAAACAATAAAAATAAAAGAGAAAAAATAAACCGAAATGTTATATTCTCCCACTTGGTCCACACTGCACTCTAACATCTTATCTAAAACATGTCAGTAATCCACATTAAGTAATAAGTACATGAATCATGGTGATAGGTCCTCTAAAAATGAGTATTACCTTCCATGTATTACAATGTTCCCATTCCTTAAATCAGAAATTTTTGTGGTAACAGTTGCTTAATGAATGAACCCTATGTTCATTCTCGGTCCAACAAAGATGATGATTTCTCAGGAATTAAGGTGCACACAAATATGAGAAAAACATCACAAAATCAAAAGAACTTCATAAAAACCAACATTGTTCATACAATAATATTTACATAATGGATCCCAGCCCCATGTTCGCTACATGATCCTTAAATTTTGACGGCGGCATGCCCTTAGTCAAAGGATCAGCTATCATTAACCCACTGCTTATATGCTCAATGACCACTTTCTTTTCCTTGACGCGTTCCCTTATGGATAGATACTTAATATCGATGTGTTTACTATCACTTCCACTATTGTTATTCTTGGCCAAGTAAATAGCAGCTGAGTTATCGCAAAACATTCTCAATGGCCTAGAGATTGAATCTACAATTCTAAGCCCAACAATGAAATTCTTAAGCCATACACCATGTGAACTTGCCTCAAAACATGAAATAAATTCGGCTTCCATAGTGGAAGTAGCAATTATTGACTGTTTGGCACTCCTCCATGATATGGCTCCATTGGCCATCATAAAAATGTAGCCTGATGTTGATTTACGCTCATCAGAACAGCCAGCAAAGTCAGAGTCCGAGTAGCCAATTACTTCCAATTTTTCAGTCCGTCTATACATAAGCATGTAGTCTTTGGTCCCTTGGAGGTACCTCATCACTTTCTTTGCAGCCTTCCAGTGGTCCAAACCCGGATTAATCTGATATCGTCCTAACATTCCTACAGCAAATGCAATGTCAGGTCTTGTGCAGACCTGAACATACATTAGGCTTCCGACAACAGAAGCATATGGAATGTTCTTCATCTGACTTCTTTCAAAACTATTCTTTGGACATTGTTTTTCATTAAGTTTATCACCCTTCACAATAGGCGCTACACTTGGTGAGCAATCTTTCATACGAAATTTCTCTAAAACTTTATTGATACAAGTTTCTTGAGACAAACCCAATATGCCTCGTAATCTATCTCTCTGAATTTTAATTCCAATGACTTAGGACGCCTCACCCATATCCTTCATATCAAAATTTTTAGAGAGAAATTGTTTCACCTCGTGCAGTAGACTTTTATCATTGGTTGCCAGCAGTATGTCATCCACATACAAAACAAGAAAACAAATTTTACTCCCACTAACCTTCTGGTATATACATTGATCCATGATATTTTCTACAAACCCAAATGAAGAAATTACATCATGAAATTTCAAATACCATCGACGGGATGCTTGTTTTAAACCGTATATGGATTTATTGAGCTTGCAAACCAAATGCTCACCTTTACTAGAGAGGAATCCTTCAGGTTGTCTCATATAAACCACCTCTTCTAGCTCTCCATTAAGAAACGCCGTTTTCACATCCATTTGGTGCAATTCCAAATCAAATTGTGCTACTAATGCCAAAATTATTCGCAAAGAATCCTTCTTAGATACCGGAGAAAATGTATCTGTGTAATCGATTCCTTCCCTCTGAGTGAATCCTTTAACAACGAGTCGTGCCTTGTATCTCTCAATGTTGCCTAATGAATCCTTTTTTGTTTTAAAGACCCATTTGCATCCAATGGCTTTAGCACCATCAGGCAACTCAACAAGATCCCAAACTCCGTTATTCTTCATAGCATCCATCTCTTCCTTCATGGCATTGTACCATAGTTCTGATTCTTCGCAACTCATGGCTTGCGAAAATGACTTGGGATCATTTTCTGTTCCATAATTGTCATCAGATTGTAGCAGATATGAAACATTTTCGACTCCATAATATTGGTCAGATTCTAGTAGATACGTCACATAGTCATCAGAAATTGCTGATTTCTTTTGCCTTTTAGATCTTCTTAATGTTGCACCATCAGATTCATTGTTATCATCTGGTTCAATTTGATGTTCAAATGTTTCACGCAACTCTTCATCTAACGGCACATAGTCAGGAACTTGTGGGATTTCAGTGATTGGTTGTACTTGAGGAGTTTCACAAACAACCAATCTTTCACTTGAGGTGGAAGGTTGGGTTTCTAAAAGTTCGTGTTCATATGTTACTCTCCTTGTTTGATTGCTCCCACTGATCAAGTCATTTTCAAGAAACTTTGCATTTCTTGATTCCACAATCCTAACACTGTGAGATGGACAATAAAATTTATAACCCTTGGACTTTTCACAATATCCAATAAAATATCCACTAATGGTCCTTGGGTCCAACTTCTTCTCTTGTGGATTATATATTCGCACTTCACATGGACAGCCCCAAACGCGCATATGTCGCAAACTCGGGTTCCAACCTTTAAACAATTTAAATGGTGTTTGAGGAACAGCCTTCGTTGGAACTCGGTTCAATATATACACAGCTGTCTTAAGTGCTTCAATCCACAAAGATTTCGGAAGATTTGAGCTGCTAAGCATACTCCGCACCATGTCTAATAACGTTCGGTTTCTTCTCTCGGCTACACCATTCTGATCAGGTGAGCCAGGCATGGTATACTGTGCAACAATACCATGCTCTTGAAGAAACTTCGCAAATGGTCCGGGTGCCTGTCCATTCTCCGTATATCTACCATAATATTCTCCACCTCTGTCTGATCTCACGATTTTTATTTGTTCACCGCACTGTTTCTCTACCTCAGCCTTGAAGATTTTAAAGGCATCCAATGCTTCGTTCTTATTATGAAGCATATAGAGATACATGTATCGTGAGTAATCATCTATAAAAGTGATGAAATATTTCTGACCATGCGAGTCTATGTCAGGACAACATATGTCTGTATGTATGATTTCTAATACTTTTGAACTCCTTTTGGCACCTTTCTTAGATTTGTTAGTCTGCTTTCCTTTTATGCAGTCCACACAAGTCTGAAAATCAGTAAAGTCTAGAATATTAAGTATTCCTTCATTTACCAATTTCTTAATTCTCTCTATGGAGATGTGACCTAATCTCCTGTGCCATAATGTAGAAGAATTTTCATCGATAACACATCTTTTGGTACCAGTTTGAACATGCAGTGAATCATAAGTGGCATTATTTTGTAGATTTATGCAGAAAAGGCCATTTGATAAAACACCATTTCCAATACATTTGGATTTATGAAATAAATTAAACGAGAACTTTGAAAAATTAAAGTAATATTCAAAAGGTACAAGTCTTGAAACTGATATCAAATTTCTTGAAAAACTTGGAACATAAAATGTTTTTTCCAACTTTAAAACATAGCCACTACTTAAAATTAAATTGCAAGTTCCAATAGCTTCCACATGTGAGCCCATCTTGTTCCCTGATAAGATGCTTTGCTCACTTCCCACTGGTTTCCTTAGGTTTTGCAAACCCTGCAAGGAATTTGAAATGTGGATTGTTGATCCAGAATCAATCCACCAAGTGTTATCATTGACATTAACCATATTAGATTCATAACAAACAAATGAGGTTGGTTTACCTTTATCCGCAAGCCATTTCTGAAACTTGGCACATTCCTTCTTCATGTGACCCTTCTTTTTACAGAAGAAACACTTAGAATCTTTCTTAATGCCAGCTTTTGGTGGAATTTTACCTTTTCCTTTATTAGTGACTTGATACTTGTCATTTGGACGCGTAGTCAGCAATGCACTTTCTCCTTGTTCCATCACCAGTCTCCCTTCCTCTTGAACACACATGGTCATAAGTTCATTAATTGACCATTTATCCTTATGCGTGTTGTATGAAATTTTGAAGGGTCCGTATTGGTACGAAAGAGTGTTCAATATGTAGTGCACCAGGAAGGTTTCAGACATTTCAACCTCAAGATTCTTTAATTGAGCCACAATATCTCTTATCTGCATGATGTGTTCACGTACGCCTTTCACATTAGTGAGCCTTAGGGATGAAAACTTCATGATCAAAGTGCTTGCCAATGCCTTGTCTGAAGTAACAAATTGTTCATCAATGGCTTTCAGCAAGTCCTTGACCTTTTCATGCTGATCAACAGAACCACGAATGCCAGCAGAAATTCTAGTCTTAATGAACATCATGCTAAGACGATTAGATCGCTCCCATTTTTCATAAAGCGCGATGTCCGCTGCAGTACTAGCATCAGTGATTTCCGAAGGTTCATCTTTCCTAATAGCATAGTCTATGTCCAGCCATCCCAAATGAAGAAGAATTCTCTCTTTCCAGACTTTGTAATTATCCCCTTTAAGCTCAGGGATTTCATAACGTACATCAGAATTAATATTAGCAGGTTGTACAACTGCAAAAGCCATAGTTTACATGTTTGTATTAAATAAAAATGAGACAAATAATATAATGAATTACCAATGCAAAACATACTGTAATCCTTGAATCCAATGACAAAAAAAATTGCCTGTGGGCTAAATTTTTAATCCAAGCAGATTCAATTAACCCTTATGATAAAACTATCAAATTATTTACAAAATCATAATTCCTGTGGGAAAGTTATGCATAATTTGACATTTTATCCTAATCAATTTCTTAATATAACAAAATTTCCTGTGGGAAATTTTATGATATCATAAATAATTAATCACAACATGATGTCTATTACTTATGTGATCATATCGATCTTGTCATAATATACAATTTTAATTTAAGTAAAGATGCTGTGGCTAATCCTTAATTAAATAAAATTGCATGGATCACTAGATATCAAAACTGTAAATTTCTGGAGATGTTTCGAGTTCAAGCACAGATTATTCTCATAAGCCATGTAAATGAGGTGTGCATCAATAGAAAAATTCTTCACAGGAAACAATATCAAATAAAGTGCATCTTTTTGAATCAAAACAAAATATGAGTACAAACTAAAATAAAAAACTCATGAGATGGACACAGCGTGGCACAGATGAAGAAGATACAAAAATATTCTTGCCAAAGAACAAACAAACTTAAGAGGAAATAGAGTACCACCAAGTCACCAAGGCAGAGAATAATACAAGGCTCTGATACCAAAATGTAAGCTTTATACTACTATGCGGAACATAATATCACCAAGGATCATAAGTATTATAGTGTTGCAAAGAATATACCTCCAGCCATTGGTGTTGATTGATCTGGCACTTCCAAGACTCTTCTCACTGCTAATAGATGGTGTAAAACTTGAGAGAAATAACCAGTGAGTGAGCTTGGGGACCAAACCTTGTTATTTATAGCTGAGCTCCCATCAAGCTTTTATTGCTATATATCTTAAATACCACAATATCATATTAACTCATGAATGTGATAAGACTCTATAACTGAAGGAAGCTGTGTGGACCATTTCCAGGCTCTTTTATTAAAAGGGTAGCTTGAGAACAATTCTTTTTTAAGTCTGTTTTAAAAACAATAAAAATAAAAGAGAAAAAATAAACCGAAATGTTATACTTGTGGCTCACTGATGGTTGGTGGCTTGTTTTGGGAGAATTGGTGGTGATAGGTGGCTTGTGGCTCACTGATAGGAGCTTGTGGCTCACTGATGGTTGGTGACGAATCTTTTGAATGTATAAAAGAAGAAGATACGTCATGGATCAATTAAAATTTCAGTTCACCACGATGGAGGTTAACAATCAGCGAACATGACAGTGGTTGTGTGGGCTAGTGAAATGACGATGATGACTCAGATCTGGTGATTTTGATACCATTACGAACTTACATCTGAAGTTTTTATTTATTTTGTGGCCAGAATTTTTAGTGATTTGGGTGTAAATTTGGTGATTTGTCTTTAAATTTTGGGTTGAATTTTAATTTGGTGATTCTGTAGTTGTTGATAGTGATTGTGATCTAAATCTTAGTGATTAGAAATGGCGATGATGACTCAGATCTGGTGATTTTGATACCATTACGAACTTACATCTAAATTGTTTTTATTGATTTTCTGCCCAGAATTTTTAGTGATTTGGGTGTAAATTTGGTGATTTGTCTTTAAATTTTGGGATGAATTTTAATTTGATGATTCTGTAGTTGTTGATAGCGATTGTGATCTAAATTTTGGTGATTTGAATATAAATTTGGTGATTAAGTAGCTTATAGTGTAGGGTGATTATGTCAATGTGTTTTATATTAGTGATTTGGATTTGAATTAAATAATCCATGTGGTGACGATTGTGTATATATACATGATGTTGTGGTGGTGATTGGTGTTTGGAGATGGTGGTGATGTTACGATGATGATGTAGTTATGGTTATGGTTATGGAGATGATTGTGATCGTGAGGTGGAATGACGATGGAAAGATAGTGGCAAATTCATCTGATCTGATGTAGGAGAGAGTGGTGGGTTGGTGGTGATGTGCAAGGACATACAGTTGTATAACATTTTTATTGTGTATTTCTAACGTATCATCAATTCTATAACTATCCCTGTAGTTCAGTTTAATTTCAAAATTGCCACTGAGGTCTCAATTCTCATTCTATTGGGGTCTCATTAGAATAACCCTATATATATATATATATATATATATATATATATATATATATATATATATATATATATATATATATATATATGTTATTGATTACAATCGTTTAAATCGATATTATCATATTAAAATCGAAATATTGAAAATTTTGGTTTGATTTTTGGTATGATTATCCTAATTAATAAAATAAATAATAAAATAATATAATTAATGATAATTAGTCGGTTTCCCTTTTCACGTTTACTTTTATTTTAATATTTTACCTTTTATAAACATCTAAAAATATCCAGTTGTACCATATCTTTTAATTATTAATATTTATTTTCTAATTAAAACACATTACCTTTTAATTTAAAATATAATCTTGCAATAATTAATATATATCCAAAAATATCACACCATATTATTATTAAATTTTTTATAATAAATAAGAATCGTTAGATCTAATTATAAGGTATATTTTTTGATTAAATTATTTTACTAAAGATTCAATGTTCGAATCCCGTCAACGACATATTTAGCTTTAAAAATTTTAATATAAGTTTTAAAGCATGATATCATCAATTAAATTTATATTAAGTTACATTAAATTAAAAATTATAATAATTATTAAAAATAATGATTAAATTAAAATTAATTGTAACATAAAATAAAATTTATAGCATATCAAAAGAAATCCGTGAATTGCACGAGTCTTAAGCTAGTATTATAAATTAGTCGATATCCTATTCCATTCCTCAGGTTCGGTAACTTCCATATTTATATTTGACCCATTTTTAATTATTGAAAATTTATATATAAATTAAGATATCATTTGTGTCACTTATAATGTCTAAGGTAAGTTAATTAGTTAAAATTTAATTAATTTTTAAATTTTATTAAGTTCACCAATGCAAATTATCACATAATATAAACAATAAAATATTTGATTGAATGAATTTTTAATTGTATTTTATATAATTTATGACAACAACACTTTAGTTATTAATATTATTTCTTTCACATTTGTATTTTTGATTATAAATATACAATTATGCAATTTATTTAATTTATCATTATTGTTATCATATATTTTAATTTTTATAAAAATAATTTTTTTGAAGCACCATATGCGTAACCTGGTTATAATTAGTTCATCAAAAAAACGTTTAATTTATTTTAAGGAAACGGAATATGATCAGATACATCTGACACAGAAATATCTCTTAAATGACACCTAACATATGTGTTTTACACTAACATTTACAAACTTGAGTGAAATATACAAACATATCAAACTCGGTAAATCGTTTATATGTGAGATAGACAACAAATTCGAATTCAGGTATTGATTTTAGGCTTTGTTTTTTTGCTTAATTGTCTTTCTAATTATGAATATACATACATGAATCAGTTTGATACTCTTAATGTTTTTAAACAAGTACTGCAACTGAAATAACATCTAGCATAAATATTACTGTCATGTATGGAATAGTATTCAACCACACAAAATTAAAAGATCTTTCTATAATCTTCCAAAGTCTATCGTAATTAATAGTAGAAAGAAGGAGATTAATCATATTTTATGATTAATATATGATTAATTAGTAGTAGAAAGAAGTAGAAAATTTGGGTACCAATTTGGGGTACCTAGCATTTTCCCTAATATAATATGTAGATATATATCAATTAATCACGTACGTAATCTGGATTTTTATTTTAGGTATTTTTTGCTGGAATACCTTTTTTGAGGGCCAAAACAAATGCATTAACTAGACAAAATGTCTGAAGTTACAAGGTGTGAGATCTCTCTAGGACAGTGGTTCTTTGTTCTAAACCAAAAGGCACAATTTTGGCAAGGCAATGAGCTACTGAGTTGCCTCTCCTTTTTACATGACTCCAAACAATCGAATTAAACGAACTACATAAAGCTAAAATGTCTTCCAGGACTCCATCAAAGTCGAAAAGGTAAACTGCTGCTTTTGATAGACGTTGAGTTAGGACTTGACAGTCAGATTCAAGTATTATGTTCGCATAACCCATCCTCTTAGCAAGCTTGCCTGCAAGAAGGAGAGCTCGGTCTTCTGCAATCTCTGGTGACCACCAAGCTCGAATTCTCCGCATTACTGCTGCCAAAACCTTGCCAGCATGATCTCGAGCGACCACTCCCATTCAAAAAAACCTTTTACTGCTAAAGAAGCAACAATGTTAATCTTTATAACACCTTCTGGGGGAGGAATCCATTTATTTGAACTGGGAACTGATTTTAGGTGGGAAGCATTATATATTCTTTTACTATAGCTTCCATACTCTTCCGCCAATCTTAGCACTCGGGAAATGATGATTTCTTTTGGCGTTATTTTGTTCTCGAAAACTTTGGAATTTCTCTCTGCCCAAATACACCAAGACAGGATAGCAGCTCTTTGTTTTATCCTCGGATCAATCTTGGTCCAGCTTGCTACCATATCACAGAAATTCGTTGGGCAGTTTTCTAACACCACCCCGCAGCCACTGACTTCCCATAGATCTTTGACATGGTGACAATCGAAGATTGCATGCCTACTTGTCTCCTCCTCCGATATGCACCTAGGGCAACCAGTTTCCTCCATTAAATGGCGCCTTTTGAGTAAGGATTTCGAGGGTAATGTTTCTGTGCAGAGTCGCCAGAGAAAATGTCTCACTTTTGGAGGAACGTCCATCTCCCAGATTTCCATCCATGCCATGTGGAGGTCGTTGAGGTTACACCCCTTTCCTAGCATGTATGAGGTTTTAGTGGAGTAAAGACCATCGTTTGAGTATGCCCAAGACATGACATCACCAGGGGATCTCCAGCTTAAAGGGATTGACAGAATACATTTCTGGTCTCGATCATTAAACAAGCTAGTGATCTTTTCGAGGTTTCATTCCATTGAAAATAGGTCTATTAGATCACTTACTTGTTTAACACTTTCTACTTCAGGACTGGTAATGAATCTCCCTTCTTCATCTGATATCCATGGATCCCTCCATATGTTAACCCTAGTTCCGTTCCCTATGCGCCAAATGATGCCTTCTTTGACAAGAGATTTCGAGCTCCAAATACTTCTCCATGAATAGCTTCCTGCATAGCCAAGGGAGGCCTCTAGGAAGTTACTCTTTGGGAAGTACTTTGATTTCATGACTCTGCCTAGCAGTGAGTTCTCTAGCTTGATTAATCTCCAAGCTTGCCTTCCGAGTAATGCATCATTAAAAACCCGAAGAACTTTGAAACCCATTCCTCCAAAGGGTTTTGGAGAACACATTGTGTTCCAGTTCTTCCAGTGAATTTTGCGTTGAGTATCTTTCTTTCCCCAGAAAAATCGAGCCAATGCAGAGTTAATTTCATTGATAACAGATTCCGGGAATTTATAAACAGCCATTAAGTATGCTGGAATGGACTGAATCACTGCCTTTAACAATAATATCTCTTTTGCTGGAATACCTGATGCCGAAGAACGTGAATATTTATAAGTATTAGGAAAAAACGGGTATGTAAGCGAGCATCTCCAACCACCATTACCCGTTAGTTAAAAAGTATATGTGGCACTATGATTGTTATGCAAAATCACGCAAGCGCACGTTGTCACAAGTAATATATGATTAAAATCAAGTTCGTTCCCACAGAGATCTAGAATGGTGTTCAATTCAATTAATGTACCTATGCACCAATGTATTGTTTTAACTCACTGCTAAGAAAAGTAACAAATTGGGGTTGATTATCTAAATTATACTAAGATGCGAATTATAAAACTAAGAATTAAACAATTAACGAGAATAAAAATCGAATTACTTATATGAGAATAAAACATGGAATCCTAGTTTCATCATCTACTTCACTTAGAGTTGCAGCCTTTAATTAAAACATGCGATGGTTTTAATATCTGATCGGATAACACGAAACAAGTATACGCTACCTGTCAGCATACGCATACCAAACTAAACATACATCCACAAAAGAGATAGAAGATGAATAGACACCAATTATGCTTAGACCCTATATGTCTATAGAATTTGAAAACATAACGGTTGAAGAACAAGTTATCCATAAAGATCACACAGGGCAGTATAAGTATTTTCATCTCACACCACAATCATATTGATAACAATTATGAACCTATGCTAGCATGGCAAGTTCTAAATCTCAAGATCCACTTTCACTTCACAAGAGATTAACAATTCAATTTAGATGTTAGCTACGCACCCAAAAGCATTAAGATTAACCATACGAGGATATCAAGAATTCACCACACATAAATCTTTAAGGCATGCAAACTACTCAGCTACATAGATAAATCCACTAGGATCCCATGACAACGATTAGTTCATAATTAAACCTTTCGTCACCATGGGATTATATGAAAACATGATAATTGACAAAATATAAAAGGAAGAATTAATATTAATAGTAAAAGAACACAAAAGATGAAGTAGATCTTGATCCGTTGCTTGTCACGAGCGTTGAATCTCCTTCTCCTTTTCTCCCTTGCAATTCTATGTTACAATAATAAAACTATGATAATCCGTATATCTATTACAATGGTAGGATGTGTTTAAATAGGCTCTAAAAGTCTTTCCCAGCAAGAAAATACCAAAACAGAATTATAATAGAATTTCTGCAAGATACGTTTCCTAAACTGATTCTGTTTTAAAGGGAAATTCGTAGCTGACTTTTCTTCTGTTTTCTAGAGCCGTTCCAGACGTAATTGGACCTCTGGACCACTTTAGAATGATAGAGAATCTCTTTATCTTCGCGTGGACTGCTTACGGGCTGAAAACAGACTTATAGAACTCAAGATATGGCCCAAACAGTGAATCTCACGCGTGCAGCCCAATAAATCCGAATTTTAATAAATTAAATCTCCAAAAACGACAAAAACATCCACCATAATCAACATCCTTGTAAATCTGCAAAACTAAACAAAACACATCAAAACTACAAGAAACTTGAGCCCAAGACAATCAATTTAAGCCGATTTAGAATGTTCCAAGTGGATATAAATCCACTTATCACACCCCCAAACTTAAACCGATGCTTGTCCTCAAGCATAAACAATTACAACTAACTAACTAGTACCACTTCCGTAGGTGATCACGGTTGCATTTGGCATATGCAACAAGCCCTTTAAACCCCTAGGCAGCCCTAGTGGACGAGTAAGGTCTCGTGAGGGCCTATAGCGAATGTACCCACAAAATCCATTTAACCTAATGCAATGCAATGCATGAATGCAACTAAATGAAAATGCAATTAATCTAATCTACCATACCTTCAAATCCTCTCATGCCACATCAACTTAAGAATCAAAGTAAATACGCAATGTCTTGGTGTCGAAAGTGCAAGTATTCACATAGTCTACTCAATGAACATGCATAAGTTCTCACAGGCCCATGTCAAGTGTAAGAATAAGTTAGTAAACATGCTAAGCCTACAAGAGCACATCTTCGAGATAACACTCGGAATCTCATATGCAAGAACAAGCAAACACTCACAATCCACTCACAAAAGAATATTCACTCAAGAACAAGGGTAAGTGTATCACTCAATTCCAACAAAATCATAAGCATGCTTGACATTTGGTATCAATCTAACTCTTAACACAACATACATCAATGACGATAATAAAAAGGTCTTTAATTGGGTTGTAACGGGGCTAGGGACAAGGTATGTCAAATAAGCCAAAACAGGTGTAGTGTCAAAAGCTAGTAAGTACCATAATAAATCACACACAACACCCTATTTCCCCCCCACATAATTTTACTAAGACAAACACTCGACTAGTCGACTAAAATAGGATCGCAACAAACACAAACATGCTCTCATAATATATATATATATATATATATATATATATATATTTTTTTTCCTTTTTTTTTCTTTTTTTTTCTTTTTTTTTCCGAGAGCTAAATAGAACACAAACAATAATATAAACAATAACAATGATCCCATAATTTATTACATATGTCGACTATCAAGCAAACAACCAACCCCAAATTTCAATATTTCCCCCAAAAGTATGACCAACAATAACCCCTCCCTGGCACACCTTATTACTCCCTTAAGCACTCTACTAGCCTTTGACAATGTAGGTTCAAATTAATGTAAGGCCAATACAAGAAAAAGGTCTAGGCAAGTAATGTGGTATGTCACCGAAAAAATAGGATTAAGCTCAACGAGTTAACTAATTGATCATGTAAACATGGTATGGTAATATGGGAAAATATGTGGTTATTCCTAATGCCTTTATCATTTTAATCGTCAAATAATGTCATGCATTTCAAGAAAGACCTCAAACAACTGCTAGCAATGCAAACAATCTGTGGACACTCAAGCAAACGAATAAATTGCAAATATGCAATAAGGCTAAAAAAACTCACTTGGTGGAAAACATACTCAATCCCAAACAAAAATCTCTCTAACGCACCAACTTGTATTCAAAGCCTGAAAACTAAATCAACTTGCACATATTCATGTCCTTCTAATTACTTACAACATTCAATAAGTCTACTAGCTTCAACTTACTAGTGTATGTGTGTGCACAAGAACAAAGCATATCACTTCTCAATCAAAAGCGTCAACAACACAAAATTCCTATCAAGCATGGGTGCAAATGCAAACTATTATGAACTCACATAAAATACGAACATAAAAACAGAATGTCCTATATGAAACGAACGTATATAGCACGAACATAAATGCATAATTTACTACTACTAATATGCAAAGCATGAAATCCTACATGAACAAATAATACAACAACATCTACTAATCCCTCAAACCACCCCCAAACTTAAAATATTCAATGTCCGCATTGAATGGAAGTAAATACAAGGGATAGTAGAAAACATACTTGCAATGCCTCATCCTCGAATGAATCATGCGGGAGACGAAAATTTTAGAACACTAGCACCACCTCTCCCATGCTTAGGAGCCATAAGAATCAATACCCAACTCACAAGAAGCTCCACCAATAATTACCAAGCAATATCACACCACAAATAGCCCAAATTCCAAGAATAATACAAAACCCCAATTTACAAGAACACAAATTCGTAATAAAATTAAAATTAGAGAAAAAGATTTACCCATTACGAATCAAAGAGGTGAACTTGCAATTAATTCCTCTTTAGAATTGAATTTTTAGAGATATATAAAAAAATAGAAGAGGAATTGGATTTGTATGTATAGGTGGGTATATATATTTGGGGGGAAAAATAATAATAAAAATAAATAAAAATAAAAATAAAAATAAGAATAAATAAAATAAAATATGAAATAGGATATGGATTGGGAATAATTTGGAATTAATATGGGGCTAGAATTAGGATTTTAGGTGGAGAAAATAATTAGAAAAGGGGTAGGAATTGATTTAGGAGATGAATTGAATTTAATATATAAAAACATATTAACACACGTCTTGACTAACTAGTAGTACTATATATTAACTAACTAGTACTACTATATACTACTCCGTATTAACTAACCTGTACAATTTGGCGCATGTAGCATGGACGGGCGCGTCACGCGCGGGAGGCTTCTGTCCATCCAGGCGCAGGTGCGTGTACTGGCGCTTCATGCGCGGGCGGTTCCTGTTTGACTATATTTTTTTTTTTTGAATAAAATATACTACAACAAAGTACAATAATACTACATCTCTAAAATATACAACCAAATTTTGGGTTGCCTCCCAAAAAGCGCTTCTTTAACGTCAATAGCTTGACGTTACTTCCTCAAATCAAGGCGGTTTCAAAAGAATAACCGAACCGTTCTCAACAGAAAAACCATTCAAACGAATATTGATATCTTTGTTGCTTGCTTTCCACAAATCTCTTCCATCAGACTTCAACTTAAATTTACTACCCAACGGCCAAATCTTCTTCTTTTTCTTCTTCACACCTCTACGGTGCTTCTCCGACTTAACCGGCTGAACAAAAAATTCTTCTTCCTTATCATCGGCTTTCCACCGTCGTAACACGTTATCATGCCCCTCTTCAAAAATCACTAGCTCATTATTCAAAAGGACATACCTCAAATGTGATGGAAGTTTTCCAAGCTTTACTTTCGAAAGATCACGAACCGAAGAACTGTCCGATCTCTCGCTCAGCAACTGATCAAACTTCTGTCTCTGACCCGTATCAACTATATCCACACTGCAACATTCTTCATCCTCTATTGGAAATTTCATAGCCTTGAACACATTAAAGGTGACACTCTGATCTTGCACCCTCATTGTAAGCTCTCCTTTTTGCACATCAATCAAAGTCTTTCCTGTAGCCAAGAACGGTCTTCCCAAGATTATGGGAATCTTCTTATCTTCTTCGAAATCCAAGATAACAAAATCAGCTGGGAATATGAGCTTATCAACCTTCACCAAAACATCCTCCACTATACCCCTCGGATACGTGATAGATCGATCAGCCAACTGCAAATAGATGTTAGTTGGCTTTGGCTCCGGTAGACCAAGTTGCTTGAAAACAGACAAGGGCATAAGATTAATGCTAGCTCCCAAATCACATAAACACTTGTTGAAAGAAAGGTTCCCAATGGTGCATGGAATTGTAAAGCTTCCTGGATCTTTAAGTTTATGAGGCAACTTCTGTTGCAACACCGCACTGCACTCCTCCGTCAACGCCACTGTTTCAAAATCTTCCAACCTTCTCTTCCTTGACAAAATATCCTTCATGAACTTAGCATATCTTGGCATCTGCTCCAACGCTTCAACAAAAGGAATGTTAATGGACAGTTTCTTGAAGACATCCATGAATTTCTGAAACTGTTTTTCTTGACTTTTCTTCAAACGTCCAGGGAATGGCGGAGGTGGATAGATCTGATTATTCATTGAAGATTGTTCCGAAATAGACTTCTTGCTCTTTTCCACTTCACCATCAAGCTGATCAACCACTAAATCAAATTTCTCAATTACTGGCACTGCAGATTTTTCAACCTGCTGATTCTGAACATCTTCATCTTCTTCAGTTGCTGATTTAGGAACACTTGTGACTTTTCCAGATCTCAAAGTAACTGCATTCACCTGTTCTTTATTGTCCCTCCTGCCTGGATTAACCTCCGTATCACTAGGAAGAGTTCCTTGTTGCATATTTACCAAGGCACTTGTAATCTGCCCCAACTGGGTTTCTAAGAGCTTCTGACCAGCTTGTAAGTTCTTTAACGCTATCCACATCTCATCAGATTTTTCATTAGAAGATTGCCCCGCATGAGTCTGGGGATTTTGCTGCTGAAATCCCGGAGGTTGATATGGTGTCCTTGGAGCATAAGGCTGCTGATAGCCTTGATTGTACGGCTTCGCTTGCTGATAAGATTGTTGAGTATTTTGATTATTGCTCCAGCTGAAATTGGGATGATTCCTGTTGCTAGAATGATAAGTGGCTGGAACTGGTGCAGCAGGTCTCTGGAAATTACTCACGAACTATGCTGATTCAGAAGAGATAGCACACTGATTCGTCTCATGTGCGCCCGCACATAGCTCACAAACACTAGCCACCTGCTGAACTCCATAATTAGCAAGAGAATCCACCTTCATAGCAAGAGCCTTCAACTGAGCTGTAATCATTGCAGCTGTATCTACTTCAAAAATTCCTGCTGCCTTGCCTTGAGATAGCCTTTGGGTTGTCTTTTGATATTCATTAGCAGCCATCATCTCTATAAGTTCATAAGCTTCATCATAGCTCTTTGCCCACAGAGCTCCTCCTGATGCTGCATCTAGCAAAGGCCTAGACTGTGCTCCCAACCCATTGTAGAACCCATTAATAACCATCCAATCAGGCATGCCATGATGAGGACACTTTCGTAGCATCTCCTTGTAGCGTTCCCAAGCCTCACACAAGGTCTCGCCAGATTGCTATTGGAATTGAGTCAACTGGTTCCTTATTGCTGCAGTTTTCGCCATAGGGAAGAATTTAGTAAGGAACTTCTGAGCAAGATCTTCCCATGTAGTAATGGAACCAGGTGGTAAAGAGTGTAGCCAGCTCTTAGCCTTATCCCTCAGAGAGAATGGGAAAAGCCTCAACCTGATAGCATCATCCGTCACACCATTACACTTGAAAGTGTCGCAGATTTCGATAAAGTCCCTAACATGCATGTTGGCATCCTCCGTAGAAGCTCCCCAAACTGGACTGAATTCTGCACCATCTGAATTGTGCCAGACTTAATCTCAAAATTGTTCGCTGCAATAGCTGGCCTAATAATGCTAGACTGGATGTCATTGAGTTTCGGCTGAGAATACTCCTTCAAAGCCTTAGCTGCTGCTGCATCTGCCATTGCTACTGTAGTTTCAGCTTCCTCTTCCTTATTCTCTAAATTCTCTACACGACCGTCTTTTGCCAGTTTTTGTAACCGAGCTTGCGAACGTGTTTGCATACAAACTTAAGTGCATGAAACACCACGAATCAAACAAACTAAGTAAGAAATCCGAGTCAGTGAACGCTAACGACCACTGATGACAAGCACATAAACTAAAATAAAAACACCGATGATCCCCGGTAGCGGCGCCAAAAACTTGTTATGCAAAATCACGCAAGCGCACGTTGTCACAAGTAATATATGATTAAAATCAAGTTCGTTCCCACAGAGATCTAGAATGGTGTTCAATTCAATTAATGTACCTATGCACCAATGTATTGTTTTAACTCACTGCTAAGAAAAGTAACAAATTGGGGTTGATTATCTAAATTATACTAAGATGCGAATTATAAAACTAAGAATTAAACAATTAACGAGAATAAAAATTGAATTACTTATATGAGAATAAAACATGGAATCCTAGTTTCAT
This sequence comes from Kitagawia praeruptora, assembly GCA_037693485.1. Classification (NCBI taxonomy): domain Eukaryota; kingdom Viridiplantae; phylum Streptophyta; class Magnoliopsida; order Apiales; family Apiaceae; genus Kitagawia; species Kitagawia praeruptora. The sequence goes on along the minus strand of CM075352.1, from coordinate 60,528,641 downwards.
CATCTACTTCACTTAGAGTTGCAGCCTTTAATTAAAACATGCGACGGTTTTGATATCTGATCGGATAACACGAAACAAGTATACGCTACCTGTCAGCATACGCATACCAAACTAAACATACATCCACAAAAGAGATAGAAGATGAATAGACACCAATTATGCTTAGACCCTATATGTCTATAGAATTTGAAAACATAACGGTTGAAGAACAAGTTATCCATAAAGATCACACAGGGCAGTATAAGTATTTTCATCTCACACCACAATCATATTGATAACAATTATGAACCTATGCTAGCATGGCAAGTTCTAAATCTCAAGATCCACTTTCACTTCACAAGAGATTAACAATTCAATTTAGATGTTAGCTACGCATCCAAAAGCATTAAGATTAACCATACGAGGATATCAAGAATTCACCACACATAAATCTTTAAGGCATGCAAACTACTAAGCTACATAGATAAATCCACTAGGATCCCATGACAACGATTAGTTCATAATTAAACCTTTCGTCACCATGGGGATTATATGAAAACATGATAATTGACAAAATATAAAAGGAAGAATTAATATTAATAGTAAAAGAACACAAAAGATGAAGTAGATCTTGATCCGTTGCTTGTCACGAGCGTTGAATCTCCTTCTCCTTTTCTCCCTTGCAATTCTATGTTACAATAATAAAACTATGATAATCCGTATATCTATTACAATGGTAGGATGTGTTTAAATAGGCTCTAAAAGTCTTTCCCAGCAAGAAAATACCAAAACAGAATTATAATAGAATTTCTGCAAGATACGTTTCCTAAACTGATTCTGTTTTAAAGGGAAATTCGTAGCTGACTTTTCTTCTGTTTTCCAGAGCCGTTCCAGACGTAATTGGACCTCTGGACCACCTTAGAATGATAGAGAATCTCGTTATCTTCGCGTGGACTGCTTACGGGCTGAAAACAGACTTATAGAACTCAAGATATGGCTCAAACAGTGAATCTCACGCGTGTAGCCCAATAAATCCGAATTTTAATAAATTAAATCTCCAAAAACGACAAAAACATCCACCATAATCAACATCCTTGTAAATCTGCACAACTAAACAAAACACATCAAAACTACAAGAAACTTGAGCCCAAGACAATCAATTTAAGCCGATTTAGAATGTTCCAAGTGGATATAAATCCACTTATCAATGATATACATATTAGCTAAAAAATATACCCCTCCAACCATAAGACCTATTAGCAAAAATTAAAAAATTATAAATATCCTTTATCTCATCTTCTATATATGTTGAGTCTGTAGTCATTATCTAAAATATGAACGTCACTTTTTTACCTTATTTAAATTATATCCATGGTGAAGTAACGATAAAGGTGAACCAAAATAATAATAAAATGTTGTTTTTGAATTATAGCTAACCATTATTACTAACATCACTAGAGCACAATGTGTTACTGCAGCTTCAACAAATTTTAGCTAACATTTATTATAACTAACCATTATATCTAATGCCGTTGGAGATGCTCTAAAGCGTGATTAACTTGATGTAAGGTGACATTTATATCAGGTGTATCTAATATCCCTTTTTCTCATTTATTTTTTTTTGAAACACCATATGCATTAGTCATCATTTCCAAGTTGTTGGTAGAAGTACATTTTATCTCAATCCTTGTCGAATGCACGCATTGATGCGGTCGAAATAGTATTCGAGTATTTTTCCTTTTTCCTCTTAACCAAATCCAATTTACTGAACAGTGAAGATGTTTTTTTTTCTTTCAACCCATGTCCAATTGGTTAAAATTGTACAATGAAACACATCAATTAATCTAATTATAGTTTTTCAGAATACTGTACTCTAGTTTTTTTAATTTTCAAATTATAATAAATTTTAGAAAAAGTTTTACACACGAAAAATGATCCTGTAAACATAATTAATATCACTGCATTATATACAATATCTTTAACTTAATTATCAACTTTATTTCAAGAATGGTAATTACAATTTTTATAAACTTAAAATTTAAATTCGTCTAGATAATTTTAAAATATATGTAACTAGTCGATAAAGGCGCGCTTCGCGACGGCGTTACAATATTTTTAAAAGAATTTAATACACTTACGTTATATTATGATATTAATATTAAATTTTAATAATTAAATAATCTTCTATCTAATGAAACGATTTCTTGTTAAACATGATTCTTTCGATTGAGTCGCTCTCTCGTTAAAACCGAAATCCCAACTTTAACATATATTATAAAGACTTATATAATAATTTTTATCCATAAAATCGAATCGTAAAAATAAAAAAATTGTGACATCAGTATCAAATTGTAATAGCTAATATAATCTTTTCTAGTGAGCTGTAATCCCGTTAAATACATTTCGAGCCGCTCTAATTTGGAATCGAAATTCTAACTTCATTATATAAAGAGAGTAAATTCCAATTTTTATATTTTTTAAACTTACAACTTTCGCATGGGAATGTCTTTCTGTTATGTTAACATATAAAAAAAAAAATTACATACGAAGACTTTTCGTTACGGGAATAATATTAAATTTATGGATATATTTTTCTAATGAAAGTATAATTAACTTGTATAAAAAAGTTAAAATAAAAGATTTCTAAGAAAAGAAATATATAGTTTTAAAAAATTGTATAAGATGTCTCCACCGTACTCGTATTCTACTTCCAATAAAACATTTTATTATATGTATTCCTTATATATTCAAACATCTTTTATATGGTCTTCTCTAATGAACCACTTTCTCGTTAAACACGGTTGTTACTATTGATCCGCTCTCTCGTTAAAACCAAAAACCTAACTTTTACATATATCTTGTATGATAATGTTTATCCGTAAAAATCAAATCCTAAAAATAAAATAAAATTCGTAACACCAATATGATATTTTAATAGCTAATATAATCTTTTATAGTGAGTCATCTTCCCGTTAAACACGTTTCGAGCCGCTCTCATTTGGGATCGAAATTCCAGCTTCATTACACATTATTGATAATACTTATCTTACACAACAACTTACTCCTTAAAATCAAAACCTACAAAATAGAGCGAATTCCAATTTATACTTATTCTAGACTTTCTAAAAATTGTGGAGTTTTAGAAAATGAAAATACATTTTATTTTCTCTTTATATTATAGCTACTCCTGTATTTATTTAGGATTCCTACATGACAATGTTCTTTTACTATGTTAATACATTAATTATTTTCTTTTTTAAAAACGATGACTTTTTTATGACAATAGTATTGGATTTATGAATAAACTTTCCTAATAAAATTATAATTAACTTATATAAAAAGTAAAATTTAAGAAGATCCTACTTTTTATAAAATATTTAATTATATGTCTGCTCTATATATTCAAACACCTATTCTACTTCTAATAGAACTTTTATTTATATGTTTTTTCTATAAATTTGAACTCTTATTCTCTATAAATTCGAACTCCTATTCTACTTCAAATAGAACTTTTAATCATATGTGTTATAAATACTTATTCTACTTCCCATAGAACTTTTAATTTATATGACTTCCCTACAAATTCGACATCTTCTCCTCTATAAATTCGAACACCTATTATACATCTAATATGTTAAATGATATTTTTCTACATCTAATAGAACTTTTATTTATATGTTTTTTCTATAAATTCGAACTCCTATTCTACTTCAAATAAAACTTTTAATCATATGCATTATATATACTTATTCTACTTCCAATAGAACTTATAATTATATGTCTTCCCTATAAATTCGAACACATATTCTACTTCTAATATGTTAAATGATATTTTTACATTTGTTAGTGCTTAAAATTCTAAAATTCTAGAAAATTAGAAAAATAAATTGAGACGATGTTAGAGCGCCACCTAAACTCTAGTGTATCCTCATATATATATATATATATATATATATATATATATATATATATATATATATATATATATATATATATATATATATAGGGTTTTGCTCAAATAAGAACTCCCAATCAAAATGAGAACTCAGATCTAATCTCAGCCCTCAATTTTTTACTAAATCTTTTAATCTCAGCCTTTACTTTATCACACACACCACACATACAAACACACACATACCTCCCCTGCCCCTCCCCCTCGCCCACCCCCCACCCCCACCCCCACCCCCGACGTCGTCGCCGCTGACCAACCCCCCACCCACTCCTGCCCACACGCACCACCAAGTCATCACACACACATACACACACGACACACACATACACACATGCAATGCACACACAGTTCACGCACCATACCCACCCACCTGCGGCCTCCTCGCCGGAACACATCGTCGCCGTTCACATCACCACCACAACACATCGCAACATCTCAGATTCACCGCCTCCGATCTCTGTTTCTCATCACAAAGCTTCCACAACGTCGATTATATCCCCAATTATGTATAATGATGGATGTGAAAAATGTTTGATGTTTACAGATCTGATTCATCACAAATTATTTATAAAATTTTGGTGATTTTCGTTTAATTTTTTTAATTTTCGTTCATGTTTTTGGTAATTTTGTGTTGAGTTTATGATGATTATTTGCAATATATAATGGAGAAAAGACAACCACTTTATCTTGTTTCTGGAAAGTGTGTTATGAGATACATTCAGAGTGAAAGCCATGTTCACCCAATCTCAAGAAAGATGACGTAAGTTTTAGATATTCAAAGAACCCGAAACTTTTAACAATTCTAAATTCTTCAATTTTGATGCACGTATCTACAATTTGAAGTGGAGTAGTAAAAAATTACCAGAAGTTACCGGAATGTTTAAATTTTATTTCTCGATAACTTTAAGTTTTTGATTTTCTTATGTTGGATATTTTGGTGATTTTTGGTGGTGGTTGATGATTTATTGGTGGTGGTCGGAGGTAGCGGTGACGATGGGGTAGTTTGTGGTGCTTTTGGTCGTGGTGATTTTTTGTTTATAGTCGGTGATTTTTGTTGAGGGAGGCGGCGTGGTGGTCGGAGGTGGCGGCAGTACGGTGATTTTCTGTTAAACGGTGGCGATTTTTGTGTTTATGGTGGTGATTTATGGTTTGGCGGTAGTGATTTTATGTTTCCGGTGGTGATTTTCTGGTGGTCGCCGGAGATGGTGGTGGTTCGGTGGTGGTGGGTGGTTGAATTAGAAAGAAGATGATGAAATCCTAAATATAAAATATTAAAATATTAAATGAATGATAAGAGATGAATATAATGTATTTAAATGAGTAGCTAGGATTAGATCTCATATCTCACCATATGTGGGGGTTCTCACCTGAGCCAGACCCTATATATATATATAGGCCATTATTACAGAGAGGACCTCCTTATATGGAGAATATGAGAGAACTACTAATTTTATATGATTGTATAGTAGAATCAAAGTTTTAATTTTTGGTTCTATAAAAAAAAGACCAATTTGATGATTCTATGATATAACCAAACATTTTTTTTAAAAAAAAATTTAAAAAATAATAATGTTTTTTTTAAAAAAATTAAAATTAAAATCTGTCTGCTGACGTCACTGATGATGTGGCAGTGACACGTTAGCAGTGACGTCAGCAGTGCTGACATGGCACAGCCACGTCATCAGTGACGTCAGCAGTGCTGACGTGGCAGTGACACGTGGCTGTGCCACGTCAGCACTGCTGACGTCACTGCTAACGTGTCACTGCCACGCCAGCACTGATGACGTGGCAGTCAGATTTTTTTTTAAGATTTTTTTTTAAAAAAAATTGAAAAAAAAAATGGTTCTACTATAGAATCTGAAAAAATACACGGTTCTCATATAAAATTAGTAGTTCTCTCATATTCTCCATATAAGGAGGTCCTCTCTAGAAGGGGACTATATATATATGGGTAAGGTTCTAGGGAGAACCTCCTTATCAAGAGAACCAAGAGACTAAATCCTAGCCATCCAAAAATTGAATTTTAAATATATTTTATAATACTGTGAGTAATGGCATTTGTGTAATTATCTTGAAAGTTGTAGGCTGATTAGAATTCAGTTACATGTATTATACGCTTACAATATTTTCATATAAGGAAACGACGACAACCGGGGGATTTGATTGTTGAATAGAATTTTTGTAGTTTTGGAAACAAATATCTTACTGAATAAATTACATCGCCGTGATATATATGAATATGCAATATATGAAAATGCGATTCAGAACACACTTTTTTGACCTAGATGAAAATGGTGAGAAAGGCTGAGGCTTCAAGGTACTGGTTTCTTACTTTGTACTGAGCTTACAACAGATCCATTCATAAAATTCCTAACAAGAATCTTTTTTCTTTTATGAAAAGTTATATGGATTCATCAAGGTATCAAGGATATCGGAAAAAATAAGATTTGGAGGAAAATATCAGATGGCAGGATTTCAACCAGAGCTTTTGACAGATGCGATTTCTTCTTTGACAGATGATCAGAAAAAGTGGATTAATGGAATGGCTTTGCTCGAATCTTGTTCTCCAGTACAAGTGAATATCCATTCAATATATATTTGTTTGTTTTAAAATCTTATCAGCTAGATTCTTCATCACTCCTTAATGAAATTTTGTGTTAAATTACAGTTTAGGTAAGACTCATTAAGGTGTTCTTTTGGTGTAGGGTATATTGTTATTTAGATTAGCAGATTCCCTAAATTGTAAAGATTCATTAACGTGTTCTATAGGATATATATATATATATATATATATATATATATATATATAACACTCTATTATATTCTTAGCTGTGTTCTTTATAAAAATCTCTTAGGTGTTTTGTGAATGGTACTGTATTTATGAAATCCAGAAATTTTCCTATGCAGAGGACTTTTATGGTGTGACAATTCACTTGCTCAATTAACTTCTAATTATGTATTTTTATTTGTCTAAAGGATTTAATATGCTTTACAATAAGGTTCTGTTAAGTGTTGCTTTAAGTATATGTTATGATGGTGTGAAAAGAACTTATATGTTCTCGTAGGAATTCTTAAACTAACAAAATCCTCGTGAATGTGTATATTGTTTATGTGGATCAGAACAGGAGTCATCCCTTTACTATGATCCTGTAAATTTTTTTTAAAGAGAAGGAATTATTGGATACGTGGAGGAGAAGATTAATACTTAGACTGTTACATATGCAAAGGCATCCATTTAAGCCCTATGAGAAGCCTGCCAAGTATATTGAGCATGACACAATGTTTGGAGAAGGCATTAAAGGTGACTTGCAATCTCAATTATGCATTTTACAAACTAAAACTGAAAAGAATTGCAAGGAAGCAGGAAAGCTATGTCCGAGATTTTGAAAATTGATGCTAAGAATATGAAATAATTTTATATAAGGGCTCAAGCTTATGTCAACCTTGTTGATCTAGATTTGGTAGAGTCTGTATCAAGAAAGCTCCAGAAATTGATCTTACAAATATAGATGGGAAGTTTGAGTGTAATGTTCTGGAGGAGAATGTGAAAGAAAGCAACGAAGGCCATGCCAACAATGCCCCGGGAATATCTTTGGTAAAAATAATGAATAAGTTGGTGCATTTTAACATAGATAAACTAGATTCGAAAGAAGCATATTTGTACAATCAAGTTCTCTAATATGATGAGCGTTCATATTGTCATTTTGGTGTTTATGTGTTTTGATATGAACAATAAACTAGCTAACTTTTGAAGCAATATAGGTTTTGATATGAAAATACAAAGAGTGAAAAATTAAAAAATATGATTCTCAATTTATTTTCCAAGAAAAAAAAATGGTAAGGGTGAACCAATATAGGTTTATATTTACAAAGAATATTTTTGAAAATTTGTCTATTTTGAAAAATGCTTATATGAATACTATTAAGTGTCATTTTTAAGACATGATAAGATTTTCTTAATAACATTAAGATTCGATTAAGTGTTTTAAAAAAGTATATAATTGTTTTTTCATAAAAATATCTTAAAATAGTAAAACACTTACTAAAATCTTAAAATACTTTATAGAATCTTAAAATAAGGAGTTTTTTCCTATAAAATCTTATAAGGACAATGAATTTTTTCAATAAAATCTTAACATATACAAATTTTTACTTTTTTATCTAATTTTTTTTTGTGTTTGACTTAAATTCTCTTAAGTGTTTAATTAAAAAATATGTTAATTATTCAAAATAATAACTTTCATAAATAAACAAAATTTTCGAATAGACAATATTCTTTGAAGTATTTTTTTAAAAAATATTAATCATAAAAAAAACATTCATGTGTCATTTTTAAGATGGGAGAAGATTTTTTTAAGTGTTTCAACTTGAACACTAAAATTCTATTAAGTGTGGTGTTGTGTGATGTTCTCTTAAGTGTTCAACTAATATCAATCACAATTAATATGTTGAAACCACTTTGTAGAAAAATTAAAATATTATTTCAAATAGAAATATTATAATGCTTTGAAAAAACCTCAAAAGTTTAAACCAAATTTTAATATAAATATCTAATGAAATAATATAATAATTTAAATTAAATAAAAAAACGCCTATTAGAATCTTGGTCGATTACAAAATATTTTTATACATTTTAAAAAAACTATGCATTTCTTTTAAAATTAAGTTACATATAAAAATATCATTTAATACACCAAGATTCTCTTACGCGTTTCAAATCATTATATAGTTTATTTCCTTTTATTATCTCTTTAAGATTATGCAATATTATGCAATAAACTGATATATTGATTTGTAACGCATAAGAGAATCTCGGTATTTCATTATAGTTATATATTATGCAATTTTTATTAAAAATAAGTTACATATAAAAATATTATGTAATACATCAAAATTCGTGTTCCCAATCAATAAAATCTAAATAAATCTAAAAAACACCTAAGAGAATCTTTGTGTATTACACAATATTTGTATATATTTATATTTTCAAAAGAAAATTTATACATTTTTTTAAAATTAAGTTACATGTAAAAATATTATAAAGTGCACCAAGGTTCTCTTACGTTTTCCAATCAATATATCAATTAATTACTACCCTTTTGAGATTCCTTTGAGAATTTCTTATGTGTTTCAAATCAATATATCAGTTTATTTACTTTTATTAATTTTTTGAGATTCTTTTTAGAATTACTTAAAATATCTAAGAGAATCTTTTTAGAAATTATTTTCGATATTCTTTTTAGAATTAACAAAATATCTAAGAGAATCTTGGTATATTACATAATTTTTCTATATATTTTTTTTATTTAAAAGAAAATTTATGCATTTCTTTTAAAATTAAGTTATATATAGAAATCTTAGGTAATACACCAATATTTTTTTACGTGTTTCAAATCAATATGTAAATTTTTTATTATATTTTCGAGATTCTTTTGAGAATTATTTTAGAAAACTTGCTATAAAAAAATGAATTTTAATTCGAAAAATATTCTATAGATTTTCTTAAATGTTTGATATATTATTTATAGTGTTGTACTTGTACATAATTATATTCGAAACTTATTATAGATCAATGAAATATTTTTATAAAAAATTTATATTTAATAAATATTTATTTATAATATCAGATAAATTATCATGTACATGAATTATTTATAGTGTTGGATAAATTATCATGTAATATTAATATGTCAATAAAAACAATTAATCTAACACCTTGGATAAATTATCATGTAATATCAAAACTCTTTTACTTGTTTCAAATCAATATGTGAATTTTTTTATTATCTTTTAGAAATTCTTTTTGAGTAATTAACAAATACCTAATATAATCTTGGTATATTACATAATTTTTTATATATTTATTTTTTTTAAAAAAATTATGCATTTCTTTTAAAATTAAGTTATATATAGAAATCTCAGGTAATACACCAAGATTCTTTTACGTGTTTCAAATCAATATGTCATTATTTTATTATATTTTCGAGATTCTTTTGAGAATTATTTTATTTATAGTATTAGATAAATTATCATGTACATGAATTATTTATAGTGTTGAATAAATTATCATGTAATATCAATATGTCAATAAAAACAATTAGTATACCTTAGATTCTACAAGGTCTTTTAATACTTATTTGGAAAAAATTTTATTTTGTAATTTTTGACAATTTGTTTACATATATACTTATCTTCAATTATTTTTTAAAAAATAGTTTGACTATGTATCATGTTTAAAAATTATATAAAAAAGTTATTAAATTATAAATAAAAAGTAAAAAAAATCTTACACTCCAGATTCTACGTACTACTGTCTTGATATTTTACAATTATATTCTTTTACGTGTTTCAAATAAATATGTCAATTTTTTTGTTATCTTTTAGGAATTCTTTTTGAGTAATTAACAAATACCTAATAGAATCTTGGTATATTACATAATTTTTTATATATTTATTTTTTTAAAAAAAATTATGCATTTCTTTTAAAATTAAGTTATATATAGAAATCTTAGGTAATATTCTTTTACGTGTTTCAAATCAATATGTCATTGTTTTATTATATTTTCGAGATTCTTTTGAGAATTATTTTATTTATAGTATCAGATAAATTATCATGTACATGAATTATTTATAGTGTTGAATAAATTATCATGTAATATCAATATGTCAATAAAAACAATTAGTATACCTTAGATTCTACAAGGTCTTTTAATACTTATTTGGAAACAATTTTATTTTGTAATTTTTAACAATTTGTTTACATATATACTTATCTTCAATTATTTTTTAAAAAATAGTTTGACTATGTATCATGTTTAAAAATTATATAAAAAAGTTATTAAATTATAAATAAAAAATAAAAAAAAATCTTACACTCCAGATTCTACGTACTACTGTCTTGATATTTTATAATTTTGTTAAGTATTTTTTAAAATTCTAATTTGTAATGTTAAAATTCTATCAAGTTATATGTAGAAACGTTAATGCACCAAGATTCTTTTACGTGTTTCAAATAAATATGTCAATTTTTTTGTTATCTTTTAGAAATTCTTTTTGAGTAATTAACAAAATTCTTAAGAGAATCTTGGTATATTACATAATTTTTCTATATATTTATTTTTTTACAAGAAAAATTATGTATTTCTCTTAAAATTAAGTTATATATAGAAATATTAGATAATACACCAAGATTCTTTTACGTGTTTCAAATCAATATGTCAATTTTTTTTTTATTATATTCCCGAGATTCCTTTGAAAATTATTTTAGAAAACTTGCTATAAAAAATTGAATTTTAATTCGAAAAAATATTCTATAGATTTTTAAAATGTTTGATAAATTATTTATAGTGTTGTATTTGTACATGATTATATTCGAAACTTAATTTAGATCAATAAAATATTTTTATAAAAAAATTATATTTTAAGAAATATTTATTTATAGTATTGGATAAATTATCATGTACATGAATTATTTATATTGTTGGATAAATTATCATGTAATATCAATATGTCAATAAAAACAATTAGTATAACAACTTAGATTCTACCAGGTCTTCTAATACTTATTTGGAAACAATTTGTTTTTTAATTTTTAACAATTTGTTTACATATTTACTTATCTTCAATTATTTTTAAAAAAATATTTTGACTACGTATCATGTAACAAAATTAAAAAAAAGATAATTAATTATTAAAAAAATATTAAAAAAATTTTACACTCTAGATTCTACTTACTAGGTGTCTTGATAGTAGTTTTTAAAATATTCTATTTTGTAATGTTAAAATTCTATCAAAGTATATGTAGAAACGTTAGGTAATGCACCAAGATTCTTTTACGTGTTTCAAATAAATATGTCAATTTTTTTATTATCTTTTAGAAATTCTTTTTGAGTAATTAACAAAATATCTAAGAGAATCTTTGTATATTACATAATTTTTCTATAGATTTATTTTTTCAAAAGAAAAATTATGCATTTCTTTTAAAATTAAGTTATATATAGAACTCTTAGGTAATACACCAAGATTCATTTACGTATTTCAAATCAATATGTCAATTTTTTATTATATTTTCGAGATTCTTTTGAGAATTATTTTAGAAAACTTCCTACAAAAAATTGAATTTTAATTCGAAAAATTATTTTACAAATTTTATTAAATGTTTGATAAATTATTTATAGTGTTGTATTTGTACATAACTATATTTGAAACTTATTATTGATCAATAAAATATTTTTATAAAAAATTATATTTTTAAGAAATATTTATTTATAGTATTAGATAAATTATCATGTACATGAATTGTTTATAGTGTTGGTCTGTTGCATAAATTATCATGTAATATCATTTTTCAATAAAAACAATTAGTATAACACCTTAGATTCTACTCTTTTGGTATTTATTTGGAAACAATTTCATTTTGTAATTTTTGACAATTTGTTTATATATTTACTCATCCTCAATTATTTTTTTAAAAATATTTTGAGTACGTATCATGTTAAAAATTTTTAAAAAGAAGTTATTAAATTATAAAAATAATTACAAAATCTTACACTCCAGATTCTACTAGGTGTCTTGATATTTTACAATTTTGTTAAGTATTTTTTAAAATTCTATTAAGTAATGTTAAAATTCTATCAAGTTATATGTAGAAAGGTTAGGTAATACACCAAGATTCTTTTACGTGTTTCAAATCAATATGTCAATTTTTTTTATTATATTTTAGAAATTCTTTTAGAGTAATTATCAAAATTCCTAACAGAATCTTGGTGTATTACATAATTTTTCTATATATTTAATTTTTTATAAGAAAAATTATACATTTATTTTAAAATTAAATTATATATAGAAATCTTAGGTAATACACCAAGATTTTTTTACGTGTTTCAAATCAAAATGTCAATTTTTTTTATTATATTTTTTAGATTCTACTAGGTTTTTCGAGATTTTACTTGATTATACGAGTGAATATATATCTTTACAATTTAATATAATGGAGTATATGATTATATTTGGTTCCTTTCATACAAAAATGTATTGTAAAGATTTTTGATGATATGCTTTGATTTGTTTCCTTTTGGAAATTAGAAAGAGGGTGTAATATAAATCATTGATTAATTCCTAATAAATAGGTTTTCAAATCTATTATTAAATTAAAACTATTATTAAGTTTCATGTAAAAATATTATTAAATTTATTTTCTACATTTTTGGATATTTTAAAAATCAATTTTTAAGGTTTCAATCTGAAATTTCATTAAGTGTTTTTTCATTAACATATAAGTTATTTAATTTAATCCTAGATTTTGTTAAGTGATTTAAAAGATTTCATTACGTAAGATTTTGGTTAATTGATGCATCAAAATCTGTCTACACTTAATTTTCTTATTTTTGGATCTTTTATGGGTGTAATGATTTTTGGCTTTCTGCCTAACATGTCAAAACAAATATATTGGTTCTGGGAAGGAAACCAAATTTGCAGGAGATTTGAATGAATATCTAAAAGAACAATCAGGAACACTTAAAAAAACACTATGAACATGATCACATGTTCATGATCTTAATTACATATATTGAAAAAAAACAAGAACCAACACATTAGAATCAAACATCTAACTTATGTCTTCTTCTTCTTCCGTATGGTATCAAGATAACTATTGTGTACAGTTTCGTGAATCACAAAACCAAGCGCTTCACAACCTTTTATGCCTTCTCCTAAATCCAACTTTCTTCACAACCTTTTCGTGAACCATGTATTGTTCGATCCTCATACTACAATAATGGAGAAATAAAAATCAACACTGATCCTCAATATGGGGACAGACTGTTGAATATTAAAATTTCATTAAGATTCCATTAGGCCATGTCGTACATTACATCTGATACATGACCTGTATGAGCAAAGAAGTGAGAGGCCAAAACCTAAAACAACACCGGTGACTAGCAATTAACAAACTAGAACAACACTAAACAAACAAGAGCAAAAGATAGTTAAGATAACAATCATGAAACTTTCATTAAACATTTTTAAAAACACTTCAGAACACCTTCAATAACGTTTTAAGAACACTTCATTGAACACCTTCAATGTCATCTCCAAAACATCTGTAAGTAATATTTCTTGGACTCTTACATCTTTGCAAACGAAATTGCAGGTATACGATTCGTTTTTGTCTAATTTTTGTGTTCCATTGATAATCTGAAACCTAGTGTTCTGTGATGAAAAAAAAGAAAATGACAAGACGACTTACTTGTAAAACTGATAATGTAATGTTGTCATGTCAAATTAAATGAAATACAGGCAATCAACATAGCTGATAAACACGACTTAGTTGTAAAACTGATAATGTAATGTTGTCACGTCAAATTAAATGAAATAAAGCAATCAACATAACTGGTAAACATGTGTATGGAATGTAGAGCGCTCATCGTGCACAAGATCTCTGCAAAATCTTTACAAACATGGAAATGATTCTGTATAATACGTAAATGTACTTATTATGTTTATGTATTTTCAGTTTCAAAATACTACCCTTTTAATTAGAAATAAGTAAAATAGTATCTAATATGTATATAATCTAGGCCATAGGATGAAAAGGAAATCAATGGTAAATAATAGGGTCTTCTGGTTCTCTTGCTAATGAGGGTTCTCTTTTGAACCTCCTCCTATATATATATATATAGGGTCTTGCTCAGGTGAGAACCCCCACATATGGTGAGATATGAGATCTAATCCTAGCTACTCATTTAAATACATTATATTCATCTCTTATCATTCATTTAATATTTTAATATTTTATATTTAGGATTTCATCATCTTCTTTCTAATTCAACCACCCACCACCACCGAACCACCACCATCTCCGGCGACCACCAGAAAATCACCACCGGAAACATAAAATCACAACCGCCAAACCAGAAATCACCACCATAAACACAAAAATCACCACCGTTTAACAGAAAATCACCGCACTGCCGCCACCTCCGACCACCACGCCGCCTCCCTCAACAAAAATCACCGACTATAAACAAAAAATCACCACGACCAAAAGCACCACAAACTACCCCATCGTCGCCGCTACCTCCGACCACCACCAATAAATCATCAACCACCACCAAAAATCACCACAATATCCAACATAAGAAAATCAAAAACTTAAAGTTATCGAGAAATAAAAATTAAACATTCCGGTAACTTCTGGTAATTTTTTACTACTCCACTTTAAATTGTAGATACGGGCATCAAAATTGAAGAATTTAGAATTGTTAAAAGTTTCGGGTTCTTTGAATATCTAAAACTTACGTCATCTTTCTTGAGATTGGGTGAACATGGCTTTCACTCTGAATGTATCTAATAACACACTTTCCAGAAACAAGATAAAGTGGTTGTCTTTTCTCCATTATATATTGCAAATAATCATCATAAACTCAACACAAAATTACCAAAAACATGGACGAAAATTAAAAAAATTAAACGAAAATCACCCAAATTTTATAAATAATTTGTGATGAATCAGATCTGTAAACATCAAACATTTTTCACATCCATCATTATACGTAATTGGGGATATAATCGATGTTGTGGAAGCTTTGTGATGAGAAACAGAGATCGGAGGCGGTGAATCTGAGATGTTGCGATGTGTTGTGGTGGTGATGTGAACGGCGACGATGTGTTCCAGCGAGGAGGCCGCAGGTGGGTGGGTATGGTGCGTGAACTGTGTGTGCATTGCATGTGTGTATGTGTAATGTGTGTGTCGTGTGTGTATGTGTGTGTGATGACTTGGTGGTGCGTGTGGGCCGGAGTGGGTGGGGGGTTGGTCAGCGGCGACGACATCGGGGGTGGGGGTGGGGGTGGGGGTGGGGGTGGGGGTGGGGGAGGGGGAGGGGCAGGGGAGGTATGCGTGTGTTTGTATGTGTGGTGTGTGTGATAAAGTAAAGGCTGAGATTAAAAGATTTAGTAAAAAATTGAGGGCTGCGATTAGATCTCAGTTCTCATTTTAATTGGGAGTTCTTATTTGAGCAAAACCCTGTATATTGATGATTGATATTGATGCATGAATGAGTATGATTAAATAATTATGATATTTAAATATTAAGATGTAAAATTTTTGAAAACAAATAAAAGTTTATATTTCAAATTAATTAAATATCAATTTAATTAGTCAATGTATCTCTAAATTAATTAATAAAAAATGCGTTAAAAAATTATTTTATAAATCATTTACAAATCAAAAAGTAAATATATTCTACAATGGGTTTAACAATCGGTTTCTAAACCGTTGGATCGTTGATCCAACGGTCCCCTGGATTACAAAAAAATTTACTGTTCGCTATAATTTTCCGCGGATAGCCAGATTGCTTATCCGCGGAAATTTTCCTTCCTATCCACGAAAAATTATAGCGAATAATATATATATATATATATATATATTTTTAATCTTACGATCCAACGGTTGTGGAATCGATTGTTAAATAACCCGTCCGTGACAAACGATTGTTGGGACGAGGACCCTTCTACAATAATCTTCTTAAATAAGGAACCCAAACACCAGTTTGGCATAGTCCAAACTCTAAACTAAACAGGGTTAGGGTTAGAAACATTGATGAAAATGGGGTCTCGAGCAAAGAAGAAAGTAAGAATATTACCACAAGATATTGGAGATGAAGACAGAATCAGCAGATTGCCTGATGAACTGCTTCACAAAATCCTATCATCTTTTGATGCAAAAGTAGCCGTTCAAACCAGCGTTCTCTCCAGACGATGGAAGCCTGTATGGACTAGTCTCCCTTTTCTCAATTTTGGTTGGAATGAAAGCTCGTTACCCAAAAACGTTTCGAAGTTTATCAGCCATGTTTTATCTAAAAGAAACCATCATTCAAATGTTTCCCAACTCAACTTTTGTGTTCAAAATTATAAAGGGTACCTTATGGGTTTTACTGGTAAAAAAAAGGGGTTCCCCAATGGTTTAATTGGTAAGTTTGTTGAGTATGCAATTTCACACAATGTGGAATCCTTAAGTCTTATATTGTTAGATGTTTTTAAGCCTTATAAGTTATCCACCTTCAGCTCTAAGTCGTTAAAGAAGCTCAAATTAAGTGTATATCTTCTATTGGAATTGGATTGCTGGGATTTGCCTGCCTTAACAACTCTCCACCTCATGAATGGTCAAGAAACATATTCGGGTTCATTGTTTAAGGATTCGTTGTTTACATGCTTTCCTGCCCTGACAACGCTCTGTCTTGAAAATTGGATATTATCGCCGTCATTTTTCAGTTCGCCAGTTTTAACAACCCTCCATCTGTCTGGCGGTTCAATTTCCAGGGACACAGTTTTGGACTTCCCAGCTTTAACGAGTCTAGAACTACATGATGTATTTCTTCCCAATAATATGAGTGACATAATCTCTGCACTTGTAAATCTTAAAAATCTCACATTATTTCTAAATTCACATCCTCGACATTTTTTCGTATCTTGTCCTCAAGTGTTGAACTTGAGTATCAGAGGCGGCTATTCTTATGTGGATAGTTATAACATTGAGGTTTCGGCATCAAAACTCGGCAACTTCACTTCTTTTAATATCTTTACAGCCACACTTAGAGTTTCTGAGTTGGAGAATGTAAATATAAGGTTACAGGATTGGTTTCATACAGTGAAATCCACAGATCGAAAACAAGTTAACGAGCTATTAATAAATATGCTTCCAGGACTTGGTAATGCCAAGAATCTCACTTTTGACTTGGATAGCATTGAGGTAACTTTATATTTTTGTGGATTGATGATATAAGCAATACCTTTATTTTCTTGTCTGATTGAAAATAGTATTGGTGGTGTAACTTGAGGTCTTGGTTAAATTATTTTCTTTCCATGGATTTTAGATATTTAACAGTTTATTTTACAAGTAATGATCTCTAAAATCATTTGTTTTTGCTATATTATATTTTGCTCAATCTTCTCTTCTTTATTTTTGTTGTTGTAGGCACTCAATGAGATGTCCAACCTTCTTTCAGGTTTACCTTCTCCATTCTGTAAGTTGAAGTACGTGAAGTTACCAAGAGGATTCCAAGAATCAAGTATATCTAGTGCTCTTAGAAGATTTTTACTTGGTGCATCTCCAAAAGCCACCATCGTCACTAAATTGCCTCAGGTATTAAATGGATCCATATCCTTCTTGATAATACAATGTATTTTCTGTCTGAGTCTCTTGTAGAAGATTAAATGCCATATCTTTACTTATGAAATACGTGTATCTTTTTCAACTTATGGTATTGTGACAAAAGACAACTATAGCTATTTGTATCTCTAGTGACTAGTATAGATTACTTATTTACTTATTTATAAATTTGGTGCATTACTTGTGCACAATTCCTGCGTATCATTGTAACACCCCAATTTCCTTTGTGTAGTAGCCGCAATTATAATTACTCTGCTACAACTTAACTTCCTAAAATAAAAATGCAGCTAAACAATATATAGCAACAAAGTACAGAACGAATATTATTAGCACCTTCTCATAACTTCATTTACAACTTTACATCCAAACAACTATATGATCTAGTGCCACAGAATGCTTCAAACCCGAAGCTACTGCCCTTCAAAACTCATGTTCTTAAAGTTTAGATACAACTTATATGATATCCTATAACTAGGCAAAAGTATATCCAAAAGCATTATCTGCCTCAATTGGCAAGTCTTTCATTCCCCAAACTTTGCCTTGCCTTTTTCTGATTTCACTGCTTCACCTTCCTCGGTCTTAACTGAACAACTTAAGGAATTTTACAAGTATGAGCGCTAAATGCCCAGCAAGAGTACTAAATAGCAGCAGGGATTTCAAAAGAATTTCATTTGAAGTTAAATGTACTAGAAGGTTTACAAAATGCAAAAGTAAATAGAAATCAACCTAACTGGTTAGATGGCAAAGTAGTAAAGAGAATTTCAAATGACAATTTTCAGATTTTGTACACTTTAAAGGTCTCCTGATCAAAAGAAAATGCACAAATTTCCCCTTTTTCCACTGAGCCAAAACATAAATAGTAATATACTCCATTATTCCACCATAGGTGATCAACCTATAATGAATTCCCCCCCCCCCCCCCCCCCCCCCCCCATTGCATGCAATGTAAATGGTCCCCCGACCATAATAGCCATCTAGGCAAAAATTGTAACTCGCATTAAACGCGGTCACTTTTTCCCTTTATGCTCAGCTCAGTGTTTTAAATGATGCATCACCAAGAAAGATTAAAACCACATGTATGAACTTGAAACGTGGAAGTCATATCAATTGAATAAAATTTATTTCCAGAAAATCAACTAAAACGAGAAGATACTGTTCGCACAACCATCTATATAACCAACAAGAATTTAATCCAAAGGAGTTCTCAAGCAAAATTCAGGTTCATAAAAGTGTACAAGAAAAAGGCAAGTAGTGGCGTATCATAGAAGATATCAGCAAAATTAAAAAGATCAAATGTACTACCTATGGCTTTCCAGAATTATCAAAATGAAGAGAAGAGGTTAGTACACTTGCCTTTCTGTTTTTTGAGATCTTACGCACTGTGCTTCGCCAATACGATCAGAGTATTATATTCCCTTAGTCCCCTTTAATTTAACCATTGCATACCTTTAGTTAGTAAATTGATTAACAACACTACTGAAATATCTGACTAATAGTGTCACTGTCTAGTTAGAGTCTCCTGGTTTCCAATTCACTCTCATATGCTATAATGCAATTTATAATTACCACTAAAATATATTAAACTGAATCTCAGGATACTCGATTAACAATTCCTGCTAGGTGTGAGAACTAAATGCTAAATTCATCCCTGCTCCTACCAGTAGTCAAAATTTACAAAATAATTTTAGACATGTATTTGTTATATAGATAAAATTTAAACAAAGAATTACACAATTCAAAACAATAAGAACTAGAAGCAGGGAAATCCATTCTATTCAAATTTTAAAGAGCTTCGATAAGGTACTCGTGCATAATCTAGTGAGGACTTATAAAATAAAAAGATAAATAAACAAAACTTGATAATAAAATACTGCAGAATCTTTTATAACACCCCTCGGAAAAACAACAATTTAGAACTCCCAAATTTTAAACTAAGATACAACTTATCATTTGTTTAAGGAAAGGAACTGAAACTTAATACATTAACCTGCATAAATTTGAAAAAAGAAGCCTACTACAATTCTACAACACAAGCTGGTGACTTACTAGCATACTACAACTTTTACAATTTCAGTCAGGCACCTACAATTTAAACTTTAAAAATTTATTTAACATACAACTGATCATCTCATGTAGAAAAGTAAAAGTAATTGTCTGAACTTACAACTTAGCAGCTCTGGCAAAAGGATCCTAACCCAAAACAAGTCATCTACTTGCATCATCTTTAAATACTATAGCTAACTGTTTACATATTTAAGCTATTACACAAAATTTACACTCCATAAGTAGTAATTGTTTTCTTTTCTCTCATTTCCATGCTCCTCCTAGCTACACACCGCTACTTGCATTCACCTGGAGCCTCAAGCAATTCATGTTTAATTGGATACTCTACAAGGATATAAAGAGTTGGTGAGCGAAAACGCTCAGCAAGTACTAGATATAAATAAACAACTCGAAGATTTGACAAAGCATAAACCAAAAGTAAAAGTTCTGAACTAGATCAATGATAAAGCAATACTTAAGAAACTTCACTTTGTCATGATGACATGAGCTCAATGAAATTACGACAAAGTTTTTCATTTGTAATATGCTCATTTAGCAAAACAGAGGCTGCTATTCTTTTAAAATTTCTCCACGGCTGATCAGCCCACAAGCAACATGGACACCACGTTGCGCAACACCATGGTCATCCACATTGACCTTATAGACATTTTAAATTTGACCAGCTCCGCTTTACACCATAGCAGCACTCATTTAGCTATTCTACCAACTCTAACTAGATCATTTGTATATAACCTAATTGAAATAACTCTCCAAAATTTCAACTTACAGAAATTTAGCAAAAGGACATAGCCTAGAAATCTCCAGTGTCTCAGATAAGGCTTCCAAATACAGAATGAAATCAGGTTTTTGATTTTCAAAGAATTTTCCTTGGGTACAGGGACACATTTAAAATTTATCGTAAGAATTTAAATAAAGTCAATAGAAGTGGCAGAGTTATAGAGGTATATGAGTTAGAAATTTGTCAAAACTCTGCACAATTAGATACTAGCAAGGACAGGTACTGAATGCATAATAGGAAAAATGAATATAATAGAATTGAGTTTCACATTTAATGAATCCAACAATTAAAATGGGCACAAACAATTACCGAACTCTCATTGCAATGATTTTAGGATTTCAGAATAGTTTAAAGAGGCTCCACAATGAGCAAGGTGCCAAGAACTTCATATTTGACTACGAAATAGAACAAGTAGAAAAAGTGCTAACAACTTATGTGATTTGATAACCTGGCTAGACAAGAGCTCAAAAAAGATAAATTCTTGCGGAAAGTATTTAAAAGAATTCTCAACTTAGTAATGATGTGGAGATTTCTAGTCAAAATGTAAAAAGATCCGGCAACACCCTAATTTCCAAATTTCAAATAAAGAACATCCAACTCCAAAGGTTTTCCGGTGAGGCATACACATACGAAATAGATGATAAATTTCAAGAGAACATAGAAAACTTTTAATTTAAACACCAACAAGTATCATCTTAAACACCTCTTTCTAGGATTTTTAACTTGAATTCCAACCAATAAATATCAAGACAACTTGATTGACATCAATAAGAAAGGAAAGTAACTTGCCTGCTTTCTTACTCAAACAAGTCCTCTGGAACTCCTTCACTCCTTGATTTACAATTACCTATACCCAAAGATTTGAATCACACACTAATAAAACCAAAACTAATCTTAATATAGATTGTAATTAAACTCTTCTGCATCTACACTTACCACTATGATAGCTTCCCTTGTAGTCTCCTCTCTAAATTAATGAGTCGGTGTGTCTGTTTATAGATAACCCCCTTTTTGGTAGTAGATAAAAACCAAGGACACCTGGACCAAAGTTCCACGTGTCTCAATTTTTTTTTTTTTTAACAACTAACCTCATAACATTTATTATTATTATTATTATTATTATTATTATTATTATTATTATTATTATTATTATTATTATTATTATTATTATTAGTAGTAGTATTATTATTATTATCATTATTATAAATATTATGAGTTATTACATCTTTAGTTTTTGAAATAAATAAAAAATGGTGAGATTTTTTTTAAACAAGATTATTTTGCGAGGAAATTAGAGGTCCAACTAAGAAAGTTCTTCCAGGGAGTCGAGGTTACCTTGGTTACCAGGCACCAAAAATTCATTTTAAAACAGTCATGTTGAAGTTTTGTATGAATAAATCTAAAGTTTAGTAGGAATAAATCTCCTTTATAAAAGTTATTTGTAGTACACAAGTCATCCACTATTTATACTTACTCTACTAGAGCTCTTCTAGGTAATATGACAAATCTAGATCCTAAAAATCAGTAATTACATGATTCACCATCCCAATTATCAGCCATTAGAATATACACAAATCAATCTAAAGATATTTACAATTATTGCAAATATTCCTTTATCAAATTATGATATTTCTACACTCTCCCCCTCAAGCTGAGCTGTATATGTTATACAAACTCAGCTTGGAAATGAATTCTTCAAAACTCGATCTTGGTAAGGCCTTTGTAAAGATGTCGGCAATTTCCTTTTTTGTAGGAATGTAGTTGAGCTCAACTAACTTTGAATTCAACTTCTCATAAATGAAGTGCCGGTCTATTTCAATATGTTTAGTTCGATCATGTTGAACCGGGTCTTTAGCAATGTCTATTGCAGCTGTACTGTCAGTGTATAATTTAAAGGAATTCAGAGAGTCACACCTCAATTCCTTCATCAGCCTTTTGATCCACATCCCTTCATAAATACCCAAGGCCAAGGCTCGATATTCTGCCTCTGCGCTACTTCTTGAGACCATAGATTGCTTTTTGCTTCGCCAAGTGACTAAATTGCCCCATACATAGGTGCAATAACCACTAGTTGATCGCCTTTCAGTCAGCTCTCTACCCAACTAGAATCCGTGTAAATCTTCAAGTCTCGGTCATTATGTTTTCTAAAATACAATCCGAGACCTGGTGTCATTTTTAAATATCTCAGAATACGATAAAATGCATCCAAGTGCTCCTCACAAGGATTATGCATGTGTTGACTCACCACGCTGACAGGATAGGCGATATCAGGCCTAGTATGAGAGAGATAGAGTAGTTTTCCCACTAGTCGTTAGCAACTCCCCCTTTCTACTGGAGTTGAATCCTTACTTCGATTTACCTTTAAGTTTGGATCCATTGGAGTGTCAACTGGTTTACACCCTAACATTCCTGTTTCTTTTAGAAGATCTAAGATGTATTTTCGTTGAGATATAACAATTCCATCTTTTGATCGAGCTACTTCCATTCCAAGAAAATATTTGAGGGGCCCGAGATCTTTGATTTCAAATTCTAAGGCAAGAAGTCTTTTGAGTTTTGAAATTTCATCCGAGTCATCTCCAATTATGATTATGTCATCTACATAGACAATGAGAATTGTTTTTTTTCCTGTTGATGAGAACTTGACGAACATGGTATGATCTGCCTGACATTGAGTATATTCATGCTTAATAAGTGACTTTGAGAACTTCCCAAACCATTCTCTGGGAGATTGTTTTAAACCATAAATAGTTTTGATAAGCCTGCACACCAATCACCCATTGTAAGGCTTCTCCATTCCAGGTGGAATGTCCATGTATACCTCTTCTTTGAGATCCCCATTGAGAAATGCATTTTTTACATCCAACTGATGTAAAGGCCAATCACAATTCACCGCAAGTGATAGTAAAAATCTTACGGTATTAAGTTTTGCAACAGGGGCAAATGTCTCCTGATAGTCAACACCATATGATTGTGTGAATCCTTTGGCAACCAATCGAGCCTTGTATTGTCAATACTCCCGTCTGAATTATACTTGATGGTGAATATTCACTTGCAACCAACAGTCCGCTTCCCTTGAGGAATCTGAGTTAGAACCCAAGTACCATTTTTTTCAAGAGCATTAATTTCTTCCTGTACTGCAATCTTCCATTTAGGATCTTTTAAAGCTTCATGAATGTCTTTGGGAATCTGAACAAGATCAAGAGAAGAGACAAAAGCTCTATACATAGGTGTTAATTTCCCATTAGCACCATATTTTTCAATAGGGTGATTGGTACAGCTTCTAACACCTTTTCGGTGAGCAATAGGTAAATCAATATCATCAATAGTAGGAGAAACTAACTCATGACTGTTAGAATCGTCACCTTCAAGATTTTCATGGTCAAGAGAGTTTTGAACAGTTCTTGTCTTGCATATCGACCTTTATATTTTTAGCTTTCCTTCTACTATAAACAAGTAATTCTTTGTTACCTTTCTCACCTGGTTTTTGAGTTTGAAGTGGTGTTACGTTTGAAGAGATATTAGGGATTCCCGAAGAGGATGTTGAGTTTGGACTGATTATAGGTTGTGGTAGGGACATGCTAGGTGTGTTTTCTGGATTGAGATTGGTTTGTATAGGCAAAGAAGGCAGAGGAAACTGCTGATTTTGATGTATTTGGATGGATAGACAAAGATATGTTTTGATGTCCATGTGTCTCGAATTGAGGAAATGAGGTATGATGATCGAATATTTCTCGAAACTGATTTTCATGTGAACCTTGTCCTTGAATAGCAGGTTTGGGAAAGAAAGATTGATGTTCAAAGAAGGAGACATCCATAGTGTGATAGACTCTTCTCGTAACTGGAGAGTAACACTTGTATCCTTTTTGACTATTTGAATATCCAATGAAGACACACTTGTGAGACTTTGGATCAAGTTTTGTTCTTTTATGATCATAAATATGGACAAATGACGTACATCCAAAAATTTTTAGTGGAAGATTTGAGGAGAAAGATGAAATATGAGGAAAAGTGTCTTCTAACAACTTTCTTGGGGTTCTGAATTGTAAGACTCTACTAGGCATACGATTTATAAGATAGGTTGATGTGAGTATAGCTTCCCCCCAAAAGTGTTTAGGGACGTGACTTGCAAACATGATTGATCTCGAAACTTCAAGAAGATGTCTATTTTTTCTCTCAGCCACTCCATTTTGTTGTGGAGTATCAACACATGAACTAATATGAACAATCCCTTGATCTAATAAGTATGGACCAAGAGTGGAGTTAAAATATTCCCTTCCATTGTCAGTTTTCAGAATTTGGATCTTTTGTTTGAATTGATTTTGAATCATCGAATGAAAACTTTTGAAGATAGATGCAGTTTCAGATTTTTCTTTCATAAGAAATGTCCATGTTGTCCTAGTGTGATCATCAATGAAGGATATAAACCATCTAGATCCATTGATACTAGTTACTCGAGAGGGTCCCCAAATATCACTATGTATCATTAAGAAAGGTTGCGAAGGTTTATAAGGAACAGTAGGATATGAGTTTCGAGTGTGTTTAGCAAGTTGACAGACTTCACAATGAAAAAATTTTGATTTCTTGTGGACAAATAAGTGAGGAAAAAACCTTTCAAGATAACCAAAACTTGGATGTCCAAGGCGAAAATGCCACCACAACATGATATGATTTTCATTTGAAACAACAATCGAATTGAATACTGAATTAGAATGTTTACCAACAGTTGATTTCTGCTGTTTAGATGTATGAGAATCCTTGAGAATATAGAGTCCATCATGCATTTCAGCACTGCCAAACACTTTTTCCGAGCCCTCAACCTGAAATTCACAATGATTTTGATAGAACTTTATTATACAATTCATATCTCGAGCAAGTTTGCTGATTGAAAGAAGATTGCAACTTAATGTAGGGACAAATAAAACAGATTTGAGATGAAGATTGTTTGATAATGTTACAGATCCAGTTCCTATCACTTTTGAGAGAGATCCATTGGCAGTTCTGACTGTGTGGGAATCTGAATTTGCACATGGTTTGAAGGTGTTGAAGACTTGAAAATCACTTGTCATGTGATCAGAAGCGTCCGAGTCAACTATCCAAGTACCGTTGTTGGAGGTAGCAATATATGCGCGAGGCATAGATTTTGGATGACACGTTGCAATGACATTTGCCTGTTTGAGCTTCGATTTTAATCCATCAGCTGCTGTATAAACTGCCCAGGTCCAGGTGATGTTGGAGCCATACTGATTCCATAATCTGAGATATGTCTGGTTTTGTCATAATCGTTGGTGACAATAGAAGCTGATTTATAGATGACATTGACTGATTTAAGAGCCATTCATATGAAAGTTTGGGTTGGAACAACCAGAAATATGTAATTTTGGAGTGAGATTGAAGAAGAATTGAGCCCAGAAGTGTTATTTGAAGCCCAAAACTGTTCTGAAAAGATCTGACTACCACAGCTCTGATACCATCAAGTTTTATATGAATAAATCTAAAGTTTAGTAGGAATAAATCTCCTTATAAAAAGTTATTTGTTGTACACAAGTCATCCACTATTTATACTTACTCTACTATAGCTCTTCTAGGTAATATGACTAATCTAGATCCTAAAAATCAGTAATTACATGATTCACCATCCTAATTATCAGCCATAGCCATTAGAATATACACAAATCAATCTAATCTAAAGATATTTACAATTATTACAAATATTCCTTTATCAAATTCTGATATTTCTACACATGTATTATAGCAAAAAGATTTCTATTAATCTGTTAACTATATAGAAGTAAAAACGAGGACCAAACATATGCACAAAGTCCAATACTCCCCCGATTTGAGAAAAAATCGACACACAATTCATGAACTTACACTGGAGTTCACGTAAATAACAGAATTTCTTCAAGTCACACTCATAAAAAATTTAGGCTAGGAAACCATCTACTACAAGATTACTAACCTCAGTAAGAACTAAAGAGAACAAAAACACTAATTAACTCTTATCTACATGCATATTACTCATAATAAGTCTTTTAGACTTACAATCAAACACCTAAAGACATAACACGACTTCATGTCAAATACCAATTAAAAGTCCTCAACTTCATCTATATGATACAACAAATCAGTATCAAGCATGCTAGGATTAAAATCTTACCGTAGTAGTATTTACGTAGTAACACCTCCGCTTTGAATAGATTAGATGCCCAAATCCTAACTTGCCTAAGGAATGAATCCTGGTTCTATTCCCTTGCTAATGAATTTTATCCTTGCCCCTTTTTGTTTAATATGAAGAACTTTGATTTTATAAAATAGAATTACATGTTTTTACAAACTTTGTTCATCGGTTGTCTTCAATATGAAGTACGTAAGTTACGAGTTTAGAACTTATTTGTTCATTTATCTTGCCTCATTTATAGAACTTTCAATGGTTAACTAATGTTATTTGTTCAGGTAATCTACCTAATTATGCAAAATGGCTGTAATATGCTTACCTAATTTATAATCTCACCTTCCTGTTATAAACTAAATTGTTTATATTTAAGAAAATAAGTGAATTTTCAATGAAGTTGAGAAGGTTTGTCTCACCTGGGTTCTGGAATTTTCATTTTAGAATGATGTGAATCCTCGTACTGTGCCAATTCCCTTGACACCTCAGCACATTGATGGAAAAGTTATACAAGCTGGTGGTGGTCTTCTGCAAGGATTTGGTGGGCCGGTGCTAAATATTTCAGGAGCAGCCAATGATTCGGCAAGCTCTTCAATACGGAATAATGATGTTGGATTATGGAAAGGCCATGAAGTTAACTCGGAGTTTGTAATCCTACTTGATCTCATTCAGAAGAAGTACCCAGAAACCTTTGAGCACTTCACTACTAAAAGCAAAAAGTTGTGTACGATGAAGCTGAATATGTTGTGCACCTTGGTAAATGTCTTTGCCTCGACAACTATGACTGAGATAGATACTGAGATGATTACCGAGTATAGGAGACTTTTTTCCGACTTGCAAAGATCATTTGATGTGAAATGGCTCGTGAGCCGTTTGAATTACATTGAACAGCTCCACCTTTCACAACACGAGCTTCATGCAGCTGATTCTTGTAGGGTGCTAGACTTGCAGCTAATGCTAGCTACATAGGAAATGGTCTGTTGTCTGATCCTTAATTCTCTAGTGCAAGGTATTTTATTTTGTTACTGTGTTTTTGTGATTGGCACTATATATGATGGAAAAAGGAAAAATGATACTATATGGTATGATTCTGATCACAGGAGTGATCGGCCACTCGGCGTGCAACGTAATGAGAGCAGACATGTGAGAGAACCAAGTGGTGCTTGAACTAATAGACTTAATTAGTTCTTATCGGTATTGTTAGACTCCTATTGCTTTTTGGTTATTGTGTGAAACTTAATTGTATGAAATGTTTGATTCCAACTTAAGTACTGATTTTGATCTGCTGAAGACTGATGTGCATGAGTCCTTCCATACGCAGAGATTAGGATGATAACCAGAACTTTATTCCAAATCTACTATAACATAAAAATATATAATACAAGATATGATCGAAAATTTTCGTTTGTTCACACTATTACACCATAATAAAAACATAAGCTTACTTCTGTTTCCAACACAGTGTTTAAATTTTTCGGGGAATTTTTTATCAGAGCGGTATCTACGATGGTCATGGAATGTATACATAATTTGAAAACCTAGAAATTAGATAACATGGGTTTTCACTTGACTAGGGCAGGGGAATCAGGATTTAAGATAAAAGAAAAGGCAATCGGAGAAGAAATGGTGAAAGAAATGTTCTACGTAGTAATTTTCTTTCCAATTTGACTCCTTTTCAATTTAACCACAAAATTTTAATAACCCAAAAAACTTCGAGCCTGTCCCCTTTCTCCGTGTCTCCTTTCAAGACGAGATTTTTTGATCTTGTTTGCCCATGATTTCATTATTCAAACCAACATCCCTTGTATATATGTGCATATACACACACATATAGACACAGAGAGAGAGAGAGAGAAAGACTTGTATAGGGGATTCTTGTTTTATGATCTTTTTCATCATCATCATCACATAATCAAAATAATGCTGCTGCTACTGCTGCTGCTACTACAATAATTATAAGGAAAAAGAAAAAGACCCTACAAAATATACTTGCCAAACTCCATAACGAAAATTCTATAACGAAAATTCTATAACGAAAATTCTGTGATTTGCAATATACTTGCCAAACTCCATGGCATCTTTGACCGGTACAAATTCATCCTTGGAACCATGAACGGTCAAGACCCTACAAAATATAAGGGAAACGGCAAAATGATTCAAAACTTTCAACACTCTTTTACAAATGTGTATTTATTATCAGTGTTTGATGACAGCAGCAACTTTGAACATGTCATTGACATAAGAAAACAAGATCACAGTTTCTGAATGTAACATGATGTAATTAATTAATATTCTTCACCTGCAGTTTTCTTGGATTCCACGGCACGCTGCACGCATACCAGTTGTTAGACGATCTGTTAAACTTGATTCAGTCACTCTATACTGTGTCTTGCCTAAGGAAACCATTTAATTCGAGAAATAATTTAGAATCAAAGCATGGATATTAATAAAACAATTGCTAAATTGGATATTTTGATATGCTCTCCTCTAGCAAAATGATATAGTACAAGGGATGAACTTACTGTTGTTCTAACAAAATGTAGGATGCAATAGCATTCAAGTATTAAACAGGAAGAAATTAGGGAAAATTAAATAATAGGTCACTGAACTATTAGTGTTTTATTGTCTAGGTCCTTGAACAAAAGATTCCATATTTCGAGTCCTTGAACTATTTTTTTTTCTTATTCAAGTCCCTCCGTCAAAAAGATTCTAACGGACGTTAGAATCTTGTTGACGTGTCATAGATGTGGAAAACAAATTTTTGGTTTAAGTCCCTGAACCTTTCCATTTTCTGATTTAGGTCCTTAAAAATTAAAATTTTAAATTTCAAGACAAAATAATTCAATATTTTTAAATTAATACTCGATAAATTAATAATCCCTCTAAGTTATAATTTCCTTCAGTCCCAACTTGGGCTAGTTCAAAAAATGATTCTATGATTCTTTTAATATATGATTCAAGGATTCTTAAAATTTGAATTTATATGAAACTCATCTTTAACTCTCTTTGTTGCATCCGTGTGGTGCTTTCGTAAAACATTGAAAGGTTATTAATCAATATTTTTGATGTCTCAGTAAAAGGTTCCAAAAATGTTGTTCTATCTTGACATTATCTAAATATAATGAATCTTTACTTTGAATCCCGCAAATACTCATTAAATTTGTAAAACAATGTATATTAAATTAAGTATAAAATATAAATTGCACAATTCATTCTATTTAAATATATATAATTGGAAATTAATATTCTTTGATGCCAAAATTTTTCTATAAATTAATAATTATTAATTTATCGATTAATTAATACAACTCTAAAATTATTAGAATTCTCCGGTCCCAAATATATTAATTTATAGAGGTTTTACTGTATGTCAACCATTGAAGTGTTTTAAACGATAATCATGCTTATTTTTAAAATAAACGATAATCTTGTTTAGATTTATTTTTAAAAATTTTATGTTTAAAATTGAAATTTGAAATCTGAAATTTGAAGTTTTTATGTTTAGGGACCTAAACCAGAAAATGGAAAAGTTCAGGGATTTAAACTAGAAATTTCTATGCCACGTCAGTGACACGTCATCAAGATTCTAACGTCCGTTAGAATCTTGATGACGGGGGGACTTGAATCAGAAAAAAAAAATAGTTTATGGACCCAAAATACGGAATCTTTTGTTCAGGGACCTAGACAATAAAACACGAATAGTTCAGGGACCTATTATTTAATTTTCCCGAAGAAATTACTAACTAAATGAAAAAGAAACCAAATAAAAATTGGCCAGTCAAGTCCTAAAAGTAAACGGCATCTACTCAGACGCTACCTTTGAAGCGAGTTGAATCAAAAGCAGGCAATAAACGTCTTTATTATGGACGCTTAACTGTTTCTCTACTTATAATTATTGTTATTCATTGTTCCAAATATATTAATGCCAGCTTAAATTCAGGAAATTGCCTAAAGGCCCCCACAATCGATTACCATCTGCAGAAAAGTCTACATCATTCATGTTTTCTTGACAAAAAGAGGTGCCACAAATTAATTATGCAAAGGCTTCTTGGTCTAGCCTACATATGTAGGCACATCTTGGAAGCCAACAACTGCTATTATCAGGAGTGTACAATTGATAATTAACTTTAAAAAAAAAAAGATACGAAGGGACTGGATGAAGTCGCGAATAAAAGTCTAAAAATGCACATTGTGCTCACCTCTTCTGTCTTTAACATCAATAAAACCACTTTGTTTGATTCTTTTTAAGAAGTCTTTACCCAAACGCCCTTCAATGCCTCTCTCCAGATTAAAACGGCCAGAAATATTGACTACTGTGCTAACATCACTGTACTTTGAAGCATATAGCAGCACTACATTGCCTCCTGCAAATGTACCATATACCCATACGTGTACAATCAAAAACAGATCTAAGAAATAATATCCAAATTGCTAGCATATTGAATTTTTAAGTACAGTTAGAAACATATGCTGTGCAACTGTTGCTACAAGTTTTATTCGCATTGCCAAGTTACATGAAATTAAAACCCCGAGTAGTTGGTCCCATAGTTGTGTAGTGTGTAAATCAAGTGCGAAGAGTTTGGGGTCAAGGGTTCACTACCCGTGATTGACAAAAACAATTCTTTGGGACTAACTGCCAGTGCAAAAGCACTCCATCACCTGGTATCAATTGTAATAGGGTGCTTCTCACCCCAGTAAAAGGAATTAATAGTTTTATTATCTTCTTATATTTGGAAGAAGTCAAAGACACCTTGGACGAACTTAGATCTAAATGGGGGGGAAATACAAAACAATTATGAGAACTATCTCAACACCACAGTTGGTCTTTGAAATATTTAGGATAAAGTTAATGAATTAAGCTGAAAGTTTCCAGATAAAACCGTTTCCTTGTTACATAACCAAGCACACTTTAAACTGCAAGTAATTAACTAAACCCACCAGCCACGAGCTACTCGCAGAAATCACAATAAACTCTCTGCATTTGGTCTTTAGATGATACACTGTGTTT
The DNA here is from genome assembly GCA_037693485.1 of Kitagawia praeruptora. Taxonomy (NCBI): domain Eukaryota; kingdom Viridiplantae; phylum Streptophyta; class Magnoliopsida; order Apiales; family Apiaceae; genus Kitagawia; species Kitagawia praeruptora. Next base: position 60,496,524 of record CM075352.1, on the reverse strand, counting down.
TCTGAAGAAAATAGTTGTACAATTAACTTATAAATTATTACTACAATAGGAAAAAGAGAACAAAGATATGTAATTCTGTGCATAATATCTATATATATATTTAGTTAGTATTACTTGTCCACCTTAATAAAATAATATATAGTCCTGCCACTAGTTTTCAGGTATATGAAAAGATAGAGCATTATAGAAAACTTTCGTTCTATGTTAAGATCCTTGGAAAAAGAGACCTTTACTGTGCCCTATAACTGCAGCAATTAGACGCTTCTCGGCATGGAAGAACTGGACTACATTGCGCAACTCATCAGCTTCTCTACGATAGTTACCGTACTGAAAAGAACCTTCACTTTCCCTAATATAAGAAGTAAAGTAGGATTTAATCAAATAAAACATTAAGAGCTCAGACAAACAATTTCTGTATTTTGTATGGGGTAAACTTACATTAATAAGAATCTAATGACCCTCATGTGATGAATTACAAAAGGAAAACAATTCAGTGAAAATACTTTTACAAGGAACTTTATCGAAAATGAATGATAAATATATAGGGAATCTAAGGTTTACTCACCTCTGTTTGCTTAGCATTGATATGTGGTATATTTTTGGTGTTTCAAATTAATTTTCAGGTCCAGCTGTTGTTTTTGTGAGCCTCAAACTTCATTACTTGTTTTCTAGCTCATATTACATCTACTCTAAAATTTCATATCTTAAATACCATCTAATAAACCCAGAAGAGGAAAAGAGGTACTGAGAAGGTCGAAAGACTTGCAGAGAGAAATTTATTTGGTGTATAATGTGTTACAAGGCATCCATTTTTTCTTAATACATGCATACCCATCTAGAGTAATATGGTAACTACCAGGGTTGTCACGTCGACGACTAGTCGGCGACTAGTCGAGTAGTCGACAAATGAGAAAAAGTCGAAGCCCGACTTATGTATTAGTCGTCCATGGGTTATTACCCGGACCCGACCCGGATCCGACCCGAAACCCGGCCCAAATCCGTCCCGTTGACCCGACTGACGCCTCCAGCGGCCTCTTCTTCGATCCATCGTCTTCTTCGATCTGTATCTTCTCTCTCTTCTTCTTCTCTCTTCTTCATCTCTTCTTCTTTCTTCTTCATCTGTGTGTAAACAAGGAGAAGAATAGATAATGGATTGTTGTAATGGTCAGCATGTGGCCGGGTTATTTTGTGTGCTCAAGATGCAGTCACGTGGATGGTGTTGCTTTAGTGCCCATGCTTGGCTAGAAGAGTTGGAATTTTTGTCTATTTCCTTCTTTTTATGATGGCTGTCATAATTAGTCATGTGGTGGGTGTTTTTTTTGTAGTTTATTCCCTACCCTTTTTGACAAAGTGTCCAGGGGTGGTTTGGTTATATTGTTTTTTTATTTGGCTTTCCCTTTCTTTTTGGTGGCTCTTGGTTATATTGTTTTTTTATTTGGCTTTCCCTTTCTTTTTGGTGGCTCTTGTAGTGGGTCGTTAGTGTGTTTTGTTTCCTGTTTGTTTTTTCCTAGAAGAGTTTTTTTTTTTTTTTTTTGAAACAATCCTAGAAGAGTTGTTAATTGTTACAAGTAAAAAATTCACTCACACACTATTTTTTTTATTATATTGTATGTTTGTACAATTGTACCACTTTAATATGTCAGGTGTTATGACTTTGCACCTGTGCACTTAATAAAAGGAAAATTAGTACATTGAAGTTGTTGATGCAATCCACCATGTCACTTTTAGAACGTGAGATGTGTTGATAAATTTATATGCGTTGTGTAGTTACTACAGGTGCAAAGTCATAACACCTGACATATTAAATCAAATTCAAACAGAACACAAAGATGCTGAAGAAAGAATAGCCAGAGAAGCCATGAACGCTAAACAAAAGCAGCAATACATGTAATATCAAGAGGGCTATGATTTAATCCAACATAAAAGAAGGCGAGGAGCTTTAGAACTTGCGTTTACTGTAGCTGATCGAGATGAAATCGACAAAAATTGTGCTATGATGTTTTATACGGATGGCTTATCATTTAATTTTGCAAGAAATCCATTTTTCAGAAGTTATTCAAGGAGGCTTGCTAATTCACCTGTAGCAGGTTACACACCTCCCACCTCCAACAGGCTCCGTACAACACTCCTGTCACAACAAAAAGGTCATGTTGAAAGACTCCTACAACCCGTAAAAGACTGTTGGAAAAAGAAGGGGGCATCGATATGCTCTGATGGGTGGTCTAATTTCCAACAAAATGCTTTGATCAACATCATGATTGCTTCTGCGGCTGGACCCATGTTTCTGAAAGCTTTTGATGCTAGCCATGTCACTAAAGATGCTGAGTATGTTGCAAAGATATTCATGGAAATTGTGGAAGAAATTGGTGCTTCTAATTAGGGATGGGAAAAAAATCCGATCCGACGGATACCCGATTCGAAATCCGATTTTTTATCCGAGCCGAACCCGATTTTTTGGATTTGGATATGGATATGGATTTAAATTTTAAACCCGAAAAATTTTGGATATGGATTTCATGTATACCGAGCCGAAACCCGATCCGAAATCCGAAACCCGATCAAAACCCGAGCCGAACCCGAAACCCGAAAAATACCCGAATTTTATTTATTATATTTTATATATTATATACTATATATTATATATAAATGTATATTATAAATACATATTATACATATTGGGCTCTAATATAAATACATATTATACATATTGGGCTATAATAAGACCACAATGCCTTAGGCCCATTAGGGTTTAAATCATTTAGATATATATGTACATACTAACACAAAGCACATATGGTTTGCCTCTTTTCTTTTGTGCGGCTGCCTCTCTAGTCTCTTCATCTCTCACAAGGCTGTGTTTCTTTTTTTTTTTTGCATCCCTACTGTGTTAATATTGTAACGCTCGTTCTTTATATTATTAGTATTCTCAAAGTAGTTCATGTTGATTTTTCTTTCTACTGCATTTATCCATCTAACTGGCGTGTTACTTGATTCATGATGATCTGGTTGTTGAGAACTAATTTCAATATATTGTCTCCAGAGGTCGCCTCTACATATCTAAACTTGTTCAAGCTGGAATTGCACAACCAGATCACGCTTGTTCCGGTGAGAAGGCTGTGGTGATGGCTTTGTCCGTGTATATATTGTTTGTATAAACTAGATTTTATTTTCGGGTTTCGGGTATATCCGAATCCGATCCGAAATCCGTTGGATCGGATTTGGATTTCAATTTTCGGGTATTTTTCGGGTTCGGATCGGGTTCGGGTATTGGATAAATTTTCGAGTATGGATATGGATATTGCCATATCCGAGCCTATCCGACCCGATTCCCATCCCTACTTCTAATGTGGTGCAAACAGTCACTGATAATGCTTCAAATTATAAGGCAGCAGGTGCTTTGATTGAAGGTAAATATCCTAAAGTTTTTTGGACTCCATGTGTGATTCACTGTTTAAATTTAGCAATTAAGTATATATGTGAACCTGGTGCTTCATCTCCACATTATAATCATTGTGCATGGATAAATGAAGTAGTAACCCAAGCATGTGATATTACTTATTTCATACTAAATCATACCTTGCCCTTCACTATTTTCACTCGTTACTCGGATGTAAGGTTACTAAAAGTTGCAGAAACAAGATTTGCTTCTCATATTGTGATGTTAAGAAGAATTAAGAGAGTTAAAGATGCGTTGGAAAAAACTGTAATGGATCCTGATTCGAAAAAAAATAGAGGTAATTTGAGGAATGCAAATGAGTTGAAATCTAGAGAAATAAAAGACACGTTAGTTAGTGATACTTGGTGGGACAAAGTTGATTATATATTGAAATTTACTGAACCTCTAATGGAATTCTTGCGAGTTGCAGATAAAGATTCTTGTGTTTTACATTTTATTTATGATATGTGGGATTCTATGATTGAAGATGTAAGGGGTCATATTTTTGAGCATGAGAATGAGGACATGTTAACGGGTAAATTAGTTTTTTTTTATGCTATTCAGAAGGTTTTGGAAGATAGGTGGAATAAAAGTAACACACCGCTTCATTGTTTAGCACATTCCCTTGTCCCAAAGTATTATAGTCAGGAGTGGTTGAGAGGAGGGGGTCATGGTATTCGTCGTGTAGCACCACATGAGGATGAAGATGAAGAGGTGTCAATGAATAGGGACTTATGTTTTAAAAGACTTTTTAACAATCCAGAGGACTTGAAAAAGGTTTTTAAAGAGTTTGGTGCATTTGCTTGTGACCTTGACTATTTTGGTCAGCCACATGTAATAGCATCAAGATCGGAAGAAGACCCTATGTCATGGTGGGCAAATTATGGTTCATATACACCATTGTTACAAGGCCTAGCATTTAGATTGCTTTCACAACCAGCATCATCATGTTGTGAGCGCTATTGGAGTACTTATGGCACCATTCAAAGTGTGAAAAGAAATCAACTAGCTAATGAGCGAACTGAGAGTTTGGTTTACATACACAACAATGTTAGATTGCTCTCAAGAAAGGAAAAAAATTATACAGAAGGTCCATCTAAATATTGGGATATAGGTATGACCTTATGATTAATATATATCATATTTTCTTCATTTTTATGCAATTTTTTTATATTCTTACAATCTTTTCTTTTGTCTTTTTACATAGGAGGGGACAATGTTCAAGGTGATAGTTTGTTGGAAATTGCAGATTTATCATTGGATGATCCGGAGATTGAAGTAGTCACATTTGAAGATTGAAGATGCATCATCTTTGAATATTTTACATTTGTGATTCTGAATGTATTAGACTCATTTTATTTTTGCATTGGTATTGTATGGACTATGGAACTTATGTAATTGGTTTTTTTTGTCTTTGCTATGAATATTAATATTTATTAAAAATATTTGCCGTGTCCCCGTACCCGTGTCCAAATTTTGGACGGTGTCCCCGTGTCCTAAAAATTCAGAATTTTTGAACCCGACACTCGGATCCGTGTCGTGTCTGACACTCCGTACCCGAGTCCGAGTGACTTAGTGCACAGCCACTTAATTTCAGGACTAAGAAGCTGAAGAAAGTGATTAATTAAAGGCAAAGATTTTTTAAGTTTAGAAAGGAAATTCCAAGTGTACCCTGCTACTAGCAGAATATCAAGAAAATTTAAGGGTACACTACTACTACATGCATCTTCAATGCCAAGCTAAACATATCAGGGATAAGTGGCTAAATAGCTGAATAGATTTTCAAATAAGTTTGAATTATTAATGACTATATTGAGATCTTCCAACTTTCCTGTGTTTAATTTTAAAAAACTTACCCTTTACCCGTAAAATCAAAGCGGAAGGCACTAATTCCTTTATTTGCGAAAGCAGCAGCAATGTTCACCATAGGAATTCTCTCCTATCATTAAGTTAGGGAAACAATAAGGGAAAAGGCTTTGTGTTTAAACTAATGAATTTCCTTCTTTTTACAATACTTCAAATTGTTGACTAGCAATATAGTAGTAGCACGGAACAAGAAAAATTTAAGCTGTTTATACGAACACATAATATTCTAATGTAAAAGGGAGAAATTTTAGATTTAATTAGCATGTATACTTTTTTTTTTTGTTAACAAATTAGCATGTATATTTATAAAACTCAATAACAGTTTTATGGGTATCCACGATGTAGACTGTAAACTACAATTAGTGCTTAGTGAATATTATCCATAAGATTAACTACAAAGTGTTGACAATGTGCATTCATACAGGTATGTATTACTTAAAAGTTAAAATTGCTGCTACGAACCTCTAAAATTCATGACCGGATCGTATATTAGTGATGCATAACAACTTGTCACGACTTGCATTCAAAGACACACGTGAACCTAAAACTACTTGTGTATGGGTTCATCGCACAGAACTTCAATAAAAAAACTTACAATGCACACTAACCAATTGCAACATCCTATCTAAAGTAATACAAAAATCTGATCATTTGAGCTTCCTGGGCAAATATTACCTACCTTTGAGGACCTAAATCCATGGCAGATAATTACAAGCTCCTTAGAGCCTGTTTCATGCAGTATGCCAACAAGCTTCTCGCCATGACTATTTTCTATAATAATTTTTTGCAGTTGAACTGAAAGAGAAACAAGGGGTCAGCTCTATAAAAGCATTCAAACAACTTCAGAAATAACTAAAGATATTGTTTGAAAGAGTTCAATCAAAATAGCAAAAAATGAAAAAAAAAAAAAAACAATCAAAATTAACCAAGTAAGAACAAACATCAACAGCTTAAAATTTTTACAGTTGTAAAGATTGTATATTAATCACATTCCATTACAAAACTTTTATCATTCCTCAAATCACTTATAGCATAAATGATATATACAACAAGTCAACAACCCAGTCATGCTAATATGTATAAAATTGGGATCATAGCAACAATAACTCATAATGGTCAAGAAAATGGGCTGAATCAGCAAGATTGCTACATGGTTGATCACTAAAATTCGTTTTTAAATGGGGGAGAAAATATTACCTGGGTCTGCTAAACCCATCTCGTCAGTTTGGGAAATTCAAAGTCGGGCGGCTCGATTTCGTAGCAACTTTTACCAGGGTCTTCCTCTTTTTTTTTTCTTTTTTTTTTTTTTAAGTTATTCTTGCTTTTTGTCATTTTTATTGAAATCGGTCTATATCTGAAAAATCGTCGATAAATCGATAAAAAATTGATTAAAATTTTGAAATTGATTCGGTCGATTTTGCAAAATTTGCCGATAAATCGCTAATTTTTCAATCGAATCATTCGATAAATCATAAATCGGTACCTCAACCGAATAGTTCCGAAATCTGCAACACTACTTTTTGTACATTTTTTAATATGTCTTGATTGCGTAATTTAAATACTACTCCCTCTGTCCCATTGAATTATTAACATTTGCGTACCAGTTTCCGGCACGGATTTTAATGTGCATTTTAAGGATAGTTCCATAATTTATTTTTGATATTTTCTTTTTTTGTATAAAAATAGAACAATCCTATTTTTATACAAAAAAAAAAGAAGAAAATATCAAAAATAAATTATAGAACTATCCTTAAAATGCACCTTAAAATGCGTGTCAGATACGCAATTTTTTATGTTAAGAAATGGATGGGACGGAGGGAGTATTTATTAATTATTTTTAATAACTATTATTTTATTATTGATTTTTATTTTAAAACTTAAAATAATATGCATAATTATCTTGTCTAAATCTATACTATTATATAAATTCTGGAACATTAAAAGTTTTGGTACCTGTTTTTTTGTACCAGGTTTTTGGTACTTCGTGAATTTACTTATTTACCCTTTATTAAAAAGAAAAATAAATATATGATATTTATACTTTTAAAACATCTATAATAAATAATAACATAATATAATTAATGGTAAGTAGTCGCTTGCCTTTTTTCACATTTACTTTTAATTGAAGATATTACCTTTTATAAACACCTAAAAACATCAACGTATCTTCCAATCATTAATATTTCCTTTCGAATTAAAACATGTTACCTTTCTAATTTAAAACTAATCTTCATTAATATTTTCTTTCGAATTAAAACATGTTACCTTTTTAATTTAAAACTAATTTTACAATCATTAATATATACCCGAAAATATCACACCATATTTTTCAATTGTTAATAAAATATACTAAAAATCTGCATACGTTGTTTATAATAAGAAAACATTAGTATAATCCGTAAACATGAGTATATTAAAATTATATTAAATTAAAATTAATTAACAATTATATAATACCCGAAACATTAAAAATTTTGTTAACTATTTTTTGGTATATGATTTTTGGTATTTCGTGAATGTACTTATTTACCCTTCATTATAAAAAAATTATATATGATATCTATACCATTAAAACACCCAAAATAAATAAGGGATAATAAATTATTTCGTCCTTCAACTTTATGCTATTTTTGGTTTAGGTCCCTGAACTATGAAAAATAATATACGGATACCTAAACTTTTAAAATTTCTGATTGACATCCTTCCTTTCGCGAAATGAAGTGAAAATTTAACATGTTAATCTTCGAGTGATTATAAGAACATGGGTGGTGAAAATTTTCGATTTCGAATTCACTAACATATAGAAATCTGTACTTTAATTTCAAGAACATGAAAATTTTTTTACTAAAATCTGCAGATTTGCATATGTTAGTGAACTCGAAATTGAAAACTTTCACCACCCATGTTCTTATAATCACTCGAAGATTAACATGTTAAATTTTCACTTAATTCCGCGAAAGGAAGGATGTCAATCAGAAATTTTAAAAGTTTAGGTATCCGTATATTATTTTTCATAGTTCAGGGACCTAAACCAAAAACAGTATAAAGTTGAAGGACGAAATAATTTATTTTCCCAAATAAATAATAACATAATATAATTAAAGGTAATTAGTCGATTGTCTTTTTCACATTTACTTTTAGTCGAAGATATTACCTTTTATAAACACCTAAAAACCTCAATCATATCATATTTTCCAATCAATTTATATCTAGCAATAATTAATATATACCTAAAAATATCACACCATATCATATAATGAGTAACAAAATATAATACAAATTCGTATTACGAATAATGACCATTAAATTTTTCGTAAAAAATCAGAATCATAAGATCTAATTATTAAATATATTATATGATTAAATTAATTTACTAAAATTTCAAGTTTCAAATTTTATCAACGACATATTTATTTTAAAATTTTATAATATAAGTTTCAAACCACATTAATTAAATTTATATTAAATTATTAATATTAAAATTAAAAATAAATATTTTAAATAATGATTATATAAAAATATAATTATAACATAAAATAAAATTTATTACATGTCAACAAAAATCCGTGCATCGCACGGGTTATAAGCTAGTATATTGAAATGTATGCAACAAACCAAATATTATATAATAAAATGTACAATATTAATTTCAAAATTAGTCTCCTAAAAATTAGTATGTTGATTGTATTTTGAGGGACAGATAAAAGAGGGTTTTTGATAAATAAATTGTTAAAAACAATTTTTTACAATTTTATTTTTTAAAGAAAAAGTTATTTGTAAATATATCATTTTAATTGTAATTACACTAGTATTTTATAAAAAAATGCAAAAATAAGTTATAACCACTTTAACCAAAAACAAATTTCTTTCGAACAGCAACACAGTTGTCAAAAATCCACCTTCGAATAAAAAATGGAAGATGACACTTCTGAAAAATCCAGCTTCATCGTCGTTTTCATCGAAAATCGTGCCAAAGAGGTTCAATTCTCTCTTTTTCTGAATCTGCGGAAGACCAGAGAAGATGACGCCTGAGTCGGGGTTGGAGGTCGAAGTCATGAGGCGGGATCAGCGTCGATGAGGTGTAGTTTCGCCTGTGGTACCGAAATTGCCATGATTGGTCGGAAAAGATGATAGGAAGGTCGGGGTTGCGTTGATGAGATGGAGTTTCGCCTGAGGTGTCGGAATTGCCATGTTTGGTTGGAGAAGATGATGGGGAGGTCGGAATCGGAGGCAAAGAAGATGGAGAAATACCGTATAATTGCAAAGAAGATGGAGAATACGGTATATTGCAAAGATTTATTTTACAAAGATTTATTGTATTTTTGCAAACAAAAATACAAATAATCATATATTCAATAAATTCTCTAGATAAAATAGTTACAATAGAATTCTAGAATTTAATTTTATAATATATTTAACTTTTTTATTTAAATCCAGACTTCAATACCATGCGAGTTTTAATTTTCGCACAAACTCCCGACCAATCTTTATCTTTATTATTATATTATATAAATGAAATTTACCGGACGTTCGGTGGAACTTTGTAATCACTCGAAAGCTATTTATCTAATTTTCTAAATTATTGCAATTTTCAAATATAAAATATACAATAAAGAAAATAATTGTCGTTATTAAAGGCAAGCCTCACATCTAAACTATATTATAGTTAAGATATAAATATTAAGTTCTAACCTTTTTTTACAATAAAATCTCCCAATTCTAATTGAATCATGAGAAAAATCGGTATGCAAATCGAAATCAAAGTCAAAGAGGATTTTAGTATTTAAATTTTTATTATTGTGTACGTTTAGTATTTTTATAATATATACAACGGGTGTCGGTCTAAAAAATAGTTAGACAAAATTGGTATAGAAATATATATGAATAATTTATCTTATTATCATGTATATCTAATTTATACAATATTGTGCTCACAAATCTATATTGATATTACAGTTATATTTTTGTAATTTTTTTAAAAATCCAAAAGGTATTTATCTTATTTTTTAAATTATCTCAATTTTCAAAATAAAATATGCAATCAAGAAAATATAATTAAATATAATTTCCGCTAATATTTTATACGCAAACACCTAATATTAAAATTAAATATAATTTTCACTAATATTTTATTCCAAATTATTTCCAAATTTTTGGCACAACATTAATATTTTACCAATTTTTATCTAGTATATTTTAGAAGTTCCTTTTTCATGGGAAACGATCTCATTTTACGGGTACAACTTTGTCGCATTATTATTATTGTGATGATTGACTTGTTCTATTACCATTCGCCGTTTTTCACATTTAACTCCCCTGGCTTTGTTTGAAATAAAAGATCGTTCAACATCCATGAATACAATCAAAGTCGAATGAAAACGTAACAGAATATTTTAAGATAATATTATTTATTAAATTTACGATCGTAATGTATAACTTGTTAAAAATAGCTTAATAACAAATTATAATCTTGAAAAATATATTAGAAGATTATATTATCTATTATTTTTTAATCTTTATATTTATTAAGATTTATTTATTTTAAATTTGATTTTTTTCAGATAAAATTTATTCTTTTATTGAAGTAAATAAAGAACTTTTAAATCTGAAAGATTTAGAGAAAAATAACCAAATATGAGTATAAATATAATAAAAAAATATTATTTATTAGACTTCATACGATCACATTACTATTTTGCCCTATCTTGAGTTTTAAAAATGAGATTTAGACGGTTTTACAAGACACACAAAAACTTAAGAAATTATTTTTAAATTAGTGATTGTTTAACAACTATTCTCCAAACTGAAACCAATCAAAAAAAAGAGAAAATAAGGTTACAAATTTTTACATTGAGAATTCTATTCAATTTTGAACACCTACTTATATTTGGTTTATATTATTAAAATTTACTTTTCGGCATTGAAATAAAATCATATTATCAATCAAATAAACTTATTTTCAAATATTATATGTAATTCTATGCAATTTAGAAGATGTATTTATATTTGATTTAGATTATTAAATTTATTTCTCGGTATTTGAATATAATCATATTATCAATGAAGTAAACTTTTTTATATTTGATCTAACTGTTCATATCTATATATCTATTTTAATATCCAATGATTCATACTCTTTGAGTAAGTATCGTACTACAAAAAATTGGATAATAGGTCATTTATGCTTATTATATACTAGCTTATAACCCGTGCGAAGTACGGTTTCTTTTGATAGGTTATAAAATTTATTTAATATTATAATTATGTTTTTATATAATTCTTATTTTTAATAATTTTTTAATTTTAATTTAATATAAATTTATATAATGATATGAATGGTTTAAAATTTATTTTGTAAAATTCTAAATAAAAAATGTCGTTGACGGGTGTTTACACTAAAACACGCAAGCGTACGTGGTCACAAGTAATATATAAGGTTAAGTCCAAATTCGTTCCCACAGGGATCTGGTTATGGTTTTAATTCAGTAAACGCACCTATGCAACAGTGTATGATCTTAATTCACTGCTAAGACAATTAATAAATTAAGGTTTATTAAACTAAATTAACTAAGACACAAATTAACAAAACTAAGAATTAACTAACTAACAAGAATTAAAATCTAATTACGTCTGCAAGAAAAATCATGGAATCCTAACTTCATTAAATACTTTGCTTAGATCTGACGCCTTTAATCACTATATGCAATGGTTATGATATCTGATCGGATAACACGAAACAAGTATACGCTACTTCTCAGTATACGAATACCAAACTAAACATACATCCACAAAAGAGATAGAAGATGAATAGACACCCATTATGCTTAGACCCTATATCTCTATAAGATTTGAAAACATAACGATTGAAGAACAAGTTATCCATAATGATCACATAGGGCAATACAAGTATTCTCATCTCATACCACGAATCATATTGATAAACAATTATGAACCTATGCTAGCATGGCAAGTTCTAAATCTCAAGATCCACTTTCACTTCACAAGAGATTAACAAATTAGATGTTCATGACGCATCTATCAATTAAGCATAACCATACGAGGATATCAGATATACACCACACACAGATCTTTAAAGCAATCAAGATACTAAAGCTCCATAAATAAATCCGTTAGAATCCCATGACAACGATTAGTTCATAATCGAACCTCTCGTCATCATGGGATCTGATGAAACCATGATAAAAACAAAGTATGAAAATATACAAATAAACCTAAGTAATTGATATGTAATAGTTCTACTCCTAATGATGATAATCTTAATTATCTAATTTACAAGGGTTGGATGTGTTTATATAGGCTCTAGACATCTTGCCCAGCAAGAAAATACCAAAACAGAATTATAATAGAATTTCTGCAAGATACGTTTCCTAAACTGATTCTGTTTTTTAAGGGAAATTCGTAGCTGACTTTTCTTCTATTTTCCAGAGCCGTTCCAGACGTAATTGGGCTTCTGGACCACCTTAGAATGATAGAGAATCTCGTTATCTTCGCGTGGACTGCTTACGGGCTGAAAACAGACTTATAGAATTCAAGATATGGCCCAAACAGTGAATCTCACGCGTGCAGCCCAATAAATCCGAATTTTAATAAATTAAATCTCCAAAAACGACAAAAACATCCACCATAATCAACATCCTTGTAAATCTACACAACTAAACAAAACACATCAAAACTACAAGAAACTTGAGCCCAAGACAATTAATTTAAGCCGATTTAGAATGCTCCAAGTGGAGATAAATCCACTTATCACACCCCCAAACTTAAACCGATGCTTGTCCTCAAGCATAAACAATTACAACTAACTAACTAACTAGTACAACTTCCGTAGGTGATCACGGTTGCATTTAGCATATGCAACAAGCCCTTTAAACCCCTAGGCAGCCCTAGTGGACGAGTAAGGTCTCGTGAGGGCCTATAGCGAATGTACCCACAAAATCCATTTAACCTAATGCAATGCAATGCATGAATGCAACTAATATGAAAAATGCAAGATCCCCTTCAAACTCACCAAAACCAACTAACAAGCAAACATCTCAATGAATGTAACAAATCCAAGCAGAGCTCGACTAAATCCCCGTATACTAACAAATACATGAACAGAAACGTGCGTGTGTGCGATGCTCATCAGAAATACTCCCAAAACTAGGTCAAAAATCATACATGCTTTCCGTCAAGACAATCACAGGTTTATAATCAGAATAGACTGTAGACACTCCATAATCTAGGAACACCTCCACCCTTATCCAAGGTAGACAGAAACTCATGCTTTATTACTATGACACATAATAGAATATACAATACGCATGCTTATTTAACCGTGCACTGAATGAGACCCCAAAAGGCTTATACAATAATACCCATGTAGCGAGTGTTAGGTCAGCAATCCCAAACCACAAGGGCTTTAGGTTACTAGGACTAAGTCCCCTCAGACTTAATTACTCGAGTATTAAAGAGCTCACTCTGGTTAATTTTGCATATGAACAAATAACTTATTGACTCTTTTTTTTCTTTTTTTTTTCTTTTCTGCAATCTGGAATGAGCCTTTCTCATTTCCAACCCTAGACTACTCATATAAATATGAGCCGGCTACTAGCCATTTGACGCCTAGCCATTATTAACAATTATGAACAACTAGCATGAAAATTCCTGGTTTCCCCCAAACTTAGACTTTAATGTTCCTACGCTACAAAGGGAATAACGAAAATTCTAAATATAAACAAGTGATTAAATCTCAAAACATCCCACAGGCATGACCTTAACCTAGCCCAAAAGCACCCCAATGAGACTGTGTAATAAATTTTGTTCCCGTAACATGCAAGTCAATTTCATAGAAACTATAAATCAGCCCTCTACTCATCATCATCACACCCAAATCAACATCCACCTATCAATCAGAATCAGCTCGTCCTAAGGGATCATGAAATATGCATGCCATGAAAATGCAACTAAATGAAAACTCACATGGTATACGAAAATAAAACAAAATGTCCTATATGAACACACGTAGATAATACGAACATAACAATCATGCATGAATTATCACTACTATGCAAACATGATATCCTATATGAACACAAAATACAACAATATATACAACTACTAATCCCCCAAACCACCCCCAAACTTAAAATATTCAATGTCCGCATTGAATGGAAGTAAATACAAGGGATAGCAGAAAACATACCTGAAAACCGAAGCATACCCAACAATTTTTTTTCTCGCAAAAATCCCCTTTCCTTAGCAATTGGCCTCAAAACAACCGATTAAATTTAACATCCACCGTCGAAAACGAAATTTCCCAACATTAGAACTATCTCTCCCATGCTTACGAGCCAAAAGAATCGATTCCCAACTCACAAGAAGCTCCACCAAAAATTACCAAGCAATAACACACCAAAAATACCCCAATATATCAAGAATAATACAAATCCCAATTTACAAGAACACAAATTCGTAATCAAAATAAAATTTGAGAGAAGAAATAAACCCACTACGAATTGGAGAGGTGAACTTGCAATTAATTCCTCTTTAGAATTGAATTTTTGGAGATTTAAATAAATAGAAGAGGAATTGGATTTGTATGGATAGGTGTGTATATATATAAGATGATGGATAGATGGGATTTAAAAATTTAGAGTGTAGGAGAGATTTGGAGAGGTTAGGATTTGATGTGGGATAGATATATGAATTTAGAATTGAAGAAAATTGAGTTAGGATAGAATTTGGGGGAATTTTAGAGGTGAAAAACACTAATTTTCGGGGAAAAAACTGGGCAGAAGGGGGTGTAACGCAGCCAGAGGCTGCGTTTCAGGGCGTTGGGCGCGGCAGATGCTGACATGCAGGAGCAAGCTGCGTGTTAGGGGGAATATAAGCGGGTAACGCAGGCGCAACCTGCGTTACATGGGCGCAGTCTGCGCGAAAAACTACTGTTCACTTTTTTTTTTCTTCATACAACACTCAAAAATATTTTTTTTTTCTTTTTTTTTTTCCTACACTAAAGCGCGGGTTGCCTCCCACGAAGCGTTTCTTTAACGTCAATAGCTTGACGTTACTTCCAAGCCTCCATTAAGGATGATAATAGTTCGCCTGGTCCTCTCTTCGCAATACTTCATCATCATCTCGGCGGCACACTTTTTGCCCTTTCTCCTCGCTTGACCTATTCAGGTAACAACCATGTCCTCTTCCAATGCCTTCATCTGTTGACCCAAAATCTGACAATTTGTAGAACAACACACATTCGCGGGCTTCGCTTGAATATAATGGAGGAGGGTAAATGTAAATTGCTGAAGCCTTTGGTTCCTCAAAAAGAACTTCCTCCATTGGCTCTAATGCGCTACCTCCATCTTTATACTCTGAGACAAGTAGAAGACCTGCATCTTTCTCATGATCATCAACCTCTTGGTTCGCACATACCAATTCTTGAAATTTGCGTAGCCCAACAGTGTCTTCTTGATTCGCACATAACAATTCTTGAAATTTGCGTAGCTCATCAGTGTCTATCTCAAATAGTGCCCTTTCCAAATCATCCACCTCACTAGCTTGATCAAATTCCTCACATGGCTTATGAACACTCTCCTCCTCTTGGAATTTGTCTTCTTCAATTAAGCATGCAGTACCTTGCTCCAAGTCACCGTTATTTTCTGGAATTGCTTCTGGTATGAATTGCTGATTCTCTTGTTCCAAGGCTCTCACAGCTTGAGCAACTAGAATCTCCAAAGATTTAAGAGACTCCTCACTACTCTTTACAAACATCATAACCTCATCCCTAACATTAACCTCATCTGACTGAAAAGTAGGAGTAGGTTGCTGATGTTGAAACTCTTCACTTCCATAGTAATATGACATATCTGGAACATCTTGCTGGTACTGTTGAGGATGGTATTGAAAATATGGTTGCTCCTCATAAGTGACATATGGATCAACTCCTTCGTAGTAACAATATTGTGATGGATCATGAACGCCCAAATACTGCTCACATGGCTGAGGCTGTAGAATACCACCTTGGTTGCTCCAGCACTGATACGTCTCATGTGCGCCCGCACATAGCTCGCAAACACTAGCCACCTGCTGAACTCCATAGTAAAAATCCATCTTTCTCTGACAAGTACCTGAAACACCAACGAACTACAAGAATAGATGAGAAAAAAAAACAATCTGAGTCAGTGAACTCTAACGACCACTATTGACAAGCACATAAACCAAAAATAAAACACCAATGATCCCCGGCAGCGGCGCCAAAAACTTGTTTACACTAAAACACGCAAGCGTACGTGGTCACAAGTAATATATAAGGTTAAGTCCAAATTCGTTCCCAAAGGGATCTGGTTATGGTTTTAATTCAGTAAACGCACCTATGCAACAGTGTATGATCTTAATTCACTGCTAAGACAATTAATAAATTAAGGTTTATTAAACTAAATTAACTAAGACACAAATTAACAAAACTAAGAATTAACTAACTAACAAGAATTAAAATCTAATTACGTCTGCAAGAAAAATCATGGAATCCTAACTTCATTAGATACTTTGCTTAGATCTGACGCCTTTAATCACTATATGCAATGGTTATGATATCTGATCGGATAACACGAAACAAGTATACGCTACTTCTCAGTATACGAATACCAAACTAAACATACATCCACAAAAGAGATAGAAGATGAATAGACACCCATTATGCTTAGACCCTATATCTCTATAAGATTTGAAAACATAACGGTTGAAGAACAAGTTATCCATAATGATCACATAGGGCAATACAAGTATTCTCATCTCATACCACGAATCATATTGATAAACAATTATGAACCTATGCTAGCATGGCAAGTTCTAAATCTCAAGATCCACTTTCACTTCACAAGAGATTAACAAATTAGATGTTCATGACGCATCTATCAATTAAGCATAACCATACGAGGATATCAGATATACACCACACACAGATCTTTAAAGCAATCAAGATACTAAAGATCCATAAATAAATCCGTTAGAATCCCATGACAACGATTAGTTCATAATCGAACCTCTCGTCATCATGGGATCTGATGAAACCATGATAAAAACAAAGTATGAAAATATACAAATAAACCTAAGTAATTGATATGTAATAGTTCTACTCCTAATGATGATAATCTTAATTATCTAATTTACAAGGGTTGGATGTGTTTATATAGGCTCTAGACATCTTGCCCAGCAAGAAAATACCAAAACAGAATTATAATAGAATTTCTGCAAGATACGTTTCCTAAACTGATTCTGTTTTTTAAGGGAAATTCGTAGCTGACTTTTCTTCTGTTTTCCAGAGCCGTTCCAGACGTAATTGGGCTTCTGTACCACCTTAGAATGATAGAGAATCTCGTTATCTTCGCGTGGACTGCTTACGGGCTGAAAACAGACTTATAGAACTCAAGATATGGCCCAAACAGTGAATCTCACGCGTGCAGCCCAATAAATCCGAATTTTAATAAATTAAATCTCCAAAAACGACAAAAACATCCACCATAATCAACATCCTTGTAAATCTGCACAACTAAACAAAACACATCAAAACTACAAGAAACTTGAGCCCAAGACAATTAATTTAAGCCGATTTAGAATGCTCCAAGTGGAGATAAATCCACTTATCAACGGGTTCGAACTTTGAATTTTTAGTATATTAATTTAATCATATAATATATCTTATTATTAGATCTAACGATTCTTATTTATTACTAAAAATAATGATTTAAATATATGGTGAGATATTTTTAGATTCATATTAGTGATCGCAAGATTAATTTTAAATTAAAAAGTAACGTGTTTTAATTTCAAAAATTACTACTAAAAATAATTACGGAAAGATATGGTGTGATATTTTGGATATATATTGATTATTGTAATATTAGTTTTAAATTAAATGGAAAAGTGTTTTAATTAGAAGTAAAATCTTTAGAAAAAATGGGTAATTGAGTTGTTGGAGCAGAAAAAAGATTCCAAGTAGAAGCTCAATGTGGATGAAGGAATTTTAGTCGGAATATAATTACGTTGACATTAATAATTAGCTTTTTTAGTTGTTTTTGTAATTTAATTATTTATTTTAATAATTAGGATAACCAAACCGAAAACCAAAACTTTCAATATTTCGGCTTTAATATAATAGTATAGATATTATTATATACCCCTTTACACTTATTATAGTATAGTATATAAATATGTTATCAAATTCATTGTCGAAAAGATTAATTGGTTTATTAACTATTTAAAAATATAATTGAGTAGCTATAGCTTGTGTTGTTTTCTTGATATATTTAAGTTATTTGACTTACTAATTATGATTGATCGTTCAGAAACTAAATTAATTAACTCGTAGTTCACTGAAGGATATGCCCATGAAAATATTGCAAGATTGTCGGACACAAAACACATATCAGTTGTTTCGAAGGAGAAGTTTGGGAGTGATGATGACTCAGAGTTATTGAAGTTGTATAGAAAACCATTAACAGTTCCGTATGTATTGGTTTTTAGAATTTTATATAATATTTCTTTATTAAAATTTAAATTAGTAAATTTAAAAGGATAACCAAAAAAAGGGAAAACCAAAAAGAGGGGGTAACCAACTACAAAATATACCCCCTTTTGCTTATTATAGTATATATACTATAGATAAGGATATAATATGATGGGTGTTGGTCTAAAAATTCGTTAGACAAAATCGCTATTAAAAAATATATGAATAAATTATTTTATTTTGTGGAGCTCTGAATTCATTTGAAAGCTATATATCAAGTTTTTTAAATTATCTCAATTTTCAAACATAGAATATGCAACCAAGAAAATAATTGATGTTATTAAATGTAAGTTTCACCTGTAAATTACATTATAGTTTGGGTATAAAAAACAAGTTCTAACCTTTTTTTTACAACAATATCTCTCAAGTAAATTTCACCGCCATGCAAAGCGAATCTTATAGGCGTGCAAAACAAAATCAAAGTCAAAAACGATTTTAATATTTAAATTTTTTTTATTGTGTCCTCTTAATCGAGTAGTGTATATATATATATATTATTGATTACAATCGTTTAAATCGATATTATCATATTAAAATCGAAATATTGAAAGTTTTGGTTTGATTTTTGGTATGATTATCCTAATTATTTTTTTTTTGAACAGCAAGAGATATATTAGGCACCAGGCCAAAAACCAAACACAGCAGCAGGCCAACAGCCCGACAAAAGAGTTGCACATTACATACCACTACAACCAAACATATGGATTGTAGGCCCAAGACTGAACAATCTAATTAAACAGAGAACAAATAGATAAACTAGTACCAAATGAAACCAGTCGACTAAAACAACTAAGACCCAATGGAGAAGGTTACGGCCCAAGACACTAAGCCCAAGAAAAATACCAGCCGAAGAGACGATTGGAATTACCATCCTTCCATTCCCACGAAAACGTTTCCAGCATGCAAGACAACTTCTTCTTCTTCTTGAACCTCCATGACAGCCCACTCCGGATCATCCACCACTGCCTCCATGACACCTTCATTAACCTCTTCCTCTAGAACCCAGTTGTAATGCTGATCAATCAATCCCAGCCTCATGTCCTGATTCCAAATCTCAACAATGCTGCCAAAAGGTTGTTTAATGAGAACCATTTGAGTCCAGTGTGTAGCTCCATGGAACGCTAGATATGCCGCCAGGCCATTGTCAACAGCATCAGCCAGACGTATTTCAAGAAGGCAGTTTCTATCTCTCCTCCTTGTGTTCAACTGCCTAACCACAAACTCATCATCAGGGTGACAACCAGCTTGGATAGATTCTTTCCACTCCCAGTATGCATTAACATGATCAGTTTCCAAAGTAACTTTTGGGTAACCTTTGACATAAGCTAGTTTTAGGCCTTCCAAGAATGCATGAAACTCATTATTCCTTCTTCTCTCTATGCCGAGAGAACCAGAAAGCATGCTGAGGATATGTCCCCTATGATCTCTAACCACAACTCCAATACCGCTGACATTTCCATTGGGGAGCCTTTGTTGAGAGTAGTAAGCATGAACATTTATTTTGACGAAACCACGCTTAGGTAGTTCCCATCTTGGCTGAACATCCACCATTTTACAAAAGATTTTTGAAGAAAAGAGATATGATAGGGAAGATAGACGGAGTGAAAGTGGAAAGACTATAATGTGTACTAGGGATATGAAGGGGTTTACTTGGTCATGCCTCAAAGAGTTAATACTGCAGGTGGCAGCACAATATCCCAAGAAGCGACGTTTAATGTGCCCAATGGGAGTGACTAGAGACGCTACTCAGCGTATAAGAGAATAATTGTAATGATTACTTAGCCATGGGCTTAAAAGACCTCAGGGATTCAACCACTTCCACCCGAGCCCATTAAAACATTCACATTTGGGCCCTATATTTAAACGCTCTTAAAAAGGAGATGAATACTCGTAGCCACTAAACCCAATAATAAGACTTGGAGACTATTCACTGAACCATGTAGAAGAAAAAGTGCCACGGGAAGCACCATTCTTTGCTAGCAGGTCAGCTTCAAAATTATCGTACCTGGGAATTTTCTTAACTGTGACATGAGAATTTAAGAGAAAATCATCCAAACCAACCTCTCGAGAAGATGGTAACAATGCAGAGGCTTTAAAATTCAGAACCAAATCAACCAGAGAGGCACTGTCCGTATAGATCACCAAACTATTATCACTAGAACTACGTTCTTTTACCAGCTTTGAAAGAGCATTTAGTGCCTCCAATTCTGATAAGAAAGAGTTTGCCGCCAATGCTGGTCCTGAAAAAGACATAATGATTCTACCTCCCTTATCTTTGAGTAAACCTCCTATTCCAGCTTGAGAAACTCCATTTCTGTTAATCCAGCTGCCGTCAATGAAGCCAACAAGGTCAAAGCCTGCTAGGAGGAGCTTCTGTTTTCTTAGATGATCTGACCTAGACACAGAGCCCATAGGATTAAGACCCCACCAGATCAGAGTATCCTTATTCAGATAATTCAGTGCTAAAGCCCATTCCTTAACTCTGAATTTTATCAGGAAGATGATTTCATTTGTATTGGGCTGCCAGTTCTTAAAAATGACATCATTCCTCTTGAGCCAAACTGTCCAAATTGTGGCTACCAAGACCATTTGCCAAATTTTCTTTTGGACTGCAGAGTTGAACCACCTAGTTGAATCCCACATCTCAGACAGGTTTGAGAAAGTATCTTTATTAGAGAAACCCCACCAATCTAGAATAGATTTCCAGCAGGATATTGCCATCCTACACTCCCAGAAAAGGTGATCCAGAGACTCATCTTGAGTGTTACAAAAGCTGCATACCAGAGAACCAGGAAAAGATCCTATTCGAGAAAAGAGGAAACTTTTTGTAGGAAGAACCTTACTATGGACTTTCCAAAGAAACAAGTGCACTTTAGCAGGAACTTTGAGGCTCCAAATAAAATTCCAGTCTATGAAGACAGTTTGAGGAAGTTGCTGGACTATCTTCACTCCTTCACTAACTGAGTAAGAGTCATTACTTGGAATCCATATGAGCTTATCAATGCACCTAGAAAGTCTCAAGGCAGAGATGATTTTATCTAAAGAGTACAAGGAATCAACATCTGAACCTCTGAGATTTCTACTCCAGAAAATCTCATTCATATGATCATAACAATCCCACAAGTCATAGAAAGCACTGACTGTTACCTCCTTTAGGTTTGAAATCCTATATAATCTCTTATAGGAGTCTTTTAGAGGACTCCCATTGATCCAGGTATCTTCCCAAAATAACACTGAATGTCCGTTATTTGTGATCCAATAGAATTGTTTGGATGAAAGAGCAGGCCCTAAGATGGAAGTACTTTGTAGGAAGGCCAAATCTTTAATAAAATCTGAATTATTGTTATCCAACGTGCTGAATGAAGTGTCACCCCCTTTATTGCACCCATACTTACTTCTAATCCACTTATTCCAGCTTCTGTGCCTATCCGTATGCCATTTGCTAAGCCATTTACCCATAGAAGCCAAATTTTTAACTTCAAAAGAAGTTAAACCAAGACCACCTAATTTCTTAGGGGAACAAAGAGTGTTCCAGTTAATTAGGTGAAGTCTTTTAGAACCGGAATGAGAATCAGCCTTGGTGGTGTGCTTCCAAAAGAAGTCTCTTCTCATCCTTTCAAGTTGATTACAAATACCTTTTGGGATTTTGAAGAGGTTAAGCCAGTATAGAGGGAGACTCTCCACAACTGATTTCAACAAAACAAGCCTCCCTGCATCGTTTAAAGATTCCGCTTTCCAAGAGGCAAGCTTAGCTTCCACTTTCTGTACCAGGGGCTTCCAGAAAACTTTCTTTTTGTGAGATAAACCAATAGGAACCCCCAAATATTTCATAGGCCAAGACCCTATTTGACATTTCAGAATGTGGGCACCTTGGTTTAACAGAGCTGAGTCTGAGGAACAGGAGTAGAGACTACTCTTATGGAAGTTTATCTTGAGCCCTGACACTAATTGGAAACTTTGAAGAACTGTTTTGATACCTCTAATGGACTCCAGATCATTTTTGATGAAAATGATCGTATCATCAGCAAATTGTTGATGAGTAATTTGATCTCCAGAGTTATTAATTTCAATGCCTTGAAAGATTTTCAGATTCTTTGCCCTTTGCAACATGCTGTTTAACACCTCACCTGCCAGATTAAATAACAAAGGGGACAAAGGGTCACCTTGTCTGAGACCTCTTTGAGGGGTGAATTCACTAGTTGGGGAACCATTTACCAACACTGAAATTCTAGTGGACTTAAGCAACTCTTCTATCCAGGCAATCCAATTTTCTCCAAAACCTAGGTTCCTCATAACTTGAAGAAGAAAATTCCAATTGACTGAGTCAAATGCTTTTTCAAAGTCGAGTTTCAAGATTAGACCTTGCCTCTTGCACTTTTTAAGACTGTGAAAAACCTCATTGACTAAGACTATACTTTCTGCTGCTTGTCTGCCTTTAATAAACCCTGTCTGAGTATCATCTATTATCTTGCCCATGAGAGGAGTCAATCTATTTGCTAAGATCTTTGTGAGGAGCTTTGCAGTACAGTTAATTAGACTAATAGGTCTAAAGTCACTCACTTCCTTAGGGTCTTTCACCTTAGGCACTAGAGAGATAAATGAAGAATTGAATCCCTTAGGGAGTGAACGATTCTGAGCAAAGGTCAAGAAACTTGAATAGACAATATTCTTGATATTAGGCCAAAAAAAACTTAAGTGCTCTCATGTTCATACCATCTGGTCCAGGAGCTTTATCATTAGCAGCCCGTGAAACAACCAAGTCCAATTCCTCCATTGTAAATTTTGAATCCAAATAATGCATATCATCGAGATCTAGCTTTCGACTGATGACATTACCTACTTGGAAGACAATCCTATTCGACTGAAGGCTGAAGAAAGTGGAGAAATACTGAAGAAAAACCTCTTTGATGGTTTTGGGATTTGAGAACCACTTACCATTCCAAAGGATTTTCTGCACATTATTCCTATTTCTTCTCCTGAGGATTGATTGATGAAAAAATTTGGAATTCCTGTCCCCTTTAGAGCACCAGTTCAATCTCGATTTCTGTCTTAACTCCTAGTCTCTTTTGAGGTAGGATGTTGCCAATTCTTGTTGAACCAATTGAGCATTGTTAGAGACAACATTACTTTGATCAATGAGCTCTAGATCAATTTCAAGAGACTGAATTTTGTTGTCCAGGTTAGACTTTGCAGTCTTACTCCAACCTTTCAGCATCCCCTTAACTTCCTTAAGTACTGTCTGAATATTATCTTGACTGCCTGAGCCTCTGCGAGACAAAAAATCCTCAAGCTTACTCTTAATCGACTCTTCTTCTAGCCACCAGTTAAAAAATTTAAATGGCTTAGGACCCCAATCTAGATCTTTAGTATACAGAATTATTGCTTTATGATCAGACTGCTTCCTACCAAAAGATTTAACTACCCAGGACCCAGACTCAAACCAGTACTCATTGAGTAGGAACCTATCCAACTTACTCTTCTTACCTTTGGAATCAAACCATGTGAAGTCTGAATTTAGAAACTTGATGTCCAGAAGGTTGTGATTTTTTATGAAAGAATTAAATCCCAAAGAGTCTCTCAATCTGTACTCACAATTCACCTTTTCCCTAGAATTTCTAACACAATTGAAATCCCCCACAAAACAGCATGCTTCATTTTGACTCAGCTTCTCAATGAGGCCTAGCTCCTCCCAGAGTTTGACTTTGCCTTTCTTACTTAGGGGGCTATACACATTAATTATGTTGAACCTTAAACCTGAGGAGATAGATCTCATTTGAGCCCAAATCCAGTTTTGAGTCTGTGCATAACCAAGACAGGAAAAAACACTTAAGTCCCAAGAACACAGTAAACCACCAGAGAGACCTTGTGAATTTTGCCAAATCCATCCATGAGAACTATCAAACCAAATTGAACTTCTTTGCCAATAGTCTAAAAGTTCACATTTAGTCTCTTGAATGCAAATTACATTTGCATTCGAGGCTAAGATCAATTCCTTCAGATTCCTTCTAGCTACATTGTTCCCTAGACCTCTACTATTCCAAGATAATATTTTCAGCTCTAACATTAAAATTGTTAATTACTAAACTGCAATCAGTCTCAACAGAAACTAACCACCAATTACAAGGCTCCCTCTTGTAGTTGACTGGCAACTACATTTACAATACCTTCATTCTCTCCTAACAACTCAAGACCCAAATCCTGTGCACATTGTACAATACATGCTGCTTCTTTCCTATAATCTCCTCCAAACTCCTCAGTGATTGGGAGAAGTAGTTCCTTGTTTAAACTTTTCCCATAAGCCTTACGCAATTTACCCTTACTAGTAATCTTCTTTGAATGTTTGAATTTATTAATACCAAAGTCAAAAGGATTTTTTGCATACCTTGCTTTTTTCCTAGGTCTGCCTCTAGAAAATCCCATTTTCAATCCTCCTAGATTTTTACACAGCGAAACCTGTGGGCTTACAGCTGTGACTAATCCGCTTGAAGATTCTTCGCGGTGATCACTTAACATAGTATCTGATTGAGTGCTAAGAGACTCATTACCATTTCTGGGCAAAAGAAAATGTTCATGCTTGCCTGGAAGAGAGGTTTCCTTCAAATTAGACGAGAAGTTGTGATCCTCCTTACTCTCTGAGACACAATCAGTATTGCTTTTGGGAGGGCTTTCCTCTGAAACTTGGACCTTAAAAACTCCATCATTTGTCCCTGCATTCAGTTTACCATTCTCTATTATACTATCTCCTACTTTGGTACTATCTTGGAGTACAGAGGGGTTTGTATTATTGATGTCAGACTCCTCCATAGGCTGCAACATGCCTTTAAGACCTTTCACATCCATAACCTCAATAAAAGTGATACAGCATTGTTTTCCTTTAATCAGAATTTTCAATTCTTCGTTAATCGGAGATGAGCTGAGAGAAGACACGCAGATGAGAGGATTAAATAACATATTCGCATTATCACTTTGGTACGTCCAAGAGATCCACTCTCCGAAAGGCCTTGAAAATGCTTTTAGATTACTCTCAATCCAAGCATTCATTGGTAAACCTTTACATTCCAACCAAACAGTTCTAGGTAAATAAAGATCCTTTTCTTCAAAAGGTCTTACTTTAGAAAACCATTTAAACAAAGGGTCTAAAGCAAAGTCCTTCCAGCCTTTAACCTTTTCTGTCCTGAGAAGAAATTTTCTTTCCGAAAGTCCCACTACTTTAATGAAGTCCAATCCTTCTTGAGATAACTTATCCTGAAGGCTATTTGGGGATTCAATCACTTTGGATAAGCCTACTTTAGTTTGATAAAGACCCTCCTCCACCTCTGAGTCCACTTCAGATTCAATGTATTCAAACATCTTCTTAGCAAGTGGAGCCTCCTCTTTTTGGGTTTTGGGTTCCCCCTCTACATTTGTCTTTTTTGCTTTGTTCTTCAAACTACTTTCTTTAGTAGTCATTTGGGAGGGTTGATTAACAGTCATACGAATTCTCGCACCCAAACCACCCGCTTCCTTTGCATTATTTATAATCAATCCCGCTTCCATTTCAGTGGTAGTTTTGACAAAACCAAATCTCTGATTGCGCTTATCCCTCTTCCTAGGTAGAATGATGTCTATAATCACACCACATCGTTTGAAAAGAGACCAAAGTTCTCTTGCCGTGGTTTTATCCGGAATACCGTATAGAAAGATGGTACTAGCGTCTGAGTTTTTAACCTGCTTCTTAACTGCTTTGCCCTGCTTACGAGAAGTTACTACTGTCCAGTTGTTTTCACCGATGTTATCGTCTTGTTTAGTTGTAGCCGAAACACCGTTACTAAGGACATCGGCAAAAGTTCTATCCGGCATAACCTTACTTTCTAGCTTTTCATTCCAAACAAATACCTTCCTCCTCTTCAAACTTCTCCAATGAATTTGGTTTAGTGCATCTGCTATGGCTTGGTTACTCCCTCTACAGAAATCTTCCAACACTTGTTTGTCCACTAGATCCTCATTTGCCAAGATGAAATCGACCAATACCTTGTCTCCATCCCCTTTAGCTTGAGATCTGTTACCTTGCTTACCTCTCCGATCCCCGAACTGATTGTTCTTCTCCTTTTTCGAACTCAAAATTTGAAATTTCTTCCCTCCTTGATTTGCGTGCTGACTCCTCCTCTCCGCTCCTCTTGAATCCATTACTTTCAATGTTTTTCATAAGTTTATTAGCATGATATATTATGATTATCCTAATTAATAAAATAAATAATGAAATAATATAATTAATGATAATTAGTCGGTTTCCCTTTTCACGTTTACTTTTATTTGAATATTTTACCTTTTATAAACATCTAAAAATATCAGTTGTACCATATCTTTTAATTATTAATATTTATTTTCTAATTAAAACACATTACCTTTTAATTTAAAATATAATCTTGCAATAATTAATATATATCCAAAAATATCACACCATATTATTGTTAAATTTTTTGTAATAAATAAGAATCGTTAGATCTAATTATAAGGTATATTTTATGATTAAATTATTTTACTAAAGATTCAATGTTCGAATCCCGTCAACGACATATTTAGCTTTAAAAATTTTAATATAAGTTTTAAAGCATGATATCATCAATTAAATTTATATTAAGTTATATTAAATTAAAAATTACAATAATTATAAAAGATAATGATTATATTAAAATTAATTGTAACATAAAATAAAATTTATAGCATATCAAAAGAAATCCGTGAATTGCACGAGTCTTAAGCTAGTATTATAAATTAGTCGATAGCCTATTCCATTCCTCAGGTTCGGTAACTTCCATATTTATATTTGACCCATTTTTAATTATTGAAAATTTATATATAAATTAAGATATCATTTGTGTCACTTATAATGTCTAAGGTAAGTTAATTAGTTAAAATTGAATTAATTTTTAAATTTTATTAAGTTCACCAATGCAAATTATCACATAATATAAACAATAAAATATTTGATTGAATGAATTTTTAATTGTATTTTATATAATTTATGACAACAACACTTTAGTTATTAATATTATTTCTTTCACATTTGTATTTTTGATTATAAATATACAATTATGCAATTTATTTAATTTATCATTATTGTTATCATATATTTTAATTTTTATAAAAATAATTTTTTTGAAACACCATATGTGTAACCTGGTTATAATTAGTTCATCAAAAAAACGTTCAATTTATTTTAAGGAAACGGAATATGATCAGATACATCTGACATAGAAATATCTCTTAAATGACACCTAACATATGTGTTTTACACTAACATTTACAAACTTGAGTGAAATATACAAACATATCAAACACGGTAAATCGTTTATATGTGAGATAGACAACAAATTCGAATTCAGGTATTATTTTAGGCTTTGTTTTTTTGCTTAATTGTCTTTTCGAATTATGAATATACATACATGAATCAGTTTGATACTCTTAATGTTTTTAAACAAGTACTGCAACTGAAATAACATCTAGCATAAATATTACTGTCATGTATGGAATAGTCAACCGCACAAAATTAAAAGATCTTTCTATAATCTTCCAAAGTCTATCGTAATTTGTAGTAGAAAGAAGGAGATTAATCATATTTTATGATTAATATATGATTAATTAGTAGTAGAAAGAAGTAGAAAATTTGGGTACCAATTTGGGGTACCTAGCATTTTCCTTAATATAATATGTAGATATATATCAATTAATCACGTACGTAATCTGGATTTTTATTTTAGGTATTTTTTGCTGGAATACCTTTTTTGAGGGCCAAAACAAATGCATTAACTAGACAAAATGTCTGAAGTTACAAGGTGTGAGATCTCTCTAGGACAGTGGTTCTTTGTTCTAAACCAAAAGGCACAATTTTGGCAAGGCAATGAGCTACTGAGTTGCCTCTCCTTTTTACATGACTCCAAACAATCGAATTAAACGAACTACATAAAACTAAAATGTCTTCCAAGACTCCATCAAAGTCGGAAAGGTAAACTGCTGCTTTTGATAGACGTTGAGTTAGGACTTGACAGTCAGATTCAAGTATTATGTTCGCATAACCCATCCTCTTAGCAAGCTTGCCTGCAAGAAGGAGAGCTCGGTCTTCTGCAATCTCTGGTGACCACCAAGCTCGAATTCTCCGCATTACTGCTGCCAAAACCTTGCCAGCATGATCTCGAGCGACCACTCCCATTCCAAAAAAACCTTTTATTGCTAAAGAAGCAACAACGTTAATCTTTATAACACCTTCTGGGGGAGGAATCCATTTATTTGAACTGGGAACTGATTTTAGGTGGGAAGCATTATATATTCTTTTACTATAGCTTCCATACTCTTCCGCCAATCTTAGCACTCGGGAAATGATGATTTCTTTTGGCGTTATTTTGTTCTCGAAAACTTTGGAATTTCTCTCTGCCCAAATACACCAAGACAGGATAGCAACTCTTTGTTTTATCCTCGGATCAATCTTTAATTGGTCCAGCTTGCTACCATATCACAAAAATTCGTTGGGCAGTTTTCTAACACCACCCCGCAGCCACTGACTTCCCATAGATCTTTGACATGGTGACAATCGAAGATTGCATGCCTACTTGTCTCCTCCTCCGATATGCACCTAGGGCAACCAGTTTCCTCCACTAAATGGCGCCTTTTGAGTAAGGATTTCGAGGGTAATGTTTCTGTGCAGAGTCGCCAGAGAAAATGTCTCACTTTTGGAGGAACGTCCATCTCCCAGATTTCCATCCATGCCATGTGGAGGTCGTTGAGGTTACACCCCTTTCCTAGCATGTATGAGGTTTTAGTGGAGTAAAGACCATCGTTTGAGTATGCCCAAGACATGACATCACCAGGGGATCTCCAGCTTAAAGGGATTGACAGAATACATTTCTGGTCTCGATCATTAAACAAGCTAGTGATCTTTTCGAGGTTCCATTCCATTGAAAATAGGTCTATTAGATCACTTACTTGTTTAACACTTTCTACTTCAGGACTGGTAATGAATCTCCCTTCTTCATCTGATATCCATGGATCCCTCCATATGTTAACCCTAGTTCCGTTCCCTATGCGCCAAATGATGCCTTCTTTGACAAGAGATTTCGAGCTCCAAATACTTCTCCATGAATAGCTTCCTGCATAGCCAAGGGAGGCCTCTAGGAAGTTACTCTTTGGGAAGTACTTTGCTTTCATGACTCTGCATAGCAGTGAGTTCTCTAGCTTGATTAATCTCCAAGCTTGCCTTCCGAGTAATGCATCATTAAAAACATGAAGAACTTTGAAACCCATTCCTCCAAAGGGTTTTGGAGAACACATTGTGTTCCAGTTCTTCCAGTGAATTTTGCGTTGAGTACCTTTCTTTCCCCAGAAAAATCGAGCCATTGCAGAGTTAATTTCATTGATAACATATTCCGGGAATTTATAAACAGCCATTAAGTATGCTGGAATGGACTGAATCACTGCCTTTAACAATAATATCTCTTTTGCTGGAATACCTGATGCCGAAGAACGTGAATATTTTAAGTATTAGGATAAAACGGGTATGTAAGCGAGCATCTCCAACCACCACTACTTGTTAGTTAAAAAGTCTATGTGGCACTATGATATACATATTAGCTAAAAAATATACCCCTCCAACCACAAGACCTATTAGCAAAAATTAAAAATTATAGATATCCTTTATCTCATCTTCTATATATGTTGAGTCTGTAGTCATTATATAAAATATCAACGTCACTTTTTTACCTTATTTAAATTATATCCATGGTGAAGTAACGATAAAGGTGAACCAAAATAATAATAAAATGTTGTTTTTGAATTATAGCTAACCATTATTACTAACATCACTAGAGCACAATGTGTTACAGCTTCAACAAATTTTAGCTAACACTTATTATAGCTAACCATTATATCTAATGCCGTTGGAGATGCTCTAAAGCGTGATTAACTTGATGTAAGGTGACATTTATATCAGGTGTATCTAATATCCCTTTTTCTCATTTATTTTTTTTGAAACACCATATGCATTAGTCATCATTTCCAAGTTGTTGGTAGAAGTACATTTTATCTCAATCCTTGTCGAATGCACGCATTGATGCGGTCGAAATAGTATTCGAGTATTTTTCCTTTTTCCTCTTAACCAAATCCAATTCAATTTACTGAACAGTGAAGATGTTTTTTTTTCTTTCAACCCATGTCCAATTGGTTAAAATTGTACATTGAAACACATCAATTAATCTAATTATAGTTTTTCAGAATACTGTACTCTAGTTTTTTTAATTTTCAAATTATAATAAATTTTAGAAAAAGTTTTAGACACGAAAAGTGATCCTGTAAACATAATTAATATCACTGCATTATATACAATATCTTTAACTTAATTATCAACTTTATTTCAAGAATGGTAATTACAATTTTTATAAACTTAGAATTTAAATTCGTCTAGATAATTTTAAAATATATGTAACTAGTCGATAAAGCCGCGCTTCGCGACGGCGTTACAATATTTTTAAAAGAATTTAATACACTTACGTTATATTATGATATTAATATTAAATTTTAATAATTAAATAATCTTCTATCTAATGAAACGATTTCTTGTTAAACATGACTCTTTCGATTGAGTCGCTCTCTCGTTAAAACCGAAATCTCAACTTTAACATATATTATAAAGACTTATATAATAATTTTTATCCATAAAATCGAATCGTAAAAATAAAAAAATTGTGACATCAGTATCAAATTGTAATAGCTAATATAATCTTTTCTAGTGAGCTGTCATCCCGTTAAATACATTTCGAGCCGCTCTAATTTGGAATCGAAATTCTAACTTCATTATATAAAGAGAGTAAATTCCAATTTTTATATTTTTTAAACTTACAACTTTCGCATGGGAATGTCTTTCTGTTATGTTAACATATAAAAAAAAATTACATACGAAGACTTTTCGTTACGGGAATAATATTAAATTTATGGATATATTTTTCTAATGAAAGTATAATTAACTTGTATAAAAAAGTTAAAATAAAAGATTTCTAAGAAAAGAAATATATAGTTTTAAAAAATTGTATAAGATGTCTCCACCGTACTCGTATTCTACTTCCAATAAAACATTTTATTATATGTATTCCTTATATATTCAAACATCTTTTATATGGTCTTCTCTAATGAACCACTTTCTCGTTAAACACGGTTGTTACTATTGATCCGCTCTCTCGTTAAAACCAAAAACCTAACTTTTACATATATCTTGTATGATAATGTTTATCCGTAAAAATCAAATCCTAAAAATAAAATAAAATTCATAACACCAATATGATATTTTAATAGCTAATATAATCTTTTATAGTGAGTCATCTTCCCGTTAAACACGTTTCGAGCCGCTCTCATTTGAGATCAAAATTCCAGCTTCATTACACATTATTGATAATACTTATCTTACACAACAACTTACTCCTTAAAATCAAAACCTACAAAATAGAGCGAATTCCAATTTATACTTATTCTAGACTTTCTAAAAATTGTGGAGTTTTAGAAAATGAAAATACATTTTATTTTCTCTTTATATTATAGCTACTCCTGTATTTATTTAGGATTCCTACATGACAATGTTCTTTTATTATGTTAATACATTAATTATTTTCTTTTTTAAAAACGATGACTTTTTTATGACAATAGTATTGGATTTATGAATAAACTTTCCTAATAAAAGTATAATTAACTTATATAAAAAGTAAAATTTAAGAAGATCATACTTTTTATAAAATATTTAATTATATGTCTGCTCTATATATTCAAACCCCTATCCTACTTCTAATATAACTTTTATTTATATGTTTTTTCTATAAATTTGAACTCTTATTCTCTATAAATTCGAACTCCTATTCTACTTCAAATAGAACTTTTAATCATATGTGTTATAAATACTTATTCTACTTCCCATAGAACTTTTAATCATATGTCTTCCCTATAAATTCGATATCTTCTCCTCTATAAATCCGAACACCTATTATACATCTAATATGTTAAATGATATTTTTCTACTTCTAATAGAACTTTTATTTATATGTTTTTTCTATAAATTCGAACTCTTATTCTCTATAAATTCGAACTCCTATTCTACTTCAAATAAAACTTTTAATCAAATGCATTATATATACTTATTCTACTTCCAATAGAACTTATAATTATATGTCTTCCCTATAAATTCGAATACATATTCTACTTCTAATATGTTAAATGATATTTTTACATTTGTTAGTGCTTAAAATTCTAAAATTCTAGAAAATTAGAAAAATAAATTGAGACGATGTTAGAGCGCCACCTAAACTCTAGCGTATCCTCATTTATATATATATATAGGGTTTTGCTCAAATAAGAACTCCCAATTAAAATGAGAACTGAGATCTAATCTCAGCCCTCAATTTTTTACTAAATCTTTTAATCTCAGCCTTTACTTTATCACACACACCACACATACAAACACACGCATACCTCCCCTGCCCCTCCCCCTCGCCCACCCCCCACCCCCCACCCCCGACCCCCGACCCCCGACGTCGTCGCCGCTAACCAACCCCCCACCCACTCCGGCCCACACGCACCACCAAGTCATCACACACACATACACACACGACACACACATACACACATGCAATGCACACATAGTTCACGCACCATACCCACCCACCTGCGGCCTCCTCGCCGGAACACATCGTCGCCGTTCACATCACCACCACAACACATCGCAACATCTCAGATTCACCGCCTCCGATCTCTGTTTCTCATCAGAAAGCTTCCACAACGTCGATTATATCCCCAATTACGTATAATGATGGATGTGAAAAATGTTTGATGTTTACAGATCTGATTCATCACAAATTATTTATAAAATTTAAGTGATTTTCGTTTAATTTTTTTAATTTTCGTTCATGTTTTTGGTAATTTTGTGTTGAGTTTATGATGATTATTTGCAATATATAATGGAGAAAAGACAACCACTTTATCTTGTTTCTGGAAAGTGTGTTATTAGATACATTCAGAGTGAAAGCCATGTTCACCCAATCTCAAGAAAGATGACGTAAGTTTTAGATATTCAAAGAACCCGAAACTTTTAACAATTCTAAATTCTTCAATTTTGATGCCCGTATCTACAATTTGAAGTGGAGTAGTAAAAAATTACCAGAAGTTACCGGAATGTTTAATTTTTATTTCTCGATAACTTTAAGTTTTTGATTTTCTTATGTTGGATATTGTGGTGATTTTTGGTGGTGGTTGATGATTTATTGGTGGTGGTCGGAGGTAGCGGCGACGATGGGGTAGTTTGTGGTGCTTTTGGTCGTGGTGATTTTTTGTTTATAGTCGGTGATTTTTGTTGACGGAGGCGGCGTGGTGGTCAGAGGTGGCGGCAGTGCGGTGATTTTCTGTTAAACGGTGGTGATTTTTGTGTTTATGGTGGTGATTTCTGGTTTGGCGGTTGTGATTTTATGTTTCCGGTGGTGATTTTCTGGTGGTCGCCGGAGATGGTGGTGGTTCGGTGGTGGTGGGTGGTTGAATTAGAAAGAAGATGATGAAATCCTAAATATAAAATATTAAAATATTAAATGAATGATAAGAGATGAATATAATGTATTTAAATGAGTAGCTAGGATTAGATCTCATATCTCACCATATGTGGGGGTTCTCACCTGAGCAAGACCCTATATATATATATATATATATAGGTCATTATTCCAGAAAGGACCTCCTTATATGGAGAATATGAGAGAACTACTAATTTTATATGATTCTATAGTAGAATCAAAGTTTTAATTTTTGGTTCTATAAAAAAAAGACCAATTTGATGATTCTATGATAGAACCAAACATTTATTTTATTTTTTTAAAAAAAATTTAAAAAAATAATAATGTTTTTTTTAATAAAAGATTAAAATTAAAATCTGTCTGCTGATGTGGCAGTGCCACGTCAGTACTGCTGACGTCACTGACGACGTGGCAGTGACACGTTAGCAGTGACGTCAGCAGTGCTGACGTGGCACTGCCACGTCATCAGTGACGTCAGCAGTGCTGACGTGGCAGTGACACGTTGCAATGCCACGTTAGCACTGCTGACGTGGCAGTGACACGTGGCAGTGCCACGTCAGCACTGCTGACGTGGCAGTGATGACATGGCAGTTAGAATTTTTTTTAAAAGAAATTTTTTTTAAAAAAAATTTTGAAAAAAAATGGTTCTACTATAGAATCTGAAAAAATACATGGTTCTCATATAAAATTAGTAGTTCTCTCATATTCTCCATATAAGGAGGTCCTCTCTAGAAGGGGACTCTATATATATATATATATATATAGGCCATTATTCTAGAGAGAACCTTTTTATATAGAGTACAGGGGAGAACCCTTTAAACTAATCTCAGCCGTTAGATTAGAATAACATCCAACGGTTCCAGATAAATAAATATAAAGTTAGATTAAGGAACATTTGGACATAGATACATACACAGTAGTTGTATGTATATTTCTCAGATTTCCCTAATCGATTGATCCATCATAGCGTAGATTTCTTCAATTTGTACTAAATTAAAGATTCAATCTTTACGATCTCCATGTTAAGATCTCGAGATTCATGTCATACTTCATGTATTTTTGTTTTTGATAATTATCTTGATTTTTCGATTTGTGATTATCTTAGTTCTTAAACTTATTAATTGTACTTTACATCTAATCCATTCACTGTAATTGGTGCCTTTTGATCTATAAAGTCATTTCTTTTATAAATTCAATTCATGTTAATTAGTTTCGATTTGTCAGTATTTTGATCTATGATTTATATACTTGTAATATCCCTATTTTTAACTTGTTTTTGTTTGATTCTATGTAATTATGTTGTTATTTTGAACTTGTTTTTGTTTGATTCTACTTTCGAATTGAATTAATATCAATTGATTTTTTAAATGTTAATGCTGACATTTTGATTCTATAATAGGCTTGCACTGCATAAATTATACTATAGATAATGAATGACTCGCAAGCAAATCACAAATCTTATGTTCAAAGTATTATGTGCCTTTTGATTCTACTGCAGAATCAAGTTGGTATTTATTCGCTTTTTTAAATATTAGTGCATGACTTTTGATTCAACAATAAGTATTTCATTCATAAACTTTACAGCAAAGTCTGAGAAATGATTCATAAGCAACAATTTTTTTAATCAAAATTTTAGGTAGGCATTTCCATCCTCTTTTGGTTCTACTACAGAAACAAAAATTTATTTATCTAATTTTGTGTATCCTAGTGTAAAAATTTTAATTCTATAATAAACTTTTACTACACAATTATTATAGAGAAATGACTCGAAAGCAACAATTTTGTAGTCAAAATTTGATTCTATAATAAAATCAAATTAACTATTACTTAAGCATCATGACACAAAGTAACCTTTTGATTCTACTGTAGAATTAAATTAACAGGATCCTATTTTGTAAAAACAGTTGGTAAGTTTGGATACAGTTGGAATAATAAGTGGCAAAGTAGTGATAAAAATTTGCTAGTGCAAGTTCACACTCTCCTTGGTGGAGGAGGTTAGGCTGAAATAGTAGTTTTACATGCTGAACAGCTTCTCCTTTGTTCCTTATGGAGTTTCTTCTAAAGATGTTGTTTGTTTTTCGGAGGTTGCTTGCATTGTTTGTTTTTCAAGGTAATGCTCCTAGTAATTAACTTATTATTATTTTTATTTTCGTAATTGGTCACATTATAACTTACACAATTAGGTCCAATTAGTTCAAAATCTTAAAATTAGTCATTACACTATTTAAGTATAAACTTTAATTTGTGGTTTTTTTTTGTTATTTCGTATTAGGTTGTATTCTTTAATTTTCATATTATAAATCTCTTGTAAAATATTTTATTCTACTACAGAATCTGATAAATGATTAACGAACAAATCTCAATCTCAAAATTTTACACAGAATTTTTGATTCTACTATAGAATCAAGTTAGTAAAAATCTTAAATCATTAGTCGATTTATTTAATTCTAGTGTAAAATTTTTGATTCTACAATAGAGTTTCAACATGTATAGTGTTTTTCTTAATTAGAATCTATAATTTGAAGCACATCGAGATTGTTTCATATACTAGTTGTATAATATTTATTTTTTAATGTTCTTACTAATTGAATCTCTGCCTTTGTCACTCAGTCTTTTATTTGGTTCTGTTGGAGTTGTTTCGTGCGCTAACATTCTTACCATTACGGCTAAAGACTCGGTAGTTCTGGTATAGCTATGTTATGTTTCATGCACAATATAGCTTACAAGTAGTATAACAAGTTTATACAATGTTGTACTAGATAAGATCATACAATTGAGTAGTTATTAATTGGTTTCCAATTTGTAGTCTGGTGGGCCTGGTTGGCAAGTTGAAACTGGTAGAATGGACAGTTTATCTACTAGGAAAACCGCAGCAAACAATGACATTCCAGCCCCAAATTCCGATGTTTAGTCACTTGTGTCCAAGTTTGTTAAAAGTATGAAAAAAGAAAAATCGTTGTTGTTCCTGGAATTAAACAATGAGATCACATGTCTTTTGTATATAATATTCGAGTTAAATGCTTAACTTGGATATATTTTTTTCATTCTTAAGGTGGAAAATAAAATGATGAAAAGGTGTCAAGAGATACTAGAGTGATATGAAACATTCCAGCAGGTGAAGAATAATGCTAATGATGCTATACTAGAAGAGCTGAACAAGGCCTTAAGAGATGTTATGGTAATTTAAATGTGCCAACGGACGAATCAAGTATTGATAGTCACCTCATGCACCACAAGTTTGCTTTTAAAACGTTTTTGAAGCTCCATTGATAGTGGTGAGTTGTGATACCAATAAAGTATCTTCTTTCAACACAATTGGAAAGCAATGGTACTACAGGTAGTATATTCTAGTACTTAGTTTTATTTTATTTTTAAATATTATTTTTTTGATTCTAAGATAAAATCAAAAAATTTAAATTTGATGTCTGCATACAAGATTTGTAGTCGATATGCAGTTAATAGATCCAATTATTTCTAAGAATATCGTTTTTGTGATAAGAAATTGTTAATTTTAGGAGTTTTATAGCTATTTGCGGAAAATGTTGGTTCCACATTCATCACTCAAAATGATCTCTCTCTTTTAGTACTTCATTTTCTATAACAGATTGGTTAATCATTGTCTTATTGCTTGGCATGTGCTTAAAACACTTGATCTTCTATCAGATTGACTTTGGGTACACCTTACTACATCTAAGTTCAAGTGTGATTGGGATCATACGATTGTTGTTCTTCTTGCAATGTTGTACTTTTCCAAAATGATCATGATTGGTAGCATTTTTATATCCTTGTGTAGTGTTATGAAACTAGTCTGCAAAAGCTTCTGGGTGTCGCACTAGTCGAAATTGTGAAGTTTTGATTATCCCCAAAATCCTGGTTGATGGCATATGAGGTGGAATTTTACATAATCAGAGTGGTCATGCTCGGGATTAAAGGTATTTGTACTTGTTTTTTGCTGCTTGGTGCTTGAAGGGTGGAGCGTTGGCGTGCTAGTCGATTGGGATCGTCATTTTGGTTGTTTTTT
Source organism: Kitagawia praeruptora (assembly GCA_037693485.1). Classification (NCBI taxonomy): domain Eukaryota; kingdom Viridiplantae; phylum Streptophyta; class Magnoliopsida; order Apiales; family Apiaceae; genus Kitagawia; species Kitagawia praeruptora. Next base: position 60,458,068 of record CM075352.1, on the reverse strand, counting down.
TCTTGACTTTTTTGTCATGTTTTTAGGTTTTTGGTATATCAGAGTCCTCTATTTAGAAATAGGTTGTATCATACTATATTAATCTTTTTTGTTTTAGATTGTTTCAAGAGATTAGTTTTCCTTTGGGAGGAGTCCTCCCACTATTTAGAAATTTGATTCAAGAGATTAGTTGTTTTTTTTTTGGATAAGTCATCCCATATATTTGTATACTAATTTTTTATTTAATAAAATTTAGCATGGTGTCGTTTCTATTAATTCGATTGCTATTGTTTGGTCTTCCGATGTAAGTATGCATATTGCATAAGCCATGATAATGCTACTGTAACGATTTGCCTTTCGGTAAAAGGTTGAATTATATTTTAGTTATATTTGACTTATTGGCGTTTTGTTGGTGCAAATTCTCATCCTAAAGAATCGAGCATCTTTCAAGCGATGTTCTTGATAGCAAAAGCCAGTAAAAAGAAATTTCATTAGACTTGAACATTTACCAAACTTGAATGACCCATTCATGATATTTAACCACCAGAAAGTGTCATATGATTACTTAGCAAAAAAAATGATATATAATTATTCTTTCAGCCCTTGAAATGTAATGAACCAAAAAGTCAGAAAAAATTACAAAAATAAAATGATACAAACTTTGGTAATATAATATCTACTAATTCATATTACTATGGTCTTGTAGTTTATAGTAGTGTCTAATAAAGTTTTGACCAACAAATATACGAAGATCAGCACTTGAAATATTTAAAAAAGGATCTAAACTCTAAAGTTTACATACTATTCATACAAATTTAGGCACTTTTATTAAGGCTAACATTGATAGCTACAATATTGGTAGCATCAAAATGAATACTAGCGAGCTTTATAACTCTTGATTCCAAAGCCGGGGAACGTGTGATTTTGGAGTTCAATCACTTAATGCTTTTTCTTGTTCTAAAGCTTTTTGTTGAAAATACTCTAGCCATGCAGCAACATCATGTGCATAATATCATATTAGTTTTACAATTATTTTAAGCAATACAATAAACATAGTTAGATAATTGTGTATTACATTACTATTACAATAACAAAGTTGACACTATGGTGTAGTTTCATTTAGACCAGTACCTTACACAACAAAAGAGCACCAACAACTAGCGATGAAATATGAATTTACAAAATAAGAAAAAAAATTGTTAGAATTCTCCAAGCTAGAAGTTTCATTGATGCAACCTTTTTAGCATCATTATCCGTGAAACAATTTGGAACTTGTTCACACATGAGACTTTGTAAATGCACTACATCATCCAGTTAGCATCAAATATATATATACGAATAAAATCTGATCTAGTATTTCTTCTACCATATAACACAAAACACATACACGATATATTCAAATATAGAACCATTACATTACACACAAATTCTAAAAAAAAATTATAAATTATACTGATACTATAGAACACGTAAGACAAAAAAAATTAATAAACAACACTAGAACTAGATCCAATATGTTTCCATTATAGAGCACAAAGTACACGAAATCAAATTTATTTTACTATATAACCATAACACTATACAAAAAATCCAAAAAATACGAATATATGATCCTAATATAGAACCATTACACTACACAAAAATAAGAACTTATTAATTACGCTTCTACAGTAGAAACACATAAAACACAAAAAATAATAACCAACAGGAGAAACGGTTCTTCCACTATAGAACATAAAAAACATACACGAAATCAGATTTATTCTACAATAGAAACATTTTACTACACAAAAATTCTTAAAAAAAACTTCTTAATCATGCTTCTATTGTAGAACACATTATACATAAAAATCATAAAAAACAATAAAAATAGTGGTTCCATGATAGAACATAAAAAACATACACTAGACTTGTTTGGACAGAGAACCTTTTGACCCAATTTTTTCTTCTCTAGACTTGCTTGATCGTGTACCTGGAATTCTGGCAATTTAGTAACAAAGTCATTGTTTAGATTCCAACAACACCTCTTAAACAAAAAATATCAAAAAAAAATACATATGTAAATAAAATTAGATACAATATGCTTCTACCATAAAACATCAAATTTTTACATGAAATTGACGAGATCAGATTTATTACTAGATATTGATTCTACAATAGAATCAAATATAAATATTTTACTGTAGAATAAAAAAATTATGTTTCTATCGTAGAATCGGTATTAACATAAACATGCTTCTCCAGTAGCATCAATATTTTTATATACAAAAATACAATTGAAATACATGTAAATTTATACAAAAAATTTGCAAAAAATCTACTGTAGAAGCATGAGCATAAACAAGCACAAACGAGATCTATTAAGTATAAAATCGACATTCAACTATGGAATCTTAAAACAAACTATTGAACACAAAAATATACCATACCTATTCGGAGAAACATCATACAATATCAATTTACAGCTAAATTTAACAAGAAAAATGAATTAAAGAGTAATTAGGAACGAATCAAAATCTTCTCACGATTTCTAAAATTTTAAATTGAAACCCTAAATGTACGAATCAAAGAGTATTAAGATCAAATCTCACAAGGAAACCAAAATTATTAACCTTTTTTAGATGAAATTTCTGGATCTGAAGCTGCGATTGCCGATTGTAGTTTGATCTCTCTCTATAAGTTGTGTTATGTGTATAGTTGTGTGTATATGCATCGTATAGTAGAGGAGTGGGGTGTGTTTGTTTTATTTAAAATTAGTTAAACTATAAAATAATGGCTTTAAATCCTGATCGTTAAAAAAATAAAGAACAAATGAATGGTTGAGATGATGGTTCTCTCTAATTCTTCATATAATATGTTCTCTCTAGAGTGGGACTCTCTATATATATATAGGGTCTTGCTCAGGTGAGAACACCCACATATGGTGAGATATGAGATCTAATCCTAGCTACTCATTTAAATACATTATATTCATCTCTTATCATTCATTTAATATTTTAATATTTTATATTTAGGATTTCATCATCTTCTTTATAATTCAACCACCCACCACCACCGAACCACCACCATCTCCGGCGACCACCAGAAAATCACCACCGGAAACATAAAATCACCACCGCCAAACCAGAAATCACCACCATAAACACAAAAATCACCACCGTTTAACAGAAAATCACCGCACTGCCGCCACCTCCGACCACTACGCCGCCTCCGTCAACAAAAATCACCGACTATAAACAAAAAATCACCACGACCAAAAGCACCACAAACTACCCCATCGTCGCCGCTACCTCCGACCACCACCAATAAATCATCAACCACCACCAAAAATCACCACAATATCCAACATAAGAAAATCAAAAACTTAAAGTTATCGAGAAATAAAAATTAAACATTCCGGTAACTTCTGGTAATTTTTTACTACTCCACTTCAAATTGTAGATACGGGCATCAAAATTGAAGAATTTAGAATTGTTAAAAGTTTCGGGTTCTTTGAATATCTAAAACTTACGTCATCTTTCTTGAGATTGGGTGAACATGGCTTTCACTCTGAATGTATCTAATAACACACTTTCCAGAAACAAGATAAAGTGGTTGTCTTTTCTCCATTATATATTGCAAATAATCATCATAAACTCAACACAAAATTACCAAAAACATGAACGAAAATTAAAAAAATTAAACGAAAATCACCCAAATTTTATAAATAATTTGTGATGAATCAGATCTGTAAACATCAAACATTTTTCACATCCATAATTATACGTAATTGGGGATATAATCGACGTTGTGGAAGCTTTGTGATGAGAAACAGAGATCGGAGGCGGTGAATCTGAGATGTTGCGATGTGTTGTGGTGGTGATGTGAACGGCGACGATGTGTTCCGGCGAGGAGGCCGCAGGCGGGTGGGTATGGTGCGTGAACTGTGTGTGCATTGCATGTGTGTATGTGTGTGTCGTGTGTGTGATGACTTGGTGGTGCGTGTGGGCCGGAGTGGGTGGGGGGTTGGTCAGCGGCGACGACATCGGGGGTGGGGGTGGGGGTGGGGGTGGGGGTGGGGCGTGGGGGGGGTGGGCGAGGGGGAGGGGGAGGGGCAGGGGAGGTATGCGTGTGTTTGTATGTGTGGTGTGTGTGATAAAGTAAAGGCTGAGATTAAAAGATTTAGTAAAAAATTGAGGGCTGAGATTAGATCTCAGTTCTCATTTTAATTGGGAGTTCTTATTTGAGCAAAACCCTGTATATTGATGATTGATATTGATGCATGAATGAGTATGATTAAATAATTATGATATTTAAATATTAAGATGTAAAATTTTTGAAAACAAATAAAAGTTTATATTTCAAATTAATTAAATATCAATTTAATTAGTCAATGTATCTCTAAATTAATTAATAAAAAATGCGTTAAAAAATTATTTTATAAATCATTTACAAATCAAAAAGTAAATATATTCTACAATGGGTTTAACAATCGGTTTCTAAACCGTTGGATCGTTATAGCGATCCAACGGTTATGGAAATTTTCCTTCCTATCCACGGAAAATTATAGCGAATAATATATATATATATATATATATATATATATATTTTTAATCTTACTATCAACGGTTGTGGAACCGATTGTTAAATAACCGGTCGGGAGGAGGACCCTTCTACAATAATCTTCTTAAATAAGGAACCCAAACACCAGTTTGGCATAGTCCAAACTCCAAACTAAACAGGGTTAGGGTTACAGAGAAACTGTTGGAAATAATAAGTATAACGAGGCAGTTACATAACAAATTTAACAAGGCAAGGCCACAGTAACGATTCGCGAAACAAATCATGAAGGTAAAACATATGCAAATTAGAAACTGTAATAACAACAGAAGATTAACATGCGTACCAGAAACTGTAGGTCGAACTGAATACATAATCGGAGAAGATGCTAAGAACAGTGGTGAAAATATATAACCGAACAGCTGAGTCGCCAGCACTTGTACGAAGCACTGACTGTTCTTGAAAAGTATATTGCCCCTTACTTACTGTGTGTTAGGATGCTTGCAATATCTTTCCCAGGATAAAACAGCAACGAGCAAAGAGTTCACAGCAACCGGCGATGCTCAACAGCGACTGGTACCTCAGTTGGCCGGAAAAACCACAGCTAAACAGAACTTAGGGAGAGCAGAGAGAATAGAGAGAAAGAGAGAATGTCTGGTGTATTTTTCAGTGTATGCTTAGCTCTCTATTTATAGGAGAGGCTAAGTGTAACTGTTGCACCAATTTAATATATGAATATTGTAACAGCTACTATATAATTAATTAAAAAATCAAAACTGATAATTTAAATCAATTGTAACAGCCCATTTATTCCTCACAATTAAATTATACGTTTTTAATATAGAATATATATATATATATATATATCAGTTACATGTCTAGGTTCCATGTATCTGTTACCACTAGCAAGTGATCCAGTCCAAGTCCGAATAGCCCACTTACAATAGTGATCTAGCCCAACAGTACAACCAGTCCAACTTTGATAAATGTATATATTAATTCTAATTAAAAATATATATAAATAAAACCCTCGCCCAGGTCGCCTCGCGTACGCGAGACGCCGAGACATTCGCCCAAATCGCCCTTCGACCCGACCCGACCCGAGTCGAGTCGAGACGTGACGTGACGTGGCGAGGCGAGGCGAGGCGGCGGCGGCGGCGCGCGCGTGTGTGTGTGTGTGTGCGCGTGGAGCACACAGTAACACCATGCACTATCACACACTCTAGTAGTTGTACACTACCCTTGTGTGTAATACAATATAAAGCCAATAGCCTCCATTATTTATCTCAATGTGGGACAAAAACAACACATTCTCATTTCCAAGCTTTCATAAGCTAACACTTTCAACTTAATTTCTCAATGGATTTCACTAAGTAAATAACTTAGATCCATAAATCAAAGTTTAAGTTCACAAAACAAGGAACACTTTACAATTGTTAAAATCCGGAATCAATATCAAGAACATAAACTAATTTATGCTCTAAACTCCAATTTTCTAACAATCCCCCACAAATCCATTCAGAAATGCTTCAGGTTTCTCATCATGACTTGTTTTTCAGAGTCGGTACCCTTCCAGGTTTGAACCCTCCTAAGTCCTCTACTTCAATGGCTACCGGATTCAAATGGAATGTTTCACCTTGAATCTAAATCCGTATAGTGTAACCATGTTCCATAGATGACGACAAGTCAACGGCCATGGTGCCAATCTACGGCTTTGAGACGTTAATGGTCATGTCTCGATCCTGTTCGTCGAATGCTTCAAGGAATAACCCTTTCCTCTAATTGCGACCACACAATTACATTCGCTTAGCTGGGCATCTCCAGAGATGTACTGCTACCATCTCGTCAAAATGACTTGACCCCATTCAGAGTTTTAACACTCTTGCTATCCAGCAGTGTCAGTACCTTCTAGGTTTACAGGGAATAGACTCAGATACGGAAGTATCATCTATGTGGCAAAAGTACTACCAATTCACCCTTACAGCTTTGTTATTACCACATTGAATACACTTCGAGGGATCTCCTCTCATGTGTATTGGGTTCCCACTGTTGATGAACTATTATGGGTTGACAGTCCCATCCCCAACCTTGACTTAAGGACCACTGCAGGTTCCAGTCCCTTAGTCAGAGGATCAGCTATATTATTCTGAGTTCCTATGAACTCTATAGCTATAATCCTATCAGACACCAAACCCCTTATAGACTTCAGTCTAACTTGGATGTGTCTCTTTGTTTTAGCATTATGCTTTTTGCTGCTAATCTTGTCGATAGTTGTTCTACTATCACAATGAATAGCAATAGCAGGAAGCGGTCTGCTTACTACAGGTATTGCGGACATTAGTCCGTGTAACCATTCAGCCTCCGACCCTGTTGCATCAAGTGCACACAACTCAGCCTCAAATGTAGACCGAGTCACAATAGTCTGTCTAGTCGACCTCCAGGATATCGCTCCACCACCCAGGGTGAACACGTATCCAGTCACTCCATTGGAACCAGACTTCTTAGCTATCCAACTTGCATCACTGTACCCTTCAAGTACACCTGGAAATCTCCTATAGTGTAGACTTAGGTACATTGTGCCTTTTAGATATCTAAGTACTCTATCAAGAGCATCCCAATGAGTTCTGTTTGGACAGCTTGTATATCTAGCTAACTTAGACACAGAATAGGAAATGTCTGGTCTAGTACAGTTAGCAAGATACTGCAAGCTCCCAATAATCTGAGAATACCTTAACTGAGACACTGGCACTCCAGAAGTATTCTTGACAAGGGCAACTTTAGGATCATAGGGTGTACTAGCGATTCTACACTGTGAATAACCATATTTCTCAAGTATAGATTTCTCTATATAATGAGATTGAGTCAAGGTTATTCCCTCAGCGGACTGAATCAGTTTGATTCCAAGAATCACACTAGCCTCACCCATATCCTTCATTTCAAAGTGCCTTTTCAAGAAAGCTTTTGTCTCGTTAATAATCTCAATATTGGTTCCAAACAGTAAGATGTCATCCACATACAGGCACATGATCACACACTCACTACCTTTAACTTTGGTGTAGACACACTTGTCACTATCATTAATATCATAACTGAACGGCACTATAGTTTCATCAAACTTTTTATGCCAATCCCTAGGAGCTTGTTTCAAGCCATAGATGGATTTGATCAACTTACATACTTTCCTTTCGTTACCAGATGCAACAAATCCCTCAGGCTGATCCATATAAATCTCTTCTTCAAGTTCACCATGAAGAAAAGCTGTCTTTACATCCATTTGATGGATGATAAGACCATGTACGGAAGCCAATGCTACAAGCATTCGGATTGTTGTCATCCTAGCTACTGGAGAGTATGTGTCAAAGTAATCAATGCCCTCCACTTGCTTAAAACCCTTAGCTACCAGTCTAGCTTTGTACTTATCTATTGAGCCGTCAGGGTTCAACTTCCTCTTAAAGATCCATCTGCACCCGATAGTAGAACACCCAGGAGGGAGATCAACTAACTCCCATGTTCCGTTAGAAACAATAGAGTCAATTTCACTCTTTACAGCGCCCTTCCAGTGCCTAGACTCTGAAGAATCCATAGCTTGTCGGAAAGTTAAAGGTTCATCCTCGACATTGTAAGTGATAAAATCACTTCCAAAATCCTTGACTACCTTTGCACGCTTACTCCTTCGTGGTTCCTCTATCTCCTTAGGAGTAGAGCTACTACTAGGTTCCACCCCCACATTTGTCATCTTTTCCACATGATCAGGAATAGAACTTGATGTGTGAGTAGGATCTTCAGTAGAAGTATCTTGAGGCATACCAGTCTTCATAGGGTAAACATCCTCAAAGAATGTAGCATCACGAAACTCAACTATCGTATTTGCCACTATACCATCTATGTCAGATTTTAACACTAAAAATCTCATAGCTGTAGTGGTCTCAAGATAGCCCAGAAAGATACAATCAACAGTCTTCGGACCTAGTTTCTTTCTCTTGTGTTCAGGTACAAGTACCTTAGCAAGGCACCCCCACACACGAAGATACTTAAGACTAGTCTTCTTGCTCTTCCATAACTCATAGGGTGTCTTATCCATGTGTTTCAGAGGAACTCTATTCAGAATATGGCAAGCCGTATTCAGAGCTTCTCCCCACATGTATTTAGGCAACCCAGAATTAATAAGCATACTATTAATCATATCTTTAAAAGTTCTGTTCTTTCGCTCAGCAACCCCATTAGACTCAGGTGTGTATGGTGGGGTAACTTCATGAACTATACCATTGCTTGCACAAAATTCATTAAAAGCGTTACTCGTATACTCACCACCTCTATCAGATCTCAACCGTTTAAGTACCTTACTAGTTTGTTTTTCTACTTCAGTTTTATATATAATGAATTTACTAAGTGCTTCATCCTTATGTCTAAGTAAATAAACATAACAGTATCTACTACTATCATCTATAAAGGTAATGAAGTATCTAAAATGGTCCTTAGTCAACACACCACCAAATTCACAAATATCAGTGTGTACTAAATCTAACAAGTCTGAATCCCTAACAATATTATGAAAAGGTTTCCTTATTTGTTTAGCAGACACACATACTTGACATTTAGAATTCTTTTCTATGGTATGTTTTGGAATCAACTCTAAGTTCATCATATTCTTAAGAGCACCAAAATTTAAATGACCAAGTCTAGCATGCCATAAATTTGCGGATTCAACACAGTTAACAACAGAAATATTATTAACTAAAGATCCCAAAACGGGTTCAGCATTTATTACAAATAAACCATTCGACAAGTAACCCTTGCCAAAGAAAGTACCAGTGTGAATAAGAACTACTTTATTACATTTCAACGAAATTTCAAAACCATTAGAAACTAAACAGCTTCCACTTATTATATTTCTACGCATGTCGGGAACATGATGCACTCGAGTTAGAGATAGAACACGCCCCGAAGGGAACTTCAGGTCCACGTTTCCTACTCCATGCACTTGAGCAGCACTCGCATTCCCCATCGTCACTGTCAAGCTATGACTCTGTTGATAAGATACAAACAGACTAATGTCAGCACAAACATGCACATTAGCACCAGTATCGATCAACCATTCATTTAACAGATATGCAGAAAATATTACAGGGTTGTAGGATACATACCGGTCCATGTTGGTTTCAGAAGCCGTGACCTCACCAACAACCATGTTCACTACAGGCCCACTTGTGGTTCCAAGCACAGCATTCGCTTGTGCTACCACCTCGGTTTTCTTCGCTTTCTTTGTAGGGCAGTCCTTACTCCAGTGCCCAACCTGCCCACAAGACCAACATGGTTTGTTCGCCTTGGGTTTCTTGACCTTGTCCTTGTCGTTCTTAGGTTTATTACTATTAGGTTTCTTAGCAAAGTTCTTACGTTTCTGACCTACAGTTGCAACATTTACCTTAGAACTACCATGCTCAGTGGGCATCACATGTCCCTGTTTGGACTTGTGTTGTTCTTGAACCGAGATGTCTAGCATAAGGTTGGTCCAGGTGATCTCTCCTTTCTGTCTTTTCAGGGAGAGAGAAAACTCCTCCCAAGACTTCGGAAGCTTTTCAATCACGCTCATAACCTTGAACTTTTCAGGGAGGTCCATACCAGATTCCTTCAAAGCATGCACCAACATCTCGAACTCATGCACTTGCTCCGTCATCGACTTGTTGTCCACCAGCTTGAACTCAAGGAACCTAGCCACCGAATACTTTTCCAGACCTTGTGAGTCAGTATTGTGGGTTTGGTCCAGCTTCTCCCATAAGAGTTTGGCGGTGTAGGCATCAGAAGAATACACATCAAACAATGTGTTGGTTAGAGCAGCCAAAATGGCCGCCCTAGCAACCCCATCCTTCTCAGCCCACTTCGCTAAAGCCTTAACCGTTTCAGCATTTCCTTGAATCACCACCGGCTTCTCATACTCCATGACGGGCCAAAGACCCTTCACAGTTAACCACAGCTTCATCCTCTTCTGCCAACGAGAGAAGCCAACGCCACCGTTGAACTTCTCGGGTAGACCAGTTAACTCAACTGGTTGTGGAAAACTATACGTGGTCCAATCAATGACCCCAACAGTTGCACTCGAACTACCATCAGCACCACTAGCAGGAATTTCAGTTTCGCCAGTCATTACTCTAAATATTATGTAACTAATATACTTTTCAAGACTGTTGGAAATAATAAGTATAACGAGGCAGTTACATAACAAATTTAACAAGGCAAGGCCACAGTAACGATTCGCGAAACAAATCATGAAGGTAAAACATATGCAAATTAGAAACTGTAATAACAACAGAAGATTAACATGCGTACCAGAAACTGTAGGTCGAACTGAATACATAATCGGAGAAGATGCTAAGAACAGTGGTGAAAATATATAACCGAACAGCTGAGTCGCCAGCACTTGTACGAAGCACTGACTGTTCTTGAAAAGTATATTGCCCCTTACTTACTGTGTGTTAGGATGCTTGCAATATCTTTCCCAGGATAAAACAGCAACGAGCAAAGAGTTCACAGCAACCGGCGATGCTCAACAGCGACTGGTACCTCAGTTGGCCGGAAAAACCACAGCTAAACAGAACTTAGGGAGAGCAGAGAGAATAGAGAGAAAGAGAGAATGTCTGGTGTATTTTTCAGTGTATGCTTAGCTCTCTATTTATAGGAGAGGCTAAGTGTAACTGTTGCACCAATTTAATATATGAATATTGTAACAGCTGCTATATAATTAATTAAAAAATCAAAACTGATAATTTAAATCAATTGTAACAGCCCATTTATTCCTCACAATTAAATTATACGTTTTTAATATAGAATATATATATATATATATATATATCAGTTACATGTCCAGGTTCCATGTATCTGTTACCACTAGCAAGTGATCCAGTCCAAGTCCGAATAGCCCACTTACAATAGTGATCTAGCCCAACAGTACAACCAGTCCAACTTTGATAAATGTATATATTAATTCTAATTAAAAATATATATAAATAAAACCCTCGCCCAGGTCGCCTCGCGTACGCGAGACGCCGAGACATTCGCCCAAATCGCCCTTCGACCCGACCCGACCCGAGTCGAGTCGAGACGTGACGTGACGTGGCGAGGCGAGGCGAGGCGGGCGGCGGCGGCGCGCGCGTGTGTGTGTGTGTGCGCGTGGAGCACACAGTAACACCATGCACTATCACACACTCTAGTAGTTGTACACTACCCTTGTGTGTAATACAATATAAAGCCAATAGCCTCGATTCTCTCTCTTTCTGAATTTGTGGAAAATGCTGTCGGAGAATTGTTGGAGTTTCGCGTGCGACTCCGGAATTACCATGATTGGACAGAGAAGACGACGCACGAGTCGAGGTCAAAGTCGATGAGGTGGGATCGAGGTTGGTGAAGTATCGTCTACGACGCCAGAATTATCATGGTTGGTCAGAGAAGATGATGATGAGGGGATTGATGAGGTGGAGTTTCGTCTACGGCGCCAGAATTGCCATGGTTGATCGGAGAAGATAATGGGAAGGTCGGAGTCTGAAGCAAAGAAGATGGAAAAATACCGTAAAATTGCAAAGAAGATGAAAAATATGGTATAATTGCAAACAAAAGTACAAATAACCATATATTAATTTTATTTTATAATATATTTAACTTTCGTTTATTAAAATCCAGATTCCAATACCATGTGATTCTTAATGTTCGCACAAACTCCCAACCAATATATGCTAATACAATTCCTTATACACTTCACCGGCAAATAAACAAGATTAAAATTAAAAATAGCTTCTCCCAATTTCTTATTTCAAACCATCTTCAAATTATCGACTCCGTACATCTATTATGATTGCCTCAATATTTTACCAATTTTTATCTAGTATTTTAGAAGTTTTATAGTCCTTCTTCATGTGAAACGATCTCATTTTAGAGGTACAACTTTGTTACATTATTATTATTGTGATGATTGACTTGTTCTAATACCATTTGCCGTTTTCCACATTTAACTCCCTTTCTACAACATTTATGAATACAATCAAAGGTCCAATGAAAACGTAACAGACTATTTTAAAATATTTTTTTATTAAAATTATGATCGTTATCTATAACTTTTTAAAATAGCTTAATAACTATTATAATCGTGAAAAATATATTAGATGATTTAACATATATATATCTTTTATATTATATAAAGAAAATTCCTCGGACGTTCGATGAAACTCTTAAATCACTCGAAAGTTTTTTATTTAATTTTCTAAATTATTTCAATTTTCAAATATAATATATGCCTTCAAGAAAATAATTGATGTTATTAAAGCCAAGTCTTACCTCAAAATTATATTATAATTAGGATTTAAAAAGCAAGTTCTAACCTTTTTTTTAATAGAAAAGTATCTCCGTAATTGAATTCTAAAAAAATTTGAACGGCGTGCAAACCAAAATCAAGGTCGAAGAGGATTTTAGTATTTAAATTTTTATTATTAAGTACGCGTAATATTTTATAATATACTAAATTATAATATATTTTATAATATATTTTTATTATTAAGTACGGTTATGGAAATTTTCCTTCCTATCCACGGAAAATTATAGCGAATAATATATATATATATATATATATATATATATATATATATTTTTAATCTTACTATCAACGGTTGTGGAACCGATTGTTAAATAACCGGTCGGGAGGAGGACCCTTCTACAATAATCTTCTTAAATAAGGAACCCAAACACCAGTTTGGCATAGTCCAAACTCCAAACTAAACAGGGTTAGGGTTACAGAGAAACATTGATGAAAATGGGGTCTCGAGCAAAGAAGAAAGTAAGAATATTACCACAAGATATTGGAGATGAAGACAGAATCAGCAGATTGCCTGATGAACTGCTTCACAAAATCCTATCATCTTTTGATGCAAAAGTAGCCGTTCAAACCAGCGTTCTCTCCAGACGATGGAAGCCTGTATGGACTAGTCTCCCTTTTCTCAATTTTGGTTGGAATGAAAGCTCGTTACCCAAAAACGTTTCGAAGTTTATCAGTCATGTTTTATCTAAAAGAAACCATCATTCAAATGTTTCCCAACTCAACTTTTGTGTTCAAAATTATAAAGGGTACCTTAAGGGTTTTACTGGTAAAAAAAAAGGGTTCCCCAATGGTTTAATTGGTAAGTTTGTTGAGTATGCAATTTCACACAATGTGGAATCCTTAAGTCTTATATTGTTAGATGTTTTTAAGCCTTATAAGTTATCCACCTTCAGCTCTAAGTCGTTAAAGAAGCTCAAATTAAGTGTATATCTTCCATTGGAATTGGATTGCTGGGATTTGCCTGCCTTAACAACTCTCCACCTCATGAATGGTCAAGAAACATATTCGGGTTCATTGTTTAAGGATTCGTTGTTTACATGCTTTCCTGCCCTGACAACGCTCTGTCTTGAAAATTGGATATTATCGCCGTCATTTTTCAGTTCGCCAGTTTTAACAACCCTCCATCTGTCTAGCGGTTCAATTTCCAAGAACACAGTTTTGGACTTCCCAGCTTTAACGAGTCTAGAACTACATGATGTATTTCTTCCCGATAATATGAGTGACATAATCTCTGCACTTGTAAATCTTAAAAATCTCACATTATTTCTAAATTCACATCCTCGACATTTTTTCGTATCTTGTCCTCAAGTGTTGAACTTGAGTATCAGAGGCGGCTATTCTTATGTGGATAGTTATAACATTGAGGTTTCGGCATCAAAACTCGGCAACTTCACTTCTTTTAATATCTTTACAGCCACACTTAGAGTTTCTGAGTTGGAGAATGTAAATATAAGGTTACAGGATTGGTTTCATACAGTGAAATCCACAGATCGAAAACAAGTTAACGAGCTATTAATAAATATGCTTCCAGGACTTGGTAATGCCAAGAATCTCACTTTTGACTTGGATAGCATTGAGGTAACTTTATATTTTTGTGGATTGATGATATAAGCAATACCTTTATTTTCTTGTCTGATTGAAAATAGTATTGGTGGTGTAACTTGAGGTCTTGGTTAAATTATTTTCTTTCCATGGATTTTAGATATTTAACAGTTTATTTTACAAGTAATGATCTCTAAAATCATTTGTTTTTGCTATATTATATTTTGCTCAATCTTCTCTTCTTTATTTTTGTTGTTGTAGGCACTCAATGAGATGTCCAACCTTCTTTCAGGTTTACCTTCTCCATTCTGTAAGTTGAAGTACGTGAAGTTACCAAGAGGATTCCAAGAATCAAGTATATCTAGTGCTCTTAGAAGCTTTTTACTTGGTGCATCTCCAAAAGCCACCATCGTCACTAAATTGCCTCAGGTATTAAATGGATCCATATCCTTCTTGATAATACAATGTATTTTCTGTCTGAGTCTCTTGTAGAAGATAAAATGCCATATCTTTACTTATGAAATACGTGTATCTTTTTCAACTTATGGTATTGTGACAAAAGACAACTATAGCTATTTGTATCTCTAGTGACTAGTATAGATTACTTATTTACTTATTTATAAATTTGGTGCATTACTTGTGCACAATTCCTGCGTATCATTGTAACACCCCAATTTCCTTTGTGTAGTAGCCGCAATTATAATTACTCTGCTACAACTTAACTTCCTAAAATAAAAATGCAGCTAAACAATATATAGCAACAAAGTACAGAACGAATATTATTAGCACCTTCTCATAACTTCATTTACAACTTTACATCCAAACAACTATATGATCTAGTGCCACAGAATGCTTCAAACCCGAAGCTACTGCCCTTCAAAACTCATGTTCTTAAAGTTTAGATACAACTTATATGATATCCTATAACTAGGCAAAAGTATATCCAAAAGCATTATCTGCCTCAATTGGCAAGTCTTTCATTCCCCAAACTTTGCCTTGCCTTTTTCTGATTTCACTGCTTCACCTTCCTCGGTCTTAACTGAACAACTTAAGGAATTTTACAAGTATGAGCGCTAAATGCCCAGCAAGAGTACTAAATAGCAGCAGGGATTTCAAAAGAATTTCATTTGAAGTTAAATGTACTAGAAGGTTTACAAAATGCAAAAGTAAATAGAAATCAACCTAACTGGTTAGATGGCAAAGTAGTAAAGAGAATTTCAAATGACAATTTTCAGATTTTGTACACTTTAAAGGTCTCCTGATCAAAAGAAAATGCACAAATTTCCCCTTTTTCCACTGAGCCAAAACATAAATAGTAATATACTCCATTATTCCACCATAGGTGATCAACCTATAATGAATTCCCCCCCCCCCCCATTGCATGCAATGTAAATGGTCCCCCGACCATAATAGCCATCTAGGCAAAAATTGTAACTCGCATTAAACGCGGTCACTTTTTCCCTTTATGCTCAGCTCAGTGTTTTAAATGATGCATCACCAAGAAAGATTAAAACCACATGTATGAACTTGAAACGTGGAAGTCATATCAATTGAATAAAATTTATTTCCAGAAAATCAACTAAAACGAGAAGAAACTGTTCGCACAACCATCTATATAGCCAACAAGAATTTAATCCAAAGGAGTTCTCAAGCAAAATTCAGGTTCATAAAAGTGTACAAGAAAAAGGCAAGTAGTGGCGTATCATAGAAGATATCAGCAAAATTAAAAAGATCAAATGTACTACCTATAGCTTTCCAGAATTATCAAAATGAAGAGAAGAGGTTAGTACACTTGCCTTTCTGTTTTTTGAGATCTTACGCACTGTGCTTCGCCAATACGATCAGAGTATTATATTCCCTTAGTCCCCTTTAATTTAACCATTGCATACCTTTAGTTAGTAAATTGATTAACAACACTACTGAAATATCTGACTAATAGTGTCACTGTCTAGTTAGAGTCTCCTGGTTTCCAATTCACTCTCATATGCTATAATGCAATTTATAATTACCACTAAAATATATTAAACTGAATCTCAGGATACTCGATTAACAATTCCTGCTAGGTGTGAGAACTAAATGCTAAATTCATCCCTGCTCCTACCAGTAGTCAAAATTTACAAAATAATTTTAGACATGTATTTGTTATATAGATAAAATTTAAACAAAGAATTACACAATTCAAAACAATAAGAACTAGAAGCAGGGAAATCCATTCTATTCAAATTTTAAAGAGCTTCGATAAGGTACTCGTGCATAATCTAGTGAGGACTTATAAAATAAAAAGATAAATAAACAAAACTTGATAATAAAATACTGCAGAATCTTTTATAACACCCCTCGGAAAAACAACAATTTAGAACTCCCAAATTTTAAACTAAGATACAACTTATCATTTGTTTAAGGAAAGGAACTGAAACTTAATACATTAACCTGCATAAATTTGACAAAAGAAGCCTACTACAATTCTACAACACAAGCTGGTGACTTACTAGCATACTACAACTTTTACAATTTCAGTCAGGCACCTACAATTTAAACTTTAAAAATTTATTTAACATACAACTGATCATCTCATGTAGAAAAGTAAAAGTAATTGTCTGAACTTACAACTTAGCAGCTCTGGCAAAAGGATCCTAACCCAAAACAAGTCATCTACTTGCATCATCTTTAAATACTATAGCTAACTGTTTACATATTTAATCTATTACACAAAATTTACACTCCATAAGTAGTAATTGTTTTCTTTTCTCTCATTTCCATGCTTCTCCTAGCTACACACCGCTACTTGCATTCACCTGGAGCCTCAAGCAATTCATGTTTAATCGGATACTCTACAAGGATATAAAGAGTTGGTGAGCGAAAACGCTCAGCAAGTACTAGATATAAATAAACAACTCGAAGATTTGACAAAGCATAAACCAAAAGTATCTGAACTAGATCAATGATAAAGCAATACTTAAGAAACTTCACTTTGTCATGATGACATGAGCTCAATGAAATTACGACAAAGTTTTTCATTTGTAATATGCTCATTTAGCAAAACAGAGGCTGCTATTCTTTTAAAATTTCTCCACGGCTGATCAGCCCACAAGCAACATGGACACCACGTTGCGCAACACCATGGTCATCCACATTGACCTTATAGACATTTTAAATTTGACCAGCTCCGCTTTACACCATAGCAGCACTCATTTAGCTATTCTACCAACTCTAACTAGATCATTTGTATATAACCTAATTGAAATAACTCTCCAAAATTTCAACTTATAGAAATTTAGCAAAAGGACATAGCCTAGAAATCTCCAGTGTCTCAGATAAGGCTTCCAAATACAGAATGAAATCAGGTTTTTGATTTTCAAAGAATTTTCCTTGGGTACAGGGACACATTTAAAATTTATCGTAAGAATTTAAATAAAGTCAATAGAAGTGGCAGAGTTATAGAGGTATATGAGTTAGAAATTTGTCAAAACTCTGCACAATTAGATACTAGCAAGGACAGGTACTGAATGCATAATAGGAAAAATGAATATAATAGAATTGAGTTTCACATTTAATGAATCCAACAATTAAAATGGGCACAAACAATTACCGAACTCTCATTGCAATGATTTTAGGATTTCAGAATAGTTTAAAGAGGCTCCACAATGAGCAAGGTGCCAAGAACTTCATATTTGACTACGAAATAGAACAAGTAGAAAAAGTGCTAACAACTTATGTGATTTGATAACCTGGCTAGACAAGAGCTCAAAAAAGATAAATTCTTGCGGAAAGTATTTAAAAGAATTCTCAACTTAGTAATGATGTGGAGATTTCTAGTCAAAATGTAAAAAGATCCGGCAACACCCTAATTTCCAAATTTCAAATAAAGAACATCCAACTCCAAAGGTTTTCCGGTGAGGCATACACATACGAAATAGATGATAAATTTCAAGAGAACATAGAAAACTTTTAATTTAAACACCAACAAGTATCATCTTAAACACCTCTTTCTAGGATTTTTAACTTGAATTCCAACCAATAAATATCAAGACAACTTGATTGACATCAATAAGAAAGGAAAGTAACTTGCCTGCTTTCTTACTCAAACAAGTCCTCTGGAACTCCTTCACTCCTTGATTTACAATTACCTATACCCAAAGATTTGAATCACACACTAATAAAACCAAAACTAATCTTAATATAGATTGTAATTAAATTCTTCTGCATCTACACTTACCACTATGATAGCTTCCCTTGTAGTCTCCTCTCTAAATTAATGAGTCGGTGTGTCTGTTTATAGATAACCCCCTTTTTGGTAGTAGATAAAAACCAAGGACACCTGGACCAAAGTTCCACGTGTCTCTAATTTTTTTTTTTTAACAACTAACCTCATAACATTTATTATTATTATTATTATTATTATTATTATTATTATTATTATTATTATTATTATTATTATTATTATTATTATTATCATTATTATAAATATTATGAGTTATTACATCTTTAGTTTTTGAAATAAATAAAAAATGGTGAGATTTTTTTTAAACAAGATTATTTTGCGAGGAAATTAGAGGTCCAACTAAGAAATTTGAAAGTTAATCAAAACTTTGAAGTTCTTCCAGGGAGTCGAGGTTACCTTGGTTACCAGGCACCAAAAATTCATTTTAAAACAGTCATGTTGAAGTTTTGTATGAATAAATCTAAAGTTTAGTAGGAATAAATCTCCTTTATAAAAGTTATTTGTAGTACACAAGTCATCCACTATTTATACTTACTCTACTAGAGCTCTTCTAGGTAATATGACAAATCTAGATCCTAAAAATCAGTAATTACATGATTCACCATCCTAATTATCAGCCATTAGAATATACACAAATCAATCTAAAGATATTTACAATTATTGCAAATATTCCTTTATCAAATTCTGATATTTCTACACTCCCCCTCAAGCTGAGCTGTATATGTTATACAAACTCAGCTTGGAAATGAATTCTTCAAAACTCGATCTTGGTAAGGCCTTTGTAAAGATGTCGGCAATTTCCTTCTTTGTAGGAATGTAGTTGAGCTCAACTAACTTTGAATTCAACTTCTCATAAATGAAGTGCCGGTCTATTTCAATATGTTTAGTTCGATCATGTTGAACCGGGTCTTTAGCAATGTCTATTGCAGCTGTACTGTCAGTGTATAATTTAAAGGAATTCAGAGAGTCACACCTCAATTCCTTCATCAGCCTTTTGATCCACATCCCTTCATAAATTCCCAAGGCCAAGGCTCGATATTCTGCCTCTGCGCTACTTCTTGAGACCATAGATTGCTTTTTGCTTCGCCAAGTGACTAAATTGCCCCATACATAGGTGCAATAACCACTAGTTGATCGCCTTTCAGTCAGCTCTCTACCCAACTAGAATCCGTGTAAATCTTCAAGTCTCGGTCATTATGTTTTCTAAAATACAATCCGAGACCTGGTGTCATTTTTAAATATCTCAGAATACGATAAAATGCATCCAAGTGCTCCTCACAAGGATTATGCATGTGTTGACTCACCACGCTGACAGGATAGGCGATATCAGGCCTAGTATGAGAGAAATAGAGTAGTTTTCCCACTAGTCGTTGGCAACTCCCCCTTTCTACTGGAGTTGAATCCTTACTTCGATTTACCTTTAAGTTTGGATCCATTGGAGTGTCAACTGGTTTACACCCTAACATTCCTGTTTCTTTTAGAAGATCTAAGATGTATTTTCGTTGAGATATAACAATTCCATCTTTTGATCGAGCTACTTCCATTCCAAGAAAATATTTGAGGGGCCCGAGATCTTTGATTTCAAATTCTAAGGCAAGAAGTCTTTTGAGTTTTGAAATTTCATCCGAGTCATCTCCAATTATGATTATGTCATCTACATAGACAATGAGAATTGTTTTTTTTCCTGTTGATGAGAACTTGACGAACATGGTATGATCTGCCTGACATTGAGTATATTCATGCTTAATAAGTGACTTTGAGAACTTCCCAAACCATTCTCTGGGAGATTGTTTTAAACCATAAATAGTTTTGATAAGCCTGCACACCAATCGCCCATTGTAAGGCTTCTCCATTCCAGGTGGAATGTCCATGTATACCTCTTCTTTGAGATCCCCATTGAGAAATGCATTTTTTACATCCAACTGATGTAAAGGCCAATCACAATTCACCGCAAGTGATAGTAAAAATCTTACGGTATTAAGTTTTGCAACAGGGGCAAATGTCTCCTGATAGTCAACACCATATGATTGTGTGAATCCTTTGGCAACCAATCGAGCCTTGTATCTGTCAATACTCCCGTCTGAATTATACTTGATGGTGAATATTCACTTGCAACCAACAGTCCGCTTCCCGAGGAATCTGAGTGAGAACCCAAGTACCATTTTTTTCAAGAGCATTAATTTCTTCCTGTACTGCAATCTTCCATTTAGGATCTTTTAAAGCTTCATGAATGTCTTTGGGAATCTGAACAAGATCAAGAGAAGAGACAAAAGCTCTATACATAGGTGTTAATTTCCCATAAGCACCATATTTTTCAATAGGGTGATTGGTACAGCTTCTAACACCTTTTCGGTGAGCAATAGGTAAATCAATATCATCAATAGTAGGAGAAACTAACTCATGACTGTTAGAATCGTCACCTTCAAGATTTTCATGGTCAAGAGAGTTTTGAACAGTTCTTGTCTTGCATATCGACCTTTATATTTTTAGCTTTCCTTCTACTATAAACAAGTAATTCTTTGTTACCTTTCTCACCTGGTTTTTGAGTTTGAAGTGGTGTTACGTTTGAAGAGATATTAGGGATTCTCGAAGAGGATGTTGAGTTTGGACTGATTATAGGTTGTGGTAGGGACATGCTAGGTGTGTTTTCTGGATTGAGATTGGTTTGTATAGGCAAAGAAGGCAGAGGAAACTGCTGATTTTGATGTATTTGGATGGATAGACAAAGATATGTTTTGATGTCCATGTGTCTCGAATTGAGGAAATGAGGTATGATGATCGAATATTTCTCGAAACTGATTTTCATGTGAACCTTGTCCTTGAATAGCAGGTTTGGGAAAGAAAGATTGATGTTCAAAGAAGGAGACATCCATAGTGTGATAGACTCTTCTCGTAACTGGAGAGTAACACTTGTATCCTTTTTGACTATTTGAATATCCAATGAAGACACACTTGTGAGACTTTGGATCAAGTTTTGTTCTTTTATGATCATAAATATGGACAAATGACGTACATCCAAAAATTTTTAGTGGAAGATTTGAGGAGAAAGATGAAATATGAAGAAAAGTGTCTTCTAACAACTTTCTTGGGGTTCTGAATTGTAAGACTCTACTAGGCATACGATTTATAAGATAGGTTGATGTGAGTATAGCTTCCCCCCAAAAGTGTTTAGGGACGTGACTTGCAAACATGATTGATCTCGAAACTTCAAGAAGATGTCTATTTTTTCTCTCAGCCACTCCATTTTGTTGTGGAGTATCAACACATGAACTAATATGAACAATCCCTTGATCTAATAAGTATGGACCAAGAGTGGAGTTAAAATATTCCCTTCCATTGTCAGTTTTCAGAATTTGGATCTTTTGTTTGAATTGATTTTGAATCATCGAATGAAAACTTTTGAAGATAGATGCAGTTTCAGATTTTTCTTTCATAAGAAATGTCCATGTTGTCCTAGTGTGATCATCAATGAAGGATATAAACCATCTAGATCCATTGATACTAGTTACTCGAGAGGGTCCCCAAATATCACTATGTATCATTAAGAAAGGTTGCGAAGGTTTATAAGGAACAGTAGGATATGAGTTTCGAGTGTGTTTAGCAAGTTGACAGACTTCACAATGAAAAAATTTTGATTTCTTGTGGACAAATAAGTGAGGAAAAAACCTTTCAAGATAACCAAAACTTGGATGTCCAAGGCGAAAATGCCACCACAACATGATATGATTTTCATTTGAAACAACAATCGAATTGAATACTGAATTAGAATGTTTACCAACAGTTGATTTCTGCTGTTTAGATGTATGAGAATCCTTGAGAATATAGAGTCCATCATGCATTTCAGCACTGCCAAACACTTTTTCCGAGCCCTCAACCTGAAATTCACAATGATTTTGATAGAACTTGATTATACAATTCATATCTCGAGCAAGTTTGCTGATTGAAAGAAGATTGCAACTTAATGTAGGGACAAATAAAACAGATTTGAGATGAAGATTGTTTGATAATGTTACAGATCCAGTTCCTATCACTTTTGAGAGAGATCCATTGGCAGTTCTGACTGTGTGGGAATCTGAATCTGCACATGGTTTGAAGGTGTTGAAGACTTGAAAATCACTTGTCATGTGATCAGAAGCGCCCGAGTCAACTATCCAAGTACCGTTGTTGGAGGTAGCAATATATGCGCGAGGCATAGATTTTGGATGACACGTTGCAATGACATTTGCCTGTTTGAGCTTCGATTTTAATCCATCAGCTGCTGTATAAACTGCCCAGGTCCAGGTGATGTTGGAGCCATACTGATTCCATAATCTGAGATATGTCTGGTTTTGTCATAATCGTTGGTGACAATAGAAGCTGATTTATAGATGACATTGGCTGATTTAAGAGCCATTCATATGAAAGTTTGGGTTGGAACAACCAGAAATATGTAATTTTGGAGTGAGATTGAAGAAGAATTGAGCCCAGAAGTGTTAATTGAAGCCCAAAACTGTTCTGAAAAGATCTGACTACCACAGCTCTGATACCATCAAGTTTTGTATGAATAAATCTAAAGTTTAGTAGGAATAAATCTCCTTATAAAAGTTATTTGTTGTACACAAGTCATCCACTATTTATACTTACTCTACTATAGCTCTTCTAGGTAATATGACTAATCTAGATCCTAAAAATCAGTAATTACATGATTCACCATCCTAATTATCAGCCATTAGAATATACACAAATCAATCTAATCTAAAGATATTTACAATTATTGCAAATATTCCTTTATCAAATTCTGATATTTCTACACATGTATTATAGCAAAAAGATTTCTATTAATCTGTTAACTATATAGAAGTAAAAACGAGGACCAAACATATGCACAAAGTCCAATACTCCCCCGATTTGAGAAAAAATCGACACACAATTCATGAACTTACACTGGAGTTCACGTAAATAACAGAATTTCTTCAAGTCACACTCATAAAAAATTTAGGCTAGGAAACATCTACTACAAGATTACTAACCTCAGTAAGAACTAAAGAGAACAAAAACACTAATTAACTCTTATCTACATGCATATTACTCATAATAAGTCTTTTAGACTTACAATCAAACACCTAAAGACATACCACGACTTCATGTCAAATACCAATTAAAAGTCCTCAACTTCATCTATATGATACAACAAATCAGTATCAAGCATGCTAGGATTAAAATCTTACCGTAGTAGTATTTACGTAGTAACACCTCCGCTTTGAATAGATTAGATGCCCAAATCCTAACTTGCCTAAGGAATGAATCCTGGTTCTATTCCCTTGCTAATGAATTTTATCCTTGCCCCTTTTTGTTTAATATGAAGAACTTTGATTTTATAAAATAGAATTACATGTTTTTACAAACTTTGTTCATCGGTTGTCTTCAATATGAAGTACGTAAGTTACGAGTTTAGAACTTATTTGTTCATTTATCTTGCCTCATTTATAGAACTTTCAATGGTTAACTAATGTTATTTGTTCAGGTAATCTACCTAATTATGCAAAATGGCTGTAATATGCTTACCTAATTTATAATCTCACCTTCCTGTTATAAACTAAATTGTTTATATTTAAGAAAATAAGTGAATTTTCAATGAAGTTGAGAAGGTTTGTCTCACCTGGGTTCTGGAATTTTCATTTTAGAATGATGTGAATCCTCGTACTGTGCCAATTCCCTTGACACCTCAGCACATTGATGGAAAAGTTATACAAGCTGGTGGTGGTCTTCTGCAAGGATTTGGTGGGCCGGTGCTAAATATTTCAGGAGCAGCCAATGATTCGGCAAGCTCTTCAATACGGAATAATGATGTTGGATTATGGAAAGGCCATGAAGTTAACTCGGAGTTTGTAATCCTACTTGATCTCATTCAGAAGAAGTACCCAGAAACCTTTGAGCACTTCACTACTAAAAGCAAAAAGTTGTGTACGATGAAGCTGAATATGTTGTGCACCTTGGTAAATGTCTTTGCCTCGACAACTATGACTGAGATAGATACTGAGATGATTACAGAGTATAGGAGACTTTTTTCCGACTTGCAAAGATCATTTGATGTGAAATGGCTCGTGAGCCGTTTGAATTACATTGAACAGCTCCACCTTTCACAACACGAGCTTCATGCAGCTAATTCTTGTAGGGTGCTAGACTTGCAGCTAATGCTACATAGGAAATGGTCTGTTGTCTGATCCTTAATTCTCTAGTGCAAGGTATTTTATTTTGTTACTGTGTTTTTGTGATTGGCACTATATATGATGGAAAAAGGAAAAATGATACCAAATGGTATGATTCTGATCACAGGAGTGATCGGCCACTCGGCGTGCAACGTAACTCTTACCCTACAAGTTTGCGGAGCCATGAGAGCAGACATGTGAGAGAACCAAGTGGTGCTTGAACTAATAGACTTAATTAGTTCTTATCGGTATTGTTAGACTCCTATTGCTTTTTGGTTATTGTGTGAAACTTAATTGTATGAAATGTTTGATTCCAACTTAAGTACTGATTTTGATCTGCTGAAGACTGATGTGCATGAGTCCTTCCATACGCAGAGATTAGGATGATAACCAGAACTTTATTCCAAATCTACTATAACATAAAAATATATAATACAAGATATGATCGAAAATTTTCATTTGTTCACACTATTACACCATAATAAAAACATAAGCTTACTTCTGTTTCCAACACAGTGTTTAAAATTTTTCGGGGAATTTTTTATCAGAGCGGTATGTACTATGGTCATGGAATGTATACATAATTTGAAAACCTAGAAATTAGATAACATGGGTTTTCACTTGACTAGGGCAGGGGAATCAGGATTTAAGATAAAAGAAAAGGCAATCGGAGAAGAAATGGTGAAAGAAATGTTCTACGTAGTAATTTTCTTTCCAATTTGACTCATTTTCAATTTAACCACAAAATTTTAATAACCCAAAAAACTTCGAGCTGGGATCCTCTGTCCCCTTTCTCCGTGTCTCCTTTGTGTCCCATGTTGTTTTTAATACAAAAAAATGCTCTTGTGGAGCCCATTTTTATTATTTATTAAAATGGGCCCCTTAGGGGCACTCTTTTTGTATTAAAAAGGGAATGAGGCGGCAGAGAAGGGATGTTCTAAGGGTGATTGCCCCTCTCTGTCAAGACGAGATTTTTTGATCTTGTTTGCCCATGATTTCATTATTCAAACCAACATCCCTTGTATATATGTGCATATACACACACATATAGACACACACAGAGAGAGAGAGAGAGAAAGACTTGTATAGGGGATTCTTGTTTTATGATCTTTTTCATCATCATCATCACATAATCAAAATAATGCTGCTGCTACTGCTGCTGCTACTACAATAATTATAAGGAAAAAGAAAAAGAAATATAAAGAGGCTGTGATGATATATATAGAATGTTTTCTGGGATTAAATTTAAATCTAGTAGGAGAGTGAAAGTGACCCGTATCTTGGCGGGGCAACCCGGATGGGGTTGCAGCCATGGCGGTGTTACCCCTCTTACCTTGATATCTACAGATCTGAGCCGCCTCAACTTTCATTAATATATTTTGTTTTACTGGAATTATCCTAAAGGGTAAATTGTATTGTAAATCTTTCTGTTTTTGTGGATATAACCTTTAAAATTATAACACTAGTAGCAACTGGGAAGTGCATTTGCTTGTTCCTATTAAACTCAAAGACACAAAGTATGTTCTCTTATTATCCTTCTTGAATCAAATGCGCGATTGAACAACTTTTACTGTTTTTCTGCATGACGGCTGCTTTGGACAAAACTTGTCCTTATGAGACTCAGCCACAAAATCGAGAACCACCGAAGATAATTCATCTTGACGTGAAGTGTATTCATGGTCTGCTAGTTCTATAACGAAAATTCTGTGATTTGCAATATACTTGCCAAACTCCATGGCATCTTTGACCGGTACAAATTCATCTTTGGAACCATGAACGGTCAAGACCCTACAAAATACAAGGGAAACGGCAAAATGATTCAAAACTTTCAACACTCTTTTACAAATGTGTATTTATTATCAGTGTTTGATGACAGCAGCAACTTTGAACATGTCATTGACATAAGAAAACAAGATCACAGTTTCTGAATGTAACATGATGTAATTAATTAATATTCTTCACCTGCAGTTTTCTTGGATTCCACGGCACGCTGCACGCATACCAGTTGTTAGACGATCTGTTAAACTTGATTCAGTCACTCTATACTGTGTCTTGCCTAAGGAAACCATTTAATTCGAGAAATAATTTAGAATCAAAGCATGGATATTAATTAACAATTGCTAAATTGGATATTTTGATATGCTCTCCTCTAGCAAAATGATATAGTACAAGGGATGAACTTACTGTTGTTCTAACAAAATGTAGGATGCAATAGCATTCAAGTATTAAACAGGAAGAAATTAGGGAAAATTAAATAATAGGTCACTGAACTATTAGTGTTTTATTGTCTAGGTCCTTGAACAAAAGATTCCATATTTCGGGTCCTTGAACTATTTTTTTTTCTTATTCAAGTCCCTCCGTCAAAAAGATTCTAACGGACGTTAGAATCTTGTTGACGTGTCATAGATGTGGAAAACAAATTTTTGGTTTAAGTCCCTGAACCTTTCCATTTTCTGATTTAGGTCCTTAAAAATTAAAATTTTAAATTTCAAGACAAAATAATTCAATATTTTTAAATTAATACTCGATAAATTAATAATCCCTCTAAGTTATAATTTCCTTCAGTCCCAACTTGGGCTAGTTCAAAAAATGATTCTATGATTCTTTTAATATATGATTCAAGGATTCTTAAAATTTGAATTTATATGAAACTCATCTTTAACTCTCTTTGTTGCATCCGTGTGGTGCTTTCGTAAAACTTTGAAAGGTTATTAATCAATATTTATGATGTCTCAGTAAAAGGTTCCAAAAATGTTGTTCTATCTTGACATTATCTAAATATAATGAATCTTTACTTTGAATCCCGCAAATACTCATTAAATTTGTAAAACAATGTATATTAAATTAAGTATAAAATATAAATTGCACAATTCATTCTATTTAAATATATATAATTGGAAATTAATATTCTTTGATGCCAAAATTTTTCTATAAATTAATAATTATTAATTTATCGATTAATTAATACAACTCTAAAATTATTAGAATTCTCCGGTCCCAAATATATTAATTTATAGAGGTTTTACTGTATGTCAACCATTGAAGTGTTTTAAACGATAATCATGCTTATTTTTAAAATAAACGATAATCATGTTTAGATTTATTTTTAAAATTTTTATGTTTAAAATTGAAATTTGAAATTTGAAGTTTTTATGTTTAGGGACCTAAACCAGAAAATGGAAAAGTTCAGGGATTTAAACTAGAAATTTCTATGCCACGTCAGTGACACGTCATCAAGATTCTAACGTCCGTTAGAATCTTGATGACGGGGGGACTTGAATCAGAAAAAAAAATAGTTTATGGACCCAAAATACGGAATCTTTTGTTCAGGGACCTAGACAATAAAACACGAATAGTTCAGGGACCTATTATTTAATTTTCCCGAAGAAATTACTAACTAAATGAAAAAGAAACCAAATAAAAATTGGCCAGTCAAGTCCTAAAAGTAAACGGCATCTACTCAGACGTTACCTTTGAAGCGAGTTGAATCAAAAGCAGGCAATAAACGTCTTTATTATGGACGCTTAACTGTTTCTCTACTTATAATTACTGTTATTCATTGTTCCAAATATATTAATGCCAGCTTAAATTCAGGAAATTGCCTAAAGGCCCCCACAATCAATTACCATCTGCAGAAAAGTCTACATCATTCATGTTTTCTTGACAAAAAGAGGTGCCACAAATTAATTATGCAAAGGCTTCTTGGTCTAGCCTACATATGTAGGCACATCTTGGAAGCCAACAACTGCTATTATCAGGAGTGTACAATTGATAATTAACTTTAAAAAAAAAAAAAAGATACGAAGGGACTGGATGAAGTCGCGAATAAAAGTCTAAAAATGCACATTGTGCTCACCTCTTCTGTCTTTAACATCAATAAAACCACTTTGTTTGATTCTTTTTAAGAAGTCTTTACCCAAACGCCCTTCAATGCCTCTCTCCAGATTAAAACGGCCAGAAATATTGACTACTGTGCTAACATCACTGTACTTTGAAGCATATAGCAGCACTACATTGCCTCCTGCAAATGTACCATATACCCATACGTGTACAATCAAAAACAGATCTAAGAAATAATATCCAAATTGCTAGCATATAGAATTTTTAAGTACAGTTAGAAACATATGCTGTGCAACTGTTGCTACAAGTTTTATTCGCATTGCCAAGTTACATGAAATTAAAACCCCGAGTAGTTGGTCCCATAGTTGTGTAGTGTGTAAATCAAGTGCAAAGAGTTTGGGGTCAAGGGTTCACTACCCGTGATTGACAAAAACAATTCTTTGGGACTAACTGCCAGTGCAAAAGCAGTCCATCACCTGGTATCAATTGTAAAAGGGTGCTACTCACCCCTATAAAAGTAATTAATAGTTTTATTATCTTCTTATATTTGGAAGAAGTCAAAGACACCTTGGACGAACTTAGATCTAAATGGGGGGAAAATACAAAACAATTATGAGAACTATCTCAATACCACAGTTGGTCTTTGAAATATTTACGATAAAGTTAATGAATTAAGCTGAAAGTTTCCAGATAAAACCGTTTCCTTGTTACATAACCAAGCACACTTTAAACTTCAAGTAATTAACTAAACCCACCAGCCACGAGCTCCTCGCAGAAATCACAATAAACTCTCTGCATTTGGTCTTTAGATGATACACTGTGTTTTCTGAAGAAAATAGTTATACAACTAACTCATAAATTATTACTACAATAGGAAAAAGAGAACAAAGATATGTAATTCTGTGAATAATATCTATACTAGCCTATAACCCGTGCTATGCACGGTTGCTTGTAAATTTTTTAATTATATTTTATTATTAAAATTTTAAGTTGTATATATTTTTTATTATTAAAATATTACTTTAGAAATCTCATGTATATAAGTATTATTGTATTAATACCCTGTTTTGCTTATAATAGTATAGTATAGATTTTTTTAATAATTAATAATAAAGATTTAATGTATTTAAAGAGAGTTAACCAAACCAAAGAGTGACCAAAAAAAGAGTACCTGACCAAAAAAAGAGTACCAAACCTAATATACCTTGTTTTGCTTATAATATATTGCTAGCCTATAACCCGTGCTATACACAGTTGCTTGTAAATTTTTTAATTATATTTTATTATTAAAATTTTAAATTGTATATATTTTTTATTATTAAAATATTACTTTAGAAATCTCATGTATATAAATATTACTTTAAGATGGTATAAATGTTTAATAATAATATGTTGTTCATTGGATTTGAACCTTGAACCGTGTGTTTTTTTTTAATTTTATTAATAATAGAGATTTAACCAAACCAAAGAGTGACAAAAAAAAGAGTACCAAAAAAGAGTGACCAAAAAAAGAGTACCAAACCAAATATACCCTATTTCGCTTATAATAGTATAGTATAGATTTTTATTATTAAAATATTACTTTAGAAATCTCATGTATATAAATATTACTTTAAGATGGTATAAATGTTTAATAATAATATGTTGTTCATTGGATTTGAACCTTGAACCGTGTTTTTTTTTTTAATTTTATTAATAATAGAGATTTAACCAAACCAAAGAGTGACAAAAAAAAGAGTACCAAAAAAGAGTGACCAAAAAAAGAGTACCAAACCAAATATACCCTATTTCGCTTATAATAGTATAGTATAGATATATATTTAGTTAGTATTACTTGTCCACCTTAATAAAATAATATATAGTCCTGCCACTAGTTTTCACTAGTTTTCAGGTATATGAAAAGATAGAGCATTATAAAAAACTTTCGTTCTATGTTAAGATCCTTGGAAAAAGAGACCTTTACTGTGCCCGATAACTGCAGCAATTAGACGCTTCTCGGAATGAAAGAACTGGACTACATTGCGCAACTCATCAGCTTCTCTACGATAGTTACCGTACTGAAAAGAACCTTCACTTTCCCTAATATAAAAAGTAAAGTAGGATTTAATCAAATAAAACATTAAGAGCTCAGACAGACAATTTCTGCTACTAGCAGAATATCAAGAAAATTTAAGGGTACACTACCACTACATGCATCTTCAATGCCAAGCTAAACATATCAGGGATAAGTGGCTAAATAGCTGAATAGATATTCAAATAAGTTTGAATTATTAATGACTAAATTGAGATCTTCCAACTTTCACGTGTTTAATTTTAACAAACTTACCCATTACCCGTAAAATCAAAGCGGAAGGCACTAATTCCTTTATTTGCGAAAGCAGCAGCAATGTTCACCATAGGAATTCTCTCCTATCATTAAGTTAGGGAAACAATAAGGAAAAAGGACTGTGTGTTTAAAATAATGAATTTCCTTGTTTTTACAATACTTCAAATTGTTGACTAGCAATATAGTAGTAGCACGGAACAAGAAAACTTTAAGTTGTATATACGAACACATAACATTCTAATGTAAAAGGGAGAAATTTTAGATTTAATTAGCATGTATATTTATAAAACTCAATAACAGTTTTATGGGTATCCACGGTGTAGAATGTAAACTACAATTAGAGCAAGTCCAACAGCTTCCCTATATTGCTTCCTAAATCAAGATTTAAGGAATTTAGTACAAAACACCACTCCAACAGTGTGCTAGTGGTTGCCTAAAACACGAAGAGCAAGTCCAATAGATCCCTTATATGACCTCCTAACTTAAATTATAAGGAATTAGCTCTAAAATAGTGCTCCAACAGCCTCTTAACTTTTCCTTAAAAAGTTAAGAGCATCATGTTAGAGCATCTCCAAGAATCTCCTAGTTCACTCCTAAATATATTATAAATAATTAAGCTCTTAGCAAGTTATTACATTGATTTGTGTGTCAACTCCAACAATACTCCCTATAATTGCTCTTTATTATATATTTTATTCATATTTCATTTCCACTAGTACAAACATTCAATAGAGGAGAGAGAAGAATCAATTTTTTATTAATAAAATATAAGTTAAGAGCTATTAGTTGCTCTTAAAACAGAGGAGAGAGAAGAAGCTCTTAGTGTTTTTAAGAGCCACTAAGAGTCTCTTGGAGCAATATTTTTGTTATCTCTCCTCAATTTTTGAGTTAAGAGCTAGAATAGAGAGGCTCTTGGAGATGCTCTTAGAGCATCTCCAAGAGACTCCAAGAGACTCTCTATTGTAGCTCTTAACTCAAAAAATGAGGAGAGAGAATAAAAATCAAGCTCCAAGAGACTCTTTAAAAAGTTAAGAGCTTCTTCTCTCTCCTCTATTTTAGGAGCAACTAGTAGCTCTTAACTTAATATTTTATTAGTAAAATAGTGGTTATTCTCTCTCATCTATTGATTGTTTGTCCAAGTGGAATTGAAATATGAATAAAATATAAAATGAAGAGCCATAATAGAGAGCATTGTTGGAGTTGACACACAAATCAATGTAATAACTTGCTAAGAGCTTAATTGTTTATAATATATTTAGGAGTGAGCTAAGAGACTCTTGGAGATGCTCTTATCCCTTATCTTTAAGGCCTCCCTTATTTCACTTTTATCAATAAAATAGTATTTTCCCTCCTCTTTTCAACTGCTTCCCTCTTTTTTTGTTCTTGTTTCCTTATTTTATTTATTATTTAATAATTATAAGGATCAATTATAAGGAAGCTTGTTGGAGTTGTCATACCTTATGATATCCTAAATCACTAAGAGCCTAATATTTTATAATATTTATAAGGAAAATACAAGGAGGCTGTTGGACTTGCTCTAAGGACCTCTAGCCATTCCCTACTTTTGGGGAACCACTAGCCATCACTAATTTGATTTCTATCAATAAAAAATTCATTTCCCTCCATTTTTCAATATTTGTCCATATCTCATTCTCTAATTGATTTCAAATTTATCATTATAATAATAATAAGGAATGAATATAGGGAATGTTGTTGGAGTTGATGTACAAAACAAGGTTCCTAAATCATTAGGAACCATTATTCTATTTTATTTTTAGGAATCAACTAAGGAGCTAATGGACTTGCTCTTAGTGCTTAGTGAATATTATAAAACTCAATAACAGGCATATGGGTATCCACGGTGTAAACTGTAAACTACAATTAGTGCTTCGTTAATATTATCCATAAGATTAACTACAAAGTGTTGACAATGTGCATTCATACAGGTATGTATATACTTAGAAGTTAAAATTGCTGCTACGAACCTCTAAAATTCATGACCAGATAGTATATTAGTGATTTTTTTTTTTGATAATTCGGTGTCCGGGCCAGCTTGCGCGCACCTCGACTAATCCGGAGGGCATACTAGCACACTCACACCCCCGAGCATGGTAGCCCACTTAATCCCGGAGTGCCCAAGGGAATCGAACTCGTGACCTCAAGGCAACAAGCCTTAAGCGCCACTGTCCAACCATCTGAGACACCCTGTGGGGGTTTAGTATATTAGTGATGCATAACAACTTGTCACGACTTGCCTTCAAAGACACACGTGAACCTAAAACTACTTGTGTATGGGTTCATCGCACAGAACATCAATAACAAAAAAAACTTACAATTCACACTAACCAATGCAACATCCTATCTAAAGTAATACAAAAATCTGATCATTTGAGCTTCCTCGGCAAATATTACCTACCTTTGAGGACCTAAATCCATGGCAGATAATTACAAGCTCCTTAGAGCCTGTTTCATGCAGTATGCCAACAAGCTTCTCGCCATGACTATTTTCTATAATAATTTTTTGCAGTTGAACTGAAAGAGAAACAAGGGGTCAGCTCTATAAAAGCATTCAAACAACTTCAGAAATAACTAAAGAAATTGTTTGAAAGAGTTCAATCAAAATAGCAAAAAATGAAAAAAAAAAAAAAACAATCAAAATTAACCAAGTAAGAACAAACATCAACAGCTTAAAATTTTTACAGTTGTAAAGATTGTATATTAATCACATTCCATTACAAAACTTTTATCATTCCTCAAATCACTTATAGCATAAATGATATATACAACAAGTCAACAACCCAGTCATGCTAATATGTATAAAATTGGGATCATAGCAACAATAACTCTTAATGGTCAAGAAAATGGGCTGAATCAGCAAGATTGCTACATGGGTGATCACTAAAATTCGTTTTTAAATGGGGAAGAAATTCAATTATTACCTGGGTCTGCTAAACCCATCTCGTCAGTTTGGGAGCTTCAAAGTCGGGCAGCTCGATTTCATAGCAACTTCTTACCTGGGCTTCCTCCCTTTTTTTTCAAAGTTATTACTTACTTTTTGACTTTAGTACATTTTTTTTTTGTCAGGACTTTAGTACATATTTAAATTTGCCTTCATCGCGTAATTTAAATACGGAGTACTATTTATAAATTATTTTTAATAACTTTTTTCTATTATTGATTTTTGTTTTAAAATTAAAATAATATGCATAATTATCTTGTCAAAATATATTGAAATGTATGCAACAAAACTAAATATCATATAATAAAATTACAAGGAATAATAAATTATTAATTTCAAAATCAATCTCCTTCTAAAAATTAGTACGTTGATTGTATTTTGAAGGATAAAAGAGGTTTTTGATAAATAAATTGTTAAAAATTAATTTTGCAATTTTATTTTTTTTAAAAGCTATTTGTAAATATACCATTTCTTTTTGACCCATTTTAATTGTAATTATACTAATTTTTTTAAAAACAATTGCAAAAATACGTTTTAGCCACTTTAACCAAAAACAAATTGCATTCGAATAGCAACAGAATTGTCAAGAATCCACCTTCGAAGAAAAAATGGAAGATGATGCCTCTGAAAATCCACCTTCATCGTCGCTCTCATCGAAAATCGTGCCAAAGAAGTTCGATTCTCTCTCTTTCTGAATTTGTGGAAAATGCTGTCGGAGAATTGTTGGAGTTTCGCGTGCGACTCCGGAATTACCATGATTGGACAGAGAAGACGACGCACGAGTCGAGGTCAAAGTCGATGAGGTGGGATCGAGGTTGGTGAAGTATCGTCTACGACGCCAGAATTATCATGGTTGGTCAGAGAAGATGATGATGAGGGGATTGATGAGGTGGAGTTTCGTCTACGGCGCCAGAATTGCCATGGTTGATCGGAGAAGATAATGGGAAGGTCGGAGTCTGAAGCAAAGAAGATGGAAAAATACCGTAAAATTGCAAAGAAGATGAAAAATATGGTATAATTGCAAACAAAAGTACAAATAATCATATATTAATTTTATTTTATAATATATTTAACTTTCGTTTATTAAAATCCAGATTCCAATACCATGTGATTCTTAATGTTCGCACAAACTCCCAACCAATATATGCTAATACAATTCCTTATACACTTCACCGGCAAATAAACAAGATTAAAATTAAAAATAGCTTCTCCCAATTTCTTATTTCAAACCATCTTCAAATTATCGACTCCGTACATCTATTATGATTGCCTCAATATTTTACCAATTTTTATCTAGTATTTTAGAAGTTTTATAGTCCTTCTTCATGTGAAACGATCTCATTTTAGAGGTACAACTTTGTTACATTATTATTATTGTGATGATTGACTTGTTCTAATACCATTTGCCGTTTTCCACATTTAACTCCCTTTCTACAACATTTATGAATACAATCAAAGGTCCAATGAAAACGTAACAGACTATTTTAAAATATTTTTTTATTAAAATTATGATCGTTATCTATAACTTTTTAAAATAGCTTAATAACTATTATAATCGTGAAAAATATATTAGATGATTTAACATATATATATCTTTTATATTATATAAAGAAAATTCCTCGGACGTTCGATGAAACTCTTAAATCACTCGAAAGTTTTTTATTTAATTTTCTAAATTATTTCAATTTTCAAATATAATATATGCCTTCAAGAAAATAATTGATGTTATTAAAGCCAAGTCTTACCTCAAAATTATATTATAATTAGGATTTAAAAAGCAAGTTCTAACCTTTTTTTTAATAGAAAAGTATCTCCGTAATTGAATTCTAAAAAAATTTGAACGGCGTGCAAACCAAAATCAAGGTCGAAGAGGATTTTAGTATTTAAATTTTT
The DNA here is from genome assembly GCA_037693485.1 of Kitagawia praeruptora. Lineage (NCBI taxonomy): Eukaryota > Viridiplantae > Streptophyta > Magnoliopsida > Apiales > Apiaceae > Kitagawia > Kitagawia praeruptora. The sequence goes on along the minus strand of CM075352.1, from coordinate 60,422,221 downwards.
ATTATTAAGTACGCGTAATATTTTATAATATACTAAATTATAACTCGTGTAATGCATAATTTTTTTAATATTTATAATTATATAAATTATGTTATTGAATATTGTTTTTTAAATATTTATATTTATTAAGATTTATTTATTTTAAATTTGATTTTTTGCATATAAAATTTAATCTTTTATTGAAATAAATAAAGAACTCTTAAATCTGAAAGATTTAGAGAAAAATAACCAAATATGAGCATAAGTATAGGGCTTAATGATCCTATAGTTAACTATAGGTAATTACCTATAGTTAATACATATTATAATACAATTGGAAGGCTATTTTTGTAAATACATGGAGGTGAATTTCATTATTACAAAAATGCCATCAATCTTTTATACTAAAAATGCATGTAACTATAGGTAATTACCTATAGTTAACAATAAGAACATTTTTCTCTATAAGTATAATAAAGAAATATTATCTATTAGATTTCATACGATCACATTACTACTTGCCCTATGTTGAGTTTTAAAAATGAGATTTAGATGGTTTTACGACACGCAAAACTTAAGAAATTATTTTTAATTTAATAATTGTTTAACAATTATTATTCAATTGAAACTACTCAAAAAGTGAAAAGAAAATAAATTTACAAATTTTTACATTGAAAATTCCATTCAATTTAGAAAACCTACTTATATTTGGTTTACATTATTAAAATTTAATTTTCCGCATTGGGAAAAAAATCCTATTATCAATCAAAAAAACTTTTTTCTAATATTATATTTTTTTGGGTTAAATAAATATAAAATATCATTTATGGCAAAAAAAAGATAAATAAATATAAAAATATCATTATTTATTATACATCGCTTTCACATATAGAGATCAAGGCCACTCAAAACCATGGTTGTAAAAATCGGTAAATACAATTAGTTTTTGTTCTTGCATCCTAAAATATGACTAAAGATAAAGAGCATCTCAATTCTCAACTGGTGCATTTATTATTTTTCCTGTAGTATCATGAATTTTCAAGCTAACTATAGGGAATATTTGGGGAACTATTTTTTAGAATAAATCAATTTATTTTAATACAAAGTTAGAGATTCTTAACTTTTTCCTGAAAAAAGTTAACCTTTTTTTGCAATTTATAGAATCTCAAACATACATTAAATATTTGTATATATATATTTTTTTTATCAAAATTGAAATTTTTACCCGAAAATAAGTGGATAAAGACTTATTTTAAGTTGTGCCAAACAGAGGCCATATATATGCTACATAGGAACTAGAGATGCACAAAAAGCCCTTCGGATCGGGCTTTATCCAGGCTTTAAAAAACCCGGGTTTTTAACAACCGGGCCGGACTTTTTCAAAAATCGGGCCGGGCCGGGTTTCTCTAAAATATGAGGCCCGTTTTAGGCCCTTGGGCCGGGCCGGGCTTTTTTCGGGCTTTTTAAAAATAAATATATATATATATATATATATATATATATATATATGTAATTTCTATATTTTTACAAATATTTCTCGACGATCCAACCGTACGGATGTCAAGATATATCTAATTAAATGATATTACCAAATTTTAAAAAAATAAAAAATTAATTTGGTTGGAGATCTTAATAGAACATTACTATATTGTCTAGTACTCGTAACTAGTGCTTCGTCCCAGACTATTAATTCTTTATTTTTAAAAATATTTCTCGACGATCCAACCGTACGGATGTCAAGATATATCTAATTAAATGATATTCCTAAATTTTAAAAAAATAAAAAATTAATTTGGTTGAAGATCTTAATAGAACATTACTATATTGTCTACTACTCGTAACTAGTGCTTCGTCCCAAACTATTGTTTCTATATTTTTAAAAATATTTCTCGACGATCCAACCGTACGGATGTCAAGATATATCTAATTAAATGATATTCCCAAATTTTCAAAAAATAAAAAATTAATTTGGTTGGAGATCTTAATAGAACATTATTATATTGTCTAGTACTCGTAACTAGTGCTTCGTCCCAGACTATTATTTCTATATTTTTAAAAATATTTCTCGACGATCCAACCGTACGGATGTCAAGATATATCTAATTAAATGATATTCCCAAATTTTAAAAAAATAGAAAATTAATTTGGTTGGAGATCTTAACAGAACATTACTATATTGTCTTATACTCGTATCTAGTGCTTCGTCCCAAACTATTGTTTCTATATTTTTAAAAATATTTCTCGACGATCCAACCATACGGATGTCAAGATATATCTAATTAAATGATATTCCCAAATTTTAAAAAAATAAAAAATTAATTTGGTTGGAGATCTTAATAGAACATTACTATAGTGTCTAGTACTCTTAACTAGTGCTTCGTCCCAGACTATTGTTTCTATATTTTTAAAAATATTTCTCGACGATTCAACCATACGGATGTCAAGATATATCTAATTAAATGATATTCCCAAATTTTTAAAAAATAAAAAATTAATTTGATTGGAGATCTTATTAAATACTACTATATATTGTCTAGTACTCTTAACTAGATCTTATTAAAAGCGTCAATAAAATAAAAAACAAACAAACTAAATGTAGATTATAAGTTACATTAATAAAATAAAAAAATTCATTAAATGTAGATTATAAGTTACATTAATAAAATAAAAAAATTATTAAAATGAAAAATTTTATCCGGGCTTCGGGCCGGGCTTTAACCGGGCTTTTAAAAAGCCCGGGCTTTAAAAAAGCTTTAAAGCCCGGGCTTTATCCTGGCATTTAAAAGCCCGGTCTTTTAAGCGGGCTTTTTGGGCTTCGGGCCGGGCCGGGCTTCGGGCCGGGCCGGGCTTCGGGCCGGGCCGGGCCGAACCGAACCGACCGGGATTTTTTCGGACCGGGTTTTTCGGGCCGGATCGGGCCGGACTTCGGGCTTTAGGCTTTTTGAACATCTCTAATAGGAACCATAGACGATTAAAATCTGGCCACTTCGCCATCTATCTTTTGTCTTCCATCTTTTTATAGCCGCAAGAATGGGTATCCCAATCATTTGAAAGAAGGCAAAACAATTTGAGATTTGTCTTTCATTTTCGATATGATCCATCACAGTTTAAAGGTCTATTAAAATTACATACATGAACTACATCTATATTTTTTAGAATTCCTTAGTTTAACGGAACCGTTAAATACACTAATGTGGCAATCACTATTAAAACCTAAATAAAAAAAACTCTGCTTTGTTCAACATTCTAAATATGAACCGATATTTATCTCCTTAAAAATTAAACCCTAATTAAATCAAACAAACTTTCAATTTTCAAACAATAATACAAGATTGCACATTCAATTGTCAACATTGAGGTTAGTAAACTAATGTTCCCACTTCTTTTGTTGAGTATTGAAAACAGCAAAAGAATACAGAGGGGGGTGAATGGATTTTTGAACTTTTCTGGTTCTTGAATCTGTGTAGCAGATAAGTATCTGTGTGTGCAAATGTGTAGGTGCGGATAAGAAATGACACAAGACACAATATCACTTTAATCTAATATATTATTAGATAAAGGTTGCTACAATCTGTGAATACAAATGATAGTATTCTCAGCTTCGTTTTTCTCAGAGAGATATGACTTACAATGTATGAAAAACTTGACTCATCAAAAGTTAACAACTAAGGAAGTGAGGCTGTATCCTTATAGAACATGGATACAACCTACTTACTACAAATAAGGTAGTTGAACAAATTACTTTCTAGTCTGTCTATCCTTTTTGAGTAAGTGTCCAAATGGTTACAGATTTGACTTTGCAAAGCCTGTTCAGATCCACTTCTTTAGTCCTTTGTCTCTTCTATATCTCTCCAAGCTTCCTTGTAGGCTTTCCAGAGCACGTTACAGATTATGGTCCATAAAGTGCATTGGCTTGTTGCAGGTTTCAGACTTGTATAATTTCTTCAGTATTTTGTCTCCTAGAATGTATTCGAGAAGTGGCTAAGTGATTGATTTGAGAACTAGGATTAGATAACTCTGAGTTCTCGAATACTGTATGATTTACATATCGAATCACTTCTCGAATAGTACTTTTCTCCAGGATTCCTTGAGTTGTCGAATAGAACACTTGACTTGTCGAATCCCTGAGATATCGGATAGTTCATTCAGAGTCCTTGAGATATCGAATGGAATTTTGACTTGTTGACTCTTTGAGAACTCGAATACCACTTTGACTTGTTGACTTCTTGAGTTCTCAAATAGAGCATTTAGACATGTCGAATCTCTGAGATATCGAATAGTTCATTCAGAGATATCGAACAGTGTCTTCTTAGATATCGAATCTCTGACTTCTCGAACGCTAGACTTCTTGAATAGACAAAAGTACTTCTCGAATTGGTACTTAGACAAATTCTTCATTTCTTCAAATCCTAACTGTGATTATTTGACAGTCTTTATCTTCTTGCTTGAGGCATGAACCTTGGAACTTCTTTCAAGCATTATTCTTGACTATATAAGTAATGTTACACAACTAGGATTTGATGCCTATTGCAAGTACAGAACAAATAGAAACTCTACAACTAGAGGTTCTTTTAGTTAAGAGGTCATGTAAGTAATGCAAAGCATTACAGACAATTAGGCTTGTTATTAGATGTAAACAGGCATGCCTCTGTGACTACAATCTCCCCCAAATTGTGAGTGAGACCCTTAGTCACAATTTCATGTCTGATAAAAAGCCTAACATACTTAAAGATAAAACTTGAAAAGTACAGGTATGAAATTTGATTGAGTACATGAATGAAATTACAAGATGAATAATCTTACAGTATGATGAAATAATAGACATTCTCATTTGATTCCATCTCCATTGCTTTGGCTTGTAGATCATCATATGCTTTCTGTTTTCTTTCTTTCTCCTTTCTTGCATTCTCATCCATGGCCTTTATGATCTCTGCCAAAACATCCAATTCTTCAAGCATGATAGAGTCTTTGAAATCTTCAAGTACTGGTTTCAGAATGTTGGCAGGATAGTGATTGAGCAGGTTCATTCTTATATTGACATTATCTCCATTTCTCCTCATATACTTTACCACATAGGGATTGAATTGAACTCTACACAATCCTTTTGCCCTTAGCTTTTCTGCTTCCACTTCCAGCCTATCAATCTCCTTCTCCCTTTCTAGCCATTTCTCAAAGCACCCCTTTCTTATCTTCTCAGCATAGTCTCTCTTCATTTTTACAAAATCAATCAACTCCAGCTTCCATACTTTCTCCACTTTGTCTTCAGAATCCAATAATGTAATGATTCTTTCTATTTCATATAGCTTGCCCCAATTCTGACACTGTCCTTGTTTGAATTTTTTCTCCCTTCCATCAGTATATTTAATCTCAAGGTAGTTATTCACAATGGCAGCATAGTAGATTCTCTGAGTGTTATCACAAAATCACGCAAGCGCACGTTGTCACAAGTAATATATGATTAAATCAAGTTCGTTCCCACAGAGATCTAGAATGGTGTTTAATTCAATTAATGTACCTATGCACCGATGTATGGTTTTTATCCACTGCTAAGACAAATAACAAATTTGATTTTTATTAACTACTAAATTAATTATCAAACTGAAGATTAACTAATTAAAGAGATTAAAGACGAATTACTAATATGAGAATAAAACATGGAATCCTAGTTTCATCATCTACTTCACTTAGAGTTGCAGCCTTTAATTAAAACATGCGATGGGTTTGATATCTGATCGAATAACACGAAAAGAGTAAAAGTTACCTCTCGGTATACTAGTACCAATCTACGCATACATCCACAAAAGAGATAGAAGACGAGTAGGCACCTATTATGTTTAGACCCTATATCTCTATAGAATTTGAAAACATAAAGGTTTAAGCACAAGTTATTCACTTAGATCACATAGGGTAGCATAATATCTCTATCGATGTAACACCCCAGTCCCACATCGAGGAGATTTGGGACTTCTGTTCAGTTTATAAGGTAAAGTACTACTACTATGTGCACCAACAAATCATGATCTTTTGGGAGCCTGTGGTGGGCTTTTGGATTTCCCAAGTTGGCGACATTTAGGCCAGTTTACTTTGGTTTATTTCGGATTCGTGATCGGGACTTGACCCGATTTTCGAAAAAAGACTCGGGATTTGACCCGGGTTGTCACATATGGTATCAGAGACGACTCTCGAAAGCTTGATTCGTCAAGTTGCCGGAGGTGGGGACACGAAGGCTGGTGGTATTATCCCACAATGGACAGAGGTCCGGAGGTGGGGACACGAAGCCAGCCGGTATTATCCCACAATGGCTAGGGAGGAACGATCTTGGACCTATGGGATATCCGTTCGGCCTGACGAGGATGTCAGGAGTTTAAGTGGGGGAGTTTGTAACACCCCAGTCCCACATCGAGGAGATTTAGGACTTCTGTTCAGTTTATAAGGTAAAGTACTACTACTATGTGCACCAACAAATCATGATCTTTTGGGAGCCTGTGGTGGGCTTGTGGATTTCCCAAGTTGGCGACATTTAGGCCAGTTTACTTTGGTTTATTTCGGATTCGTGATTGGGACTTGACCCGATTTTCAAAAAAAGACTCGAGATTTGACCCGGGTTGTCACAATCGATGCCACAAATCATGATGTTAAAACATCAACCTATCCTATGCTAGCATGGCAAGTTCTAAATCTCAAGATCCACTCTCGTTTAGCAAGAAATTAACAAATTAGATGTTCGCGACGCACCTAAATTCAATAAGCACAACCATACAAGGATATCAAGTATTCACCACACATAAATCTTTAAGGCATGCAAACTACTAAGCTACATAGATAAATCCACTAGGATCCCATGACAACGATTAGCCCATAATTGAACCGTTCATCGTCATGGGATTTGATGAAAACATGATAATAACAAAATATGAAAGAAAACAATAAAGATATTATTAAGATTAAGAGTTTGAGAAAACAAATCTATGATTCAACGTATACAAAAGATGAAGATGATCTAGATCCTTGCTTGTCACCGAGCTTGAATCCTTCTCTCCTTTTCTCTCTTGCAAAAACTAAGCTATGTAATTGTATGTAATTATGATAATAATCCTTTACAAGGGTTGTGATGTGTTTATATAGGCTCTAGACACCTTGCCCAGCAAGAAAATACCCTAAAATACATTTAAAATTCGATTTAGGAGTCAGAAATCACGTAGAAATCAATTCCAGCTTGAAAAGGGCAAATCTGTAATTTCTCCCGCACCTCTTGGTGCATGATGCGCCGGGGCTGATGCATGATGCGCCGGCCCTTGCTGCGTAAAAAACTGATGTGCTCCCGTTCTGTGAAAACTGATTTTTCTTGCCTTTTTTCGCCTTTTCCTTCCGTTCCTTTTGCATGAGTGATAAGTGGATTTATATCCACTTGGAGCATTCTAAATCGGCTTAAATTGATTGTCTTGGACTCAAGTTTCTTGTAGTTTTGATGTGTTTTGCTTAGTTGTGCAGGTTTAAGAGAATGTTGATTAAGGTGGATGCTTCTATAATTTTTTGGGAATTAATTGATTAAAATTCGGATTTTTTGGGAAGGCTGCGCAGCTTACACTGTTTTGGCCATATCTGGAGTTCTGTAAGTCCGTTTTCAGCGATCTTACTGCCCACGCGAAGCTTGAGAGATTTTCTACAACCTGGGATAGGAAGCACGTGCAAGTAATATGTTGATTAAAATCGCGCGCCTGTTCTAGTTAAAAAAAGCTGGGAATTTACTGTTTTGCCCTTTTCAAGTTCTAATTATATTCCGGGCAGGTTTTAGCACCTTAATTAAACTCTAATTGTAATAGAAGATAAATTCTTGCTGGGCAAGATATCTAGGCCTATATAAACACATCTTAGCCTTGTAAGATATACACATTATCATAGTTTTATTATTTGTAACCTAGCTTAGATCTGCAAGGGAGAAAAGGAGAGAAGGGTTCAACGCTCGTGACAAGCAACGGATCTAGATCTACTTCATCCTTTGTGTTACTTTGAATTATAGATTTGTTTTCTCAACTCTTGTTTATTAATATAATTACGTCTTTTATTCATATCTTGTTATTTACCATGTTTTCATCAAATCCCATGGTGACGAAAGGTTTAGTTATGAACTAATCGTTGTCATGGGATCCTAGTGGATTTATCTATGTAGCTTAGTAGTTTGCATGCCTTAAAGATTTATGTGTGGTGAATTCTTGATATCCTCGTATGGTTAATCTTAATGCTTTTGGATGCGTAGCTAACATCTAAATTGAATTGTTAATCTCTTGCTAAACGAGAGTGGATCTTGAGATTTAGAACTTGCCATGCTAGCATAGGATAGGTTGGTGTTTTGACATCATGATTTGTGGCATCAATAGAGATATTATGCTACCCTATGTGATCTAAGTGGATAACTTGTGCTTCAACCTTTATGTTTTCAAATTCTATAGAGATATAGGGTCTAAACATAATAGGTGCCTATTCATCTTCTATCTCTTTTGTGGATGTATGTGTAGATTGGTACTAGTATACCGAGAGGTAACTTTTACTCTTTTCGTGTTATTCGATCAGATATCAAAACCATCGCATGTTTTAATTAAAGGCTGCAACTCTAAGTGAAGTAGATGATGAAACTAGGGTTCCATGTTTTATTCTCATATTAGTAATTCGATTTTAATCTCTTTAATTAGTTAATCTTTAGTTTGATAATTAATTTAGTAGTCAATAAAAATTCAATTTGTTATTTGTCTTAGCAGTGAGTTAAAACCATACATTGTTGCATAGGCATATTTACTGAATTGAACACCATTCTAGATCTCTGTGGGAACGAACTTGATTTAATCATATATTACTTGTGACAACGTGCGCTTGCGTAAATTTTGCATAACAAGTTTTTGGCGCCGCTGCCGGGGATCATCGGTGTTTTTATTTTAGTTTATGTGCTTGTCATCAGTGGTCGTTAGCATTCACTGACTCGGATTTCTTACTTAGTTTGTTTGATTCGCGGTGTTTCAGGTACTTAGGTTTGTATGCAAACACGCTTACAAGCTCGTTTGGAAGAACTGGCAAAAGACGGTCGTGTAGAGAATAAAGAGAATAAGGAAGAGGAATCTGAAACTACAGTAGCAATGGCAGATGCAGCAGCAGCAGCTAAAGCTTTGAGGGAGTATTCTCAGCCGAAACTCAATGATATCCAGTCTAGCATTATTAGGCCAGCTATTGCAGCAAACAATTTTGAGATCAAGTCGGGCACAATTCAGATGGTGCAGAATTCAGTCCAGTTTGGGGGAGCTTCTACGGAGGATGCCAACATGCATGTTCGGGACTTTATCGAAATCTGCGACACTTTCAAATGTAATGGTGTGACGGATGATGCTATCAAGTTGAGGCTTTTCCCATTCTCTCTGAGGGATAAGGCTAAGAGCTGGCTACACTCTTTGCCACCGGGTTCCATTACTACATGGGATGATCTTGCTAAGAAGTTCCTTACTAAATTCTTTCCTATGGCGAAAACTACAGCATTAAGGAACCAGTTGACTCAATTCCAACAGCAATCTGGCGAGACCTTGTGTGAGGCTTGGGAACGCTACAAGGAGATGCTACGCAAGTGTCCTCATCATGGCATGCCAGATTGGATGGTTATTAATGGGTTCTACAATGGGTTGGGAGCACAGTCTAGGCCTTTGCTAGATGCAGCATCAGGAGGAGCTCTGTGGGCAAAGAGCTATGATGAAGCTTATGATCTTATTGAGATGATGGCTGCTAATGAATATCAAAATCCAACCCAAAGGCTATCTCAAGGCAAGGCAGCAGGAATTTTTGAAGTAGATACAGCTGCAATGATTACAGCTCAGTTGAAAGCTCTTGCTATGAAGGTGGATTCTCTTGCTAATTATGGAGTTCAGCAGGTGGCTAGTGTGTGTGAGTTATGTGCGGGCGCACATGAGACGAATCAGTGTGCTATCTCTTCTGAATCAGTACAGTTCGTGAGTAATTTTCAGAGACCTGCTGCACCAGTTCCAGCCACTTATCATCCTAATAATAGGAATCATCCTAACTTCAGCTGGAGCAACAATCAAAATACTCAACAACCTTATCAGCAAGCAAGGCCATTCAATCAAGGCTACCAACAGCCTTATGCTCCAAGGACACCATATCAACCTCCGGGATTTCAGCAGCAACAACCCCAGGCTCATGCGGGGCAATCTTCTAATGATAAATCTGATGAGATGTGGATAGCATTAAAGAACTTACAAGCTGGTCAGAAGTTCTTAGAAACTCAGTTGGGGCAGATTACAAGTGCCTTGGTAAATATGCAACATGGAACTCTTCCAAGTGAGACAATGGGTAATCCAGGCAGGAGGGACAATAAAGAACAGGTCAATGCGGTTACTTTGAGATCTGGAAAAATCACGAGTGATTCTAAATCAGCAACTGAAGAAGATGAAGATGTTCAGAATCAGTAGGATGAAAAATCTGTAGTGCCAGTAATTGAGAAATCTGATTTAGTGGCTGATCAGCTAGATGGTGAGAAGAGCAAGAAACCTGTTGAAAAGTTTACTCCGGAGCAATCTTCAATGAATAATCAGATCTATCCACCTCCTCCATTTCCTGGACGTTTGAAGAAAAGTCAAGAAAAACAGTTTCAGAAATTTATGGATGTCTTCAAGAAATTGTCCATTAACATTCCTTTTGTTGAAGCGTTGGAGCAGATGCCAAGATATGCAAAGTTCATGAAGGATATTTTGTCAAGGAAGAGAAGGTTGGAAGATTTTGAAACAGTGGCATTGACGGAGGAGTGTAGTGCTGTTCTGCAACAGAAGTTGCCTCCTAAACTGAAAGATCCAGGAAGTTTCACTATTCCATGCACTATTGGCAATCTTTCTTTCAACAAGTGTTTATGTGATTTGGGAGCTAGTATTAATCTTATGCCCTTGTCTGTTTTCAAGCAACTTGGTCTACCGGAGCCAAAGCCAACTAACATCTGTTTGTAGTTGGCTGATCGATCTATCACGTATCCAAGGGGTATAGTGGAGGATGTTTTGGTGAAGGTTGATAAGCTCATATTTCCAGCTGATTTTGTTATCTTGGATTTCGAAGAAGATAAGAAGATTCCCATAATCTTGGGAAGACCGTTCTTGGCTACAGGAAAGACTTTGATTGATGTGCAAAAAGGAGAGCTTACAATGAGGGTGCAAGATCAGAGTGTCACCTTTAATGTGTTCAAGGCAATGAAATTTCCAACAGAGGATGAGGAGTGTTGCAGTGTGGAAATAGTTGATACGGGTCAGAGAAAGAAGTTTGATCAGTTGCTGAGCGAGAAATCGGACAGTTCTTCGGTTCGTGATCTTTCGAAAGTAAAGCTTGGAAAACTTCCACCACATTTGAGGTATGTCCTTTTGAATAATGAGCTAGTGATTTATGAAGAGGGGCATGATAACGTGTTGCGAAGGTGGAAAACTGATGATAAGAAAGAAGAAATTTTTGTTCAATCGGATGAGTCGGAGAAGCACTTTAGAGGTGTGAAGAAGAAAAAGAAGAAGATTTGGCCGTTGGGTAGTAAAATTAAGTTGAAGTCTGAAGGAAGAGATTTGTGGAAAGCAAGCAATCAAGATGTCAACATTCGTATGAGTGGTTTGTCTGTTGAAGATGGTTCGGTTATTCTTTTGAAACCGCCATGATTTGAGGAAGTAACGTCAAGCTATTGACGTTAAAGAAGCGCTTCGTGGGAGGCAACCCATGCATTAGTTTAGGAAGAAAAAAAAAAGAAAAAAAAAACAAAACAAAATTTGAGTGTTGTGTGAAAAAAAAAAAAAAAAAATCGAAATTGGAGCAAATTGCAGGGCTGTAACGCAACCTGCGTGTGCGTTTCTGGAAGAGAGGCAATTTGCGGCCCTGTGGCGCAAACTGCGTATGCGTTTCTGGAAAGGGGGCAATTTGCGGCCCTGTGGCGCAAGTAGCGTATGCGTGTCTGGAAGTAGGGCAGTTTGCCCCCCACACTAGCAACTCGCGCGTGAATCAGAAAGGTCAGCAGATTTTTTATTTCTCCCAGCCTATCAGTGTCTGTCCGTGTTTTGTGTATATGTGTAAAAGAAAATTCTTTTCTCACCCCAATTCTTTTTATATCCCCATCTCTTCCCTAAATTTTTTCATATTTTAATTCCAAAACCCCTCATCTCTCCTAAAAAATTTCAAATTCCTATTTCTTTTCAAAATCTTTTTCTTTTATCCATTAAATATTTTTCTATCCTATATCAAATTCCAAATTCCACCCAAATTTTTTCCTTTTCACATTAAAATTTTTATATTCATCCTATCACTCCATGGCCTATATATACCCATACATACACATCCAATTCATTATCTACCTCCTCTACATGTCTTAAAAATTCAAGTTTGGGGGAAAATTAGTACAAGTTCACCTCTTTGATTCGTAGTGGGATTTCTTTTCTCTATTTTATTTTATTACGAATTTGTGCTCTTGTAAATGGGGGTTTTTTGTATTATTTCTGTTACTTGGGTATTTTTGGTGTGATTCTGCTTGGTGGTTTTTGGTGGGATATTTTGAGGTGGTTATTGGTGGAGCTTCTTGTGAGTTGGGTATTGATTCTTATGGTTCCTAAGCGTGGGAGAGGTGGTGCTAGTGTTGTAAAATTTTCGTCTCCCGCATGATTCATTCGAGGATGAGGCATTGCAGGTATGTTTTCTACTATCCCTTGTATTTATTTCCATTCAATGAGGACATTGAATTTTTCAAGTTTGGGGGTGGTTTGAGGGATTAGTAGTGTATATATATGTGATTGTTAGTCATTGTGTTCATGTAGGATTTCATGCTTTGCATATTAGTAGTAGTAAATTATGCATTTATGTTCGTATTATCTACGTTTGTTTCATATAGGACATTCTGTTTTTATTTTTTATTTTTGTTTTTCATGTGAGTTCATAATAGTTTGCATTTGCACCCATGCTTGATAGGAATTTTGTGTTGTTGACGCTTTTGTTTGAGAAGTGATATGCTTTGTTCTTGTGCACACACATACACTAGTAAGTTGAAGCTAGTAGACTTATTGAATGTTGTAAGTGATTAGAAGGACATGAATATGTGCAAGATGATTTAGTTTGCATGCTTTGAATACAAGTAGGTGCGTTAGAGAGATGTTTGCTTGGGATTGAGTATGTTTTTCCACCAAGTGAGTTTTGAGCCTTATTGCATATTGCATATTTGCAATTTATTCGTTTGCTTGAGTGTCCACGGATTGTTTGCATTGCTAGCAGTTGTTTGAGGTCTTTCTTGAAACGCATGACATTATTTGACGATTAAAATGATAAAGGCAATAGGAATAACCGTATATTTTCCCATATTACCACACCATGTTTACATGATCAATTAGTTAACCCGTTGAGATTATCCTATTTTTTCGGTGACATACCACATTACTTGCCTAGACCTTTTTCTTGTATTGGCCTTACATTAATTTGAACCCACATTGTCAAAGGCTAGTAGAGTGCTTAAGGGAGTAATAAGGTGTGCAAGGAGGGGTTTATTGTTGATCATAATTTTGGGGGAAATATTGGAAATTGGGTTTGGTTGTTTACTTGATAGTCGACAGATGTAATAAAATTGTGGGATCATTGTTATTGTTTATATTATTGTGTTCTATTTAGCTCTCGAAGAAAAAAAAAGAAAAAAAAAAGAAAAAAAAATATAAAAGAAAAAAAAAAAGAAAAAAAAAGAAAAATATTATGAGAGCATGTTTGTGTTTGTTGTGATCCTATTTCAGTCGACTAGTCGAGTGTTTGTGTTAGTAAATATTATGTGGGGGGGGGGGGGAAATAGGGTGTTGTGTATGATTTATTAAGATACTTACTAGCTTTTGACACTTCACCTGTTTTGGCTTATTTGACATACCTTGTCCCTAGCCCCGTTACAACCCATTTAAAGACCTTTTGATTATCGTCATTGATGTATGTTGTGTTAAGAGTTAGATTGATACCAAATGTCAAGCATGTTTATGATTTTGTTGGAATTGAGTGATACACTTACCCTTGTTCTTGAGTGAATATTCTTTGTGAGTGGATTGTGAGTGTTTGCTTGTTCTTGCGTATGAGATCCCGAGTGTTGTCTCAAAGATGTGCTCTTGTAGGCTTAGCATGTTTACTAACTTATTCTTACACTTGACATGGGCTTGTGAGAACTTATGCATGTTCATTGAGTAGACTATGTGAATACTTGCACTTTCGACACCAAGACATTGCGTATTTACTTTGATTCTTAAGTTGATATGGCATGAGAGGATTTGAAGGTATGGTAGATTAGATTAATTGCATTTGCATATTAGTTGCATTCATGCATTGCATTGCATTGGATTTTGTGGGTACATTCGCTATAGGCCCTCACGAGACCTTACTCGTCCACTAGGGCTGCCTAGGGGTTTAAAGGGCTTGTTGCATATGCCAAATGCAACCGTGATCACCTACGGAAGTGGTACTAGTTAGTTAGATAGTGTAATTGTTTATGCTTGAGGACAAGCATCGGTTTAAGTTTGGGGGTGTGATAAGTGGATTTATATCCACTTGGAGCATTCTAAATTGGCTTAAATTGATTGTCTTGGACTCAAGTTTCTTGTAGTTTTGATGTGTTTTGCTTAGTTGTGCAGGTTTAAGAGAATGTTGATTAAGGTGGATGCTTCTATAATTTTTTGGGAATTAATTGATTAAAATTCGGATTTTTTGGGAAGGCTGCGCAGCTTACACTGTTTTGGCCATATCTGGAGTTCTGTAAGTCCGTTTTCAGCGATCTTACTGCCCACGCGAAGCTTGAGAGATTTTCTACAACCTGGGATAGGAAGCACGTGCAAGTAATATGTTGATTAAAATCGCGCGCCTGTTCTAGTTAAAAAAAGCTGGGAATTTACTGTTTTGCCCTTTTCAAGTTCTAATTATATTCCGGGCAGGTTTTAGCACCTTAATTAAATTCTAATTGTAATAGAAGATAAATTCTTGCTGGGCAAGATATCTAGGCCTATATAAACACATCTTAGCCTTGTAAGATATACACATTATCATAGTTTTATTATTTGTAACCTAGCTTAGATCTGCAAGGGAGAAAATGAGAGAAGGGTTCAACGCTCGTGACAAGCAACGGATCTAGATCTACTTCATCCTTTGTGTTACTTTGAATTATAGATTTGTTTTCTCAACTCTTGTTTATTAATATAATTACGTCTTTTATTCATATCTTGTTATTTACCATGTTTTCATCAAATCCCATGGTGACGAAAGGTTTAGTTATGAACTAATCGTTGTCATGGGATCCTAGTGGATTTATCTATGTAGCTTAGTAGTTTGCATGCCTTAAAGATTTATGTGTGGTGAATTCTTGATATCCTCGTATGGTTAATCTTAATGCTTTTGGATGCGTAGCTAACATCTAAATTGAATTGTTAATCTCTTGCTAAACGAGAGTGGATCTTGAGATTTAGAACTTGCCATGCTAGCATAGGATAGGTTGGTGTTTTGACATCATGATTTGTGGCATCAATAGAGATATTATGCTACCCTATGTGATCTAAGTGGATAACTTGTGCTTCAACCTTTATGTTTTCAAATTCTATAGAGATATAGGGTCTAAACATAATAGGTGCCTATTCATCTTCTATCTCTTTTGTGGATGTATGTGTAGATTGGTACTAGTATACCGAGAGGTAACTTTTACTCTTTTCGTGTTATTCGATCAGATATCAAAACCATCGCATGTTTTAATTAAAGGCTGCAACTCTAAGTGAAGTAGATGATGAAACTAGGGTTCCATGTTTTATTCTCATATTAGTAATTCGATTTTAATCTCTTTAATTAGTTAATATTTAGTTTGATAATTAATTTAGTAGTCAATAAAAATTCAATTTGTTATTTGTCTTAGCAGTGAGTTAAAACCATACATTGTTGCATAGGCATATTTACTGAATTGAACACCATTCTAGATCTCTGTGGAAACGAACTTGATTTAATCATATATTACTTGTGACAACGTGCGCTTGCGTAAATTTTGCATAACAATGAGCTCCCGTCTTTCATTCTTAATGACTTGTATACTTCTTAGGAGTTGACATTAGCCACCATTCTTCATTCCATATCATCAATCCACTCCACAAAACGCTCCAAAACCGACGGAAACTCCACCTTTAATTGATATTTCTTCAACCCTGCACATTTACTCAAAACACATCAAAAATACAACAAACTTGAGAACAAAGCAATCAATTTAAGCCGAATTAGAATGTTCCAAGTAGATATAAAATCCACTTATCACACCCCCAAACTTAAACCGATGCTTGTCCTCAAGCATATACAATTACAACTAACTAACTAACTAGTACCACTTTCGTAGGTGATCACGGTTGCATTTGGCATATGCAACAAGCCCTTTAAACCCCTAGGTAGCCCTAGTGGACGAGTAAGGTCTCGTGAGGGCCTATAGCGAATGTACCCACAAAATCCAATGCAATGCAATGCATGAATGCAACTAAATGAAAATGCAACTAATATTCTACCATACCGTCAAATCCTCTCATGCCATATCAACTTAAGAATCAAAGTAAATACACAATGTCTTGGTGTCGAAAGTACAAGTATTCACATAGTCTACTCAATGAACATGCATAAGTTCTCACAAGTCCATGTCAAGTGTAAGAATAAGTTAGTAACCATGCTAAGCCTACAAGAGCACATCATTGAGACAAAACTCGGGATCTCATACGTCAAACGAGCAAACACTCACAATCCACTCATAAAAGACTATTCATTCTCAAGAATAAGGGTAAGTGTATCACTCAATTCCAACGAAATCATAAGCATGCTTGACATTTGGTATCAATCTAATTCTTAACACAATATACATCAATGACGATAATCAAAAGGTCTTTAATTGGGTTGTAACGGGGCTAGGGACAAGGTATGTCAAATAAGCCAAAACAGGTGAAGTGTCAAAAGCTAGTAGGAACTTAAAATAAATCATACACAACCACCTATTTCCCTCCCATAATTTTACTTAACAAAAACACTCGACTAGTCGACTAAAGTAGGATCACAATAAACATAAATATGCTCTCATAATATATATATATATATATATATATATATATTTTCTTTCTTTTTTTTTCTTTTTTTTCTGTTTTTTTTTCTCTTTTTTTTTCTTTTTTTTTTTCCGAGAGCTAAAGCAACAATAATATAGACAATAACAATGATCCCACGATTTTATTACACATGTCGACTATCAAACAAACAACCAACCCAAATTTCAATATTCCCCCAAACTTATGACCAACAATAAACCCATTCTTGCACACCTTATTACTCCCCCAAACTCTACTAGCCTTTGACAATGTGGGTTCAAAATAAAGTAAGGCCAATACAAGAAAAAGGTCTAGGCAAGTAATGTGGTATGTCACCGAAAAAATTGGATTAAGCTCAACGGGTTAACTAATTGATCATGTAAACATGGTATGGTAATATAGGAAATATGCGGTTAATCCTAATGCCTTTATCATTTTAATCGTCAAATAATGTCATGCGTTTCAAGAAAGACCTCAAACAACTGCTAGCAATGCAAACAATCCGTGGACACTCAAGCAAACGAATAATATGCAAAGAATATGCATTAAGGCTCAAAATCTCACTTGGTAGGAAAAACATACTCAATCCCAAGTAAAAATCTCTCTAACGTACCTACTTGTATTCAAAGAATGAGATAACTAAATCATCTTGCACATATTCATGTCCTTCTAAGTACTTATATCATTCAATAAGTCTACTAGCTTCAACTTACTAGTGTATGTGTGTGCACAAGAACAAAGCATATCACTTCTCAATCAAAAGCGTCAACAACAAAAAATTCCTATCAAGCATGGGTGCAAATGCAAACTATATGAACTCACATGATATACAAACATAAGAACAGAATGTCCTATATGAACAAACGTAGATATCACGAACGTAAATGCATAATTTACTAATACTAATATGCAAGCATGAAATCCTACATGAACAAATAATACAACAACATCTACTAATCCCTCAAACCACCCCCAAACTTGAAAGATTCAATGTCCGCATTGAATGGAAGTAAATACAAGGGATAGCAGAAACATACCTACTCGTCCTCGCTTTCGTCACCCTGTTCGTCCTCATCATCCTCATCAGAAGAATCCGGTGGAGGGTACGGAGTCCGAGCTCCAAATATAGGCCACTGCATAGGAGTACTAGGTGACTGAAACTTTGCCTCCAAAGCTATGCCCCTGTCCTCAGAATACTGGCGACTGCTAACATGCATAGCATCCAGCCGCCTAGTCATTCGACGAAAATAAGATTAAAAAATGGACACATCCACCGTACTCTGCGAAGAACCTGCCCTAGCCACTTTCGGTGCCCTTGAAACATGTGGCGGAACGCCCGTTCCCTGACCACTAGCATCATTAACAACAAAGCCTAACCCCCGAGGATGAGAAGTGCCGCCCGACCACTCCTTCAACTTCAACCGGCCACACTACACCATATATTGCATATTGCAACGACAGGAAAACATTGCCTTAAGGCCTATATTCGTTGCAGTAGAGTCTATGGCAACAAATTTGCAAAATTTGAGCGTTGCATCCGGTTGCCTTGCAATAGGTCGATTTAGCAACGTTTTTGATACCATACAGCAACATAATTAAATCATTGCAATAAATTTCAGTAGCAACATTTTAGACTCTATAGCAACAATTAAAAACTATTGCAGTAGCATAAGAAGGTAGTTTATTGACACTTAAGGCAACATTTTTCATACCAATTGCAATGATTTTTTATAGATTAATGCAACATATTTTGACCCTATTGTAACATTTTTTTTTTAAAAAATAGTAGAATCATGCTGAAAATACACTAAATCAGGCCATTTATAGCCACAATCCAAGCATTATCAATATTTCATAAACCAGGGCAACTTAATGCCAAATATCCAATTACATGTGTTTTTTCAAAGTCAAATAAAATTACAATTCTTATACATCAATTTTTTTCCAACAATTATACACCGGAAAACCAAAATAAATTAGTTAAAAACTACATATGCCGATTGCTTGTGACGTAAGGTTTCGATGAACTCTGACCATAAGAATTGCTACCGACTGCACAAAGTATAATGATGTCACCTGGAATTAAAAGATAATAAAAATTAAGACAATGCATAAGAACACTGATTACGCATGGTCAAGTAATCGTAGTGAATTGATACTCACAAGAACACTGAACATAAAAGTCGTTGACAGAAGTTCAAGTCCTCTATCTGCTATCACCTGCAAGTATCAGGTAAATTTGAATGCACCAGTGAGACACTCAAACTATGAGAGTTTATGTAACTCTCCGTAAATAATAGAATACTTTAGGACCTGACATTTAATGCAAATATGTGCACAAAACCATAAATGATTATTGACTACATCAATGTGTCCTTGAGCTGCAGCAGTGTGTAAGGCAGTAGAATTTGATGCATCTGTAGTCATAACCAGGTTGGGGAAAGATTGCAGAAGTACTTTCAGGACCTCTGCAAAATCATGCCGTGAAAGCAAAATATTAAGAGATACAGAGAACAACACACAGAATTTAAATGAATAAAAGGCAAAGTAAATATAAGGAACAACACCCATAACTGTCATAGCACCAAATCCCTGCCTTAGAAACATACAGGTCTCTGCTAGAACTAAAATGGGAAATTACTGAAAATTAAAGTGTAATATGTCCAGATATTAGAATGAAACACCTAACATGGGAAATTACTGAAAATTGTGGAAACACAACTTTCCTGATGTAAAGGAGAAGAATATATATGGTTTTTCTTATAGAACCAAGCATGAAAAGAGTCTAATAAGGAAAGGATATGTTAAAACACGCTTTCAAATTACTATTCAGTTAGCATTATGTTCCCCTCAACTGCAAAGATTGACAGGATTCCACAGTGATGCCAACGTTCAGTTACATATATAATTATGTGTGTTCGTAAAGGAACTTGAGCACTACTCGTACATTAAGTGTTGTAAAGAGAGAATATATATACCTTTCTGATTAAGGACTATATCTGTACATGAACTTGTAAATCTTGTAATGGGATACAACATACCTACAAAGCATAGCACGTGGTATAATTAAGCTTCACAGTGTAAGGCAACTCCGCTACAGCAGCTGCAGCAAGTGATATGGCAATCTCGGATTGGATTCGCTCAACAAAGTGCTGATATTCACTCTCATCATGTGTTAGATTACTACCACCCGATCCAGCAGATGACATATAAGGGTGCGAATAATGGTGATGAGAACCAGACCTCAGATTTACCCGAGACTGAGCAGAAATGGATGCCAACTTTGGAATCTAATGAGTCTAGTTCATTTACCTGAAATCAATGCATAGTCGATCAGAACGAGTAAAACGAGAAGATTCTAATTTCCAACATATCAACACCAAGAATTACCTCGGCAGTAAGAAGAAATGGAGCAGCATGAAGATGGAAATGCACAGCACGAAGAGAACAGCGTGTTTTAAGTATGATCGAAGGTGATATTATCTCCCGTCTTTCACTGTAGTGCCATATATAAAGCTACAGAGTTTTTTAATTTAAAGTCTTTTAACGTCCAATAAAGCAATTAACTCTGGGGTAATTTTCAAGAATCCTTACCTTATGGCCTGAAGCTACTGCTAGAAATTCCCCCTGCGCATCGAAAGCAATAGAAGCTATTGGACGATCTGCAAAGAGAAAGCTTAACATATCAAACACTATCATCCAAGATAAATTTACGTTTCTTGACATATATCGGTATATGTATCACAACTCGTTTTTAGCTTAATAAAAAATAAACATAATTATAATAACTGGAAAGAAAAAAGGATTAGAAGAATTACAAAAATCACGTGACACCATACACTCTGCGGTTTTTGCATTCCATCTGCGGACTTCATGGTCCAAGCTTCCTCTGGCAAGTATATCAGGACACAGGGGATGGAATCTAACCTGTAAAAGTTTCATTACTATATGAGATAAAAGATTTTCTAAACTACGCAAAATCTGTCTGCCGAAAGTGCTACCTAAATAAAGACAAATAGTTTCACTGCTAGAAACATCAATAACGCACACAGATATGTGATACACTGTCAACAAGAATAATTTACACCCTGACACGTTCCTAAATCTTTTTCACAACAAGTGAGATATTTGACATAAGACTAAGTGTTCAGGACAAGTAAACAGCTTAGTAGTCAATGCAAAGCAGCCACTTGCAAATCTTCCTTTAGTGAATAGCAATCTTAGTTCTCGCCAATACTAATTAGTTGGTTGAGCATCATACACAAAATATTACATACTAATTTCTAAAGTTCTTCAACAGTCAAGATATAGAATCATTTGCCCTGTACAGACCATAACTAGACAATTTAATAAAAGATCAAACCAACTCTAAAGAAAGAGCCTAATCAAGGATTTGGAATAAGAAAAATTATAAATATAAGGAAAAACGTATGAACATATTTGAACAACCATAGTAATCCTAATTAAAAAACAGAGCTTATAAAAACCCCAAATTATAACACTAACACCCTAAATATAAACCCTAATTAAGAAGTGGCCAGCATACAGTCATACAAATTTAAACCTATATATACCAAATTCACATCGACGTTAACATATATATATACAAATTTAAGCATATATATACCTAATTTTTTGATACAAAATTGATTTGGGGAACATACCTTATCCGAGCTTCGATTTAGTTTTCTTCGAGAGTCTTCTTCAAGAAATTGATTGATAGAGTCTTCTTTGAGCTTTGCCTGGGTCTTCTTCTTTGTTCTTCGCCTGAGTTGTCTTATTTGTTCTTGGATTAAGTTCGTGTTCTTCGATTGAGCTCTGCTATGTTCTGTGATTTTGAATTGGGAAATAGTTTTGTCTTTCTCTTTTCTTTTTCTTTTAGTCTGATAAATGCTTACCCGGCAGCCGCTCAAAATATTAAAGCAATTTTACGAGCCCGCTTAACACAATTCAGAAGCCCGCCAATTTTTTGGCCCAAAACTCAAATTTATTGCAACGATTTAAGAAAATTGTTGCAATAGACGAAATGTTTTTAACTCTCTAAATTTTTTTCAATGCTATTGCAACATTTTTCATAGCCGTTGCAATTTGTGTTATTTGGTTTCTCAATAGCAACGTTTTTTGACAAACCTAAGAAACTATCGTTGCAATAGCCATTATATGGTGTAGTGCGGTCAATGGTAGCATCCTTAATAGAAGCCGTAGGTTTATGCACCGGCTCACCTTGATACCATTTGACTTTCGATGCATCACACAAGTACGCGACGATAGAAGCATAAGGAATATTCACCGACGAATTGCTTCCCAAAAACCGAAGAATATGTTGATTGATAAGGTGCCCAAGGTCGACATACTCGCCTTTGAGAATACCCCATAGCAGGATGGCTCTATCAACAGTAACATTGGAAACATGGTTTGTCGGAATGATATTAGAACTTATGAAAAAGAACCATGCCTTTGCAAAACTAGACAATGATGAAGCCGGGAAATTACACTTTATGTCCGTACCTATCTTACATTTCCATTCCGTTCCCGGAACACAAAGCTCATCAATGAGTGCATCAAGATCAACATCATCATTAGTCTTTTGTCCCCAATCCGTAGCATCTCTAGGTTTAGGCGGTTGCCTAATCAAATTGCGAATAGCACGAGGCGAATAATCCACCTTCCGACCCCTCACAATCGTGGAGTTATTCCTTGCTATTGAAGTATTAGCATAAAATTCCCGAACCACATCCAACGGAGCATCATTAGCAAATTCACAAAATAACGTCCAACCCCTCTCACTAATCATAGCCACCATCTCTGTATACTTACGGGACACAAGCCTCCGTTCCTGAATAACCCCCTTGGGAACTAACCTAATATACTCCGTTTTGGCCTCCTCATTCACAAACCTTTCCACTCCATCTCCTACAACATCATTCTCGTCCAAAGATGAAGGAGCACTACTACCACTACCCATTAACCGTTGCCTTTTAGGAGCCATAATCAACAAATATCAAGCAAGGCACAACAATCTCCAAACAATTCACCAAATAAAGAACCCCCAAATTACACACCAAGAACCCTAATTTGCAAAATTCACAAATTCAAATAAAAGATGAGATAGAATATTACCCAATTGAATCAAAGAGGTGAACTTGCTAGATGAATCCACACAATTTCGAATTTAAATCCCCCTTGCACTTTGAATGGATGAAAGTTGTGAATTTGGGATTTATATAGATGGGTTTGTGTATGTATAGGTGATGTGGGTGTATGTAATGGATAATGGTGAATTTGATTTAGAGATGAAAAAGGAATTTGGGAATTGTATTAGATGTAGGATATAGTTAGGGGTTAGGGTTTTTGATTTTGGAGAAGTTGTAGTAGGATAAGAGACTAGATATGAAAAATTAGGATTAAGACTCACAAAATTCGTTACATCACAGTGGAGGCTGGCGCTTGATGCGCGGGACGGCGCATGATGCGCGGAAGGCTACTGCATTAACTGGGCGCACCTGCGCTGAGGGGGCGCATGATGCGCTGGCGCGGTCTGCGTGTCTGGTGCTCCTGCGCGCTTGGGCACCTGATGCGCAGCTCCCTTCTGCGTGTCTGCGGCGCACTTGCACTGTGCTGGCGCATGATGCGCTGGCGCGTAATGAAACTGATTTTTTTTTTTTGAAAGAAAACAATAAACTACACCCCTAAAATATACAACCAAATTTGGGTTGCCTCCCAAAAAGCGCTCTTTTAATGTCATTAGCTTGACATTCTTCCAGAAATTACGAACAAGATAAAACTGCGGCAACCTTCTCGCGGTTCACCATTCCTCCAAAATACGGCTTAAGTCTTTGTCCATTAACTTTAAAAGCATCATCAATAGAACCCCTATAAATCTCCACCACTCCATGTGGAAATACCGACTTGATTGTAAATGGACCCGACCATTTTGACTTGAGCTTACCCGGAAAAAGTTTGAGGCGAGAATTGTAAAGCAAAACCTGTTGGCCCGGCACAAAAGACTTATGAACCAACTTCTTGTCATGCCACCTCTTGACCTTCTCCTTGTACATTTTAGTGTTCTCGTAAGCTTGCTCACGAAATTCCTCAAGTTCATTCAACTGAAGTAGACGCTTCTCACCTGCAGCCGTGATATCCAAATTTAACTTCTTCAACGCCCAATAGGCCTTGTGCTCTAGCTTGGCCGGCAAATGACATGCCTTTCCAAATACCAACTGATAAGGAGACATACCTAAGGGAGTCTTGTAAGCAGTTCTATACGCCCAAACCGCTTCGTCTAACTTCAAAGACCAATCTTTTCTTGACGGATTCACCACTTTCTCGAGAATTTTCTTGATTTCGCGATTAGAAATCTCCGCTTGACCGTTAGTTTGGGGATGATAAGCCGTGGCAACACGATGCGTCACATTATACCTAGCCATCATAGCAGTAAATTGACGATTGCAAAAGTGTGTCCCCTCATCACTTATTATAGCTCTTGGAGTTCCAAAACGCGTGAAAATTTGCTTGTGGAGAAAATTCAGCACAACCTTAGCATCATTGGTCGGTAAAGCCTTAACCTCGACCCATTTAGAAATGTAGTCCACTGCCAAGAGAATGTACTGATTATTGCAAGAAGAAACAAACGGTCCCATGAAATCAATTCCCCACACATCAAAGATCTCGACTTCAAGAATAGAATTAAGAGGCATCTCGTTCCTCCTAGAGATATTTCCAACCCTTTGACAACGATCACAACTCATTACGAACCTATGAGCATCTTTAAACAGAGTCGGCCAATAAAATCCCGCTTGAAGTACTTTTTGAGCTGTTGTATCACCACCATAATGGCCTCCATATGTGGTAGAATGACAATCATGCAAAATAGCTTCCGTTTCACTGTAAGGAATGCACCTTCTTAAAATCTGATCTACACCAATCTTGAACAAGAACGGCTCGTCCCATCGGTACCACTTCACATCATGTAGAAACTTTTTCTTTTGAGCATAAGAAAAATCCTGAGGGATGACATTACTAACAAGATAGTTCATAAAATCTGCAAACCATGGCTCTTCACCTTGCACCCCAAAAAGTTGCTCATTTGGAAAAAATTCGTTAATAAGAGAATTGTCATGTGAATCCTTACCGTGGTCCTCCAAACGTGATAGATGATCAACTACTTGATTTTCCGTGCCCTTCCTATCCTTGATTTCCACATCAAATTCTTGAACAGAAGTACCCAACGAATCAATCTAGGCTTTGAATCCTTTTTCGACATGAGATATCGAATAGCAGCATGATCCGTATAAACAATCACCTTCGTACCAAGCAAATAAGATCTGAACTTCTCGAAAGCATAGACAACTGCGAGTAGCTCCTTCTCCGTAGTGGTGTAGTTAAACTGTGCATCATTGAGGGTTTTACTAGCATAGTAAACCACATGAAAAATTTTCTCTTTCCTTTGTCCAAGCACAGCTCCAACGGCATAGTCACTAGCATCACACATTAGCTCGAACGGTTCCTCCCAATTAGGTGCGGTAATGATAGGTGTAGTAGTCAACTTCTTCTTCAAGAGCTCAAAAGCCGCAAGACATTCATCATCAAACTTGAAGGGAACATCTTTCTCCAACAAATTGCACAAAGGTTTAGAGATTTTCGAGAAATCTTGAATGAATCGCCTATAGAATCCCGCATGCCCAAGAAAACTGCGAATTCCTTTAACGGAGATAGGTGGAGGAAGATTCTCGATTATCACCACCTTAGCCCTATCCACTTCAAGCCCCTTTCCAGATACCTTGTGCCCAAGAATGATTCCTTCTTGCACCATGAAGTGACACTTTTCCCAGTTAAGCACCAAATTCGTCTCCACACACCTCTTCAAAACCAAGCCAAGATTGTGCAAACACTCATCATAAGACATACCAAAAACTGAGAAGTCATCCATGAAAACCTCCACATTCGAGCCAATCATGTCTGAGAAGATAGCCATCATGCACCTTTGAAAAGTGGCGGGAGCGCCACATAGTCCGAAAGAAATGCGTCGGAAAGCAAAAGTACCAAAAGGACATGTGAATGTGGTCTTCTCCTGATCTTCTGGAGCAATGCAAATCTGGTTGTAGCCTGAATATCCATCAAGAAGGCAATAGTACTCGTGTCCCACCAACCTGTCTAACATCTGATCAATGAATGGCAGAGGGAAGTGATCTTTTCTCGTGGCTTTATTGAGCTTCCGATAGTCCATGCAAACTCTCCACCCCGTGATTGTCCGAGTAGGAATGAGCTCATTCTTATCATTAGCAACAACTGTCATGCCTCCTTTCTTTGGCACACATTGAACCGGACTCACCCAAGAACTGTCTGAAATAGGATATATAATACCCGCATCAAGCCACTTTAGAATTTCCTTCTTCACCACCTCTTTCATAATCGGATTAAGTCTCCGCTGATGCTCAACAATAGGCTTAGCTCCCTCCTCTAGCAGAATCTTGTGCATGCAATAAGAAGGGCTTATTCCCTTGATATCCGCTATAGTCCAGCCAATGGCTGATTTGAACTCTCTCAAAATTCGTAAGAGCTTGTCTTCCTCACTACCTGACAAGTTAGAAGCAATAATAACCGGTAATGTAGATGCATCACCAAGAAACGCATACCTCAAGTGTTCGGGCAATGGTTTGAGTTCAAGTGTAGGAGCTGTAATAACCCGGATTTTTCAAGAAATGATTTTATTATTATTTCAATAATAATATTGTTTTCCTAAAATGAGGAGGAATTTTTTTTATTTTATTATTCAATTATTTAATTATTTTCGGTTAAGTGGAGCCTGGTGCTCCTATTTAAAATTTTATTGACTGAGTAGATACTCCGAGTCAATAGTTTATTTGTGCAAAGATTTAATTTTGGAATGTGAAATTATTCAGTAAAGATTTTATTTTAAATTATTGAATAATTTAGAGATTTTAAAATCCTTAGAAAATGTTTATTTTAATTATTTGAGGATTTGTAGAAATTACTTGATTAATATATAAAATCAAGAATTTGAGATTTTACTAAAACAATAGTGTTTGTAGTATTTTTATAAAGCCCCGTAAATTGTGAATTATGAATCACAATTATTATTTTTATGATTTGTTTTTATAAATTATGAATATCTGTAAAATGCATATCAATTTAGAAAATTGAGATTTAATTCCAATTCTTTCTCCAAAAGTCTTTAAAAATATTCTAGTATTTAATTATGCTAGAAATTTTATTTTTTACAAATTAGAGTTATTAGTGTAAAATATTATTTAAAGTGTGTAGTGTTTAAATGCATTGTTTCTTGAATAGTGTTGGGCCAAGCCCATTAGGGTTAAAAACACACACAACATACATACATACACACGATACACATAGAAACAAACACACACAGGAGCCGTTCAAGACTAATCGGGGAGGGGGAGAAGACAGCGGGGGGGAGGAAGAAAGAGTCGCGGAGAGAGAGATTTGCGGAGAGAGAAGGGAGAGAAATGAAAAGAGGGAGAAGAAAAAAACTGTGGGGGGAGGAAAGCAGCGCAACTGGTGGTCTTCGGTGAGGCCATGGCAAGCGCGCGGGGGAGGAACACGGTTGCGCGGAGGCGGCACGTCGCCGGCAAGGAGCTGGTGGCGGGACTGCCGCGGTGGTGATGGTTGAGAACGGCAGCAGGAGGGAGAGAGAGAGAGAGAGAGAGAGAGAGGAGAGGCTGGATAGAGAGAGATTTCGGGGGAGATTCATGGTGGGTCGGACCGGAACGGAAATGGTATAATTTCGTGTCCACCTATTTAATTTCCGTATTTTAAATTATTTAATTGTTTTAATTTAGTTAGTTGTAAATTATGAGATGTATGTGTTAATTTTGATAATTAGTGTATATTGAATTTGGAGAAAATGGTTGTAATTTAATTAGTTTTAAATTGTGGTAATTTAATTGATTTTAAATTGTAAGATTATGATTATTGGTTGAATTTCCGATATTTAATTCGGAAGGTATGTTTGTAATTATAAATGTTGAGTTTAATTATGAGTCCGATTAAAGGTTCGGATTAGTGATTGTTAATTGTTAAATTGCTAATTGTTAATTGTTAGTGAGTAATTATTAATTGTCGAATAATATATTTGGGTTAGTTGTCAAGAAAATGTTAAGTGCTAATTGCTAATTGTTAGTTTCCAAATTGTAATTTTTAAATTGTTAAGTGCTAAGTGCTAAGTGCTAATTGTAATTGTCATATGAGGTATAATTATAAGAATTGGCTTATCGGTAAATGTTTATGTGCTAAATGGTATAAGTCGGGTCGTAGTAATTGTTAGAAGTCATAAGTGTCAACTACGTGGTGTTGGCTTAAATGTGGATAAACTTAGTTTACTTTTCCTTATGTGCTAGTTGCCGCATGTCTGGGCGGGTACTTTTCCTTATGTGCTAGTTGCCGCATGTCTGGGCGGGTACTTTTCCTTATGTGCTAGTTGCCGCATGTCTGGGCGGGTACTTTTCTTATATGTTTACTTTTATGTTGCTGCAAGTTGAGGCAGCTTTTATTTTATCAAAAGCAGGGTTATAAATTGTTTTGTTGGCATGGAGGGGCTGAGCCCATAGTCCGATAAACGAATACTACATGCCGAAATTTTCTAAAAATCCCCTGCATTTTAATTTATTTAACTTATTTGATTTCAAGGGTTTAAAGGTATGATTTGGGTGTTAACTGTTTATGTGGATATGTGTTAAGTGAATTAATTCAAGGGTAATTGTTGTCTCGAGGATTTATGTGCTAAGTGATTTAATTCAAGGATTTATGTGTTTCGAGGATTAATTGTGTTTTTAGGATTAGCTATTAATCAAGTTTTGTCGTAGAAGGTCAATGGTATTATAAATGTATAGGTTAAGTGAAGTTGACTAAATGGTGGTATAGGGTTATGATATGTTGGTACTAGGAAAGGTTCACTTTATATTAGGGGTCTCTTCTAGTGTTGTTTGCTATTACTAAATGTCTTATGTGCATTAAGTGGTATTAGAGTAGTCAACTATAGGGAGGACACCTATAGTTTGACTTTATGATTATTTAGTGATAATCCCGAGTTGTGTCTACTCGATATACGTGGTATGACTGACACGTACGCGTAACTATTTCAGTACCATTAGGGCATAATCGAGATGGAATGACGTGCATCCAAAAAGGAAGATCGAGACGTCAGGTAAGGTCCATGGAATTACTTGGATGAGGTGCGAAGGATTTGTTCGCAGTTTCTATTTTCTGCTAAGGACCAGAGGCAAGTTTACTATGCATACTCTATTGTTCAGAGTATATTTATTTTAAACTTATGAAATGTGTTAAATAAGTTTTCAATCCATAATCGCGAGTTTTTCCAACCTTGTACTTCTTCTCCCAAATCATTGTATTCCTTGCTTTGCCAATATTAAATCCTGCTCGTGCAATAACTAAAACCCCATGGCTTATAATATTGTTGATGGGCAGTGATATTTTTATGGCTCTATATCTTGATTTATACGGTATATATATATATATATATCTATAAACTTTTCGTACTAGGGAAGTGGACTATATGTTATGAGGTATATATAGATACATATACGTAGATATGGAACTACGTGGTAAAGGCTCCGAGGGTAGAGCGTGTATTGAGTTATCGAACTTAGCCCGCGTGTCGGGGCTATTTTGTATTGTATGTTTTCGAAAACCCGGGCAAAGTTTTTAAAAAAAATTTCGCAATAATTAACCTAAAGGCAACATCACCAATAAACCAGTGTTTATTTAATTAATAGATGCTCCTGAAAGCATTTACTAATTAAATAAACCTCATTCGCCTAATTAAATTTATTTAATTAGATGAATATCATTTTCAAAACGCTTTCTTAAAATCACTTTGTCCCGGAGAAATAATAAAACAATTTAATGGAGTGATTCTATCTAGTATATTATTTATCGGAGATAGTTTATTTTCAATACGGATTAGAGATATTCCAATGGTTATAAATTGGTTACTTTCAGCTTAAAACAGCTAGATTGATATCGATATATGTTATTTGAATGCTTATTTAATTCGATGAATATTAATTATAATATTCATTAAGAAACAAAAAAAAAAGGAAAGAGAAGAAGGATTTTCATGCTTATTAATCATTTCTTATTGACCGAGAGTCAGTAGTAGTTATTTGATAAAGTGGCTAAAGTTTGGAAACTGCTGGAGAGATTGTGTCTTGATTTTGATTAGAAACATTCCAAGAGTTGTATTTGGGTGTTTTGAGGTTATTAAATATTCCAGTATTAATAGTAAATATTAATTGAATATTACTTAATAAATGAATATTAATTTGAGTATTCTTTTAAAAAGGGATTATTGAATATTTATTATTTGTTACATAGTAGTCAAATAATTATTAATTACTCTAAGTGTTTTGAAGATTATAAAACACTATTTAAAGGTTGTCTAAGGACTTTCATAGTCATTTAAAATATTATATTTTGAATCTATCTAGGTAAGTTACTTTTCAAGAACTTATATATATATATATGGAATTACCCTGTTGTGGTTGCAAGATTTATGCGTACCATTTTCCATGTGTGATCACAAACCCTGTGTCGAGATTGATATCGGTACAAGTGTATATCTATACTTGAACTCTTTTGAACTCAAAACATTTTCGGAAACCCCCGGTCAGGTTTTACTCTCTTGCTCATTTTTCAAGAAATTATCGGTCGACTGAAGTCGAACTTCAACTACTCAAGTTTTCTATCAAAATGATTTTGACAAGAAAAGAAAAAGGGGACTCTGGCAGGTGTGGGAATCGTTGACGAACGATTCCCGGGATGTGTAAGCGGCCGTGAGCCAGGCGGCCCATCAATTATTATTCCGGCCCAGGTGTTGCCGAAGGATGATTACGGATGTAGTTTTCATCGAGGGTGATTACGGATGTAGTTTTCACCCGGGGATAGTTACGGATGTAGTTTCTTTCCTTCTACCGGTAGAGAAGACCCGCGGATTATTGGACTTGGATGTGGCGATTGATCATCGTCAATCCTTGTCAGGTTTTTATGTTTTCTTTAAGTCCCATCCTCCACTTTGGAAAAATACTCAAACACTGCTTCTTAGGCCTAAGTGCCAAGTAGCCGATAGTGTTGTTTTCAATTTTGAAAGATGATGAATTCATGCAGTATCTAGAACTGCAAGATTATTCTAACAATAATGGCACGTACTTGTGCACTTTTGTAATTATTCAAAAGATGAAAGATGGTTCATCGGTTATTGATGTTAAATCCCAAATGTTTTGCTTCAAGAGCTTTGACTCTCTTCCTATCAGTTATTTCTGAGTTTAACTTATCAAGTGGTTAACGAACTTATATCCTGTACAGAATCTTGAACTGTAAGGTGTTTTGATGATAATGATATACTCATGTGTATTTACTTACAAACTTGAGGAGTATTAAAAAGGGAACTTTATAATGGTTTGGTTTATAAAGGGGGTGGTAATAACTATCTTAGCAGCATATTGAACTGCATATTTTGAAAAGCTCCCTAAGAGGTTATCAATACTATGAGTATGGTATGTGGATAAGGTATGGGGATTACTATTGTTGACATGAACTTACTTTATTTATCTGATGTTACTCGAAATGTCATATATCCCCTACTGAGGTTTCATTGTTGTAAATATTTCGAAATTGATATTAAGTCTCGTTATGTTTTGAAAACTCCATGTGTATATTGATATATATTGTTGTGCTCTATTAATACTTGCTGGGCAATTCTTTCGCTCATACTTGCTTGTTTTAAATATTAACCTTTCAGAGGAAGGTAGATGATTGAGGCTTATCTGCATGGCTCAGAAGAAGCAGGCAGTACGCCCTTATGAAGATGATATGATCCAGAAAAGTTATAGCTGGAATAAGTTATATGTAAGTACATTGATGTGTAATATATATTACTTTGTACTGAGTAGTACTAGTTGCTGGTGTACTTCCCAACGAAGCTATACTAGTAGTATAAGATTTTTAAGACATAGTGCGATGTAATAGAATAGATGTAATAAAGATTTAAAGATTTTAGTTCTTGTTTCTAGCCCTATGACCTAAAAGATGCTTGGTGGTTGGGGTCGCAGAGTTATATTTCAGTTTTAATGATTACAGATGGTTTAATGTTGTTAAACAGGTAATTTGATGTTAAGGATTTCCGCGTGACGACCAAATCCCTGACCCCGGATTTGGGGCGTTACAGGAGCTTCCTCAATAGATGGTTTAAGACGACCTTTCGAATTTCTCGGCTCTCCTAACCCCAAAGATTCAAATGGTAAGTCAAATTTCCTCTTCCATGGAGCTGAATTTAATTGTTGCAGTTGCTCGGCTACTTCCTCATCTTCAAAATCAGAATCACCAATTAGCACTCTCTCCAAAGAATCTGACTTAAGCAATTGCTCCATCTCTGTAGTAACCGCAGAATCAACCAAATCCACCATCAAGCATTCTTCCTCATCCGTGGGAAATTTCATTGCATTGAACACATTAAAAGTAACATTCTGGTCTTGCACCCTCATGGTGAGCTCTCCTTTCTGCACATCGATCAAGGTACTACCCGTAGCTAAGAATGGCCTTCCCAAGATTATGGGAATCTTCTTATCTTCCTCGAAATCCAAGATAACAAAATCAGCAGGGAAGATGAGTTTATCAACTTTCACCAAGACATCCTCCACTATGCCTCTAGGATAAGTAATTGAACGATCGGCCAACTGTAACGAGATGTTAGTTGGCTTTGGATCCGGTAGACCAAGTTGCAAGAAAACTGACAAGGGCATGAGATTGATGCTAGCTCCCAAGTCACACAAGCACTTCTCAAAGAATAGATTACCAATAGTGCATGGAATAGTAAAACTACCCGGATCCTTTAGCTTCGGAGGCAACTTCTGTTGCAGAACGGCACTACACTCTTCCGTTAAGGCAACGGTCTCTAATGCATCAAGCTTCAATTTACGATAGAGAATTCCCTTCATGAACTTGGCATAGCTCGGCATCTGTTCAAGAGCTTCCGCAAAAGGAATGTTAATATGCAACTTCTTGAATACCTCTAAGAACTTAGTAAACCTCGTATCCAAATTCTGCTTCTGGAGTCTTCTTGGATATGGAGGAGGAGGATAAATCTGAGTGTTGTTCGTAGACTTCTCCACAGAATTTTTAACAAGTTCCTTGCTCTTCTCTACTTCACCATCCAGCTTCTCAGCTACTAAGTCCGATTTCTCAATTTCGGGCAATGCAGATTTTTCGACTTGCCGATTCTGTACTTCTTCATCTTCTTTAGCGGCTGATTTAGGATCTGATGTCACCTTTCCCGATCTCAAAGTTACGGCCTTCACCTGCTCCTTGATGTCCCTCCTACCTGGATTTGCTTCCGTATCACTAGGAAGAATTCCTTGTGGCCTACTACCTAAGGCACTTGCAATCTGTCCTATCTGAGTTTCTAAGAGCTTCTGACCAGCTTGTAAGTTCTTTAACGCTATCCACATCTCATCAGATTTTTCATTAGAAGATAGCCCCGCATGAGCCTGGGGTTGTTGCTGCTGAAATCCCGGAGGTTGATATGGTGCCCTTGGAGCATAAGGCTGTTGATAGCCTTGATTGTACGGCTTCGCTTGCTGATAAGATTGTTGAGTATTTTGATTGTTGCTCCAGCTGAAGTTAGGATGGTTCCGATTATTAGGATGATAGGTGGTTGGAACTGGTGCAGCAGGTCTCTGGAAATTACTCACGAACTGTGCTGATTTAGAAGAGATAGCACACTGATTCGTTTCATGTGCGCCCGCACATAACTCACAAACACTAGCCACCTACTGAACTCCATAATTAGCAAGAGAATCCACCTTCATAGCAAGAGCCTTCAACTGAGCTGTAATCATCGAAGTTGTATCTACTTCCAAAATTCCTGCTGCCTTGCCTTGAGATAGCCTTTGGGTTGGATTTTGATATTCATTAGCAGCCATCATCTCAATAAGATCATAAGCTTCCTCATAGCTCTTTGCCCACAGAGCTCCTCCTGATGCTGCATCTAGCAAAGGCCTAGACTGTGCTCCCAACCCATTGTAGAACCCATTAATAACCATCCAATCAGGCATGCCATGATGAGGACACTTGCGTAGCATCTCCTTGTAGCGTTCCCAAGCCTCACACAAGGTCTCGCCAGATTGCTGTTGGAATTGAGTCAACTGGTTCCTTAATGCTGCAGTTTTTGCCATAGGGAAGAATTTAGTAAGGAACTTCTGAGCAAGATCTTCCCATGTAGTAATGGAACCAGGTGGCAAAGAGTGTAACCAGCTCTTAGCCTTATCCCTCAGAGAGAATGGGAAAAGCCTCAACCTGATAGCATCATCCGTCACACCATTACATTTGAAAGTGTCGCAGATTTCGATAAAGTCCCGAACATGCATGTTGGCATCCTCCGTAGAAGCACCCCCAAACTGAACTGAATTCTGCACCATCTGAATTGTGCCAGACTTAATCTCAAAATTGTTCGCTGCAATAGCTGGCCTAATAATGCTAGACTGGATGTCATTGAGTTTCGGCTGAGAATACTCCTTCAAAGCCTTAGCTGCTGCTGCATCTGCCATTGCTACTGTAGTTTCAGATTCCTTTTCCTTATTCTCTTTATTCTCTACAAGATCGTCTTCCGCCAGTTCTTCCAAACGAGCTTGTAAGCGTGTTCGCATACAAACTTAAGTACCTGAAACACCACGAATCAACAAACTAAGTAAGAATCCGAGTCAGTGAACGCTAACGACCACTGATGACAAGCACATAAACTAAAATAAAAACACCGATGATCCCCGGCAGCGGCGCCAAAAACTTGTTAGCACAAAATCACGCAAGCGCACGTTGTCACAAGTAATATATGATTAAATCAAGTTCGTTCCCACAGAGATCTAGAATGGTGTTTAATTCAATTAATGTACCTATGCACCGATGTATGGTTTTTATCCACTGCTAAGACAAATAACAAATTGGATTTTTATTAACTACTAAATTAATTATCAAACTGAAGATTAACTAATTAAAGAGATTAAAGACGAATTACTAATATGAGAATAAAACATGGAATCCTAGTTTCATCATCTACTTCACTTAGAGTTGCAGCCTTTAATTAAAACATGCGATGGGTTTGATATCTGATCGAATAACACGAAAAGAGTAAAAGTTACCTCTCGGTATACTAGTACCAATCTACGCATACATCCACAAAAGAGATAGAAGACGAGTAGGCACCTATTATGTTTAGACCCTATATCTCTATAGAATTTGAAAACATAAAGGTTTAAGCACAAGTTATTCACTTAGATCACATAGGGTAGCATAATATCTCTATCGATGCCACAAATCATGATGTTAAAACATCAACCTATCCTATGCTAGCATGGCAAGTTCTAAATCTCAAGATCCACTCTCGTTTAGCAAGAAATTAACAAA
Source organism: Kitagawia praeruptora (assembly GCA_037693485.1). Taxonomy (NCBI): domain Eukaryota; kingdom Viridiplantae; phylum Streptophyta; class Magnoliopsida; order Apiales; family Apiaceae; genus Kitagawia; species Kitagawia praeruptora. Next base: position 60,386,675 of record CM075352.1, on the reverse strand, counting down.
TTAGATGTTCGCGACGCACCTAAATTCAATAAGCACAACCATACAAGGATATCAAGTATTCACCACACATAAATCTTTAAGGCATGCAAACTACTAAGCTACATAGATAAATCCACTAGGATCCCATGACAACGATTAGCCCATAATTGAACCGTTCATCGTCATGGGATTTGATGAAAACATGATAATAACAAAATATGAAAGAAAACAATAAAGATATTATTAATATTAAGAGTTTGTGAAAACAAATCTATGATTCAACGTATACAAAAGATGAAGATGATCTAGATCCTTGCTTGTCACCGAGCTTGAATCCTTCTCTCCTTTTCTCTCTTGCAAAAACTAAGCTATGTAATTGTATGTAATTATGATAATAATCCTTTACAAGGGTTGGGATGTGTTTATATAGGCTCTAGACACCTTGCCTAACAAGAAAATACCTTAAAATACATCTAAAATTCGATTTAGGAGTCAGAAATCACGTAAAAATCAATTCCAACTCGAAAAGGGCAAATCTGTAATTTCTCCCGCACCTCTTGGTGCATGATGCGCCGGCCCTTGCTGCGTAAAAAACTGATGTGCTCCCGTTCTGTGAAAACTGATTTTTCTTGCCTTTTTTCGCCTTTTCCTTCCGTTCCTTTTGCATGAGCTCCCGTCTTTCATTCTTAATGACTTGTATACTTCTTAGGAGTTGACATTAGCCACCATTCTTCATTCCATATCATCAATCCACTCCACAAAATGCTCCAAAACCGACGGAAACTCCACTTTTAATTGATATTTCTTCAACCCTGCACATTTACTCAAAACACATCAAAAATACAACAAACTTGAGAACAAAGCAATCAATTTAAGCCGAATTAGAATGTTCCAAGTAGATATAAAATCCACTTATCACACCCCCAAACTTAAACCGATGCTTGTCCTCAAGCATATACAATTACAACTAACTAACTAACTAACTAGTACCACTTCCGTAGGTGATCACGGTTGCATTTGGCATATGCAACAAGCCCTTTAAACCCCTAGGTAGCCCTAGTGGACGAGTAAGGTCTCGTGAGGGCCTATAGCGAATGTACCCACAAAATCCAATGCAATGCAATGCATGAATGCAACTAAATGAAAATGCAACTAATATTCTACCATACCTTCAAATCCTCTCATGCCATATCAACTTAAGAATCAAAGTAAATACACAATGTCTTGGTGTCGAAAGTGCAAGTATTCACATAGTCTACTCAATGAACATGCATAAGTTCTCACAAGTCCATATCAAGTGTAAGAATAAGTTAGTAACCATGCTAAGCCTACAAGAGCACATCATTGAGACAAAACTCGGGATCTCATACGTCAAACGAGCAAACACTCACAATCCACTCATAAAAGACTATTCATTCTCAAGAACAAGGGTAAGTGTATCACTCAATTCCAACGAAATCATAAGCATGCTTGACATTTGGTATCAATCTAACTCTTAACACAACATACATAAATGACGATAATCAAAAGGTCTTTAATTGGGTTGTAACGGGGCTAGGGACAAGGTATGTCAAATAAGCCAAAACAGGTGAAGTGTCAAAAGCTAGTAGGAACTTAAAATAAATCATACAAAACCACCTATTTCCCTCCCATAATTTTACTTAACAAAAACACTCGACTAGTCGACTAAAGTAGGATCACAATAAACACAAATATGCTCTCATAATATATATATATATATATATATATATATATATATATATATATATATATATATATATATATATATTTTCTTTCTTTTTTTTCTTTTTTTTTTCTGTTTTTTTTTCTGTTTTTTTTTTCTTTTTTTTTTCCGAGAGCTAAAGCAACAATAATATAGACAATAACAATGATCCCACGATTTTATTACACATGTCGACTATCAAACAAACAACCAACCCAAATTTCAATATTCCCCCAAACTTATGACCAACAATAAACCCATTCTTGCACACCTTATTACTCCCCCAAACTCTACTAGCCTTTGACAATGTGGGTTCAAAATAAAGTAAGGCCAATACAAGAAAAAGGTCTAGGCAAGTAATGTGGTATGTCACCGAAAAAATTGGATTAAGCTCAACGGGTTAACTAATTGATCATGTAAACATGGTATGGTAATATAGGAAATATGCGGTTAATCCTAATGCCTTTATCATTTTAATCGTCAAATAATGTCATGCGTTTCAAGAAAGACCTCAAACAACTGCTAGCAATGCAAACAATCCGTGGACACTCAAGCAAACGAATAATATGCAAAGAATATGCATTAAGGCTCAAAATCTCACTTGGTAGGAAAAACATACTCAATCCCAAGTAAAAATCTCTCTAACGCACCTACTTGTATTCAAAGAATGAGAACTAAATCATCTTGCACATATTCATGTCCTTCTAAGTACTTATATCATTCAATAAGTCTACTAGCTTCAACTTACTAGTGTATGTGTGTGCACAAGAACAAAGCATATCACTTCTCAATCAAAAGCGTCAACAACAAAAAATTCCTATCAAGCATGGGTGCAAATGCAAACTATATGAACTCACATGATATACAAACATAAGAACAGAATGTCCTATATGAACAAACGTAGATATCACGAACATAAATGCATAATTTACTAATACTAATATGCAAGCATGAAATCCTACATGAACAAATAATACAACAACATCTACTAATCCCTCAAACCACCCCCAAACTTGAAAGATTCAATGTCCGCATTGAATGGAAGTAAATACAAGGGATATCAGAAACATACCTACTCGTCCTCGCTTTCGTCACCCTCTTCGTCCTCATCATCCTCATCAGAAGAATCCGGTGGAGGGTACGGAGTCCGAGCTCCAAATATAGGCCACTGCATAGGAGTACTAGGTGACTGAAACTTTGCCTCCAAAGCTATGCCCATGTCCTCATAATACTGGCGACTGCTAACATGCATAGCATCCAGCCGCCTAGCGAAAATAAGATTAAAAAATGGACACATCCACCGTACTCTGCGAAGAACCTGCCCTAGCCACTTTCGGTGCCCTTGAAACATGTGGCGGAACGCCCGTTCCCTGACCACTAGCATCATTAACAACAAAGCCTAACCCCCGAGGATGAGAAGTGCCGCCCGACCACTCCTTCAACTTCAACCGGTCAATGGTAGCATCCTTAATAGAAGCCGTAGGTTTATGCACCGGCTCACCTTGATACCATTTGACTTTCGATGCATCACACAAGTACGCGACGATAGAAGCATAAGGAATATTCACCGACGAATTGCTTCCCAAAAACCGAAGAATATGTTGATTGATAAGGTGCCCAAGGTCGACATACTCGCCTTTGAGAATACCCCATAGCAGGATGGCTCTATCAACAGTAACATTGGATATGTCGAATAGTGAACCATTCGAGAAGTCTGATTATCGAAATATGCTTATCACTCACAAAAATTAATTTTCACTATCTTTTAAAATTTACCAGTCATATCCAATGAAGAATATTCTAGCAAATTAAGCAGTGATTTTCTCAAAATTTCATAGAAATTTCAAGTTAATAAAATACTATTTTTCAACAAATGCAACAGATTTGAAATATTTATAAATCATATTTCAGCCAACACTTACTTCAAAAATATTGAAAATTTAGATAAAGTAAGTGTTTACTACTGCAACAATCTAGATGATATATTCACCTAGGTAGAATCTGAAGAATTCAGCATTCCAATCTCACTAACCAACCTTGTGAAGGTGGCTTCATCTAATGGCTTAGTGAATATATTGGCTAGTTGTTTATCTGTAGAGACATAATATAACTCAATGGTTCCATTAGTTGCATGTTCTCTAATGAAATGATATCTGATGTCAATGTGCTTTGTTCTAGAATGATTGACAGGATTGGCAACTATAGAGATTGCACTTGTGTTGTCACACATGATTGGAATTTTTTCCAACACAAGTCCATAATCTCTAAGTTGATTTCTAATCCAAAGCACTTGAGCACAGCAACTTCCAACAGCTATGTATTCAGCCTCAGCTGTAGAAGTTGACAAAGATTGTTGTTTTTTGCTATACCAAGAGACTAACCTTTGTCCAAGAAACTGGCAGCTACCTGAGGTGCTTTTCCTATCCACTCTGCATCCAGCATAGTCAGCATCAGAATAACCAACCAGATTGAACCCTGTGTCCTTAGGATACCATAAACCCAAGTTTGGAGTGCCCTTCAGATATCTAAAGATCATTTTTATAGCAATCAAATGTGATTCTTTTGGATTTGATTAAAACCTTGCACACAAACATGTAGCAAACATGATGTCTGGCCTACTTGCAGTGAGATAGAGTAGAGAACCAACCATGCCTCTGTAGACTGAGATATTTACTTGCTTGCCTTTAGCATCTTCATCCAATTTAGTGGCAGTGGCCATGGGTGTCTTTACAGGTGAGCAATCTTCCAAATCAAACTTCTTCAATAAATCCTTGATGTACTTGGTTTGACTGATAAAGATACCATCCTTCCTTTGACTGACTTGCAATCCAAGAAAGAATGTCAACTCTCCCATCATACTCATCTCATATCTGCTCTGCATGAGTTTAGAGAATTTCTCACACAGCCTCTCATTTGTAGAGCCAAATATAATATCATCCACATAAATCTAAACTAGGATAATATCATCACCATGCTTTTTGTAAAACAGTATCTTGTCCAATGTGCCTCTAGTGAATTGATTTTCAAGGAGAAATTGTGATAGAGTATCATACCATGCCCTTGGAGCCTGCTTGATTCCATACAATGCCTTAAGCAATCTGTAGACAAATTCTGGGAAGTGTGGATCCTCAAAGCCAGGTGGTTGTTGCACATAAACTTCTTCTTCCAACTCTCTATTCAGAAATGCACTCTTGACATCCATTTGATAAACTTTAAAGTTTGAATGAGCAGCAAATGCCAAGAATATTCTGATGGCTTCCAATCTAGCAACAGGGGCAAATGTCTCATCATGATCAATGCCTTCCTGTTGAGAGTATCCTTTTGCAACCAACCTTGCTTTATTTCTTACTATCACACCATCTTCATCCATCTTATTCTTCAGAACCCATTTTGTTCCAACAATGGTTCTGTTCTTGGGTACAGGCACAAGTTCCCATACTTTGTTCCTTTCAAATTGATTCAGCTCCTCTTGTATGGCAATAATCCAATCTAGATCCAACAATGCATCATCAAGTTTTTTAGGCTCAACTTGAGATAGAAAATAGCCATAGAGGCACTCATTCTGAGTTGCTCTCCTAGTTCTAACTCCTGCATTAGGATCTCCAATAATTTGCTCTACAGTGTGTGATCTATCCCATTTCCTTGAGTGCTCAGCCTGATTTCTCATTCTTGATGTTGCTTCATCATCCAAGTCATGATCATTCTCATTTCCTCCCTCTGTGATACTGCCACTATTCACAGGTGTGTCTTGGATGCTTGTCTCTCCACTATTGATTGGCACAAATTCTTCTCTTGTATCATCATTCACTTGAGTTTGTTGAACTTGAGTTTTAACTCCAGTTTCAATCTCTTCATCAGAATCATCTAGATTATCAAACTTCAATGGATCTTTATCTTCATCATTGGCTTCTTCTAGTCCAGGTAGTTTGCTATCATCAAATGTCACATCTGTGCTTTCCATAATTTTCTTTTGACTAATGACATAGACTTTGTATGCAATTCTTTCCATAGAGTAGCCAAGAAAAATTCCTTCAAATGCCTTTGCATTAAACTTTCCAACATATTCAGAATTATCCTTCAATACAAAGCATTTGCTTCCAAAAGTATGAACATACTTTAGAGTAGGCTTCTTTCCAGTCATCAAATTGTAAGGTGTCTTTCCAATGTTTTTGTTGATGAGGGTTATGTTCTGGATATAACATGCAGTGCTCACAGCCTCAGCCCAAAAACACGTAGGCATCTTTGCATCAAGTAACATTGTTCTAGCAGCCTCAATTAGAGTTCTATTCTTTCTCTCAACAACTACATTTTGTTGTGGAGTCCTTGGAGCTGAGAATTGCTAAGAAATTCCATTCTCATTGCAGAATGCATCAAGTATGGCATTTCTGAACTCTGTTCCATTATCACTTCTCAGTGCAATCATGCTTGCATTGTTGGCCTTTGCTTCCTTGTCAACTTTCTTTATGTGCTCAATGATTACTTGTGGAGCCTCATCTCTTGATGTCAGAAATTCCACCCATGTATACCTTGTAAAGTCATCAACCATCACCAAGGCATACTTTTTTCTTCCTAGTGACATAATGTTGACAGGCCCAAACAAATCAATATGAATGAGTTGCAGAGGTTTGGTTATTGATGTCACTGTCTTTGACTTGTGGCTTGATCTTTTCATCTTTGCTTTTTGACAAGCCTCACACACTCCTTCTTGACAGAATTCAAGTGTGGGCATGCCTCTCACTAACTCTCTTTTGACTAGAGAATTAATGGCTTTGAAGTTCAGGTGTGATAATTTCTTGTGCCACAACCAACAATCTTCATTTGATGCTTTTGAGTAGAAGCAACAAATTTTGTCCTTGTTTGCAGAGTCCATATTGGCTACAAACAGGCTTCATTTCCTTACTCCAGATAGAGGAAAATCACCAGTCTTCTTGTGGGTGATCAAACATTCATCTTTGTCAAAATCCACCTTGAATCCTCTATCAGTAAACTGACCAACAATTAGCAGATTATGCTTGAGTCCCTTGACTAGTGCTACATCTTCAATGATGACATTACCAACTTTCAATTTGCCATATCCCAATGTGTTACCCATGCTGTCATCTCCAAAATCAACCATTGGGCCAGCCTTCTCCTCATACTGTGATAGCAAGGCCATATCACCAGTCATATGATTTGAGCATCCACTGTCCAAAATCCACATGACCTTCTTTTCACTTTCTTTGCCCTACAAACATAAAGGTATTACTTCTCCTTTGGTACCCAAACAAGTTTGGGTCCATGTGACTTAAAAACAGTTTTATTATAAACAATATGCTTATCAACTTTCTTGGTGTTAGTCTTCTTGTCACTGTTAGAAGTCTTAGAGCCTGAGGTCTCAGACTTAGGTGACAACGGTACCTTCCTAGCTTTAGGAGGACTTGAAGACTTTGACCTTATGTAGTGTGTGTGAGAATTGTGACTGATACAACCATCAATGAATTGCTTTCTCAAATTGAAACAACTAGTTATAACATTCATATTGCATGGCATACAATCAAATTTATCACAAAATGGTACATCTCTATGTCTTAGAGGCACAGAACAATCATAGAAAGGTTTGGGCACACTACCAACAGGTTTCTTGCATGCATTAGATGATTGGTAATGAAACAGTTCTGACAAGTTTTCCTAAGGGCATTAGGCATATAAGCATAGTTGTTATCTTTGTTAATCCCTAACTTGCCATTTCTGTTCTGTTTCTTCTTAGTCACTTTCTTCTCTGATTCACTCTTCCCAGCTGAAACAAACTTAACAAACTTCTTAGGTCTTGACCTATCACCTACTGGCTCCTTGGCTTTTGACTTGACACTCTCACTCTTGGAGGATGCTTGTTGTTCACTGTATTGTGCCTCATCCTCATCATTCAACATTTGCTTGATGAGTAAGGCATCCTCATCAATTTCAAATGTATATTCTTTAAAAATTGGATTTTCAGCCTTTTTCAAAATGTGAGGCACTTCCTCATGAACAACCGTGTCATCTTCAATGATAGCATAGCCTTTTCTTTGTTTAAGAGTGCCATAGTCAAGTCCAATAGCAACCTTGGGTTTTGCTTGAATTTTCTCACAGTAGGATTGCACTAGACCAGATGATTTCTTAAACGTTTTCAATTTGAATTCATTTTCAGCTAATTCATCCCTAAGGGCCTTTTCCACTTGACTAGCACATAAAACCTTATTCTGCAAATATTCAACTTATTTCTTAAGGTTTTCTACTTGCATAGCAGTTAGCTCAAGTTCCTCATTCTTTTTTATTAACATTTTATTTCTAGTAGACAGTTTATAGCAATCTCCTCATTAGCAGCAGTCATACTAGTATGAATATTAAACATCTCAACAGATAGTTGTTCAATCATGCATTTATACTCAGAAATAGACAAGTCTATAGTAGTGAGAGATGGTACCTGAGAGTCTAATGGAGATGTGTCATCCTTGGAATTGGCCATCAAGGCATAGTTGTAAAATTCTTGTTCCTCTCCATCACTATCAGAATCATCCCAACACTTCTCTTCAGCTATGTAGGCCTTACCTTGTGTCTGCTTTCTCAAAAGGGCTTCATACTTAGCTTCAAGTTCCAAAAACTCTTTATCCTTCTTTTTAGGCTTCTTGCATTCACTGGCAAAATGCCCTAGGTCATTGCATCTATAACACCTTACAGATGACCTATCCACATGGCTGGTTTTAAATTTACTCTTGTTTGGTTTCACAGGTGCCTTGCTTTTGTTGAATGAATGGCTTTGGGTTTTGGGTTTGAAGGGTTTGTTCCTCTTGAATCTGATGTTTGGGAATTTTCTGGCCATGAATGCATATGAAGTGTTTTCCATTCCATCTAGCTCTTCAAGAGTATAGAACTCTTCTTCTTCCTTCTCCTCAACAGATTCACTTACCTCAGCTTCAGTTTCTTCATCATCTACTATCTCTTCTATCCTTAGCTGGCTTGTAGATGCTTCTAGGTCTTGAATAGATTTGTTGACAATCAAGGCACATGATGTGTTTATCATCCTGCCTTGGTTGGCTTGGATAGCCCTTTTCTGAAGCAAGGGTTTTTAAAACCCCATAGAGCACATCATATGTAACTTTGTTCAAATCTCTTTCCCTTAGAGAAATGACCCTTTGCTCTAGATGATTTGGTGAAGATAGCATAAACTTCATGTTCAACTCTTTGGTGCTGTAAACCTTGCCATTCATCAGCAACTCAGTAACTAGCTTGTGAAATCTCTCAAACATCTCAGTGATACTTTCCTTGGGCTGTGCCATAAAAGCTTCATACTGTGTGACTAGTATCTGTTTCTTTTCTTCCCTGACCTTATCAGTTCCTTCACATAACACCTCAATGTGATCCCACATTTCTTTGGCAGATGTGCATGATGCAATGTTTGCAAACATTGACATATCCATGGAATCAATAATTAGCAACATGAGATGGCTATCAAGAGCAACCATCTCCTTTTCTGATTCTGTCTATTTGGATGGTTCCTTGGCCACATAAGATCTTGGAACAGTTATGGTTCCAACAGTCTTCTCAGGTATTTCTTGTTGTGGAACAAAGGGACCATTCTTGAGAACCTCAGGATATAAAGGATGAGAGGCTTTGATGAACAACATCATTTTTATCTTCCAGAGGTTGTAATTTTCTTTGTCAAACTTAGGGACTTTCACCGTTCCTGTGGTCTTTGGTGTATTCGAACTCATGATCATTTTACTATTTTTGAATAAACAGCCCACTCTGATACCACTTGTTGAGTATTGAATACAGCAAAAGAATACAGAGGGGGGGTGAATGGATTCTTGAACTTTTCTGGTTCTTGAATCTGTGTAGCAGATAAGTATCTGTGTGTGCAAATGTGTAGGTGCGGATAAGAAATGACACAAGACACAGTATCACTTTAATCTAATATATTATTAGATAAAGGTTACTACAATCTGTTAATACAAATGATAGTATTCTTAGCTTCGTTTTTCTCAGAGAGATATGACTTACAATGTATGAAAAACTTGACTCATCAAAAGTTAACAACTAAGGAAGTGAGGCTGTATCCTTATTGAACATGGATACAACCTACTTACTACAAATAAGGTAGCTGAACAAATTACTTTTTAGTCTGTCTATCCTTTTTGAGTAAGTGTCCAAACGGTTACAGATTTGACTTTGCAAAGCCTGTTCAGATCCACTTCTTTAGTCCTTTGTCTCTTCTATATCTCTCCAAGCTTCCTTGTAGGCTTTCCAGAGCACGTTACAGATTGTGGTCCATAAAGTGCATTGGCTTGTTGCAGGTTTCATATTTGTACAATTTCTTCAGTATTTTGTCTCCAAGAATGTATTCGAGAAGTGGCTAAGTGATTGATTCGAGAACTAGGATTAGATAACTCTGAGTTCTCGAATACTGTATGATTTACATATCGAATCACTTCTCGAATAGTACTTTTCTCTAGGGTTCCTTGAGTTGTCGAATAGAACACTTGACTTGTCGAATCCCTGAGATATCGAATAGTTCATTCAGAGTCCTTGAGATATCGAATGGAACTTTGACTTGTTGACTCTTTGAGAACTCGAATACCACTTTGACTTGTTGACTTCTTGAGTTCTCGAATAGAGCATTTAGACATGTCGAATCTCTGAGATATCGAATGAGATATCGAATAGTTCATTCAGAGATATCGAACAGTGTCTTCTTAGATATCGAATCTCTGACTTCTCGAACGCTAGACTTCTCGAATAGACAAAAGTACTTTTCGAATTGGTACTTAGGCAAATTCTTCATTTCTTCAAATCCCATTGTGATTATTTGACAGTCTTTATCTTCTTGCTTGAGGCATGAGCCTTGGAACTTCTTTCAAGCATTATTCTTGACTATATATGTAAAGTTACACAACTAGGATTTAATGCCTATTGCAAGTACAGAACAAATAGAAACTCTACAACTAGAGGTTCTCTCAGTTAAGAGGTCACGTAAGTAATGCAAAGCATTACAGACAATTAGGCTTGTTATTAGATGTAAACAGGCATGCCTCTGTGACTAACATCTTTGTTTACTGTTACATCTATCTTTGCATGTAATCAATCGTGTATTTTTTTAATACTTAATTCATGTAATTTTTGTATCTTTAAACCTTTTGGTTACTCTATGCTTTCTGTAATTTTTATAGGATGGGTGATATTTTTGTCACATTAGTTGTTCATCATATGGGTAAAATGATTAGGTGGGTACATAAAAAAGAAAAATCATGGTATATTGGCGGAGTAGTGGATATCGTTGATGAAAAATTCGATCTTGATCACTTGTCTTTTGTTAATTTAATTGCTTATGCTAAGGAGTTGGGTTATGAAAAAGTTGACAAGATATGGGTAAATGGCAAGTATTTGGGGGACTTCATTGAATTAGTGGATGATTCTGAAATAGGAGCAAATTCTAAAAACTTGAATAATGGAGCGATTTTGGACATATTTATTGATGCGATTAGGGAAGAAGAGCAGCCGATACATGATGAAAATGTTAACAATGTAGAGGCGACTCAAATAGGCTTGGAACTTATAAACGAGTGTGAAAATGATCCTATATTAACAGATGATGAAGAAGAGGAGTTGATGGAAATAAGGAAAAAGGTTAAAGAGGCAGAATTAATAGAACTGGAAGCTAACAGGGGAGAAAATGATCCTATGTTAGTGATGCTGATGAAGAGGCGGGCAACTTAGGAGGCATAGATGATGGCAAGATTTATTATGACGAAACATCTACCATTCCACAATTCTCACTTGGTATGATCTTTGACAATGTCTTCGAGTTTAAGACGGCAATATGTAAGAACGCAGTGATGAAAGGAGTTGGGTTGAAATTTGTGAGAAATGAAGGAGTATAGGGTTACGGTGAAGTGTATACCGCCATGTCCATGGACTATCTATGCTAGTGTCGAAAGAAATGACAACAACTTTATGATCAAAACATACAATCCCAATCATAAATGTTACAGAGTGTCAAGAAACACAAAGGCAAATTCTAAGTTTTAGCAACTTTGTTAAAGGAAAGAATTGTAATTCAGCCTAATATACAATTAAAACAAATCCAGTCCATATGCAAGTCGGAATACAAGGTGTTAGAAAATGGAAAGTTTGAGGCATATTTATAATATGTTCTTGTTGTAATTTCCGGAAACTAACAAGTGGAGTTTTCTCCTTGTAATGAGGACTTAAACTTTCAGGATCTAAGACATTTTCTTAGTGGAATCCATAAATAAATTGAGTTAAAGTTGCTTGCTTGAAATGGGTTATGTGGGTTATTTAGTTGAAATAACTTGAGTCCCACATTGAATTGGTAATGAAAGGTTGGTGGCTTTATATAGCTCCATGTGCAAGTGTAGTGCACAACTACTAAGGCATGTGGGTGTGCATGGTTGTAGTGTGGGCCTTGCACACACACACACACACACACACGTCGCCGCCCGCCTTGCCACGCCATGACAAGACTCGACTCGGGTTGGGTCGAAGGGCAATTTAGGCGAATGTCTCGGCATCTCGCGTATGCGAGGCGACCTGGGTGAGGAATTTTATTACTTGGATTATTGATTTATTTTAACAGGTTTCAGATTTATTTGTTACAACAATACTAGAAATACTGATTGTCAGTATTTGGATTAAATCCTGATGGACCGGATCAGTACTTGGGTTGGGTCGAAGGGCAATTTGGGCGAATGTCTCGGCATCTCGCGTACGCGAGGCGACCTGGGCGAGGAATTTTATTACCTGGATTATTGATTTATTTTAACAGGTTTCAGATTTATTTGTTACAACAATACTAGAAATACTGATTGTCAGTATTTGGATTAAATTGGATTAAATCCTGATGGACCGGATCAGTACTTGGGTTAAATCCTGATGGACCTGGTCAGACATCAAATACTGATGGATAACAGATCCTGACTAGCACCGAATCCTGGTAATTGAAAAATAAATCCTGATGCAGTTAATGTAATTAAATCAGAATAATTATTTCCTTTTATGGAGTATCAATTACGTTTATTTTTGTGTATTATATACATACAGAATAGAACGTTGAGAGATACTTCGAAGGATAGAAAACCCTAGTGTCCTTGTTCTTTTCTATGCTCTCACAATACATACAGTCTATATACATAATTCTCAGGCGAACTGAGGTGCTGGTCGCTGTTGATCACTGGTGTATTTTGAACACTTTGATCTGTTGCTGTTTTATCCTGGAAGTGATCTTGATGCAAGTATGAAACCCATCACAACGTAAGTGAGGCAATAATCTCTTCAAGAACAACCAAGTCTTCTTGAAGGGTTTGGTGACTCAGCTGTCTATTTCTCTCTTGTTATCTTTACGAAAGCTACTGTGAGAGATAAGTTATTTCTTCTTTTCTTGTTATGTTTCAGTCACTGATTATATTCTTGTTAATGCCTTCGTGATTTGTATTGTTAATTGGTTTTATGTCTATTCTTGTTTTAATATATATCACTGTCTCATTGTTGTTATAGTTAAATTATACCCAACATAAGGTACATGTTAGTATCTCCCTGTGTATGAGGATTAAACGAAAGGTAATGGAAGATTTACTAGGTGATTACAAGTTGCAGTAGGTGATTTACTTGAATCCCTGTGTATTGAGCAGAAATGGAAGAAGTATGACATGTTCATTATGCAAAAAGCAGGGACACAATAAGAAGGGTTGCAATAAGACTTCAGGTATTCTGCTTTTAATTGAATTATATGATATATTGGTTCAAGTTGTATTTTAGTATTTATATTCACTTACTATTTTTTTTCAGGTGAAGGTGTACCAAAGACAACTAATGAAGCACCAAGAAAAGATGTTACATAAAGAGCAAAGTTGCCCGTTAAAAGGTAGCAAATTGAAAGTGAGAATCAATCCGGACAAGTTATGAAAAGAGCAACCACACGAGCTAGAACAAAAGTTCCATTGTCGCAAACATTTGAGCCTCCAACACAAATTGTCCTAGGACATGAAAATAGGACATGAAACAAGAGGTCTGCAATGGAAGGGTTCAAATGCTATAAGTTCTAATCAACTGCAGAAAATTTCCCAGAAGAAAAAAAAGTGATTTGCTAAAGTGGTTGCTTAATAAATTGTTATGATCTATTTTATTTTTAAACTGGTAGTTCTTATGTAATGTTTGAACCAAGTGTTACTCGATAGTAAAGACTTCAAGTTTAATTCTGAGATGGATCTACTACTTGAAAAATATATGGGTGGGGGTTGTGATCCATTCTTTATCCCATATCGGACTCCTCGCTTTTTTTCTATCTTTCTGAGACAAGTATATAAGAAATAAAAAATCTTTTATTTTAATTTTGAAATGACCCTACTGCTTATATTTAATAAGAATGGATGGTTATTTTTCTTATCCGTTAGTGCAGTTCCGTAACAGTCAGTTAGTGTTTGATCTTTTTAAAAAAATGGAACATAGTTCATGTATCTAAATATGCAAAATTTAGTTGACGAACCAAATTAAAAATAAAAGACAAGTTCATGTATCAAATTATGTGTTTTCCCTTAAAAGAAATCATCATATCCTTAATTATCGGTGTAGTCTTCTTCTAAATTACCATAATGCAAGTCCTCGGAAAATTCCTCTGCTCCACCTTCATACTCGATTTCCGGTCCCGGCTCAGGGTCATTTTGCTTAATCTTCTGCTTCAAGCATTCAGTTCCGCTGTTGTCCACATCATAGTTGATTTTTGATGCAAGCCTCTTCTTGCGGATCATTTGGCGTGTTGCCTCTGCAGCAGTTTGAGGAGGAGCTTCACTTTTAGCCTCTACTGCTCTTTTTTGTCGCCTTTCCTTTTTCGATTGTTCCATGGCAGCTGCAACATCTGCTGCAAGCTTTCTAGCATCCTCCATGTCCTCTGGACAATTCCGCAAATGTGCCTCATAAGCCTCCTTTGCAGCAGCTACGGCAGCTTTCTTGGCTAATTGTTCCTCAACAAATTCTCTATTCAATTCTTCCCAGATAATCTTTTTGTATTGTGTCTCCTCCACAGTGTGAATGTAGTTATCTACCTCAAGATCTTCAATATCAGACAAGGTTTTGATTCAGGTGATTTACAATTCATATTATCATCATCAGTAGTGGGTACCTGCTTGGCAGCGCCCCCGGCATTATCATCCTCTGTAAAGTGCAGATTTTCATCTCTGTTTTCCCTGGGATATCTGATCTTTTGTCATATTCTATAGAGTTACTGTTTGGCCCTTGGACAGCCATGATATCACAACTTGAGTCAAGAACATTTTTCTCAGCGTACTCTTTCTCCATTCTCTCCTGCTGTGCACGCTGAAAAGCTGGAGGTTCTGATTCTCCATCCAGTCCTCCAGAAAAATTCATAAATTCTGCATAGCATTCTCGACATAGTCCATGAGCAAATGTTGGTTCACCCTTGTGCTTACAAAGCACTTCACTTCCATCAGAGGATTTGATGCCAACAGTAGTTCGGCCCACTGACTTAAGCTCTGCTTTAAGTTTTTCTGCTTTTTGGGTGAACTCGTCAATTGTCAGGCTCCCTGATTCTGTATTTTCAAACTCAATTAACTGCTTTGTCAATGTTGCTTCACAGATATGTACAACTTTCACAATGTGGGATTTAGTATAGTTGTAGCCATATGAAATCGCTGATATGTATAATGATGCACCACATAGCCCACTTGGTTTTCTTCCCATCTGCATTCAGTCACGCTTCATGCTAGCAATAATTTTAAGCGCAGTCATTTCAACATTAACATCCGTCTGTCCCAATAACCTATTGGCAAACCGATGAATAAAAAGACTTGGATCAACTGCTTTCTGAATAGACTCAACATCCTGAAGGCTTAATTGTTGAACAAGTGTCAAATATACCGCGCCTAGCTCATATACATTTCTACCCAAGAACTCTGCAAACTCAATTAGAAGATATGGCTTAGGATCAGGCTCCGATGTCCGGCATGCAACGTAATGACAAGCTGCCTCGACGAGCTATTTCGGACGTCCTTTTGTGAAATTTCTTTTTAGTGCTATTCTATACAAGTTTCTTGCTCGCCGAAGTACATTAGAGTCATCATCATTAAAAACAAATGAAAGCATCCACTGCATATCATCGTAAGCTCCATCTAATGTCCTATCTCGTGAAGCAGAGTACCCACCGGCCAATCTATTCAGTGTTCCTTGAGCTTGACTCTGTCCTGCAGCATCTTTAGCAAATGTAACATCATCTGAAGAATTGTCCTCAACCAGAATTTTCCCACAGAAACCACAGCATAGTCTGCCATCATCGAGACTTTGGGTATCACGATTCGATCCACAATTATCGCACCACAACCGTGACCTCGAACTCATGATTATTCGCAACGAATATAATCACAATGTATTGGCAAATAAATGCATCAAGAGTGCTATAACAGATTGATCGATAAACACCCTTGTAGGGAACAACAACAGTTGTGATTGATTAGAGATTGATAGCGTAGAAGTGTAATAAACAACAATGGAAGAACGAGTATGGTCTTGAATTATATTGGGTAGGTCAACCCCAACGGATTTAGATTTAAGGGCCCTTGGGCCGTTACTCTCTCCTTTCTAATATTATCTCACTAGCATAAAAACCCGTGCATAAAAACCCGTGCGAGGCACGGGTCGCTATGTTAAATTGTGTTTTTAAATTAAATTGTGAATAATCAATGTCATTTGAAGTTTAACATTGATTTTCATAGAGTTTTGCTTGTTAATGATATATGTGGCTATATTGTGTACTTATTTAAATATGATTAAGTTTGTAATTTGGAAATTAATATAAGAAGTACTAATAAAAATCATGTCAGTTTTTAATTTTATTGTTGGTCATTGAATAGAATCTGAGTGTTCAATAGGTGTTGTCTAATTAAGATGATTTTTCAAAACATTTACGATACTAAACTTTTTTTTCCAATTCTTTAAAAATGATGCCTTCAAGAAGTTGCATTCTAAGAGTGTGGGTGTGGGTTTTAGTCGTGATTTTAATAAAAAAAAAAAAACTTCTTAAATCTTCTAATACGCTATTCAGACCATACGCTTTCACTTCTTAAAACTATCTTTCTAACTATTTCATTTTATTTCCTGTAAACTCTTGATTTTAAACATTTTTATCTTTGTTTCTCTTCCTATTTTTGTTTGACTTTCAAAACATTAGATAATTCAGTCCTCAACTGAGTGAATCTACCTTGTGTAACGGGCTTATAACATTTTTGTTCTCTAAACTTGAGAATTTATCATTTATGGTTGGATAAATATTTTTTGTACTTTTATTGTCATAAGTTGAAATTGATCATATGACTTTTGTCCGTGCTTTGATAATGAATTCATCCTTTCTTTTTTCAAACACAGCTTCTTCCAGAGAAGTATCTTTACAAATTATAGCGAACAGATAGACCTATGTGTTGAATGAATTTGTTGTTTCTCCTTGTGAGTTTTGTATATGCATGCTTTGTTCTGAAAGTCTTCTTTAATTATTAATAGTTCAATTTTAAATCATCAATTAAATTGTATATTATAATTTAATAAATTTAGTATGCACTATATATGCTTTTCTTTTCAATAATTCATTTTATCGCCAATGTTAATTTTGTACACATATTTATAACAATTTCACATATAATATAAAAAATTATTGTTTATGCTACTAAAATTATGAAATAGAATTGATTATTTTTTAATTAACATGGATTTAACTGACCGATGATAATATTAATTTTCATAAAATATTATTGACTATCATAACTTAAAGTCTCATATTTTGTTACATGAACCTTTGTACATACTAATTTTATATAATCATCGTCTTCTATGTGTTCACATATATAATATTATTATTGGATAATTCCAATATTGGATAATCATCGTCATTTATTATTATTTCTTCCAATAAATCTCACTAATTTTATCTTGTGTTGGTGTAATACCTAAGTTCAAAGTTTAATTTAGCTCCACAGTTATTTAAAGTTTAATTTAGCTCCAAAGTTATTTACAAATGTATCACTGTTAAGACATCCACATATTACATGTATGATTTATAAACACACATGTGACATTGTGACATAGTGGTAAGAACATGCATAAGTTACTTGATAGACTCAAGTTTGATTCCTATGAACAACACTTTTAATAATAAAAATGTGTTGGTACCAAAGTTTAATTTAGCTCCATAGTTATTTATAAATGTATTACTCTTAAACAGCATTCACTTATTACATGTTTGGTTTTAAAACACATATGACATTGTACCGTAGTGGTAAGAGCATGAATAATTTACTTGATAGACTCAAGTTTGATTCTCATGAACAACACTTTTTTTAATAAATATTAAACATGGGACAAATTGGTCTTTTCATGTACATTAAAAAATCTCACTATTTTTTTCTTGTGTTGACCTATTATATATATAATAGATAGATTCTATTCAAAATAATATTATATCTAATTCTATTCAATTTAGAAGATTTATCTATACTAGCTTATAATTCGTGGACCCGAAATCTGATTCAAATCCGATATTATAACCCGTGCAACGCACGGTTCCTTTCTAAAATCTATAATTATATTAATTGTTTTAATATTTATATATTACTTATTTACATATCAAATTGTTGTTAAAAAATTATATATATAAGATTGGGAAATTTCATTTGGTACCATTGTACTTTTGGCTTTTCCAAATGGTACCACCCAACATTTTGGTCTTCCAAATGGTACGCCTAAACTTTTGGCTTCACCCATTCAGTGACACTCCGTTAAACAAAAGTTAATCCAACTATTAAGTGCAATTAAAACAGTATTAAACAGAGTACAACTGAACTAGTCTTAAACAAAAAGCCCTGTTTTGGCTACAATTAAACCACCATACCAAAATAACAACCAAAACATAGTCATTGCAAATGATCCTAGGAATCAAACTAAAAGCCATAACAGGATTCAGAAACATAATTTAGCTACAAAGAGCATCAAACTTGAGGTAGGGACTGGGATGCTGGAAACTGAGAAACATTGATTTCAGATTGTTGGGCGGCTGCTTTGGTTGCTGCCTTGGCTGCTTTTGCTGGATTGGACTGGTCTCTAACCCTTGGATATCTAACAACCACTGGTCCACTACCTGCTGCCTTCTTCTCCTTTTCAGTTGGGCCTACCTTGCAAGTCCTAGCATTGTGACCAAGAAAACCACACTTGGTGCATTTCACAGTCTTTGCTCTTTTCCCCTTCTGTTCTTCTCCTTCCTCTCTTCTCCTATTTCTGCATGGTCTCCCAACCCCTCTCTTCAATGTAGGTGGCATGACTGTAGGCAGATCTCCATATGTAACCATTGTTCCTTGTCAGGTAAGGGGTTAATGTGAAAACTGTAGGACTGTTTGTATGTCCTGACAGAGTACCATGTGCTAACAACACTGTGTGGATCAATTTTGGCATGAACCATAGCCCTTATGGCATGC
This sequence comes from Kitagawia praeruptora, assembly GCA_037693485.1. NCBI lineage: Eukaryota > Viridiplantae > Streptophyta > Magnoliopsida > Apiales > Apiaceae > Kitagawia > Kitagawia praeruptora. The sequence goes on along the minus strand of CM075352.1, from coordinate 60,367,472 downwards.
CTACATGGGACCCCTGAAATCTGCCATGCCCCACAAGAACAGACTTTATTATTTAAGGACAAGGGGAAGTGAGATTTACCCTTATGTATTTCATATTCCCCTGGCTTGGACATATATGCTTTGCAACTTATAGTGTCCTTGCTAATGACCTTGAGCATCTTCTTTATGTTGGGACAAGGATCATCATCTTTCCAGCCTAATGCATTTTGATGCCTTGTTGAGATTCTAACCATGCATACTCTTCTGATTCCTATATCAAACATGTATATATAAGTAAGGTTAGTACTGTGTTGAGTACTGAATACGGTAAAAGAATACAGAGGGGGGGTGAATGGATTCTTGAACTTTTCTTTTCTCAAGTCTATGTAGCAGATAAGTGTTTATGTATGTAAGGTGTAGGTGCGGATAAAGAACAACACAAGACACAATATCACTTTAATCTAATGTATTATTAGATAAAGGTTGCTACAATCTGTGAATACAAATGATAGTATTCTCAGCTTCGTTTTTCTCAGAGAGATACAGCTTACAGCGTATGAAAAACTTGACTCACAAAAGTTAATGACTAAGGAAGTGAGGCTGTATCCTTATAGAACATGGATACAACCTACTTACTACAAATAAGGTAGCTAAACAAATTACTTTCTAGTCTGTCTATCCTTTTTGAGTAAGTGTCCAAACGGTTACAGATTTGACTTTGCAAAGCCTGTTCAGATCCACTTCTTTACCCCCTTGTCTCTTCTATATCTCTCCAAGCTTCCTTGTAGGCTTTCCAGAGCACGTTACAGATTGTGGTCCATAAAGTGCATTGGCTTGTTGCAGGTTTCTAACTTGTACAATTTCTTCAGTATTTTGTCTCCAAGAATGTATTCGAGAAGTGACTAAGTAAGTGATTCGAGAACTAGTATTGACTTGATCGATAACTCTGAGTTCTCGAACACTGTTATATTGACATATCGAACCACTTCTCGAATAGCTCTTTTCCATCAGGATTCCTTGAGTTGTCGAATAGAACATTTTACTTATCGAATCCTCGAGATATCGAATAGCTTTCTGAGTCCTTGAGATATCGAATGGAACTTTGACTTGTTGACTCTTTGAGAACTCGAATACCACTTTGACTTGTTGACTTCTTGAGTTCTCGAATAGAGTAGTAGACATATCGAATCTCTGAGATATCGAATGAGATATCGAAAAGTGTTTTCAGAGATATCGAATAGTGTCTTGAGATATCGAATCCCTGACTTCTCGAATGCTAGACTTCTCGAATAGACAAATGTACTTCTCGAATTGGTACTTAGGCAAATTCTTCATTTCTTCAAATCCCAACTGTGATTATTTGACAATCATTATCTTCTTGCTTGAGGCATGAACCTTGGAACTTCTTTCAAGCATTATTCTTGACTTTATAAGTACAGTTACACAACTAGGATTTGGTGCCTATTACAAGTACAAAACAAGTAGAAACTCTACAACTAGAGGTTCCCTCAATCAAGAGGTCATGTAGGTAATGCAAAGCATTACAAACAAGTAGGCTTGTTATTAGATGTAAACAGGCATGCCTCTATGACTAACAATCTCCCCCAAATTGTGAGTGAGACCCTTAGTCACAATTTCATGTCTGATAACAAGCCTAACATACATAAAGATAAAACTTGAAAAGTACAGGTATGAAATTTAATTGAGCACATGAATGAATAATCTTACAGTATGATGAAATACTAGCCATTCTCATTTGATTCCATCTTCATTGCTTTGGCTTGTAGATCATCATATGCTTTCTGTTTTCTTTCTCCTTTCTTGCATTCTCATCCATGGCCTTTATGATCTCTGCTAAAGCATCCAATTCTTCAAGCATGATAGAGTCTTTGAAATCTTCAAGTACTGGATTTAGAATGTTGGCAGGATAGTGACTGAGTAGGTTCATTCTTATATTGACATTATCTCCATTTCTCCTCCTATACTTCACCACATAGGGATTGAATTGAACTCTACACAACCCTTTTGTCCTTAGCTTTTCTGCTTCAACTTCCAGCCTATCAATCTCCTTCTCCCTTTCTAGCCATTTCTCAAAGCATCCCTTTCTTATCTTATCAGCATAATCTCTTTTCATTTTTACAAAATCAATCAACTCCAGCTTCCATACTTTCTCCACTTTGTGTTCAGAATCCAATAATGCAATGATTCTTTCTATTTCATATAGCTTGCCCCAATTTTGACACTGTCCTTGTTTGAATTTCTTCTCCCTTCCATCAGTATATCTAATCTCAAGGCAGTTGTTCATAATGGCAGCATAGTAGATTCTTTGAGCTCTTAGATATTGCAATTGGTCTTCATCAAAGTCTTCATCTAATGGTTGGAGTTTCAAGCCTGGATAGATTGTCAGAGTCCTTGATTTGGATAGCTTTGGTTTTCTTGTAGCTTGTTTGAATTTGATCCTTTTTACATGATTGCCTGGTAGTAGCATGTGACCTTTGTTTGTAGACCATTGTAGTATTCCATTAGCAGTTTGCTTTTTGAAACACACAGATGGCTTCTTGACTTGAATCTTCTTTCCTTGAGTTGGCAAAGCAATTACAGAAGCCATTGATTCAGATTTTGGTAGGTCATTGCTAACAACATTCACCCTAGACTCAAAGTCTTGTGTTGTGGTGAGATTACTGTTAGTAATGCCTAAGACTTGCTGCTTTCCACTCTTTCTCTCATACACCTTTCCACCATCTCTGTCATCATCTTTCTTCTTGCTTCTACCATCCCTTTTCTCTTTGTCATTACCACCCTTATTCCTTCCTTGAGATTCACCTTTGCTCCCACTCTTGTCCTGATCATCCTTATCTTTGTCTGACTTTCCCTCTTTGGCAATAGGCTTGATGTCTGACTGAGAGTTGATAAACTTCACCAGGATGTCAAGAGCCTCTATTTCAGATTTAGATTTGCCACTCCTTGAATGTAGAACTCCAGCCAAAAATTTTATTGTAGACATGTTGTTTGATTTGAGGTGTTGTCCAAATCTGAAAGCAATAGTGTCTTGATTCTTTTCATATAAGATACAGTGAGGCTGAGGAACTACTTGAGGCAATTGAGACTTCATGCACTTGGTGAGAATCTCCTTGAGCATGTTGTTGTCTGATGAGTTATTCCTTTCTATCTTCCTGATAATTGTTCCAAGTTCAGAGTGATATCTGATCGGATAACACGAAACAAGTATACGCTACCTGTCAGCATACGCATACCAAACTAAACATACATCCACAAAAGAGATAGAAGATGAATAGACACCAATTATGCTTAGACCCTATATGTCTATAGAATTTGAAAACATAACGGTTGAAGAACAAGTTATCCATTATGATCACATAAGGTAGTATAAGTATTTTCATCTCACACCACGAATTATATTGATAAACAATTATGAACCTATGCTAGCATGGCAAGTTCTAAATCTCAAGATCCACTTTCACTTCACAAGAGATTAACAATTCAATTTAGATGTTAGCTACGCATCTAAAAGCATTAAGATTAACCATACGAGGATATCAGATATACACCACACACAGATCTTTAAAGCATCAAGATACTAAGTTCCATAAATAAATCCGTTAGAATCCCATGACAACGATTAGCTCATAATTGAACCGTTCATCATCATGGGATTTGATGAAGACATGATAATAAACAAGATATGAATAAAAGAAGCAATAATATTAATAAAACAAATATTTGAGAAAACAAATCTATAATCCAGAATAACACAAAAGATGAAGTAGATCTAGATCCGTTGCTTGTCACGAGCGTTGAATCCTTCTCTCATTTTCTCCCTTGCAGATCTAAGCTATGTTACCATAATAAAACTATTGATACGAATTACAATGCTAAGATGTGTTTTTATAGGCTCTAGATTTCTTGCCAAGCAAGAATTTATCTTCTATTACAATTAGAATTCAATTAAGGTTCTAAAAACTGCCCAAAATACAATTAGAACTTGAAAAGGGCAAAACAGTAATTTCACTGCTTCCAACAGTCTGCTTGTCGTGCTTCCTGCCCCCACCACGCGCATCTTGCTCGTACAAGACCTGTCCCATGTTGTAGAAAATCTCCCAAGCTTCGCGTGAGCAGTAAGATCGCTGAAAACGGACTTATAGAACTCCAGATATGGCCAAAACAGTGTAAGCTGCGCAACCTTCCCGGAAAATCCGAATTTTAATAAATTAAATCTCCAAAAACGATAGAAGCATCAACCTTAATCAACATTCTTGTAAATCTGCACAACTAAGCAAAACACATCAAAACTACAAGAAACTTGAGTCCAAGACAACCAATTTAAGCCGATTTAGAATGCTCCAATTGGATATAAAATCCACTTATCACACCCCCAAACTTAAACCGATGCTTGTCCTCAAGCATAAACAATTACAACTACTAACTAACTAGTACCACTTTCGTAGGTGATCACGGTTGCATTTGGCATATGCAACAAGCCCTTTAAACCCCTAGGCAGCCCTAGTGGACGAGTAAGGTCTCATGAGGGCCTATAGCGAATGTACCCACAAAATCCAATGCAATGCAATGCATGAATGCAACTAAATGAAAATGCAATTAATCTAGTACTAATATCCTACCATACTTTCAAATCCTCTCATGCCATATCAACTTAAGAATCAAAGTATATACGCAATGTCTTGGTGTCGAAAGTGCAAGTATTTACATAGTCTACTCAACGAACATACATAAGTTCTCACAAGTCCATGTCAAGTGTAAGAATAAGTTAGTAAACATGCTAAGCCTACAAGAGTACATCTTTGAGACAGGACTCGGGATCTCAACAAGCAAACACTCACAATCCACTCACAAAAGAATATTCACTCAAGAACAAGGGTAAGTGTATCACTCAATTCCAACAAAATCATAAGCATGCTTGACATTTGGTATCAATCTAACTCTTAACACAACATACATCAATGACGATAATCAAAAGGTCTTTATTTGGGTTGTAACAGGGCTAGGGACAAGGTATGTCAAATAAGCCAAAACAGGTGAAGTGTCAAAAGCTAGCAAGTACCATAATAAATCATACACAACACCCTATTTTCCCCCCACATAATTTTTACTAAAACAAACACTCGACTAATCGACTGAAATAGGATCACAACAAACACAAACATGCTCTCATTATATTTTTTTTTCTTCTTTTTTCTTTTTTTTTATATATTTTTTTTTCTTTTTTTCTTTTTTTTTCCGAGAGCTAGATAAAACAATAATATAAACAATAACAATGATCCCATGATTTTTTTACATATGCCGGCTATCAAGTAAACAAACCCAATTTCAATATTCCCCCAAAAGTAAGACCAACAATAAACCCTTCGTTGCACACCTTATTACTCCCTTAAGCACTCTACTAGCCTTTGACAATGTGGGTTCAAATTAATGTAAGGCCAATACAAAAGAAAAAGGTCTAGGCAAGTAATGTGGTATGTCACCGAAAAATAAGATTAAGCTCAACGGGTTAACTAATTGATCATGTAAATATGGTGTGGTAATATGGGAAAATATGTGGTTATTCCTAAATGCCTTTATCATTTTAATCGTCAAATAATGTCATGCGTTTCAAGAAAGACTTCAAACAACTGCTAGCAATGCAAACAATCTGTGGACACTCAAGCAAACGAATAAATTGCAACAAATATGCAATAAGGCTCAAAAACTCACTTGGTGGAAAAATATACTCAATCCCAAGCAAACATCTCTCTAACGCACCAACTTGTATTCAAAGCATGCAAACTAAATCATCTTGCACATATTCATGTCCTTCTAATCACTTACAACATTCAATAAGTCTACTAGCTTCAACTTACTAGTGTATGTGTGTGCACAAGAACAAAGCATATCACTTCTCAATCAAAAGCGTCAACAACACAAAATTCCTATCAAGCATGGGTGCAAATGCAAACTACTATGAACTCACATGATATACGAACATAAAAACAGAATGTCCTATATGAAACAAACGTAGATAACACGAACATAAATGCATAATTTACTACTACTAATATGCACAGCATGAAATCCTACATGAACACATAATACAACAACTACTAATCCCTCAAACCACCCCCAAACTTAAAATATTCAATGTCCGCATTGAATGGAAGTAAATACAAGGGATAGTAGAAAACATTCCTACAAAGCGCCGTACATATCCTTCCCCATCGCAACTCAAACATGCTTGTTCGGCTAAAATCCCCTTTTTGTAACAATTAGCTTCACCTCTCCCAAGCTTAGAAGCCATAAGAATCAATACCCAACTCACAAGAAGCTCCACCAATAATCACCAAGCAATACCACACCAAAAATAGGCAAATACCAAGAATAATACAAAATCCCAATTTTTCAAGAACACAAATTCGTAATAAAAATAAAATTTGAGAAGAAATAAACCCACTACGAATTGGAGAGGTGAACTTGCAATTAATTCCGCTTTAGAATTGAATTTTTAGAGATTTAAATAAATAGAAGAGGAATTGGATTTGTATGTATAGGTGGGTATATATATAAGATGATGGATAGATGAGATTTAAAAATTTAGAGTGTAGGAGAGATTTGGAGAGGTTAGGATTTGATGTAGGATAGATATAGGAATTTAGAATTGAAGAAATTTGGGTTAGGATTGAATTTGGGGGAATTTTAGAGGTGAAAACACTGATTTTCGGGGAAAAAAATTCTGGGCAGAGGGTGTGTCACGCATCTACAACCTGCGTTTCAGGGCAACAGGCACGGAACAGGCAGACACGCATACGAAGAATGCGTGTTAGGGGACTACGGGTGACCTGTAACGCAGGAGCTACCTGCGTTACTCAGGTACAAACTGCGCTGAATGCAGTGACACAGGCGCAGATTGCGTTATAGGGGCGCAGATTGCGTCACTGTTCACTGTTTCCATTTTTTTTTTTGGCTGAAACACACAGATTTTTTTTTTCTCACACCACACTCCTTTTTTTTTTCACTACACTCAATTTTTTTTTTCTCTGCCTACACTAATGGCATGGGTTGCCTCCCACGAAGCGCTTCTTTAACGTCAATAGCTTGACGTTACTTCCTCAATTCAAGGCGGTTTCAAAAGAATAACTGAACTATCTTCAACAGACAAACCATTCATACGAACGTTGACATCTTGATTGCTTGCTTTCCACAAATCTCTTCTGTCATACTTCAACTTAATTTTACTACCCAACGGCCTAATCTTCTTCTTTTTCTTCTTCACACCTCTAAGGTGCTTCTCTGACTCTATCGGCTGAACAAAAATTTCTTCTTCCTTATCATCTGCTTTCCACCTTCGCAACACGTTATCATGCCCCTCTTCAAAAATCACTAGCTCATTATTCAAAAAGACATACCTCAAATGTGGTGGAAGTTTCCCAAGCTTTACACTCGAAAGATCTCGAACCGAAGAACTGTCAATAGAATCACTGATAGGATGCTTTAGCATGTGTGTGTCAGATTTTTCACTCAATAACTAATCAAATTTCTTTCTCTGACCCGAAACATAGTCATTGCAAATGATCCTAGGAATCAAACTAAAAGCCATAACAGGATTCAGAAACATAATTTAGCTACAAAGAGCATCAAACTTGAGGTAGGGACTGGGATGCTGGAAACTGAGAAATATTGATTTCAGATTGTTGGGCGGCTGCTTTGGTTGCTGCCTTGGCTGCTTTTGCTGGATTGGACTGGTCTCTAACCCTTGGATATCTAACAACCACTGGTCCACTACCTGCTGCCTTCTTCTCCTTTTCAGTTGGGCCTACCTTGCAAGTCCTAGCATTGTGACCAAGAAAACCACACTTGGTGCATTTCACAGTCTTTGCTCTTTTCCCCTTCTGTTCTTCTCCTTCCTCTCTTCTCCTGTAACACCCCCAGATCCTGGGTCAGGGATCTGGTCGTTACGGTCTCAATATCCATCCACAAAATCAACATAATTTAAATTACAACCTTGTGACCCAAAATAACAACATAAAATACACCCGTTATAGTCCCAGAGATGAAATCAGAGTAACCATCAATATTATTAATCACAAGTTTGAGTTCTTACAACCCAAAGAATTACAATTTTACCATTACATACTCTTTACCAGCCATTGGTATATGCCATATTATAAATACATTGATACTTGAAAGCCAATCACCTAGCCTACCAGTAGCTTCTTAATCGACAATGGCAGCTATGATCTCAGCGGTTAATCCTCTGACGGTTGTCACCTATTTGCACCAAGTGCGCCTTGTACGGCCATCAGATCTAACTGTTGTTGTGATATAAATAAATAAAGCAAGGGTGAGCAATAGCCCACCAAAAATATAATTGAACAGTAATAATATATAACAGTCCAAAATATCTTTGAAACCATATGCCATGCATTTACGGAAATGATGCCAGTATAACTTAAAAGATGAAGTTACTAGGTAACTCAAAATATATATATTTTGTGGACATATCTGCTATACAAAAGATAAGCAAGATATTCTTAATTATCATAAAAGAGGAACTTGCAGGAAAATATTGCAATTCCAGTTTCAACACTTTTTCACCTTGCCAACACCAACAGTGTTGCAGAAATTTCTCACTTTTGGAAGATGAACTAATACGGGAGCATTGCCGCGCCAGATGCCCTGACGTTTACGATGATCAGTCGTATGTCATGCATCTCATCAGTCGTTCTCTACATGTAGAAGGTAGCTCCGACGGATTTACTTGTCTACCGCCCTCTGGAACTCCTCAGCCAACGGTTGGGCTATTGCTGGACCGGCGCCACTCGGCCACTTACGCGTCTCCTAGTTCGAATATAATCCATGACTCTGAAACGTAAAGTTCGTTCCCCTTTTCCCCAAGTATAACACTTGTTGATAGGACTCCACAAAGTAGTCGTATCTAATTGGAAAGGAAAATTCACCAATATTTCCCAAGCTGATGCTTGTTAATGGATATAAACTTGTTCCATCAATCTTACCCCTCGAGCGTTGAGGAGGTAACCAAAAGACTCATATCGATGTTTGAACGAATCAAGATGTGAGTGACAATATACTTTTAGCAAGTATATGACCGGGCAGTCAAATAAATAACAGCTCTCAAGTGAGGTCTCCTTATATGTTTTTGGAGTTTTGAGCGAGTATTTAAATATTCTTATAAGATAGATTTAAATAAAAATAGAGTTTTGGGGACCTCCCCTTGATAAAATAGTCATAAAAAGACTCTGAAATATTTTACATAATATATGAAGGTGATAGATAATCTTTGACTAATATATATAAATCATTATAAAAAGAATTTAAAAGAATTTAAATAAATATTCCAATAATATTTTTTTTAATCCATAATAATTAAGGAATATGATTAAATCATAATATTGCTCGCAAGTAATCCTCGAATGAATATATAGAATTATTTACTAAATAAATCTCTTCTTAAATGAATATTCAAAATAATATTCATTAATTAAATAAACTTAAATAAATATTTAAAATAACATTCACTAAATAAATCAAACCTTAAATGAATATTTGAAATAATATTCATTTAATAAATAATATTCTAAATGAATATCCAAATAATATTCTTTTAGTAATCAAAACTTTAAAGGAATATTCGAAGTAATATTCCTTAAGTAAATAGAACTCCAAAGGAATATTTTAAAATAATATTCATCGAGTACATAAAATCTTAAATGAATATTTGGAAGTAATATTCATTTAATAAATAAAAATTTCAATGAATATCAAAGTAATTATTCATTAAATAACCAAACTCCAAATGAATATTCGAAACTAATATTCATTTAAATAATTAAAGCTCAAATGAATATTAAAATAATATTCAGTAAATAGATAAACTCGAATGAATATTCAAAATAATATTCATATAGTACTTCTCGATTGAGATAATGTTCAAATAACATTCCTCGAATAATTTCCAAGTAATTAATACTTTATGGAAATATAACTAATGTTCATGAATAACATTTCTCAAATAATCTGTCACTGAAATCCCTCCGGGTTTCCAAGACTATCTCTATATTACAAAATATCGACTCCCGGTCTATATTTAATGAAGGAATATCATACGCCCTTCACTAAGGGTCTTGACAAAATAATCCGGCTTATAACTGATAATTCATATCTAGTCTATAGGCCAATATCAATTCAGGGGAACAAGTAATTCAATATTAACTTGAAAGTAGGCGTGCATGCTATGACATATGTATAACAACAATCATATATATTATCACAACAACAGTTCCAAGGTATTGGAAACTTGCCTGGTATTCCTGAAGGGGATAGTGTGCCTCGGGTCAATCCGGTGATCTATGAATAGTCACAATATCCGAGGTTAATCACTAAACACTTTGTAAGGCTAAGTATAACTTAACTTAGGCTAAACATGTTTTCAAGTTATCTCGTTATGCACCCCTTTTTGTGTACTCTTATTAACACCTGTACGATCCGACATTTGCTCATTATTAAATCATGTCATCATACTTATACTTGGTGTATACTTAAGTCGTATAAGTTCTAAGGTCGGTCGTTTACGAACCAAAATTATACCTCGAGATTTTTCGCCCGTTTTCTAAGTCATTTACCAAAGTTATAACCAAGTGTACATTTAAGGGGTTCGTTCGCGTTTAACCTCGATTCAAACATTTTTATAAAATCGGAAAACGATCTGTTTCACATGAGGTTTCCTCTCACACCTTCCTTTTTATCTCTAATATTTAATTACCATGATTAGTCACTGCATAACTCATTTTTCGAAGGTCCAATTTCAGTTACGAACTTGCTTTTACGGTTTCGAACCACTTTTACGAATTTAACCATAACTCCTAAACCGTAAATCCATTTCATACGATCTTTATATCAAAACGAAGCTTATAACATAATCTATCCTATCATGGCAGAACATGAGGCTGCACAGTGAGTTATAGCTACTGTGATGCACGGTTTCCAAGGTTTTATGAAATTTCGGCATTATGACGGCTATAAATCGAACGTTTCTAAATTTGTTTCATCAAAACCAAGCCATACCGGGCATCCATACAACTTATACACATGATTCTCAACTTAATAGGTCCAAGAACATGTCCCTTTATCATCATAATCATCATGCCATTAAATCAACCAAACCAACTAATTAATCATGCTTACATGCTTATAATCATGTCATAATCATATCTAAGCTAAAACCCACCAAGAACATGATAAAACTCAAAGTAAAACCTAGGGTTTGAGATGTCCATACCTTCCTTGAAGGGTTCTAAGACCTTACTAAGCCTTGATTATCTCTTGCATATCCTTAACCAAGCTTAGATCATTCAAACAAATCAAGAAATCAAAGATTAGATCTTGAAAATACTATTCATCATCACTTTGATGATTTTTGAAAACTATGCTAGAGATGGAATTTGAAGCTCAAATTTCTAGGAGATCATGTTGATATAGTAAGGAACTTACATGATTTATTTCATGGCCATTAAAGATCAAGAGGTTGGACTTTGATTTTGCTAAAAAGGAGCAGATTTTTTTTGCTCTTCATGGAGTTCTTGGCTTTGCTTCCTTTGTTTTGCTTTGTTTGATCAATAATGCACAAGGTGAGTGGAACTAGATATTATCTCATCCAATCCTACTTTATTAAAGTGATGAGGTAAGGGATGATGCATTTGGAAGCTTATCTTGGAAGCTTGGTGGATTAAAGATTGTTTGTGCTAAGTACAAGGTTTAAATCACTAAGTGCATTGGTTACTCATATGACCACTTGATATAATTCTCTTGATGATCATGTAGGATATTTAATCTTGTAATGAACTTAATCCAAATTCCATAATTCGTTCGCTTTATCTTTTAATCTCGTTGTAAAGTTTCAACAGTTTCTAGAACGCTCGTTTCACTATCTCTGTGGTTTTCGTTCCAAATCCCCAAATCAAATATAATAAAATTCTAAAATATTAAATCCTCAAATCCTCAAATTTAATATCTCATTTCTTGAATATAATAATATATAATTCAGTGTCTGGTCAAATATTACACCAAAATAGAAATTGGAATTTCTGAATTCCGATCGTCTTTGCATACACTTATTTACTCCGTGAATCACTAATATGACTTCGAAATATCCATACCATGTCTCGTACATGGGGTGGCGTGAAAAATTTCTTGGTTCCCAAAATCACTATTCATCCATGAAAAATACTATTCACGCATGGAAACACTATTCACTGATGCACTTAATCCAAATAATAAAAGTTTTAATTCTACCAAAAATTTGGGTTCTTACAGTCTCCCCTCCTTAAAAGGATTCCGTCCCGGAATCAGGTAGAATCAAAGGGTTACTTGTCTGTCATTTCACTTTCCAGTTCCCCGGTCAATCCTTAATCATTCCAATACTCTTACAGCACACCTCACTAGTGCTATAATACATCCTTTATCTTTTTTATCAATCTTTCTTGTCCGGGTTATGCTCTTACCTAGTCATATACTATTACTCTTATTGGTATCTGTAGTGGTTTCGATATCACTATCGCGCTACGAATTTGGAGATAACCTCACTCGTAATTACGCATTTCCTGATATATATAGAAATAGAAGAATTTATTGAGAGATCACTATAATCAATGAACATTTGTCATATTGCATAGTTAGTACAGAAGGTGGCCAGCCTTTAGTACTTGACAAGCAATTTAGACAAGCTATGGTATTCCACTTAGACTCCTATCACATAGACAGGTAGTCACGTAGCAGTACCTCCCCTCCAAAAAGGGTTGTTCTTCTCAATTTAGAAGAAGATAAATAAGGGAGAAGAAAAGAAAAGAATTTCAAAGAATTATATAAAAAAAATCTTCATGATTGTCAAAAATATCATACTTAGAATTTACCTCTGAACTATAGAGGTTTATTAGAGAAGAAAAAAATAATCGTATTCGTATCAAATACTACTTTATCGTAATCTCACATATCACATGTCCTTTCTGCCCTGTCCATCATTCTATGGACCTATACTCTTATTCGATCTTAGCATCACTTACTTTTGGAAAATCCTTCAACCTCTCAGGTTAAATCTTGGATTTCTCGCTTGACATTATTATTACTGACATTCCACGCCACGACACTGGATCTTTCATATTCGTAATACTAACACTATCAGGTTGTCATTCCGAGAGCTCGTTAAGAAACCCATTCTTAGCATTCCTTGTTTTTACATTTCATAATTATCTTCCAATCTTTTCTTTATCAATCACATTTTTCTTATTATCCGATTCTTATTTACTTCTGTTGTTTAACTCCACCGTCATCTCATTGTTGAGACACTCGTCACCTTTAATCAATACGTGTCACATGATTGGGGTCAAACTTTCTTTTGTTCAACCATCTAGATTTACACTTTCTCATTCCATGAGTTTCTTTATTACTCAATCAATCTATTCCAAATTTCCTCGACTTCTCCCAACTTAAAGGGGTCAATTTGTACGTCATTTATGCTTCTCATTCCAACTTTCCGTTTTGGCCAATACCCTTGCCCTACCAATTCCATACTTTTCTCGCTTCATTATTGGAGCTTCTCATGAGTCCGCCTATCTGACTCCCTTATTGATCCTCAACTCCATATTCATTTATGTCAGTCACTTGGTTTCTATTTCTACTATAATCACTCTATGAACCATCATAGCCAAATCATTCATTTCAAATATCACGTCATTCCCAAAATTAAACCATCCGAAATAAACTGGACGATTTCTCTAGCTTAGCTCCAACATGATCTATTCCTGACAAACTTGCCTCTTAGCACTCGCTCTATTCTATCCGTGATTTCCACATGTTGTTCTTCGTAAGTCAGATCGGGTCGTATATCTATCTGTTCGTACTCTATCATCTGTCGAGCATCTACGTTTTACTGGTGTAGCCTTGCCACAAGAAACACGGTATGACCATACTATAAGTTTTGGGGGTAAGCTGGCTTGTATGCCACTTTCCGATTGCCTTTAAACTCTCAGATGGTTCAATGAATCTCGGGCTCAACTTATTCTTTCCACAGGGATACCTTTAGCATTATAAATCTCCAACTCATATTCTCTATCTTGTTTGTGCAAAAATACACCAATATAAACTTGTTTGTCATTCATCAACATGCCATTTAGCTTATCAATAGCCGTACTATCTTTATCTTTACGTTGTCATCGCATTTTGTAGAAGAGTCACCACTACATCAATGTAGTCCTTTGTTGAATCACCCTTATTGGTTGTTTACGTAGTGCTCTAATAGTTAATCAGATGGGTTTTATATCTATCAAATCAAATCCTCTCGGAAGACTAAATGCTCACTATTCCTTATCCATAAGGAATACTTCATGTACTTGATGTAGATATTACATGAAGTAGATAAAATAGCAGAGGGTTTTCAAGCATCACAATTATGACAGGCTGATGAAATTATTAACCATATATCTTCGGTAGAAGACTGGAAACTTAGGGGTTTACTTAATCAATTACGTATCGTGGTCCTGGTTTACCTCAAAATAGGACCTCCTAATATAGGTAATATGCTTAAGACGATATCAAGAATCGAATCTTTACTTAAACTACTATTACAGTTGATTCTTCCACCATAATCAGAGGAAATCTAAATTCTTTCATCACATTATGACCTTCCAAGGTTCTTCTCGATATCCTTCTGTTTCTTTGGTATGAACATTTATAATTACTCCTCTATACTTAAAGTGTCGGCCACCTTACTGACCTTTCCTGATAACAATAATTTTTTTGCAACCAATGTTTTCTGGATCCATTCCAACTTAAATTTTTCTATCTCATTCCCATCACTGTTGGGTGAAAGCATTCTCCCTTAAACTCTGTTGAAGGAGAGAAAATATAGATCAGTCTTTTTCCATAAGTCATTGCTTCTACCTTTCCGTGTGGACTTTATCACAATTACTCCCAATCATACCTAGGATTTTTCTTCTCTTAGTTCTTCCTTGTTTTAGGATAATCTCAACCTTGATTGGTTCAATCCCTACTTCCTTATGGCTTCACACATGCTTCATCTGGCATTATTATTTATCTACATTCCTTACCAAAATTCCATTTGAAGTTCAGAATATATTGCCTTTTTCTTATAAGGTTTTCTTAGGTCATCCTCATCATTCCTCCTGTATTTCCTGGGTACAGGGTACATCAAAATATCAGTAATCAATCCTATAGCAATTCTGTCTATGCACTTTTCGAGACTCCTTTCAACAAATCCTTACAGGTTTTTGTTACATTGGTCAATTCAACTTATATCATCTGAATTTCACACTGTCTTTATTAGGGGTAATGCCATACTTTGTGCATTCCCAGGGTTCATCTTAATTTATGGATACTTTATCCCCAATTCTATTTTTAAGGAATAGCTACATCCTGAAATTGGCAATCAACTCATATATCCTTAATAAGGGTCTCTTTTCAATCATTTTCATCTTAATAATCTATAGGTAGCTTAATGATAACCTCTTCTTTCAAACGAATGCCGATCTACATGACCTTCCAAAAGACAACATATGTCTATCCGCTCTTTCTTACAGACTTGGTAATGGTAGCAAGGATGTTCTGGAAGATATTGGTCGTGTTCAACGTGAATCTCTAATTATCTATTGCTCTTCTTGAGGGCACTAAACTTCAGATATCATTTATGCCTCACACTGCACTATCTCTGACAATCTTTATAACATTAATTGGTCACCATCCTCAGTCCTAATACATCCAGGGTATTTATAAAATCCCTCATCATGTATCTCAATTCATTTTACATCAAAAGTTCTCGCGATTGGCGCTTGGTTAGAAGCAACCCCGCTTTGTCCTTTCCTTTACTTTTATTCTTTCAACTATTCTTATTAATTCCACGTGCCACAAAATCTTAACACTTCTGGCATAACAACCTTTTCATTTAAGTCAATCCCGGAATTTCTCAGTCCGGCTTGTTTCTTAATTATATTTCCCTTTTTCCGTCAAATCTCAACTTCATAATTTTATCCCTACATTCAACTGTAATAATCGGGGTCTGTCTACCAACCTGTATAGTTGCTACCTTACCCAATCCACAAGGTTTACTCCAGTTTCCACTCTTTTCGGTGACGTCCTCTGATAATCAGAAAGACAAGGTTTACCAAATTTGTTGAAGTTCTTTCCAAAATCAGGGAAATTTCAGTCAATCTATCCACTCATTGGTAACACTAAGAAGATCCATTTCGATACCCGAAGGATATTTCTAGGAACATCCAAGCGGATGGAACCATAAACAGTTATATTAACGAAATGATTGACATAAAGTTGGGAGTTTAACCATTGGAAAGAAACCAAATATATATACCTCCCCTAGAAGGGAAATCAAAGTTTCCAAACTGAAACATACCACATCTTCCTGGTACATATTCGTCCTAATAGTCGATACTACCGAATACTAGTCTACCTAAAATCTAGTCTCAGAAGGAACACTACCGTCGAAGCTAGTCGTTCCACAAAACTTACACTACCAGGGCCTTCCAAATCTGATGAACCATGCTGTCCGAATGCATCCGTAATTACCCTGCCGTGTTCCACAAGCACAACACCTAAACCTGTACGAGGTGCATTCTAATAAATTCCAAAATTTTCCTTCCTCCATTAGGTAACGCCAATGCTGGGTCGTCACCAATTTTATCTTTAGCTCCAGGGAGATTTTCCCCATTTATCTTGTACATTCAAACTTTTAGTCTTACTAATAAGTCGGGTTACTGGACTACACTCTTTGTAAAGTCCTGAGCAAATCTTTGGTAATACCTCGTGAATCTTACGAAATTTCTCACCATTTGCCGGTGTGGTTGGCCTTTCTCCATTTGAAACTGTCTTTAACTTGGTGGGGTCGATCAATCACTACTCTTATTGATCATATGTCCTATTAACTGGACTTCATTTTTCTAAAACTCTTAGTTCGTGAACTTGGCCTACAACTGTTATTTTAGGTTTCATCTAAAAGCATTCTCAATTACATCTTAACCACTGCTCGCCTTACCTAATCCATTTACGATTCAGTGTCGAAATAAAATTAAGGTAACTACCATAATCCATTCAAGGAAAAGAAAGAATTTAATATTCCTCTGAATCACATGTATCTAATGTTTCTGGTTCATCATTTCACTGAATTGAACTAAACTTATACTTGGTTCCTGACGATAGCCTCATTACTAGTCTTATCATAGACTCACTGGTCTTCTCCTCTTGTAGGTTCTGAGATCATTGTCTCGCTTACTACTTCCTTATGTACTTTATCCAATCATACCATCACCTTCCAATGTCTTTATTTTCTAAGTTGATCCATTCATAAAATGAACATTTCCCTGAACCAAACCACCTCATCAATCTAAGGTTGACTTTATAAATTATAACCTATAAAATCTACCTTCTCATGGCGAATTATCATTAACAATATTCACACTAATCCATTTATCAAATGATATGGCACTTGCTACCTCTATCTCAGCTGCTCCTGGAGACTCTGCTCCCTGTCCTCTATCGTTGTCTTTGATAATCATGTACCACTCTAACTCTTTTCTCATTAATCTGAAGGTCTCTAAGGATCTTTATCTATCCCCATATAAGACCTCAAGTAATCCTTCCAATTCGTCTTAATTGCTGGTACTTCATCCGGCAGTCCAGCTATGAATCCAATATGCATCTTTAGTTCTCTTAATAATATCTCAGTTCTTTACGCTCACTTCTCTGAGCAATATACCTTAACTCTTACAGTCTCTCTAGATGCAGCCCTCATTTCCTCAAAGGTAAACTTCCTTATCTTTAATAGCATTCTCCTCCTCTATTGAAACCTCTTCCGGGTTTTCAGAAGAGTACTCTATCGAATCCACCATCCGATCGTCAGCATGTAATCAAGCATCATCGCGCTGCTGCTCGTACGCCTCAAGGTCTGTCGTTTTACTAGTCGGTACGAGAACGAGCTAAGTAACTATCATGATACTTAATAGTTCCCATAAGGGTTTTATATGTCGGCACTACATTAAGTAGTCCGACTATGAACTTGGCAAGAGTTCTTATTCTATTAGTGAATTTATTGTTTTAATGTCGCATCATCTCTGGGGTTTATAACGTAACTCTCTGATGCCATTTCTGTAACACCCCCAGATCCTGGGTCAGGGATCTGGTCGTTACGGTCTCAATATCCATCCACAAAATCAACATAATTTAAATTACAACCTTGTGACCCAAAATAACAACATAAAATACACCCGTTATAGTCCCAGAGATGAAATCAGAGTAACCATCAATATTATTAATCACAAGTTTGAGTTCTTACAACCCAAAGAATTACAATTTTACCATTACATACTCTTTACCAGCCATTGGTATATGCCATATTATAAATACATTGATACTTGAAAGCCAATCACCTAGCCTACCAGTAGCTTCTTAATCGACAATGGCAGCTATGATCTCAGCGGTTAATCCTCTGACGGTTGTCACCTATTTGCACCAAGTGCGCCTTGTACGGCCATCAGATCTAACTGTTGTTGTGATATAAATAAATAAAGCAAGGGTGAGCAATAGCCCACCAAAAATATAATTGAACAGTAATAATATATAACAGTCCAAAATATCTTTGAAACCATATGCCATGCATTTACGGAAATGATGCCAGTATAACTTAAAAGATGAAGTTACTAGGTAACTCAAAATATATATATTTTGTGGACATATCTGCTATACAAAAGATAAGCAAGATATTCTTAATTATCATAAAAGAGGAACTTGCAGGAAAATATTGCAATTCCAGTTTCAACACTTTTTCACCTTGCCAACACCAACAGTGTTGCAGAAATTTCTCACTTTTGGAAGATGAACTAATACGGGAGCATTGCCGCGCCAGATGCCCTGACGTTTACGATGATCAGTCGTATGTCATGCATCTCATCAGTCGTTCTCTACATGTAGAAGGTAGCTCCGACGGATTTACTTGTCTACCGCCCTCTGGAACTCCTCAGCCAACGGTTGGGCTATTGCTGGACCGGCGCCACTCGGCCACTTACGCGTCTCCTAGTTCGAATATAATCCATGACTCTGAAACGTAAAGTTCGTTCCCCTTTTCCCCAAGTATAACACTTGTTGATAGGACTCCACAAAGTAGTCGTATCTAATTGGAAAGGAAAATTCACCAATATTTCCCAAGCTGATGCTTGTTAATGGATATAAACTTGTTCCATCAATCTTACCCCTCGAGCGTTGAGGAGGTAACCAAAAGACTCATATCGATGTTTGAACGAATCAAGATGTGAGTGACAATATACTTTTAGCAAGTATATGACCGGGCAGTCAAATAAATAACAGCTCTCAAGTGAGGTCTCCTTATATGTTTTTGGAGTTTTGAGCGAGTATTTAAATATTCTTATAAGATAGATTTAAATAAAAATAGAGTTTTGGGGACCTCCCCTTGATAAAATAGTCATAAAAAGACTCTGAAATATTTTACATAATATATGAAGGTGATATATAATCTTTGACTAATATATATAAATCATTATAAAAAGAATTTAAAAGAATTTAAATAAATATTCCTATAATATTTTTTTTAATCCATAATAATTAAGGAATATGATTAAATCATAATATTGCTCGCAAGTAATCCTCGAATGAATATATAGAATTATTTACTAAATAAATCTCTTCTTAAATGAATATTCAAAATAATATTCATTAATTAAATAAACTTAAATAAATATTTAAAATAACATTCACTAAATAAATCAAACCTTAAATGAATATTTGAAATAATATTCATTTAATAAATAATATTCTAAATGAATATCCAAATAATATTCTTTTAGTAATCAAAACTTTAAAGGAATATTCGAAGTAATATTCCTTAAGTAAATAGAACTCCAAAGGAATATTTTAAAATAATATTCATCGAGTACATAAAATCTTAAATGAATATTTGGAAGTAATATTCATTTAATAAATAAAAATTTCAATGAATATCAATGTAATTATTCATTAAATAACCAAACTCCAAATGAATATTCGAAACTAATATTCATTTAAATAATTAAAGCTCAAATGAATATTAAAATAATATTCAGTAAATAGATAAACTCGAATGAATATTCAAAATAATATTCATATAGTACTTCTCGATTGAGATAATGTTCAAATAACATTCCTCGAATAATTTCCAAGTAATTAATACTTTATGGAAATATAACTAATGTTCATGAATAACATTTCTCAAATAATCTGTCACTGAAATCCCTCCGGGTTTCCAAGACTATCTCTATATTACAAAATATCGACTCCCGGTCTATATTTAATGAAGGAATATCATACGCCCTTCACTAAGGGTCTTGACAAAATAATCCGGCTTATAACTGATAATTCATATCTAGTCTATAGGCCAATATCAATTCAGGGGAACAAGTAATTCAATATTAACTTGAAAGTAGGCGTGCATGCTATGACATATGTATAACAACAATCATATATATTATCACAACAACAGTTCCAAGGTATTGGAAACTTGCCTGGTATTCCTGAAGGGGATAGTGTGCCTCGGGTCAATCCGGTGATCTATGAATAGTCACAATATCCGAGGTTAATCACTAAACACTTTGTAAGGCTAAGTATAACTTAACTTAGGCTAAACATGTTTTCAAGTTATCTCGTTATGCACCCCTTTTTGTGTACTCTTATTAACACCTGTACGATCCGACATTTGCTCATTATTAAATCATGTCATCATACTTATACTTGGTGTATACTTAAGTCGTATAAGTTCTAAGGTCGGTCGTTTACGAACCAAAATTATACCTCGAGATTTTTCGCCCGTTTTCTAAGTCATTTACCAAAGTTATAACCAAGTGTACATTTAAGGGGTTCGTTCGCGTTTAACCTCGATTCGAACATTTTTATAAAATCGGAAAACGATCTGTTTCACATGAGGTTTCCTCTCACACCTTCCTTTTTATCTCTAATATTTAATTACCATGATTAGTCACTGCATAACTCATTTTTCGAAGGTCCAATTTCAGTTACGAACTTGCTTTTACGGTTTCGAACCACTTTTACGAATTTAACCATAACTCCTAAACCGTAAATCCATTTCATACGATCTTTATATCAAAACGAAGCTTATAACATAATCTATCCTATCATGGCAGAACATGAGGCTGCACAGTGAGTTATAGCTACTGTGATGCACGGTTTCCAAGGTTTTATGAAATTTCGGCATTATGACGGCTATAAATCGAACGTTTCTAAATTTGTTTCATCAAAACCAAGCCATACCGGGCATCCATACAACTTATACACATGATTCTCAACTTAATAGGTCCAAGAACATGTCCCTTTATCATCATAATCATCATGCCATTAAATCAACCAAACCAACTAATTAATCATGCTTACATGCTTATAATCATGTCATAATCATATCTAAGCTAAAACCCACCAAGAACATGATAAAACTCAAAGTAAAACCTAGGGTTTGAGATGTCCATACCTTCCTTGAAGGGTTCTAAGACCTTACTAAGCCTTGATTATCTCTTGCATATCCTTAACCAAGTTTAGATCATTCAAACAAATCAAGAAATCAAAGATTAGATCTTGAAAATACTATTCATCATCACTTTGATGATTTTTGAAAACTATGCTAGAGATGGAATTTGAAGCTCAAATTTCTAGGAGATCATGTTGATATAGTAAGGAACTTACATGATTTATTTCATGGCCATTAAAGATCAAGAGGTTGGACTTTGATTTTGCTAAAAAGGAGCAGATTTTTTTTGCTCTTCATGGAGTTCTTGGCTTTGCTTCCTTTGTTTTGCTTTGTTTGATCAATAATGCACAAGGTGAGTGGAACTAGATATTATCTCATCCAATCCTACTTTATTAAAGTGATGAGGTAAGGGATGATGCATTTGGAAGCTTATCTTGGAAGCTTGGTGGATTAAAGATTGTTTGTGCTAAGTACAAGGTTTAAATCACTAAGTGCATTGGTTACTCATATGACCACTTGATATAATTCTCTTGATGATCATGTAGGATATTTAATCTTGTAATGAACTTAATCCAAATTCCATAATTCGTTCGCTTTATCTTTTAATCTCGTTGTAAAGTTTCAACAGTTTCTAGAACGCTCGTTTCACTATCTCTGTGGTTTTCGTTCCAAATCCCCAAATCAAATATAATAAAATTCTAAAATATTAAATCCTCAAATCCTCAAATTTAATATCTCATTTCTTGAATATAATAATATATAATTCAGTGTCTGGTCAAATATTACACCAAAATAGAAATTGGAATTTCTGAATTCCGATCGTCTTTGCATACACTTATTTACTCCGTGAATCACTAATATGACTTCGAAATATCCATACCATGTCTCGTACATGGGGTGGCGTGAAAAATTTCTTGGTTCCCAAAATCACTATTCATCCATGAAAAATACTATTCACGCATGGAAACACTATTCACTGATGCACTTAATCCAAATAATAAAAGTTTTAATTCTACCAAAAATTTGGGTTCTTACATCTCCTATTTCTGCATGGTCTCCCAACCCCTCTCTTCAATGTAGGTGGCATGACTGTAGGCAGATCTCCATATGTAACCATTGTTCCTTGTCAGGTAAGGGGTTAATGTGAAAACTGTAGGACTGTTTGTATGTCCTGACAGAGTACCATGTGCTAACAACACTGTGTGGATCAATTTTGGCATGAACCATAGCCCTTATGGCATGCCTACATGGGACCCCTGAAATCTGCCATGCCCCACAAGAACAGACTTTATTATTTAAGGACAAGGGGAAGTGAGATTTACCCTTATGTATTTCATATTCCCCTGGCTTGGACATATATGCTTTGCAACTTATAGTGTCCTTGCTAATGACCTTGAGCATCTTCTTTATGTTGGGACAAGGATCATCATCTTTCCAGCCTAATGCATTTTGATGCCTTGTTGAGATTCTAACCATGCATACTCTTCTGATTCCTATATCAAACATGTATATATAAGTAAGGTTAGTACTGTGTTGAGTACTGAATACGGTAAAAGAATACAGAGGGGGGGTGAATGGATTCTTGAACTTTTCTTTTCTCAAGTCTATGTAGCAGATAAGTGTTTATGTATGTAAGGTGTAGGTGCGGATAAAGAACAACACAAGACACAATATCACTTTAATCTAATGTATTATTAGATAAAGGTTGCTACAATCTGTGAATACAAATGATAGTATTCTCAGCTTCGTTTTTCTCAGAGAGATACAGCTTACAGCGTATGAAAAACTTGACTCACAAAAGTTAATGACTAAGGAAGTGAGGCTGTATCCTTATAGAACATGGATACAACCTACTTACTACAAATAAGGTAGCTAAACAAATTACTTTCTAGTCTGTCTATCCTTTTTGAGTAAGTGTCCAAACGGTTACAGATTTGACTTTGCAAAGCCTGTTCAGATCCACTTCTTTACCCCCTTGTCTCTTCTATATCTCTCCAAGCTTCCTTGTAGGCTTTCCAGAGCACGTTACAGATTGTGGTCCATAAAGTGCATTGGCTTGTTGCAGGTTTCTAACTTGTACAATTTCTTCAGTATTTTGTCTCCAAGAATGTATTCGAGAAGTGACTAAGTAAGTGATTCGAGAACTAGTATTGACTTGATCGATAACTCTGAGTTCTCGAACACTGTTATATTGACATATCGAACCACTTCTCGAATAGCTCTTTTCCATCAGGATTCCTTGAGTTGTCGAATAGAACATTTTACTTATCGAATCCTCGAGATATCGAATAGCTTTCTGAGTCCTTGAGATATCGAATGGAACTTTGACTTGTTGACTCTTTGAGAACTCGAATACCACTTTGACTTGTTGACTTCTTGAGTTCTCGAATAGAGTAGTAGACATATCGAATCTCTGAGATATCGAATGAGATATCGAAAAGTGTTTTCAGAGATATCGAATAGTGTCTTGAGATATCGAATCCCTGACTTCTCGAATGCTAGACTTCTCGAATAGACAAATGTACTTCTCGAATTGGTACTTAGGCAAATTCTTCATTTCTTCAAATCCCAACTGTGATTATTTGACAATCATTATCTTCTTGCTTGAGGCATGAACCTTGGAACTTCTTTCAAGCATTATTCTTGACTTTATAAGTACAGTTACACAACTAGGATTTGGTGCCTATTACAAGTACAAAACAAGTAGAAACTCTACAACTAGAGGTTCCCTCAATCAAGAGGTCATGTAGGTAATGCAAAGCATTACAAACAAGTAGGCTTGTTATTAGATGTAAACAGGCATGCCTCTATGACTAACAATCTCCCCCAAATTGTGAGTGAGACCCTTAGTCACAATTTCATGTCTGATAACAAGCCTAACATACATAAAGATAAAACTTGAAAAGTACAGGTATGAAATTTAATTGAGCACATGAATGAATAATCTTACAGTATGATGAAATACTAGCCATTCTCATTTGATTCCATCTTCATTGCTTTGGCTTGTAGATCATCATATGCTTTCTGTTTTCTTTCTCCTTTCTTGCATTCTCATCCATGGCCTTTATGATCTCTGCTAAAGCATCCAATTCTTCAAGCATGATAGAGTCTTTGAAATCTTCAAGTACTGGATTTAGAATGTTGGCAGGATAGTGACTGAGTAGGTTCATTCTTATATTGACATTATCTCCATTTCTCCTCCTATACTTCACCACATAGGGATTGAATTGAACTCTACACAACCCTTTTGTCCTTAGCTTTTCTGCTTCAACTTCCAGCCTATCAATCTCCTTCTCCCTTTCTAGCCATTTCTCAAAGCATCCCTTTCTTATCTTATCAGCATAATCTCTTTTCATTTTTACAAAATCAATCAACTCCAGCTTCCATACTTTCTCCACTTTGTCTTCAGAATCCAATAATGCAATGATTCTTTCTATTTCATATAGCTTGCCCCAATTTTGACACTGTCCTTGTTTGAATTTCTTCTCCCTTCCATCAGTATATCTAATCTCAAGGCAGTTGTTCATAATGGCAGCATAGTAGATTCTTTGAGCTCTTAGATATTGCAATTGGTCTTCATCAAAGTCTTCATCTAATGGTTGGAGTTTCAAGCCTGGATAGATTGTCAGAGTCCTTGATTTGGATAGCTTTGGTTTTCTTGTAGCTTGTTTGAATTTGATCCTTTTTACATGATTGCCTGGTAGTAGCATGTGACCTTTGTTTGTAGACCATTGTAGTATTCCATTAGCAGTTTGCTTTTTGAAACACACAGATGGCTTCTTGACTTGAATCTTCTTTCCTTGAGTTGGCAAAGCAATTACAGAAGCCATTGATTCAGATTTTGGTAGGTCATTGCTAACAACATTCACCCTAGACTCAAAGTCTTGTGTTGTGGTGAGATTACTGTTAGTAATGCCTAAGACTTGCTGCTTTCCACTCTTTCTCTCATACACCTTTCCACCATCTCTGTCATCATCTTTCTTCTTGCTTCTACCATCCCTTTTCTTTTTGTCATTACCACCCTTATTCCTTCCTTGAGATTCACCTTTGCTCTCACTCTTGTCCTGATCATCCTTATCTTTGTCTGACTTTCCCTCTTTGGCAATAGGCTTGATGTCTGACTGAGAGTTGATAAACTTCACCAGGATGTCAAGAGCCTCTATTTCAGATTTAGATTTTCCACTCCTTGAATGTAGAACTCCAGCCAAAAATTTTATTGTAGACATGTTGTTTGATTTGAGGTGTTGTCCAAATCTGAAAGCAATAGTGTCTTGATTCTTTTCATATAAGATACAGTGAGGCTGAGGAACTACTTGAGGCAATTGAGACTTCATGCACTTGGTGAGAATCTCCTTGAGCATGTTGTTGTCTGATGAGTTATTCCTTTCTATCTTCCTGATAATTGTTCCAAGTTCAGAGTGATATCTGATCGGATAACACGAAACAAGTATACGCTACCTGTCAGCATACGCATACCAAACTAAACATACATCCACAAAAGAGATAGAAGATGAATAGACACCAATTATGCTTAGACCCTATATGTCTATAGAATTTGAAAACATAACGGTTGAAGAACAAGTTATCCATTATGATCACATAAGGTAGTATAAGTATTTTCATCTCACACCACGAATCATATTGATAAACAATTATGAACCTATGCTAGCATGGCAAGTTCTAAATCTCAAGATCCACTTTCACTTCACAAGAGATTAACAATTCAATTTAGATGTTAGCTACGCATCTAAAAGCATTAAGATTAACCATACGAGGATATCAGATATACACCACACACAGATCTTTAAAGCATCAAGATACTAAGTTCCATAAATAAATCCGTTAGAATCCCATGACAACGATTAGCTCATAATTGAACCGTTCATCATCATGGGATTTGATGAAGACATGATAATAAACAAGATATGAATAAAAGAAGCAATAATATTAATAAAACAAATATTTGAGAAAACAAATCTATAATCCAGAATAACACAAAAGATGAAGTAGATCTAGATCCGTTGCTTGTCACGAGCGTTGAATCCTTCTCTCATTTTCTCCCTTGCAGATCTAAGCTATGTTACCATAATAAAACTATTGATACGAATTACAATGCTAAGATGTGTTTTTATAGGCTCTAGATTTCTTGCCCAGCAAGAATTTATCTTCTATTACAATTAGAATTCAATTAAGGTTCTAAAAACTACCCAAAATACAATTAGAACTTGAAAAGGGCAAAACAGTAATTTCACTGCTTCCAACAGTCTGCTTGTCGTGCTTCCTGCCCCCACCACGCGCAGCTTGCTCGTGCAAGACCTGTCCCATGTTGTAGAAAATCTCCCAAGCTTCGCGTGAGCAGTAAGATCGCTGAAAACGGACTTATAGAACTCCAGATATGGCCAAAACAGTGTAAGCTGCGCAGCCTTCCCGGAAAATCCGAATTTTAATA
This sequence comes from Kitagawia praeruptora, assembly GCA_037693485.1. Lineage (NCBI taxonomy): Eukaryota > Viridiplantae > Streptophyta > Magnoliopsida > Apiales > Apiaceae > Kitagawia > Kitagawia praeruptora. The sequence continues at coordinate 60,340,473 of CM075352.1, read as the reverse complement.
AATTAAATCTCCAAAAACGATAGAAGCATCAACCTTAATCAACATTCTTGTAAATCTGCACAACTAAGCAAAACACATCAAAACTACAAGAAACTTGAGTCCAAGACAACCAATTTAAGCCGATTTAGAATGCTCCAATTGGATATAAAATCTACTTATCACACCCCCAAACTTAAACCGATGCTTGTCCTCAAGCATAAACAATTACAACTACTAACTAACTAGTACCACTTCCGTAGGTGATCACGGTTGCATTTGGCATATGCAACAAGCCCTTTAAACCCCTAGGCAGCCCTAGTGGACGAGTAAGGTCTCATGAGGGCCTATAGCGAATGTACCCACAAAATCCAATGCAATGCAATGCATGAATGCAACTAAATGAAAATGCAATTAATCTAGTACTAATATCCTACCATACTTTCAAATCCTCTCATGCCATATCAACTTAAGAATCAAAGTATATACGCAATGTCTTGGTGTCGAAAGTGCAAGTATTTACATAGTCTACTCAACGAACATACATAAGTTCTCACAAGTCCATGTCAAGTGTAAGAATAAGTTAGTAAACATGCTAAGCCTACAAGAGTACATCTTTGAGACAGGACTCGGGATCTCAACAAGCAAACACTCACAATCCACTCACAAAAGAATATTCACTCAAGAACAAGGGTAAGTGTATCACTCAATTCCAACAAAATCATAAGCATGCTTGACATTTGGTATCAATCTAACTCTTAACACAACATACATCAATGACGATAATCAAAAGGTCTTTATTTGGGTTGTAACAGGGCTAGGGACAAGGTATGTCAAATAAGCCAAAACAGGTGAAGTGTCAAAAGCTAGCAAGTACCATAATAAATCATACACAACACCTTATTTTCCCCCCCACATAATTTTTACTAAAACAAACACTCGACTAATCGACTGAAATAGGATCACAACAAACACAAACATGCTCTCATTATATTTTTTTTTCTTCTTTTTTCTTTTTTTTTATATATATTTTTTTCTTTTTTTCTTTTTTTTTCCGAGAGCTAGATAAAACAATAATATAAACAATAACAATGATCCCATGATTTTTTTACATATGTCGACTATCAAGTAAACAAACCCAATTTCAATATTCCCCCAAAAGTAAGACCAACAATAAACCCTTCGTTGCACACCTTATTACTCCCTTAAGCACTCTACTAGCCTTTGACAATGTGGGTTCAAATTAATGTAAGGCCAATACAAAAGAAAAAGGTCTAGGCAAGTAATGTGGTATGTCACCGAAAAATAAGATTAAGCTCAACGGGTTAACTAATTGATCATGTAAATATGGTGTGGTAATATGGGAAAATATGTGGTTATTCCTAAATGCCTTTATCATTTTAATCGTCAAATAATGTCATGCGTTTCAAGAAAGACTTCAAACAACTGCTAGCAATGCAAACAATCCGTGGACACTCAAGCAAACGAATAAATTGCAACAAATATGCAATAAGGCTCAAAAACTCACTTGGTGGAAAAATATACTCAATCCCAAGCAAACATCTCTCTAACGCACCAACTTGTATTCAAAGCATGCAAACTAAATCATCTTGCACATATTCATGTCCTTCTAATCACTTACAACATTCAATAAGTCTACTAGCTTCAACTTACTAGTGTATGTGTGTGCACAAGAACAAAGCATATCACTTCTCAATCAAAAGCGTCAACAACACAAAATTCCTATCAAGCATGGGTGCAAATGCAAACTACTATGAACTCACATGATATACGAACATAAAAACAGAATGTCCTATATGAAACAAACGTAGATAACACGAACATAAATGCATAATTTACTACTACTAATATGCACAGCATGAAATCCTACATGAACACATAATACAACAACTACTAATCCCTCAAACCACCCCCAAACTTAAAATATTCAATGTCCGCATTGAATGGAAGTAAATACAAGGGATAGTAGAAAACATTCCTACAAAGCGCCGTACATATCCTTCCCCATCGCAACTCAAACATGCTTGTTCGGCTAAAATCCCCTTTTTGTAACAATTAGCTTCACCTCTCCCAAGCTTAGAAGCCATAAGAATCAATACCCAACTCACAAGAAGCTCCACCAATAATCACCAAGCAATACCACACCAAAAATAGGCAAATACCAAGAATAATACAAAATCCCAATTTTTCAAGAACACAAATTCGTAATAAAAATAAAATTTGAGAAGAAATAAACCCACTACGAATTGGAGAGGTGAACTTGCAATTAATTCCGCTTTAGAATTGAATTTTTAGAGATTTAAATAAATAGAAGAGGAATTGGATTTGTATGTATAGGTGGGTATATATATAAGATGATGGATAGATGAGATTTAAAAATTTAGAGTGTAGGAGAGATTTGGAGAGGTTAGGATTTGATGTAGGATAGATATAGGAATTTAGAATTGAAGAAATTTGGGTTAGGATTGAATTTGGGGGAATTTTAGAGGTGAAAACACTGATTTTCGGGGAAAAAAATTCTGGGCAGAGGGTGTGTCACGCATCTACAACCTGCGTTTCAGGGCAACAGGCACGGAACAGGCAGACACGCATACGAAGAATGCGTGTTAGGGGACTACGGGTGACCTGTAACGCAGGAGCTACCTGCGTTACTCAGGTACAAACTGCGCTGAATGCAGTGACACAGGCGTAGATTGCGTTATAGGGGCGCAGATTGCGTCACTGTTCACTGTTTCCATTTTTTTTTTTTGGCTGAAACACACAGATTTTTTTTTCTCACACCACACTCCTTTTTTTTTTCACTACACTCAATTTTTTTTTTCTCTGCCTACACTAATGGCATGGGTTGCCTCCCACGAAGCGCTTCTTTAACGTCAATAGCTTGACGTTACTTCCTCAATTCAAGGCGGTTTCAAAAGAATAACTGAACTATCTTCAACAGACAAACCATTCATACGAACGTTGACATCTTGATTGCTTGCTTTCCACAAATCTCTTCTGTCATACTTCAACTTAATTTTACTACCCAACGGCCTAATCTTCTTCTTTTTCTTCTTCACACCTCTAAGGTGCTTCTCTGACTCTATCGGCTGAACAAAAATTTCTTCTTCCTTATCATCTGCTTTCCACCTTCGCAACACGTTATCATGCCCCTCTTCAAAAATCACTAGCTCATTATTCAAAAGGACATACCTCAAATGTGGTGGAAGTTTCCCAAGCTTTACACTCGAAAGATCTCGAACCGAAGAACTGTCAATAGAATCACTGATAGGATGCTTTAGCATGTGTGTGTCAGATTTTTCACTCAATAACTAATCAAATTTCTTTCTCTGACCCGTATCAACTATTTCCACACTGCAACACTCTTCATCTTCTGTTGGAAATTTCATGGCCTTGAACACATTAAAGGTGACATTCTGATCTTGCACCCTCATTGTAAGCTCTCATTTCTGCACATCAATCAAAGTACGACCTGTAGCTAGAAAAGGCCTTCCCAAGATTATGGAATCTTCTTGTCTTCTTCGAAATCTAGAATCACAAAATCGGCAGGACATCCTCCACTATACCCCTCGGATACGTGATCGATCTATCAGCCAACTACAAAGATATGTTAGTTGGTTTCGGCTCCGGTATACCAAGTTGCTTGAAAACAGACAAGGGCATAAGATTAATGCTAGCTCCCAAATCACACAAACACTTGCTGAATGAAAAATTGCCAATAGTACACGGAATGGTGAAACTTCCTGGATCTTTAAGTTTTGGTGGCAACTTCTGTTGCAGAACAGCACTACACTCCTCTGTCAATGCCACTGTTTCAAATTCTTCCAACCTTCTCTTTCGTGACAAAATATCCTTCATAAACTTTGCATATCTCGGCATCTGCTCCAATGCTTCAACAAAAGGAATGTTAATGGACAGTTTCTTGAAAACATCCATAAACTTTTGAAACTGTTTCTCTTGACTTTTCCGCAAGCGTCCAGGATATGGAGGAGGTGGATAAATCTGATTATTCTTTGAAGATTGCTCCGGAGTAGACTTTTTAACAGGTTTCTTGCTCTTCTCACCATCACGCTGATCAACCACTAAATCAGATTTCTCAATTTCGGGCACTGTAGATTTTTCAACTTGCTGATTCTGAACATCTTCATCTTCTTCAGTTGCTGATTTAGGATCACTCGTGACTTTTCCAGATCTCAAAGTAACTGCATTGACTTGTTCTTTGTTGTTTCTCCTACCTGGATTAGTCTCTGTATCACTAGGAAGAGTTCCTTGTGGCTTACTAAATAAAGCACTTGAAATCTGTCCCAACTGGCTCTCCAAGATCTTTTGAGAAGCTTGCAGATTCTTCACCATCATCCTCAAATCATCCATCTCTGATTTTTCATTAGAAGTTTGCCCCGCATGAGCCTGGGGCTGTTGCTGCTGAAATCCCGGAGGTTGATATGGTTGCCTTAGAGCATAAGACTGTTGATAGCCTTGATTGAATGGCTTTGCTTGCTGATAAGGTTGTTGTGCACTTTGATTGTTGATCCAGCTGAAATTGGGATGATTCCGATTACTAGGATGATAAATGGCTGGAACTGGTGCAGTAGGTCTCTGAAAATTACTCACGAACTGTGCTGATTCAGAAGAGATAGTTGATTTGTCTCATGTGCCCCCGCACATAGCTCACAAACACTAGCCACCTGCTGAACTCCATAATTTGCAAGAGAATCCACCTTCATAGTTAACGCCTTCAACTGAGCTGTAATAGCTGAAGCTGTATCCACCTCAAAAATACCTGCTACCTTGCCTTGAGAAAGCCTCTGGGTTGGATTCTGATATTCATTGGCAGCCATAATCTCAATAAGATCATAAGCTTCATCATAGCTCTTAGCCCAAAGAGCTCCTCCTGATGCTGCATCTAGCATAGGTCTAGATTGTGCTCCCAACCCATTGTAGAAACTATTAATAACCATCCAGTCAGGCATGCCATGATGTGGACACCTACGAAGCATCTCCTTGTAACGTTCCCAAGCCTCACACAAAGATTCTCCAGATTGTTGCTGAAACTGAGTTAGATGGTTCCTTATTGCTTCAGTTTTCGCCATAGGGAAGAACTTAGTAAGAAACTTCTGAGCAAGATCCTCCCATGTAGTAATGGAGCTTGGTGGCAAGGAGTGTAACCAGCCTTTGGCCTTGTCCCTCAGAGAGAATGGAAAAAGCCTCAACTTGATAGCATCATCCGACACACCATTGAACTTGAAAGTATCACAGATCTCGATAAAGTCCCGAATATGCATGTTAGGATCCTCCGTAGGAGCACCCCCAAACTGAACCGAATTCTGTAGCATCTGAATAGTGCCCGGCTTGATCTCGAAGTTATTAGCCGCAATAGATGGCCTGATAATGCTAGACTGGATATCATTGATCTTTGGCTGAGAATACTCCTTCAAAGCCTTAGCTGCTGTTGCATCTGCCATCTCTACTTTAGTTTCAGATTCCTCTTTCTTATCCTCTCTATTCTCTACAAGATCGTCTTCCGCCAGTTCTTCCAAACGAGCTTGTAAGCGTGTTCGCATACAAACTTAAGTACCTGAAACACCACGAAACAAGCAAACTAAATAAGAAATCCGAGTCAGCGAACGCTAACGACCACTATTGACAAGCACATAAACTAAAAATAAAACACCGATGATCCTCGGCAGCGGCGCCAAAAACTTGTTAGCACAAAATTACGCAAGCGCACGTAGTCACAAGTAATATAAATTAAGTTCATTCCACAGAGATCTGGATATGGTTCTATTCAGTAAATATGCCTATGCAACAATGTATGGTTTTAATTCACTGCTAAGAAAAATAACAAATTGGAGTTTGATTATCTAAATTAAACTAATATGCAAAATATTAAACTAAGAATTATTAGCTAATGAGAATTGTAATCGAATTACTTATATGAAAATAAACATGGGATCCTAACTTCATTAAATACTTCCCTTAGAGTTGATGCCTTTAATCACAGAGCTGGATAGAATTTGCAAAGCTTCAATGTGGATGTGAAAGAGGTTCTTGGCAGTGTGGACTAAGACTTCTCTATCATTGGTAGTGATGATGGCATAAGGATTGGTGTGAACAATTTCTCTTCTCACTACAGTGACTAGGAACACATCTTGCACAAGCAGCTTGATATAGTCAAAGTAATGGAAGTTTGCCCTTCTTCTCAGGTCATGTAGGTGCTTCAGAAAGGTTATGTCATTGTATAATTTAGAGTTTGCAGTTTCTTGACATACCTTTTGAGTAAGAACATTTCTGAATTCTGAAGGTTCACCTTGAAGAGATTGCTTAGCAATGTCAGGAATGTCAAATTCATACTCTGTTTCAGATGGAGGGATAGATGGAATCTTGGCCTCTTCATCTACAGCCACTTTCTTAAGCTTTTCCTCCTTGGATGCTGCCTTTACTCTCTCAGACTGATTTGACTTAGCAGTTCTCGGTTGACTCTCCCCCTTAGAGTTTGAGTCCCTTGATGTCCTCTTCTCCCCCTTAGGCTTGTTGTCAGGCACAGAGGTTGTATTAGTGACCTTTGGGTTGGAAGAGGCTTCAGGTAGAGGGAGTCCCATATGCATCATTATGGCCAAAAGCATCTGTTGTTGATCAAGAAGAACATCAGCATTGGCAGTGGCTTGAATGTCCAACTTTTCATTGAGGGCAGCAACAGTGTCTGTCAACTGAGCATTGGATGCCTTTAGATTGACCACCTCCTTCTCCAGAGTGTCCACCTTGGTGAATAACTCAGTGGCCTTGAAACCAGAGATAGATTGATCCTTGAGTCTTTGGACTTCATACTTGGTCATGTCATGAATAGGGACCTCAGTTACCAGCTTATCCCCATATTGATTCTTGAACATTGTTCTCAGCATGGTATTTGAGTTTGTGGTTTGATCAGATAGAGATTGAAACTTATGCCCCAGCCCTGTGACAGTATCTTTGAGAAGGGCCAAGCCATTGTCCATTTTGGTGCAGTTAGACTTGCAGGCTAGAATTTCCTTGACCACAGTCTCCAGTTGAGGGAATTTGGAATCAAAAGCCCTTTTTAACTCATGCACCTCCTTGGTTGTGGCTGTACACACTTCTGTGACTTCTGTCTTTAGACCCTTACCAAGGTAGTGTGCAGCCTTGAGAATTCCCTTGTAACTGTCATTGACTGCTTCATACACAGCACTAGGGGTGAGAGATTTGGCATTGGACCCTAGTGAAGTGATGTACTCTTCTCTGAGGTACTGTAGGCCTTCTGAGAGAGGAATGTCATATTTTCCTTGAAGCCAGGCATCTACATTGCCTTCTCTCTCAGAATCATCCACAATTTTAGCCTGTTGTAGCTCCACATCCTCTTTATGGCACAGGAGAATAGCTTCATAGTCAGGATTGGGCAGGTTGGCAGTGAGGAGGTGCTGTGCAATCTTTGTGAACTCAGGGATCTGATCCACAATTAAGCTTTGAAGTGCTTCCACTACAAGAATTTTTGAATCAGACGACACTTCGACGAAAAAGCGTTGGCTGAAAATTTCACACAACGGTTTTTTTTTCAAACTTTTCGTTGTATTGTCTGATCATGAACTTAACAACAGTTTTAGAAACTGTCGTCTAGAAGATCAAAATAGACATACATTTTACAACGGTTTTTGAAAGTGGTGTTGTCTAACAGATTGTCTTACAATGGTTCTCAAAACCGTTGTAAAACTTAGACAACTGTTTTTATCAGATATTGCTTCAAATGCAGTCACACAACGGTGACTAAATACTATTGTCTAATTTTAACAACGGTTTTTTAAAAACATTGTCAGAAGAAACTTCAGACAATGCTTTCAACAATGCTTTCAAAAAACGTTGTTAAAATCAGACCAGTGTTTTGATGGACATTGTATAAAATGTAATTAGATAATGGTTCATACAAGAATTTTATAAATAAACCGTTGTCTCATGTGACAGCACGTGATTGGTGGAAAATCTTTCACATGGATTGCTGAGGTGGCGAAATTAGAGCCCTTAATTGAAATGAGATTAGATATTAGCCGTTAGATTAAGAAAATATATATACATGTTCACACAACGGTTTTGTATGTAAAACCGTTGTCTTCAACACTTTCAGACAAGATTTTTCAAATTTAAACCGTTGTCATAAACTTATCTATACAAGTGTTTTACAAATAAACCGATGTCTGATGTGACAGCACATGATTGGTGGAAAATCTTTCACCTGGATTGCTGTGGTGGCGAAATAAGAGCCCTTGATTGAAATGAGATTAGATATTAGCCGTTAGATTAAGAAAATATTAGCTGTTATCAGACAACGGTTTATTATGTTAACTTATATTTATGTTAAAAAAAACATGACTAGTGTCAGACAACGGTATCTTTATAACATATCGTTGTCTGAAACTTCACATTACAACTGTATTTGTTAAAATACCGTTGTCTGTTGTCAGACAACGGTTTATTTGTCCAAAATCGTTGTCTGGTATCACTGGAGACAACGGTATGTGACAAATAACCACTTCGTTTAGCACAACCACTTCGTTTATTAAATATTAAATGTTACAAATCAAATTAATTTTTTATTTTTTGAAAATTTGTGAATATTATTATATTGGATATATCTTGACATCATTACGGTTGGATTGTCAAGAAATGTTTTTAAAAAATTGAAACAACAATCTGTGGCAAAGCACTAGTTACGGGTACTAGTCAATATACTAGTGCTTTACTAAGATCTCCAATCAAATTAATTTTTTATTTTTTAAAAATTTGGGAATATCGATATAGTAGATATATCTTAACATCTGTATGGTTGGATCGTAGAGAAATAGTTTTTAAAAAATAAAAATAATAATCAGTGACAAAGCACTAGCTACGGGTACTAGTCAATATACTAGTGATCTACTAAGATCTCCAACCAAATTAATTTTTTATTTTTTGAAAATTTGTGAATATCAGTATATTGGATATATCTTGACATCTTTATGGTTGGATTGTCGAGAAATATGTTTTAAGAAATTGAAACAACAATCTGTGGCAAAGCACTAGTTACGGTTACTAGTCAATATACTAGTGCTCTACTAAGATCTCCGACCAAATTAATTTTTTATTTTTTGAAAATTTAGGAATATCAATGTAGTAGATATATCTTAAAATTCGTACGGTTGGATCGTCGAGAAATAGTTTTTAAAAATTAGAAACAATAATCAGTGACAAAACACGAGTTACTGGTACTGGTCAATATATTAGTGATCTACTAATATCTCCAACCAAATTAATTTTTTATTTCTTTAAAATTTGGGAATATCAATATATTAGATATATCTTAACATCTGTACAGTTGGATCGTAGAGAAATAGTTTTAAAAAAAATAGAAACAATAATCAGTAACAAAGCACGAGTTACGGGTACTGGTCAATATACTAGTGATCTACTAAGATCTCCAACCAAATTATTTTTTTATTTTTTGAAAATTTTGGAATATCAATATATTATATATATCTTAACATCCGTACAGTTGGATCGTCGAGAAATAGTTTTTAAAAAATAGAAACAATAATCAGTGACAAAGCACGAGTTACAGGTACTAGTCAATAAACAAGTGATCTACTAAGATCTCCAAACAAATTAATTTTTTATTTTTTGAAAATTTTGGAATATCAATATATTAGATATATCTTAATATCCGTACGGTTTAATCATCGAAAATATTTTTTAAAAAATAAATTGAATAATCTGTAATAAGCACTAGTTACGACTACGAGTCAGTTTAGTAATTTTGTATTAGGATCCCAAACCAAATTAATTTTAAAAATTTTAGAAAAGTATAAAATTTTAAATTTATATATATATATATATATATATATATATTAATAGAAAGTTAGTTAATTTAATATCTCACAAAAAAAATTAATTCATAAAAAAAATATTTTCATTTCCATCGTTAACTTTCCCTCCTTCGTTTCTTGAAATTTCATTAAAGCTAAATTTCCCCCTAAGCCAAATTTCAATTCCCCCTCTTTTATTTTTTTAGGACCTCTCGAGTCTCGATGACTCTATGTCTTTATCTCTCACCCCCGTACAGACATAAACTCACGCCTATCTCACTCCCCTTCTCTCAATTACTCACCTCTCTCACAAGAACCCTAATTATTTAAAACTAAGATTTTAGGTTGATTCGTCCAACAAGCACAAGCACGCAACTTAGATCAAAACACCCACCCACTTCTCTCAGCACAAACATGAGCGGCACATTCACTCCCTCAGCAAAACACCCACCCACCCATTCTCCCTATCTCTGACTCTCTCGTTACAAGCGGCACAATTAGGGTTCGGGTTCAAATGGGATTCGACTGAATTAGGGTTCAATTGGGTTCTATTTGGAGTTTAATCGGGGTTCCATTTTTGATTTAGGTATTTACTCTTTCTCTCTCTTTAATCGGGGTTCAATTATTCTGATATGTGTGTACCTGTGTGTGTAATCTCAATATGTTGGACCATATAGTATGTAATTGGAGATAATTGATTCTGATTTTTATTTATTTATTTGTACTTAAATTGTCAAATTTGTTAGGGATGCCGAAGGATGATTTTGACTGCCTGCGTCCCCTGCGCCGATAGAAGGTGACAATGTCCCAGCTCTACTTGTTTTCTACCCTGCTCCTCCCTGATTGTAAATTCCACTTCCTCTATCTTTCTCCATATATTTGCTATCTGTTGTAACATGTTTTGTATTGTAAGGGAATTACAATTGAGTTTATCAACTCTTAATTTTTCCTATGGCTTTATTATGATATTTATTGGAGGTGGTCTTACAGTTCAGACCATTTTGCTATTTTTGGGGTCTGTTTGTTTTAAGTCTTGCCGAGTCAGTGTTACCATTTGTCGAGTCACTGTTACCGTTTATCTTATCAATCAAATATGGGATATTCATATATGTCCTGGGTCCTAAATTAAATGTCCACTTTTGTCTTGTCATGCTAATAACATCATTACATTACTTTTAAAATTTCTGTTTATCTCATGCATTCCTTACCATTTAGATTTACCATTAGTATCCCTGATAAAAGATATCTTCTTTTTTAATTTAGTAATTAATCTCAGGAAGCTGACTAAACCAAGCAAAGACCTTTTTGTGTGTCCCTTAATTTTCTAGTAGTGGTATGAGTTATAGCGATTTCACATAATTACATTCCAAATCTCATATGTTGCTTTGGTGTTTTTCTAATATTTTTGTTAGATTGAAATTTGTAACTGCCTCATCATCTCCATTGTTTATATTTTAACTAAATTAATCTCTATGTTCTTCAATTTGTATTTATATACTGGCTCTTGTGCACAACTCTTTTGATTAAAAAGATGATTATGTGGTCACTCTCGGGACTTTTAATACTTTGGCAATCATAAATTTGGTTTTCTTTTCTTTTGTAGGTTTCTGTTCTGGATTTTTATATCTCATGATAACTGCTGGTGTTGTAATCTTATTCTGTTTGTATTGACATTCTCGTACAGTAATACACTTTGATTTTAATACAAGCTTTGCATGTTTATGAATAAAAATTATACGTTTCTGAACAGATATTGGACATGTGAAGTTGATGTCTATACCCTTTTTCGAGTTTAGGCCTACCCTGTTCTGCCTTGTTTTACTATAAGAGCAGGTGGTATTGTCATAAACAAATTTATGCATTGTCAAATTGAGTAGATGTTACTTACATGATATAATTATATACTGCCAATAGTGTGAGGATAATGATTAGAAATACTACATGTGCAAGATGGTAATGAATATAAATGTACCATCAATGCTGCTTATATCCTTAGATAACTGGTAAGTGTTTGTTTTGCTCTATACAGTACGTGATACCCGAACTTAATTAAATAACTTGAACTTAGCTTAGCTAGAAGGCGTATCAGGTATTAACATATTTCGTTGTCTGGCATGCTGGTAATGATGTGGTATGTCAAATAGGAGATGTTGTATCTTTAATCCTATGCATGTGCATTTCTTTTTATTACCCAAGCAAAGGGCAGACTAAACATGATAAGCATTTGCCCCAAAGAGCATGATTTTGTTATTCCTCTAAAATAATTTTTATAGTTTGTTTCTTGTGTTTTTTCTTTATATGTTTTTGGTTTTGATTATGTCATCATTGTTTTGGCCCCTTCTATTTCTCTTGCATATCTGCACTATAAAATTCTGAAATAGATAGTCTTATATGTAGGTTATATGTACAAAAGGTCAATATGTTGACTTTCGTAGTTTTACTTTTGGTTCATTTTGTTTTAACGTTATGTAAACTTAGTGTATTAAATTAATTAGGTCTTCTCTTTGAAACAAATTAAGTTATGGAACATGGTACTACTTGATTGCTGCCAGGATGTTACTTAGTGTTTGTTTTCCATGGACAAGGGTAGAAGATCATCAGAAAGTACTCTTATGGCTGTCAAACATTCAGAGAATTCTTCTCCAGGAACAGGTCCAAGAAATGAAGGTGGTGATTCTGCTCCAACTGTAGACGTTCTTGCCGAAAATCAAGTGGATAAGATTAGTAAAGGCAGGACAAAGCTTAATATGCCATTTCATTGCTCTTGTCTCCGTTCCAGAATGAAGGTCAACTAAAGTTATGGACATCCTTTCTATACGCAACTGTTTATTTTAAGTGCGTATACTATATACTCTATATATATGCCTGCTTATTTATCAGTGGCTTAATTAAGTGTTCTTGCAGTACAGAAACAGTTAATTTGCAGTACATAAACAGTATATACTCAGAATTCTACTGCAGGGGTGGGTTTGATAAGCCCTCCTCCCCATCATGACATTTATTCTATCGAAGATCGTGCCCAACTGATTTATGATTTAAAGGTAAGCATAATACTCCTATTTACTCTAAATTGTATCTGTTCTACAAATTGGATGTTCATACTATTATAGAATACATTTTCCTAATTTAATGTATGTGACCTGCTTTGTGAATTGTTGTGCTAAAAATAAATGTTTAAATAATTGAATCGCAAGCGCACAATTCGTTTTGTTGTAAAATTTGAGATTCGTTCCTCAGGGACTAATATTTTCGCAAGTCCTTAATTTCTAATTTAGGCGGATTAGAACAATTAGTTTTGGAAAATTCAGATTTTACTAATTAACCGGTTTTTTGAAAGAAAATTCTAAATTAATCTAAAACTAAATTATTTTAAAATTATTTTAAAAATTCTAAATTCAAATTAAACTAGATTCTATTCACAATATTTATTCTTAAAAATCTCGACATGATTGTTTCGTAAAATGACTAGCCAAATAAACCAACAAGAAATTAACGAACTAAATTAATAATTACGAATTAACACAAAGAAAGACCCATTTAGCTAAAGCTACACGGCAACCACTCTAAAAGGATACTGCGAACACCACAATTCGACAAAGAACAGAGACAGCAACTCGCAATTTAATTTTATCAATCAGCAAAATCTCAACAAATGCAGAACTCGGAAACTCTAACAATTTAAAACGAAACAAAAATAAATGAACTTAGTGACATACTACAAATACAGTGAACTCTTGAAAACACAGCACTAGAACTCACTAACGATTCAGCCATTGAAATCAACGAACGAAAACTAAACTCGATAGCAAAACAGACTCAGAAAGCGCAGAACTCAATACAGAACTCGAAATTTTAGCAGAACAAAAAAAAATTACAATCGACTAACTCGATTATCTTGGACGCGGAACTCAGTGACACCCCAGCTGGACTCAGAGTTAACGTAATCAAACAGCAACGAGAACAAGACAAGTAGCATAACAACAGCAAGAACTTACGAAAACACACGACTGGACTATCTTCAACATGAAACAAAAACAAGGTTCATTACTTAAATTACGAACTCAATGATTCAAAAGAACATAGTCAAACAAGCCAAAACGCAGCATTTCTTAAACGCAAAACGCACAAAAACAAGCATCAATCGACTTAACGCATTCTAATCTAAACAAAGAGACGAACAACCGACAGAAAAAGGGAAAGAGGGCTGTGTATGTGTATTCAGTGAAGAAAGGAAGAGAGTAAAACACGATGAACAAACTGGGTAATTAACTGTGGGTTTTGAAGATGATAAAAAAAAACAGGGGAAATGGATACGAAAATTAAGAAGAAGATTTTGGGCTTAAGGTTTAGAAGCGAAAGTAGAGGAAGGGAATGGATTTGATTTGTGTAGAAAATAGCAGGGGCTGGGAGCATTAAGCTCTGAATAAGACTAAAACAGAGGAAGGTTCGAATTAAACGAATTAAAACGAAACAGATCTGAAAATTTAAACTAATATTTTTGGGTTTTTTTTTAAATTAAAAACGAAAGTTTAAGGAATAAACTATGAAATTAAAAATAAACTAAAACGATGTTGTAGAAATAAAAGTGCCCACAATAAAATTGATTTTTAAAGGGGCTAAACTACGAACACGAAATTAAAGTTTCGTTACTCTCAACCCCTAGTGGTTAGCATTTCGCTACTTTGTCCACTAAACGGATTTACGAAAGTAACGAAACAAGGCAACAATAAAGGAAAGTGCAAGACAAGAATTTAAAAGAAATAAAATTGCATTAAAATAAAAGGGAGTGTTTACAAAGAACAATTACAAAAATGAAGATGGAGGCTACAACTAAATTTTAGGGTAAACTAACTTAAAACTAAGGTGTAGGCTAAAACTAAGATGTAGGCTAGGTTAAGATGTGTAAGATGTGTTGGATGAAGGGGTATTTATAGGTGAAAATTAGGGTTTTGGGGGGTTGGAGTGCAATTTCCACATTTGCTCCAAAATCCTAGCTCTTTCTCCTTCTTCCATTTATGTCCTTTTTCTTTCTCTTTTGCCCTTCCTTGCACTTTATTTCAATATTTTGTCATTTCTTCATTTTTCTCGAATTTCCTGAAATGCCACAAAATAATTTATTAAAATAGGACTTCAAGCAATAAATAGGCAATAAAAATATGCAAATTTATGCACTAATCATGAATCTCCAGATCATGATACCTTTCTTGACATTGATATGCTTTATCTAATTCTTATGCAGAATGCTAATCCAGCAGCTAGAGTGAGTGTGAAATTGGTTTCTAAAGCGGGTGTTGGTGTCTTTAAATCTCCTTTGCCAGAGCTGCAGTGTCTTAAAACTCTTGAAGTTGCCTTCTATCGAGCATCAGTAGGGTAAATGCAAGTAATTTCAGTCCACTGGGATTATCACCATATGCCTGACCTACTCTGCAATAGTCCAGGCATCCTCAGCTTCAATTTGCTCACTATAGACACTACCTTGAAATATTTAGTTCTAGTATGATTTTGTCCTTTTGTTTTAGTTTTGTGGACAAGATGTGTATTTGTAATTTTGTTAATATTTGGAATTTTTTGTAAATGTTCAGATTTTGTATTTTTATTTTGGTAAAGCATTGTTTATGAATAAAAAATGGAAATTAGTTTATATTAAACCATTGTGTGAATCAAATAAAAATGATGCTTTGGATGATTAATATCATTGTGTGCTAAAATCTCTAACAATGGTTATGTTTCAAGAAATTGTTGTGAACATAACAAAGGGACAACACATCATTTTTTAGGAACCATTGTCTGTATATGGCAGAAATAATAGTTCAAATTAAACAAACCATTGTCTGTAGATGGCAAAAATAACATATAATGGACCAAATTAAAAAAACCATTGTATGATCCATGTATTAGACAATAGACATGTCTGAAGAAACCCTTGTTAAAAACATAATCAAACAATAGACCAAATTAAAAAACCATTGTACGATCCAGGTATTGGACAATAGACATGTCTGAAAAAACCCTTGTTAAGAACATAATCAAACAATAGACCAAATTTATAAAATCATTGTATGATCCAGGTATTAGACAATAGACATGTCTGAAGGAACCCTTGTTAAAAACATAATCAGACAATAGACCAAATTTAAGTACCATTATGTGATCCAAGTATTACACAACGTTTCTAAGAAATGCTGTCGTTGTCTTTCTACAACACAGACAATGGTTAAGCTGTTGTTGTCTAATACGCATAACAGACGGCATTCCAATAGACCACGGAAAATTAGGGCTTCACACGACGGTGTAAAACCTTTGTCTGAATCAAAAAATCTTGTAGTGTTCAACCGTCAATTGTTGTGGAACAGACCCTGATCCTGAAGCACTGTCATGGTGCACAGGCTTCAGCCATTGTGACATAAAGTCAGAGCTAGAGCTAGGCAAGCTAGACTCCTCAGTTACAGATGCAACTTCTGTAACCGGATGGATTGACTCTACTACTAGTGTCTCCACAGAAGTGGGATGAGTTACACCAGCAGTTGACACAGGCACAGAGTCTCTAGTGAAAACTAGTGGAACCTCTGTGTTTATGATGGTGTCATTAGGAGATGCCCCATCATGCATTCCCTCACCATCTAAATGTGGGTCCTGGGTGGTGAACAAGGTGTCATGCACCAAGTCACTTGAGTTCATTGGCTCATCAAGAGAAAAGAATTCTTGATGATCAATGCCTTGCTCCTCAATTGCTTGAGTTGCAGGCTGCAAAGAAATTTGAGATGAAGATTCTGGAAGAGAAGTGTCTTGTGGAATAGATTTTGGCAACTCCCCCTGAGAGATAGAGGGAGTTTCAACTGTGATGTGCTCTCCACTCAGTGTTGTGCCAGCCTTATCACTCCCATGTGCTAACTCTGTACAGATAGATGCATTGGGGAGGATGCTTGATTCTACAGATGCACCCTATTGAGAGGATACATCTAGTGAACTATTTGCCCCTGATTTTACAACTTCAACCATTTGTGTGACTGAAGAGGTGGTTTTAGTTTTCTTCTTCTTTGGCCTGATAAGAGGTGACTCAGGTGCCTCACTTTCTAACTCTAAAGCCAATGCTGCTTCAGACAAGATGGTTAAAGGTGCAGAAGCAACCTGTTTTCTCTTCTTCTCCTTTTTATTAACATCACCCTTTTGAGAAGATGATGTAGTTGGCTCAGTGTTTGGTAGAGTGTTTGGTTGAGAGGGTTGGTTAGCAGGCCCTGGGTTAGCATTTTGTCCTACTTGCTTGGGCTATGCTAACTGTGACTTTGAGTCAAATGTTGGCATGTTGTGAGGGTAAGTCCTAAACAAACTCTCCATATGGGGAGTTATGTTCAGTCTTACATCCATATCATTCCTAGTCTCCAAATTACCAAAAATGAGTTTGGTCATGGATTTAGGATAGCATATTCTATTTTTATTCATCCCATCTAATTCAATAAATTTATTATCTAAGAAGTTAAGTATAGAGTGAATAAAATGAGGGAAGAAAATTTCATTACCTCTCTTGGCTGAGTTCTTACCAAGTCTCCCATACAGCTCCTGCAGAATGATAAGGCCAACATCTATCTTCTTTCCATATGCTAAAGCATAGCCTATCTGCTGTGCAGGTGTACTGATTTGGTCATATTTGGATTTTCTTACGGTGAAGACTTGAAGAAGTGTAGCAAACACATAGCTCCATTCCTTCCTCAAATGCTTCCTATTCAGATGCCCAAGACTAATTTTGTCTGCATATTTGATGAAATCAAAGAAGTCTTCCAAATCAGCAGTTGTAGCTGGTGGGTCATACACCTCTTGTTTGGTGCCCATCCCAAGTACTTCATTCATGTCTTCTGTGGTGATAGTGATATTCTTGTCTTGAATCTTACAGTAAATGATGTACGAGCTTATTGCAGAGTCAAGAGCCACCACCTCCACTGTAGCAGACTTCCAGAACTGTTCTAGAATGTCTAGATACAGAGTAGGGTTAACAGATAGAGCATTTTTTATGTATGATTCAGACATCCACTTCACAAAGCACTTGAAGTTGGCGTTGGGTGCCTCAACATCACTAGTTAGAGCAATGAAATTGGTGTTGAACTTTACTGTTGCCATTTGTGTAAGAGAGAGATGAGAAATCGAAGGTTGAAGAAGAAATTTAGCTTTTTGCAGTTAGGGTTTCAGAGGTTTTGGGAGTTTGGATGCTTGAGAAATCGAATGAAATGAATCGAATAGATATGAAATTATAAAAGTATGAAGTACTTGAATTGTCGATTAGATGTATGTTATGTATCGACAAGTCAAGCATTCGAGAAGTAGAAAACAACTATTCGATAAGTCAAGAAAGGCTTATTCGATAACTCAAGCAGGTTGTAACTCACAGCTGGCAGTTATCTAACTTAGAAAACAACTCTAAATTAGTTAAAATATGTTTCTATGAGTAATTCTGAATTCTGAATAAAAATCCAAAATCGGTTAAAATTCAGCGAGAAATCAGCCTTTTCAAATGATTCGAGAACTCAAATATAGTATTCGAGAACTCAGTCAATCGAGAACTAAAACACTATATTCGAGAAGTCAAGAAGCCCTCTATTCGAGAACTCTAAAAGACTCTATTAGAGAACTCGAGAGTGCTCTAATGAGACTTGTTAGAGATGTCGAATATTGAATTACTTGAGGAGTCTGACTTGTCGAATTATACTCATAGAAACTCAATTTTCACTATCTTTTTAAAATTTACCAGCCATATTCATTCACGAATATTCTAGCAAATTAAACAGTGATTTTCTCAAAATTTCATAGAAATTTCAAGTTAACAAGAGAATATGATTTTCCAAATATGCAACAGATTTGAAATATTTATAAATCATATTTCAGCCAACACTTACTCCAAAAATATTGAGAATTTAGATAAAGTAAGTGTTTACTGCTGCAACAATCTAGATGCTGTATTCACCTAGCCAGAATCTGAAGAATTCAGCATTCCAATCTCACTAACCAACCTTGTGAAGGTGGCTTCATCTAATGGTTTAGTGAATATATCAGCTAGTTGTTTATCTGTAGAAACATAATGCAACTCAATGGTTCCATTAGTTGCATGTTCCCTTATGAAATGATATCTGATGTCAATGTGCTTTGTCCTAGAATGATTGACAGGATCGGCAACTATAGAGATTGCACTTGTGTTGTCACACATGATTGGAATTCTTTCCAACACAAGTCCATAATCTCTTAGTTGATTTCTAATCCAAAGCACTTGAGCACAACAACTTTCAGCAACTATGTATTCAGCCTCAGCTGTAGAAGTTGACACAGATTGTTGTTTCTTGCTATACCAAGAGACTAACCTTTGTCCAAGAAACTGGCAGCTACCTGAGGTGCTTTTCCTATCCACTCTGCATCCAGCATAATCAGCATCAGAGTAACCAACCAGATTGAACCCTATGTCCTTAGGATACCATAGTCCCAAGTTTGGAGTGCCCTTCAGATATTTAAAGATCCTTTTTATAGCAATCAAATGTGATTCTTTTGGATTTGATTGAAACCTTGCACACAAGCATGTAGCAAACATGATGTCTGGCCTACTTGTAGTGAGATAGAGTAGAGAACCAACCATGCCTCTGTAGACTGAGATATCTACTTTCTTGCCTTTAGCATCTTCATCCAATTTAGTGGCAGTGGCCATGGGTGTCTTTGCAGGTGAGCAATCTTCCAAGTCAAACTTCTTCAATAAATCCTTGATGTATATACTTGGTCTGACTGATAAAAATACCATCCTTCCTTTGACTGACTTGCAACCCAAGAAAGAATGTCAACTCTCCCATCATACTCATCTCATATCTGCTCTGCATGAGTTTAGAACATTTCTCACACAGCTTCTCATTTGTAGAACCAAAAACGATATCATTCACATAGATCTGAACTAGGATAAGATCATCACCATGCTTCTTGTAAAATAGTGTCTTGTCCAGTGTGCCTCTAATGAATTGATTCTCAAGAAGAAATTGTGATAAAGTATCATACCATGCCCTTGGAGCCTGTTTAAGTCCATACAGTGCCTTAAGCAGTCTGTAAACAAATTCTGGGCAGTGTGGATCCTCAAAGCCAGGTGGTTGTTGCACATAAACTTCTTCTTCCAACTCTCCATTCAGAAATGCACTCTTGACATCCATTTGATATACTTTAAAGTTTGAATGAGCAGCAAATGCCAAGAATATTCTAATGGCTTCCAATCTAGCAACAGGGGCAAATGTCTCATCATAATCAATGTCTTCCTGTTGAGAGTATCCTTTTGCAACCAACCTTGCTTTGTTCCTTATAATTACACCATCTTCATCCATCTTATTCTTTAGAACCCATTTTGTTCCAACAATGGTTCTATTCTTTGGTGCAGACATAAGTTCCCAAACTTTGTTCCTTTCAAATTGATTCAGCTCCTCTTGCATGGATATAATCCAATCTGGATCTAGCAGTGCATCATCAAGTTTCTTAGGCTCCACCTGAGATAGAAAACAACCATAGAGACACTCATTCTGAGTTGCTCTCCTAGTCCTTACTCCTACATTAGGATCTCCAATGATTTGCTCTGCAGTGTGTGATCTATCCCATTTCCTTGAGTGCTCAGCCTGATTTCTCATTCTTGAAGTTGCTTCATCATCCAAATCATCATCCTGATTTCCTCCCCCTGTGAGGTTGCCACTACTCACAGGTGTGTCTTGGATGCTAGTTTCTCCACTGTTGATTGGCACAAATTCTTCACTTGTATTATCATTCACTTGAGTCTGTTGAACTCGAGTTTCAACTTCAGTTTCAGTCTCTTCATCAGAATCATCTAGATTATCAAACTTCAATGGATCTTTATCTTCATCATTGGCTTCTTCTAGTCCAGGTAGTTTGCTATCATCAAATGTCACATCTGTGCTTTCCATAATTTTCTTTTGACTGATGACATAAACCTTGTATGCAATTCTTTCCATAGAGTAGCCAAGAAAAATTCCTTCAAATGCTTTTTCATCAAATTTTCCAACATATTCAGAACTATCCTTCAATACAAAGCATTTGCTTCCAAAAGTATGAACATACTTTAGAGTGGGCTTCTTTCCAGTCATCAAGTTGTAAGGTGTCTTTCCAGTGTTTTTGTTGATGAGGGTTCTGTTCTGGATATAGCATGCAGTGCTTACAGCCTCAGCCCAAAAACATGTAGGCATCTTTTCATCAAGCAACATTGTTCTAGCAGCTTCAATTAGAGTTCTATTCTTCCTCTCAAGAACTCCATTTTGTTGTGGAGTCCTTGGAGCTGAGAATTGTTGAGAAATACCATTCTCTTTACAGAATGCTTCAAGTATGGTATTTCTGAACTCTGTTCCATTATCACTTCTCAGTGCAATCACACTTGCATTGTTGGCCTTGGCTTCCTTGTCAACTTTCTTTATATGCTCAATGATTACTTGTGGAGCCTCATCTTTTGATGCCAGAAATTCCACCCATGTATACCTTGTAAAATCATCAACCATCACCAAGGCATACTTCTTTCTTCCTAGTGACATAATATTGACAGGCCCAAACAAATCCATATGAATGAGTTGTAGGGGCTTGGTTATTGATGTCACTGTCTTTGACTTGTGGCTTGATCTTTTCATCTTTCCTTTTTGACAGGCCTCACACACTCCTTCCTGGCAGAATTCAAGTGTGGGCATGCCTCTCACTAACTCTCTTTTGATTAGAGAATTAACGGCTTTGAAGTTCAGGTGTGATAGTTTCTTATGCCACAGCCAACAATCTTCATTTGATGCTTTTGAGTAAAAGCAACAAATTTTGTCCTTGTTTGTAGAATCCATATTGGCTACAAACAGGCTTCCCTTCCTTACTCCAGATAGAGCAAAATCACCAGTCTTCTTGTGGGTGATCAAACATTCATCTTTGTCAAAATCCACCTTGAATCCTCTGTCAGTAAACTGACCAACACTTAGCAGATTATGCTTGAGTCCCTTGACTAGTGCTACATCTTCAATGATGACATTTCCAACTTTTAACTTGCCATATCCCAATGTGTTACCCATGCTGTCATCTCCAAAAGCAACCATTGGGCCAGCCTTTTCCTCATACTGTGATAGCAGGGCCATATCACCAGTCAAATGATTTGAGCATCCACTGTCCAAAATCCACATGACCTTCTTTTCATTTTCTTTGCCCTGCAAACACAAAGGTATTACTTCTCCTTTGGTACCCAAACAAGTTTGGGTCCATGTGACTTAGAAACAGTTTTATCATAAACAACATGCTTGTCAACTTTCTTGGCATTAGTCTTCTTGTCACTATTAGAAGTCTTAGAACCTGAGGTTTCAGACTTAGGTGATAGAGGTACCTTCCTAACTCTAGGAGGACTTGATAGGTCGAATACACAAAATATAATCAATTACTGTATGAATAAGTAACAAGAACACACGTTTTAACTTTTAAAGCTGTTTGGAATTAATAATTCCTCTCTCGGTGATGTAAAGTATCACAGAGAGCTGCTTAGGTTACAAGAATGATATTCGTTCACGATGGATACCCTTCTAGGGTTAACCTAACTGTATTTATAAGATATACAGCTACGTACAATCGTAAATTGATTCTCCTAAAATTAAGCTATACAATTGATATCAATTACGATTGCTACTCGTCTTCTAAGTCAACTCAATCTCTTTGACAGCTATCCAATCTTCAAAGATATCGCTTCCATATTAATATTAAATTAATCTTCAAACTCTGTTGACTTGTAGACGCTCCCAGTAGACAGACTTTAGCAAACTCTGTTCTCTCCACGCTAACAGTGTTTGCGCTTCAATGTATTCAGCTATCAGTGTTTACGCTTTCCTCTGTCAGCGTTTGCGCTTCCAGCAATCAGCGTATACTCAAACTCTGTTCACAACTGCTTTCAATAACAAGTTAAACTCTCTTAACCTGTAACACTTAAACACTGACATTAAATCACATCAATTATATCTAACAATCTCCCCCAACTTGTTCATTAGAAAAATGTACAAGTTCACAATAATTGATGATGTCAAAACTAACAAATAAAAACACAGTGTTTAACCTATAATCAGAGTTTAAACTTGACTTAGCAAAATTTACAGAAAATACGAATTACTTACAAATTCTGTCTACCTAACCTCCTCAAGATCTGGAGTTGTTCTGAGATAATCAATCAACAATCTCCTCTCAGCATTTTCAAGTTCAATCTCCATAGCTTGCTTGATCTCTCTTAATTCTGGATCATTCTCATCAGTTTGAAAAATAGCAGCTCTGAGATCATAGATCTTGTTTCTTCTCATTTCATTTCCCAATCTGATAAACTTCACTTCTTCAGACTTTACATTAAAATCTAGAACTGTAATTCCAAGATCAGTCTTCAGCTTTGTAGTTCCTTTCTGCATTTCAATCAGATTCCCATTCCAGTCTCTGTACTTAGGAACATACTTTTCAGCAGACTTTGTTCCTGTAGCAACTTTAGCTTTCTGCATATACTCCCTTATAGAATTAGCAATAAGCTGTGTTCTTTGATTTCTAACTCTGAAGATATGCAAGACATACTGAAGTTCCTCAAATAATTTTAGTTTGATTGCTTCTTCATTCACTCTATATACTGACCCATCTGCCATAAAGTATAGTAGAAAGTGAATGTCTAAGCTCCTTTGATGAACTACCTGAACTGACTCCAACTTGTCTAGATTTTCTTGAGTTATACCAGAACCAAGAGATACAAATGCAGAGGGATCTCTTGGACTGTTACTAACCCTCAAATCTCTTCTTGAACCTAAGCCAGAAGTATTCCTGCCTGGTGGCTTTCCTGAACATGCAACATTATGTTGATATCCACCAGTCACTCCTGCTTCTTCTTGCACTGGAATCTTTGGCCTTGAAAAACCAGGTAAGAGTTTACTTTGAGTCTGTACAACTTGTGTAGCAACAGAGGTTGTAACTATCATTTTGTCCTTGCTCTCTTCATCAACTTTCCCTTTTAACTTCAACTTAGCATCAAGAGAAGATTTTCTAACCATCTTTCCAGTATTTTCTTCTTCTTCTTCTTGAATACCAGATAGTTTTTCTTTGATTACAATTCCTTTCATCACAGGCCTTGCAGACTTTGAAGCTTTAATAACTTTCTTCACTTTCTTGGACTTTTGAGCTTTTAAATGCTCTTTCTGCAACAGCTTTTCTTCAGCTTGAATATCCTCAAGTGTAGCTTCAGCATTCTCTTCTCGAAAAAGTTTTGCAGCCAATTCTTCATCTGTTTGTGGATTATCAGAGAATGACAAATCCTTTGGCTTTGAACCAGAAGTACTCTGAGTATTTGAATCTAACACCAAATTCGGCTTTGACCTTGAAGACCTTCCATGTCCTTGTCTGAGATTTTCATTTCTTAAGCCCTTATCAGCATTGGTGCCTTCATCATCAAAATGGTCTTTCTTTGACAGAGTTTGATCTTTTCTGCACTTAGTTTTAGAAATTCTCTCCCCCTTTTTGACATCATCACCATCTTGAATCAGAATCGAGGTGATCAACTCAAGAGAATTTGCAATGGAATCAACCTTCTCAGCCAGTAAATTCTGATTCTTTTCAACTGTACTCAGTCTATCATTAAGATTTGATTGAGCTTTGGCAAATTGTTGAAAGAGCTTAGCATTAGCTAGTTGAGCTTTCTCCTCATGAGTGGCAACTTCAGTTCGAAGATCAACAATAGATTTCTGAGTATCATCAAATCTATTATTCAAAGTCTTGATTTGAATCACTGTGCCCTGTAAACAAGTGAAAATTTCTGGATTTTTAATCTTCTTAGAATTGACCTCGAGAAACATTGCAGCCCTGCCAGGTGGAAAAATACACTCTGATTTATACCATTCAGCAGTTTGCTTGGCCAAATAACCATCATCAATTTCATTAACAGAAGGCCCAGCAAAATCTGGTTTTGCTCCTGTTTTCTGACCATCAGGCTGATTTTGTGGTTGGTCAACTCCTGTACTATTAGCTTCAACAGAATCACTCATCGATTCACTAGTAGAGGCAACAGAAGGACTAGGTTCTTGAGCAGCAATAGGTTCTTGAGCAACCTGCTTTCCTTTGTCAACTGGAGTTTGCTCTGAAGAAAGAACCTTCTCTGGTTTATCAACCTCCTCACCATGAGCAGAAACATGATTGGCATCAGAGTTCAACTCAGTGTGTGATGCAACCACAGTGTCTTCAAGAACAACAGTAGGCCCATCAGCAACACCAGTATCAATAGAAAGTGTAACCTCCATGAGTGGTGGAGTAGATACTTCATGATTAAAAGACATTGGAGTTTCAGCAAACTCTTCCATTGGAGACAAAACATCTCTAACAGCTTCATGTTCTTGAATCTTAGCAACTTCTGGTTCAGAAAACATGACTTCGGATTCTGGAATTATAGGTTCTATGATAACCTCTGGCTCATCAGTAGGAATATCAATAGAGATGTTCTCTTGAGCCTCTTCAACATGCTCATCATCAGAATCAGTGAGAATAAGCCTCCTCCTCTTTGCTTGAGGCACTGCAACCTGTTCTGCATCTTCATTGGAACTTTCACTAGAACTTTCCTCAACTGATGGTAGTGAAGGTCTATTTGCCCTTTGTATGAATCTTCTAGAATAAACAGCCTTTGGAGTTGTCTGTTTAGCCCTAGAATGTTTGGTGTTGACTGCAGTATGTTTCTTCCTTTTTGGCTTAGGTGGTGGTTGTGGATTAGTGGTAGTGACAGGGTTTGTTGGTTCAGTAGTCATTTGGTCAGGTTGTGTTTGAGGTTCTGTTTGTGTTTGAGGTGATATGGGTTGATCAGTGGTTGTTGGTATTGGCTCAGGTGATTGAGTAGGTTGAGATGGGATGTTTTCTGTACGATCAGTGGCTAAAGGTTCAGGCATAGATTGTGGTTCTGGTTGATGTGGTTCATGTGGTTCATGGTTTGGTGATGGAGAATCTTGTGGTTGATTGACAAAGTTCTGTAAAGCAAGTGGCATTATGAAAGGAGGTATGTCCTTACCAACATCTTTGTTAGTCATATCAGAGAATATTCTCTTAGTGACTCGAAAAGGTTGAATCTTATCAGCTTCATCAACAACTAATCCAGGAACACATGCATTGAACAGAAGTTGACAAAATCTAGCAAAGTAAACTGTAGTAGACTCTGACAACTTATCACCCAAATTCATTAAAACATATCTACCAAAATCAAAATTACTACCATAAAGTAGAGAATACCCAATTTGCAGACTGTCCATTGGAATAGCATCCCAGTTGGTGACCTTCTTCTGGAATGTCCTGGTGATACAATCAAAGAAAAAGTTCCACTCTTTTCTCAAATTTGGCCTCTTCACACTGCCCAGCTTGGCAAGTGATTCCATGTACCCAATCTCTGTTAGCATCTCTCTCAGATTTTCCTCAGAAACAACAGCATACGAAGTATGTGTGTCGAAGTCCATGGCATCACGAACAGTTTGTGGAGTGATTACAAACTCTTGTTCTTCATGAGAGAAGATGATAGACGGAGTTCCATTCTCTCCTCCTTCTATATATCGTGAATTTTGCCAAAAGTTAACAACTTGGGAAGCAGATAGAGTAGCCGGTTCAACCAGCGCTTGCCCAATCTCAGAATCTTGAAGAAAATTTTGCATTAGATGGAACGCCTCTGGAGCCCGGTCGTTCTCAAGTAACGCTGCATAGTTGTTAGGCACAAAACGTAGACCAAAGACAGTGAAAGGTTTAGTTGCCATTGAATCAAGAAATAAGCAAGAATCAACTGTGAAAATGTTTTGCAAGAAAGGTGTTTGTGAAAATGCCAAAGTGAAAAACAAAGATGTTCTCTGTTTTGGTAAAGTGAATACGAGTGGGTAATAGTGATTGTGGCAAAAAGTAATTTGAGTTTTAATTAAAAACTAAACTCAAACGATTTTCCTTGAAAACACGCAACTGTTCCCTTGAAAAGTGTAAAAGTGAGACATAATGATGAGTGAGTGGGACACGTGTCACACATGCAACGGTTCACTTAATACATGCGTAGTAAAAGCCATTATTACCGCTGTCGTTCCATTTATCAAGACACGTTACCACTAATTACACTATTTAACAGTTGTCAACTACTCCATTTACTCCAGAATTTTCAAATTATCTTAATGAAAATATACCTTAGAGTACATAGCACAATCAGTCAGTGTTTGTCAAATTTTCAATCTTTATCACAAAACCCTTTCAAAAATGCACAGTCGTGATTTTTGTGTGTGAGTAGCAGAGTTTACCAAATCAATTTTTATAACATCTAATATTTCATAAAATCCATAAATCAAAACAATAAACACTGAATGCACAAACTCTCATATTAAACACAGAGTATATGATGAATGCTAAACTCTGTAGTTCCTTAATTACAGAAATCTGAATATCCCTGTTCCAGTTTATGATCATGATTATCCACGTAAGCACACAGTCATTAAAGACAAAAAGATCAGGAGATAAACATCAAAGCATCATTCAGTGAGTTACATGTCAAGGATTGTCTCACAAACTCTCACATCACACAAGTGTTTAGGTAAAGTGTTTACTCTCAGATTCAATCAGTAAAAGCAGATACTACCATAAGCTTGAATGTCCACCAAATCTACACCACCTCGATTACATATATGCACAAATCAAAAGGACTTTGTTCAAGGTTTTAATTGAGTGAAATCAAACAGATGAGAAGAGATGTTTTTGAATGAGAATTTCGAACTGAACAATTTATTTGATCAAAATGTTCAGTCAAATGGTTAGTACAATTTTGTACAAGATGATCAGTATATATACCCTCTTTTTTTTTTCTTTTTTTTTTTATATACTGAGTAAGATAGCTTTTCTTAAGAAATACTCACTTGCTTGAATTTGATTTAACAAACGAATATAACTGCTCTTAATACGTCAGTATTCAAGAAAAATGAGCAGTTAATTTGGCTCAAAGGGCTTACTAAGGGTAGTGTTTTATGAACAGTGTTTATTATCAGTGTTCAAAGATGTTTTGAACAATGTTTGAAGAAAGATGGTTAATCCTAATGCCTTTATCATCTTTATGCACACATATATCATGTAGTCCCAAAATGGTTTAATGCAAGTTCTAGAGCAACATACTTACTGATGAACATCACACAACAATAAAATCTGATTGATATAAAATGTATCAATCACTTATTCGGCTCAAAATCTCATAAGGTGCAGACATGAACTGTTTCTCACCAAACTAAACAATGACATATCTCAAGTTTTAAAATTTTCACAAGTGCAAACACAGAATCATCAAGAATCAAGTATGACTTGGAAACAGAGTGTCACTAATCAGAGTTTAGAGTTCATCAATATCAGAATTATTCATGAGAGGCAATACATGCAGTATTCATAGATTCAGAGTTTAGGATCAAATAAACTAAGAGATGCTCTAAATATGAAACAGTATCATGCTGTGTTAATTTACTGCACAATTTCTGATTAGATCACAGTGACTCAAAAAGAATCTTGATTTTTCACTGAGAATCATGCTCCATACATTTTTCTTCATCGGTATTTTCATTCAGACAAAAATCAACTCAGAATTCACAGAGTTTAACAAACATATTAACAGTGTATGACCAACAATCATGCTGACAGAGTAAAATTAATAAGGTTCACATAGCACTTTAGCAATTTACAGAGATATGAGCAACACATTTTATTTGAAAGAGTTTGAGTCTAACCAACATGTTTAGTCAAAACCAGATATCATCCCTAGTTCATTGACCAGTCTTGTAAATATTGCTTCACTTAGAGGCTTTGTGAAAACATCTGCAAGTTGTTGATCTGTAGGCACAAAGTGAAGCTCTATATTGCCTTCCTCTACATGCTCTCTGATAAAGTGATACCTTATGCTGATGTGCTTGGTCATTGAGTGTTGTACTGGATTACCTGTCATTGCAATAGCACTTTGATTATCACAGAAAATAGGTATTTTACTATACCTCAACCCATAATCCAGTAGTTGATTTTTCATCCATAAAATCTGTGCACAACAGCTACCAGCAGCAATATACTCTGCTTCAGCTGTAGATGTAGATATTGACTTCTGTTTCTTGCTGTACCAAGACACTAGTCTGTCACCAAGAAATTGACAACTTCCACTTGTGCTTTTTCTGTCAATCTTACATCCAGCAAAATCTGCATCAGAGTAACCAAGTAGCTTAAAATCTGATTCTCTTGGGTACCACAGTCCTAAGGTTACAGTGCCCTTGAGATATTTGAAAATCCTCTTCACAGCTGTTAAATGTGGTTCCCTTGGATCTGCCTGAAATCTTGCACACAGACAGGTGGCATACATGATATCAGGTCTACTAGCTGTTAAATAAAGTAGAGAACCAATCATCCCTCTGTAGCTTGTCATATCCACTGATGAACCTGTATCTTTGTCCAGTTTTGTTGCAGTTGCCATGGGAGTTGTTGCAGATGAACAGTCAAGCATGCCAAATTTCTTGAGTAGATTTCTGGTATATTTTGCTTGATTAATGAAAATTCCATCATCTGTTTGCTTCACCTGTAAGCCTAGAAAATAGCTTAATTCTCCCATCATACTCATTTGATATCTAGACTGCATGAGCTTGGCAAATTTCTTACAGAGTTTATCATTAGTAGATCCAAAAATGATATCATCTACATATATCTGTACTAAGAGCAGGTCATTACCAGATTGAAAGTAAAACAGAGTTTTGTCAATAGTACCTCTGTGAAACCCACTTTCTAGTAGAAATTTAGCAAGTGTTTCATACCATGCCCTAGGTGCCTGTTTGAGTCCATAGAGTGCTTTGTCTAACCTGTAGACATGATCTGGATATTTTGGATCTACAAAACCAGGTGGTTGTTCAACAAATACTTCTTCTTCAAGTTTTCCATTCAGAAAAGCACTTTTCACATCCATTTGAAAAACCTTGAATTTCTTGTGAGAAGCATAGGCAAGAAACATCCTTATTGCCTCCAACCTGGCAACTGGTGCAAAAGTCTCATCATAATCTATTCCTTCCTGCTGTGAATAGCCTTTAGCTACCAGTCTTGCTTTGTTCCTTGTGATCACACCATCACTGTCAGTTTTATTTCTGAAAACCCATTTAGTACCAACAATGGATCTGTTCTTGGGCCTTGGTACAAGTGTCCACACTTCATTTCTTTCAAATTCATTTAGCTCTTCTTGCATTGCTGTTATCCAGTCAGCATCTTTAAGAGCTTCTTCCACTTTCTTTGGCTCAGTTTGTGACAAGAATGCATGAAACAGACATTCATTTGTTGTTGCACTTCTTGTTCTTACTCTTGCATCTGGATCACCAATAATCAGATTAGGTGTATGTGACTTAGTCCATTTTCTTGCAGAAGGCAAATTGCTTCTGTCATCATGTGATCCTCCCCCTTGATCCATGCTCTCCTGATTTTCTTGGTGTCTCTCTTCATTTTCAGATGCTCCCCCTGAATATGACTGCTCAGAATTTGAATGATAAGAGTTTGAATCAACAGTGTTTGATTCAGAGTTATCGATTGAGTCACTATCAGTGTTTGAATTTTCACTTTGATGTGATTCTTCATGCTCCCCCTCAACTGGTTCTTCCCTTGTTTCTGATTGAAAAGTTTCTTCAGTGTTTACCAGTAGAGGTTCAGAATTGACCTCAACAGTGTTTGTCAGAACTGTATCATCCGAGTTTAATAAATCTTCATTTTCAAAGTGCAGTTGATCATGCTCATTAACATCTTCAAGTCCAGTTATTTTCTTGTCATCAAATGACACATGAATAGACTCCATGATCACTCTGGTTCTCAGATTAAAAACTCTGAATGCCTTTGTTGACAGTGGATAGCCAACAAAAATTCCTTCATCTGCCTTTAGGTCAAATTTGGTCAACTGTTCAGGATGAGTCTTCAACACAAAGCACTTGCATCCAAAAATATGAAAATATTTTAGATTTGGCTTCTTCTTCTTCACCATTTCATATGGTGTTTTTCCATGCTTGTTGATCAGTGTTGCATTTTGAGTAAAACAAGCAGTTTGAACTGCTTCTGCCCAGAAATATGTTGGCAACTTTGCTTCATCTAGCATGGTTCTGGCAGCTTCTATCAAAGTTCTGTTCTTCCTCTCCACAACACCATTTTGTTGTGGAGTGCCAGGTGCAGAAAACTCTTGTTTGATCCCTTTACTCTTGCAAAATTCTTCCATAGATGAATTCCTGAATTCAGTTCCATTGTCACTTCTGATTATCTTCACTTGATGCTCTGACCCTTTGTCCAGTTGGATTATATGATCTATCAGTGTTAAAGCTGTTTCATCCTTCTTTGCAAGAAAATATACCCATGTGAATCTGGTATATTCATCAACAATGACTAATGCATATTTCTTCTTTCCAAGAGACATCACATTTACTGGACCAAAAAGATCAACATGTAGTAGATGATAAGGATCAGCAATTGAAGACTCAGATTTACTTTTGAAAGAGGTTTTTCTCTGTTTGGCCTTTTGACAAGAATCACACAGGCCTTCTACATTCAACAATGACTTTGGTAGTCCTCTTGCAAGATCATTCTTTATGAGCTCATTGATGTTGTTCAGATTCAAATGAGAGAGTTTCTTGTGCCATTTCCAACTCTCTTCACTGGACATTCTTGTAGACAGACACACTGCTTTGCCATCAGTGTTTGTTGACAATTTGATTTCATAGATGTTATTGTGTCTGTTTCCAACTAGAGCAACTTTCCCTGTAGATTTACTGATCACTTGGCAATATTCAAGCTGAAAATCTACATGATATCCTCTGTCACAGATTTGACTCACAGATAGCAAATCATGCTTGAGTCCTGGAACCAGAGCTACATTTGTGATGATGACATTTCCAAGATTAATATTTCCATATCCCAGTGTATGTCCTATGTTGCCATCTCCATAGGAAACTTCTGGGCCAGCCTTCTCCTCATACTCTGATAGCAGGGCTTTATTTCCAGTCATGTGTCCTGAACATCCACTGTCCACGACTAGGGTACTGACCCTGGTGCCCTGCAATCACAAACAATCACTGATTATTAGTTTTAAGGATCCAGACTTGCTTGGATCCTTTGGCTTTCTTAATTCTGTTAGCTTTTGCAGCGGAATTCACATTAACAGAGTTTAAGCTAACTTTTTCAGAGTTTTCATTTGCAGAATTTACTTTAACCCACTTCAAATTTGGCTTGGGTTCATAGTAATTATAATAAATAGCATGATAATCTCTGCAAGTGTAAATAGAATGCCAAGTACTTCCACAGTGTTTGCATAAAGTCTGTGGTCTAGTTCTCACATAATCACTCTTTACTGCAGTTTTAGAAGGCAAAGAATTAATGTTCTTATTCTTACTGCAGAAACTAGCAAGATGATTAGTACTACCACAATTAAAGCATGTTTTCCTGGGAGCTAATGAAGCAAGCATTGGCTTAATTCCTGAGGTTATGCCTACCTTTCCATTTCTGTTTTTCTTAGGCATTCTCTGTTTGTTGACAGACTTTATCTCCTTAAGCTTATGCTTGAGTTGTTTATCTGTCATGAGGCCAATGTTAGCCTCTTTAACAAAAGTTTTAGCATATGACTCTTTAATAGCCTTTTTCTGTGCTTCAGTCTTAGGTCCACCTGTTCCCATGACATTACCCTCAGATGAACAATGTGGTCTAACTTTTACCTGATTTTCAAATCTAAGTTCATCTCCAACAGAGTAACCTAGACCTACTGTATCTGACTGAAACACTTCTTGAGTATCTTTACCAGAGTGTGTCCAGGTTTTAATGATGTGTTTTGTATCCTCCAATTCTGATTCTAATTGCTTATACTTACCTAGCAACTCCTGTTCTATAAACACTGCATCATCTCTTTCTTTCTGAATTTTATTCATGTTCTCTAGCTGTTCCTCAACAAGTTTATTTCTCTCTTTGAGTTGAGAACACTCAGACTTTATCCTCTCATTTTCTAAAGTCTGATCCCTATAACTGATATGCAATGCTTTAAGATAAATTCTCAATTCAGTTATATTATCAGTGTTATAAGCATAGGTAGTTGGAGGTACCTTGAGATCATCATTTTCAGTCTGAGTAGTAGCCATGAGAGCATAGTTGACTTCCTCATCTGAATCAGAAGTGTCTGCCCAATCTCTGCCTTTGGTGTAGAGTGCCTTTTCAGTTTTACCCTTCTTGCACTCAGGAGCATAGTGACCCATCTCCTTACACTTGTAGCATTGAATTTCAGACTTATCTTTCTTACCAGATTTGAAGTCCTTTCCTTCAGATTTCTTGAAATTCTTCTTATCAAACTTTGAGTAGTCCTTGGAGAATCTCTTTCCCTTCTTGAAGTTCTTGTATCCCATCTTCTTGAAGGTCTTTACCATCAATGCAGCCATTTGCATCATCTCCTCATCATCTTCAGAATCAGATGATCCATCTGTGTTTGAGTCAACATCAGTGTCTGATGACTCATTTTCTGAATGTATGACTAAAGCTTTTCCTTTTGCCTTTCTCCTTGATGCTTCCTTCTTTGATGGTTTCTCCTCAACCTTAAGAGCAACAGACTTTGACTTTCTACTAGATCTTTTGTTTCTCTGCTCCAATTCCAATTCATGGGTTTTGAGCAGTCCATAAATTTCATCAATATCTGTTTCACCAAGTTCATAATTATCTCTTATAGTGGTTGTCTTCACATCCCACTTTTCAGGTAGAGAGAGAAGAAACTTGAGATTTGAATCTTCTAAATCATACTCTTTGTTCACCAATGACAAATCATTGAGCAGTTTACAGAATCTGTCAAATGTTTCTGTCATGGTTTCATCAGATTTTGCCTCAAAATGTTCATACTCCTGTGTGAGTATGTTCCTTCTGTTCTTCTTAATTGCAGGTGTTCCTTGACATCTAACCTCAAGTGCATCCCATATCTCCTTTGCAGTTGTGCAGTTTATCACTTTATTAGACATAACATTGTCTAATGCACTGTGAAGTAAATGCCTTACTTTCGCATCCTTTGCAATAGATGAAAGATCCTCAGCAGATAGATCTTTCTTCTCTTTTGGAATTACTTTTGGTTCCTCACCAGCAGCAGCAGCAGATAACTTTGTAGGTTTGTGAGGACCTTCATTAATTCTGTCCAGATATTCTGGATCTGTAGCCTCCAGAAACATGGTCATCTTCACCTTCCAAATTGCATACTCTAATGGCCTTAGTATAGGAACCCTAATTGTTTCATACCTACTAACAGTAGTAGGTGCTTTCTCAGATGGTGGAGGTATCTCTGCCATTGATTACTATTGTGTTTGGATCTTTAACTGTAATAAAGTAACAGATTTGGCTCTGATACCACTTGATAGGTCGAATACACAAAATATAATCAATTACTGTATGAATAAGTAACAAGAACACACGTTTTAACTTTTAAAGCTGTTTGGAATTAATAATTCCTCTCTCGGTGATGTAAAGTATCACAGAGAGCTGCTTAGGTTACAAGAATGATATTCGTTCACGATGGATACCCTTCTAGGGTTAACCTAACTGTATTTATAAGATATACAGCTACGTACAATCGTAAATTGATTCTCCTAAAATTAAGCTATACAATTGATATCAATTACGATTGCTACTCGTCTTCTAAGTCAACTCAATCTCTTTGACAGCTATCCAATCTTCAAAGATATCGCTTCCATATTAATATTAAATTAATCTTCAAACTCTGTTGACTTGTAGACGCTCCCAGTAGACAGACTTTAGCAAACTCTGTTCTCTCCACGCTAACAGTGTTTGCGCTTCAATGTATTCAGCTATCAGTGTTTACGCTTTCCTCTGTCAGCGTTTGCGCTTCCAGCAATCAGCGTATACTCAAACTCTGTTCACAACTGCTTTCAATAACAAGTTAAACTCTCTTAACCTGTAACACTTAAACACTGACATTAAATCACATCAATTATATCTAACAGGACTCGAAGACTTTGACCTGGTGTAGTGTGTGTGAGAATTGTGACTGATACAACCATCAATGAATTGCCTTCTCAGATTGAAACAACTAGTCATAACATTTATATTGCATGGCATACAGTCAAATTTATCACAAAATGGTGCATCTCTATGTCTTAGAGGCACAGAACAATCATAGAAAGGTTTAGGTACACTACCAACAGGTTTCTTGCATGCATGAGTTAAATGATTGGTATTGAAATAGTTCTGACAAGTTTTCCCAGGGGCATTAGGCATATAAGCATAGTTGTTGTCTTTGTTAATCCCTAACTTGCCATTTCTGTTCTGTTTCTTCTTATTCACCTTCCTCTCTGATTCGCTCTTTCCAGCTGAAACAAACTTAACAAACTTCTTGGGTCTTATCTTATCACCTACTGGCTCCTTGGTCTTTGACTTGACACTCTCACTCTTGGAAGATGCTTGTTGTTCATTGGATTGTGCCTCATCCTCATCATTCAACATTTGTTTGATGAGTAAGGCATCCTCATCAATTTCAAATGTTGATTCCTTAAAAATTGGATTTTCAGTCTTTTTCAAAATGTGAGGCACTTCCTCATGAACAACTGTGTCATCTTTAATGATAGCATAGCCTCTTCTCTGTTGAAGAGTGTCATAATCAAGTCCAATAGCAGCCTTGGGTTTTGCTTCAATTTTCTCACAGTAGGATTGCACTAGACCAGATGATTTCTTGAAAGTTTTCAGTTTGAATTCATTTTCAGCTAATTCATCCATAAGAGCCTTTTCAACCTGACTAGCACACAAAACCTTATTCTGCAGATATTCAACTTCTTTCTTAAGGTTTTCTACTTGCATAGCAGTTAGCTCAAGTTCCTCATTCTTTTTGGTTAACATTTCATTTCTTGTAGACAGTTTAGTAATCTCTTCATTAGCAGAAGTCATACTAGTATGAATATTAAACATCTCAACAGATAGTTGTTCAATCATGCATTTATACTCTGAAACAGACATGTATATAGTAGTGAGAGATGGTACCTGAGGGTCTGATGGAGATGTGTCATCCTTGGAATTGGCCATCAAGGCATAATTGCAGAATTCTTGTTCCTCTCCATCACTGTGAGAATCATCCCAACACTTCCCTTCAGCTATGTAGGCCTTACCTTGTGTTTGCTTTTTCAGAAGGGCCTCATACTTAGCTTCGAGCTCAAGATAATCTATATCCTTCTTTTTAGGCTTCTTACATTCACTGGCAAAATGCCTAGGTCATTGTATCTATAGCACCTTACAGATGACCTATCCACATGGCTGGTTTTAAACTTATTCTTGTTTGGTTTCACAGGTGCCTTGCTCTTGTTGAATGAATGGTTTTGGGTTTTAGGTTTGAAGGGTTGGTTCCTCTTAAATATGATGTTTGGAAATTTTCTGGCCGTAAAAGCATATGAAGTGTTTTCCATCCCATCCAGTTCTTCAAGAGTATAGAACTCATCTTCCTCCTTCTCCTCAATAAGTTCACTTACCTCAGGTTCAGTTTCTTCCTCTTCTACTACCTCCTCTATTCTTAATTGGCTTGTAGATGCTTCTAAGTCTTGAATAGATTTGTTGACAATCAAGGCACATGATGTGTTTATCATTCTGCCTTGATTGGCTTGGATAGCCCTTTTCTGAAGCAACTCAAGCTCATGAGTTTTTAAAACCCCATAGAGCACATCATATGTAACTCCTTGGTACTGTAAACCTTTCCATTCATCTGCAACTCAGTAACTAGCTTGTGAAATCTCTCAAACATCTCAGTAATGCTTTCCTTGGGCTATGCCATGAAAGCCTCATACTGTGTGACCAGTATCTGTTTCTTGTTTTCTCTGACCTCATCAGTTCCTTCACATAACACCTCAATGTGATCCCACATTTCTTTGGCAGTGGTACATGAAGCAATTTTTGCAAACATTGACATGTCCATGGAATCTATAATCAGCAACATGAGGTGACTGTCAAGGGCAACCATGTCCTTTTCTGATTCTGTCCATTTGGATGGATCCTTAGCCACATAAGATCTTGGAATAGTAGTGGTTCCAACAGTCTTTTCAGGAATCTCCTGTTGGGGAACAAATGGACCATTCTTAAGAATCTCAGGATACAAGTGATGAGATGCTTTGATGAACAACTGCATCTTTATCTTCCAGAGGTTATAATTCTCTTTGTCAAACTTAGGGACCTTCACCGTTTTTTGTAGTCTTTGGTGTATTCGAACTCATGATCGTTTTTCTGTTTTTGAATAAACAGCCCGCTCTAATACCACTTGTTGAGTACTAAATACGGTAAAAGAATACAGAGGGGGGGTGAATGGATTCTTGAACTTTTCTTTTCTCAAGTCTATGTAGCAGATAAGTGTTTGTGTATGCAAGGTGTTGGTGCGGATAAAGAACAACACAAGACACAATATCACTTTAATCTAATGTATTATTAGATAAAGGTTGCTACAATCTGTGAATACAAATGATAGTATTCTCAGCTTCGTTTTTCTCAGAGAGATACAGCTTATAGCGTATGAAAAACTTGACTCACAAAAGTTAATGACTAAGGAAGTGAGGCTGTATCCTTATAGAACATGGATACAACCTACTTACTACAAATAAGGTAGCTAAACAAATTACTTTCTAGTCTGTCTATCCTTTTTTAGTAAGTGTCCAAACGGTTACAGATTTGACTTTGCAAAGCCTGTTCAGATCCACTTCTTTAGCCCCTTGTCTCTTCTATATCTCTCCAAGCTTCCTTGTAGGCTTTCCAGAGCACGTTATAGATTGTGGTCCATAAAGTGCATTGGCTTGTTGCAGGTTTCTGACTTGTACAATTTCTTCAGTATTTTGTCTCCAAGAATGTATTCGAGAAGTGACTAAGTAAGTGATTCGAGAACTAGTATTGACTTGATCGATAACTCTGAGTTCTCGAACACTGTTATATTGACATATCGAACCACTTCTCGAATAACTCTTTTCCATCAGGATTCCTTGAGTTGTCGAATAGAACATTTGACTTATCGAATCCTCGAGATATCGAATAGCTTTCTGAGTCCTTGAGATATCGAATGGAACTTTGACTTGTTGACTCTTTGAGAACTCGAATACTACTTTGACTTGTTGACTTCTTGAGTTCTCGAATAGAGTAGTAGACATATCGAATCTCTGAGATATCGAATGAGATATCGAAAAGTGTTTTCAGAGATATCGAATAGTGTCTTGAGATATCGAATCCCTGACTTCTCGAATGCTAGACTTCTCGAATAGACAAATATACTTCTCGAATTGGTACTTAGGCAAATTCTTCATTTCTTTAAATCCCAACTGTGATTATTTGATAGTCTTTATCTTCTTGCTTGAGGCATGAACCTTGGAACTTCTTTCAAGTATTATTCTTGACTTTATAAGTACAGTTACACAAATAGGATTTGGTGCCTATTACAAGTACAAAACAAGTAGAGACTCTACAACTAGAGGTTCCCTCAGTCAAGAGGTCATGTAGGTAATGCAAAGCATTACAAACAAGTAGGCTTGTTATTAAATGTAAACAGGCATGCCTCTGTGACTAACATACTGAATAATGCATTACAAACAGAGTTTGAAGTTTGAATAATGTACCTTCAAGTAAGGTTAAGACTGGTCTACACCTATCAACCCCAAGAGTGGAATTGAAACTTTCAACAAAGTTTGAAGTATTAGAATCATTGCAAACATTGGGGTCAAATTTGTGTTTGCTCCAAGTAGAAGGGTCACCTAGTTGTGAAAACCATGTCATCACTTTGTCACCTCCAGCTTCTTGAAGCCTTTCCATGGCCTTCCTAAATGTGAACTGTGAAGTGGCATTAGAAGCCCTCATTATCTGAATTGGACGCAAACTCATTATCTGAATCAACTTCATTCTCCTCAAAGTCCTTATCTTTTTCCCCTTCAGTCTGATCAAAATGCTCATCACTGAATATCATCTTCCTTTTAGCATTTTTTGTTCCAACCCCACTAGATTCTGTTGAAGTACCAGTTGTCATAGTCCAACAATAACCCTTCCTTCTTGCTGTAAATTTAGGTATTTTCCTACCAAACATAACCTCATTAGAAGGCTCAGATGAGGTGACATTATTGGGCTCATGTGGATTTTGACTTGGGAGAGGAGAAAATCTAGGGCTCCTTCTAAATGGTAAAGATTGGAAGGTTGTTTTAGGTGATATAGGAGGTGGTGGTAGGTTAGTAGGAGGCTGTTTTAGGCTATTTTTAGGAAGAGGTTTTTGTTTGGTAGAGGTGGCTTTTTTCACTTTTGTTGTCCTGGTTTGAGTGGTAATATGAGTGGTACTTTGAGTGTTTTAGTTGGCTCTCTGATTATGACACCTTTTTGACTTGTTGCCTAACATTCAGTGAAGAATCCTCAAGTTCTTCAAGTGAAGGTAGTTTTTCCCCTTCTTCCTCATTACAAACAGCCACATTCTTGTTTTTTTTCTATTGAACTCCTATAGTTCAACACTATCTTATAGGTAGGAGTTGGCTTCATAACTGTCCCAACCCAAATGTTAATCACTTCCTTCTCATTTAACCTTTGAAACATGGTCATCAAATCCTTATCTATGTTTAATGGATGATGCTTCATATTAAACACATACTTAAATGTTGGATAGTGAAAATCCAAATTCAGACCCTGCCTCTTTGCTACATCCTCATACTCTAAAATTACATCTAGCAGTGAAATCCTATCTACATCTATAACCGGAATAATAACATGTTCACCCCTCCACTCTATCTTCAATTTTTTCTCAACATCAACCATCTGCATAGTTATACAAAGATATATAGATAGATACACTCATTGAAAAATAGACTGTTTCATATAGAATACAGTAAAAGAATACAGAGGGGGGGGTGAATGGATTCTTGAACTTTTCTTTGTTGAGTCTGTGTAGAAGATAAGTGTTTGTGTGTGCAAAGATGTAGGTGCGGATAAAGAACAACACAAGTCACAATATCACTTTAATCTAATGTATTATTAGATAAAGGTTGCTACAATCTGTGAATACAAATGATAGTATTCTCAACTTCGTTTTTCTCAGAGAGATATGGCTTACAATGAATATGAAAAACTTGACTCACCAAAAGTTAATTGTTAAGGAAGTGAGGCTGTATCCTTAGAACATGGATACAACCTACTTACTACAAATAAGGTAGCTAAAACAAATTACTTTCTAGTCTGTCTATCCTATTTGAGTAAGAGTCCAAACGGTTACAGATTTGACTTTGCAAAGCCTGTTCAGATCCACTTCTTTAGCCCTTTGTCTCTTCTATATCTCTCCAAGCTTCTTTGTAGGCTTTCCAGAGCACGTTACAGATTGAGGTCCACAAAGTGCATTGGCTTGTTGCAGGTTTCTAACTTGTACAATTTCTCCAGTATTTTGTCTCCAAGAATGTATTCGAGAAGTGACTAAGTAAGTGATTCGAGAACTAGAATTGACTTGATCGATAACTCTGAGTTCTCGAACACTATTATATTGACATACCGAATTACTTCTCGAATAGCTCTTTTTCATCAGGATTCCTTGAGTTGTCGAATAGCTTTCTGAGTCCTTGAGATATCGAATGGAACTTTGACTTGTTGACTTCTTGAGAACTTGAATACCACTTTTGACTTGTTGACTTCTTGAGTTCTCGAACAGAGTAATAGACATATTCGAATCTCTGAGATATCGAATGAGATATCGAACAGTGTATTCAGAGATATCGAATAGTGTCTTCTGAGATATCGAATCCCTGACTTCTCGAATGCTAGACTTCTCGAATAGACAAATATACTTCTCGAATTGGTACTTAGGCAAATTCTTCACTTTCTTCAAATCCCAACTGTGATTATTTGACAGTCTTTATCTTCTTGCTTGAGGCATGAACCTTGGAACTTCTTTCAAGCATTATTCTTGACTATATAAGTACATTTACACAACTAGGATTTGGTGCCTATTACAAGTACAGAACAAGTAGAGACTCTACAACTAGAGGTTCCCTCAGTTAAGAGGTCATGTAAGTAATGCAAAGCATTACAGACAATTAGGCTTGTTATTATTTGATGTTAACAGGCATGCCTCTGTGACTAACAATCTCCCCCAAATTGTGAGTAAGACCCTTAGTCACAATTTCATGTCTGATAACAAGCCTAACATACATAAAGATAAAACTTTAAAAGTACAGGTATGTAGATTGATTGAAGAAAGTACATAGAAGTATTCTTACAAGTTATGAGAAACTACTAGCCATATCCTTTTTGATTCATCTCTTGAGCCTTGGCTTGCAGATTCTCATTTCTCATCTTCTCTTCAGCTTCTTTGGCTTTCTTCTTTGCATTTTCCTCCATGGCAAGAATAATGTCTTCCATTGCAGTGAGTTCTTCAATTAGAGGGGAGCCTGACAAAACCTTGAGTACTTCATTCAGCTGTTTCTCAGAATAGGAACTGATGTAGTCCATTCTAATCTTTACATTTCTACCATATTTCTTGTACTCAATGATGTAAGGATTAAACTTGACTCTGCACAGACCCATAACTCTCAATTCATCAGCCTTAGCTTCCATTGCAACCAACTCCTCCTCC
Source organism: Kitagawia praeruptora (assembly GCA_037693485.1). NCBI lineage: Eukaryota > Viridiplantae > Streptophyta > Magnoliopsida > Apiales > Apiaceae > Kitagawia > Kitagawia praeruptora. The sequence goes on along the minus strand of CM075352.1, from coordinate 60,299,031 downwards.
CTTTTCTTTAGTAGCTCTTCACTGTTCTTTTTCCTTTCTGCCTGGTGATCTCTTTTCATTTTGACAAAGTCAATTAACTCCAGCTTCCATATCATTTCCACTCTGTCTTCAGAATCCAACATTGCAATTATCCTTTCTATATCATATAGCCTGCCCAGTGCTGACATGTTCCTTGTCTGAATTTCTTCTGTCTTCCATCAGTATATTTAATTTCAAGAAAATCATCAATAATGGCAACATGATAGATTCTTTGAGCCCATAGGAACTGCAGTTGGTCTTCATCATAGTTTTCATCCAGAGGTGGTAGGTTCAATCCTGGAATAATTGTCAGTGCCTTTGACTTGGATAACTTCACCCTTCTTGCAGCATGCTTAAATTTACTCCTCTTTACATGGTTAATTAGCAGAAATTTTTGACCTTTGTTGGTAGACCATAGTAGTATTCCATTAGCAGTTTGCTTTCTGAAACATACACATGGTTTCTTGACTTGAATCTTCTTTTCTTCTTGAGGTGGCAAAATAGTTGCAAAAGCCATTGAATCTGATTTTGGTAGGTCATTACTAACAGTATTCACCCTAGACTCAGAGTCTTGTGTTGTGGTGAGGTTACTGCTAGCAATGCCTAAGACTTACTGTTTTCCAATCTTCCTCTCATAGATTTTGCCTTGGTCATCATCATTTTTCTTGTCCTTGCTATCTTTCTCCTTCTCACTTTTACCATCCTTATCACTCCTGTGATGACTTCTCCTCCCATCACTTTTATCATCATCTTTATCATCCTTATTCCTCCTAGGCTGAGCCATTTCTGGAATTACACCAGTAGCAATGAATGATCTTAGGATGTGTAGTGCTTCCAACTCTTCAGCAGTTCTGACTCCACTTTTCTTTTGTAGCTGATCAGCAACAGCAATAATGAGTCTGTGGTTTCGAGGGGTGAGATCACTGGGAATAACTAACTGATTAACATCTTGAATTCTTGTACCAGACTGATAGAAGATGGTTCTTGGTTTAATGCATACTTCAGGAAGTCTAGCTTGTTGACCATTCCTCAGTTCAGTGTACAGACTCATGTTGTTCTCCCCTTTCTGCTCAATTATTTCCAAGATGGCATCAATCTCAGTGAATTTAAGGGCTTTCAATGTGTCAATAGATAGGTGCCATATCTTGCCATTGGCCACCATCATGATTTCCCTGAGATAGATTTGATTCAGCTTCCTTGGAATTATTGTTAGATATTCAATTTGGTCTTTGAGACTTCTCCTGTACAACAAGGCATCTCCTCCTACCTTTGCCTTTGAGACTTGCAGAAACTTTAAGAAAGCAGCATCATGATAAGTCTCTGAATTTGCTACTTCTATCAGCTTGGCCTCAGTGATCACACTAGCTTCCACTGGGTCATCCTCATGTCTAGGGTTATGAACTAGGTTACTTGGCATAGACCCTGCCACCACTGTAGTAGTGACAGTTTGCTTTTGGCCACTAGGTGTAGTGATATGCACAGGTGGTAGAGTGACCACTGGCAGAGAGGATGGAGATTCATCAACCTTGGATTTGCCTTTGCCTGGCACATGGGTTAGAGATTTAGATGCCCTTTGGTGACTACCCTTATTTATCTTTATACCTTTCTCCTTAGGTTTCTCCCCCTTTGTATTTGAATTCCTTGTCCTCTTCTCCCCCTTAGGCTTGTTGTCAGGCACAGAGGCTTTAGAAGTGACCTTTGGGTTTGAAGATTCTTCAGGTAGAGGGAGACCCATATGTTTCATCATAGCAGCCAACATAGATTGCTGATGCAGAAGGACATCTGCTGTGGTGGTTGCTTGAGTGTCCAACTGATCAGTAAGAAGTGCAACCTTTTCTGTAAGATAAGCATTAGATTCTTTGAGAGACACCACCTCCTTCTCAAGAGTATCCACTTTAGAGAATAGCTCATGTGCCCTGAAACCAGACAAGGATTGATCTTGTAGTCTCTTCACCTCAAACTTTGACAGTTCATGCACAGGGACTTCAGTCACTAGCCTGTCTCCATAAAGATTTTTGAACATTGTCCTCAGCATGGCATTGGATGCGATAGTCTGATCAGATAGAGTTTGAAATTTATGTCCTAGACCTGTGATTGAATCTTTTAGAAGAGCCAAACCATGGTCCATCTTGGTGCATGTAGATTTGAATTCCAGTATGTCCTTGATTACAGTCTCCAACTTAGGGAATTTGACCTCAAAAGCTCTCTTTATCTCCTTCACCTCCTGGGTTGTGGCTTGACATACACCATTAATTTCTGTTTTGAGACCTTTTCCAAGGTAGTGTGCAGCCTTGAGAATGCCCTTATAGTTGTCATTGACTGCTTCATACACCTCACTAGGGGAGAGAGATTTGGCATTTGACCCTAGTACAGTGATGTACTCGTCTCTGATGTACTGGAGGCCTTCTGAGAGAGGTATGTCATATTTTCCTTGCATCCAGGCATCTACATTGTCATCTCTCTCAGTATCCTCCACTATCTTAGCCTTTTGCATCTCCACATCATCTCTGTGGCATAAAAGAATGGCTTCATAATCTGGATTTGGCATGTTGGCAGTGAGAAGGTGCTGAGCAATCTTTGTGAACTTAGGGATCTGATCCACAATTAAGCTTTGAAGTGCTTCAACCGTCAATTGTTGTGGAACAGACCCTGATCCTGAAGTACTGTCATGGTGCACAGGCTTCAGCCATTGTGACATAAAGTCAGAACTAGAGCTAGGCAAGCTAGACTCCTCAGTTACAGATGCAACTTCTGTAACCGGATGGATGGACTCTACTACTGGTGTCTCCACAGAAGTGGGATGAGTTACACCAGCAGTTGACACAGGCACAGAGTCTCTAGTGAAAATTAGTGAATCCTCTGTTGTGATGGTGTCATTATGATATGCCCCAGCATGCATTCCCTCACCATCTAAATGTGGGTCCTGGGTGGTGAGCAAAGTGTTATGCACTAAGTCACTTGAAATCATTGGCTCATCAAGAGAAAAGAATTCTTGATGATCAATGCCTTGCTCCTCAATTGCTTGAGTTGCAGGCTGCAAAGAAATTTGAGTGGTAGATTCTGGAAGAGGAGTGTCTTGTAGATTATAGTTGGGCAACTCCCCCTGAGAGATAGAGGGAGTTTCAATTGTGATGTGCTCTCCACTCAGAGTAGTGTCAGCCTTATCACTCCCATGTGCTGACTCTGTACAGGTAGGTGCATTGGGGAGGATGCTTGATTCTATAGATGCACCCTGTTGAGAGGATACATCTAGTGAACTTTTTGCCCCTATTTTTACAACTTCAGCCATTAGTGTGACTGAAGAGGTGGTTTTAGTTTTCTTCTTCTTTCGCCTGATTAGGGGTGACTCAGGTGCCTCACTTCTTAATTCTACAGCCAATGCTGCTTCAGATAAAATGGTTAAAGGTGCAGAAGCAATCTGTTTTCTCTTCTTCTCCTTTTTACTAACATCACCCTTTTGAGAGGATGATGCAGTTGGCTTAGTGTTTGGTTGAGGTGGTTGGTTAGCAGACCCTGGGTTAGCACTGTGTTCTACTTGCTTGGGTCTGGCTAACTCAGATTTGGAGGCAAATGTTGGCAAGTTGTGAGGGTAAGACTCAAATAACTTATGCATATGGGAAGTTATTACAAGCCTTACATCCACATCATTCCTAGTATCCAAATTACCAAAAATGAGCTTGGTCATGGATCTAGGGTAGCCTAATCTATTTTTATCTAAACCAGGTAAATCAGCCACATTTTTATCTAGATAATTAAGTACAGACTGAATAAACCTAGGAAAGAAGATATCATTACCTCTCTTGGTTGTGTTCTTACCAAGTTTTCCATAGAGTTCCTGCATTATGAGCTTTCCAACATCAATTTTCCTATCATAGGCAAGTGAGTAGCATATCTGTTGAACAGGAGCACTTAGTTGGTCAAAGCTGGATTTCCTTCCACTGAATACTTGCAGGAGAGTGGCAAACACATAGCTCCACTCTTTTCGCAGATGTGCCCGTTTTAGATTTCAAACCTTGATGGTGTATGAGTACCTTATTAGTTCAAAGAATTCCACTAGTTGATCATCTGTTACAAGGCCATCATACTCATTCTGGTGAAGACCCAAGGCCTTGCTCATGTCCTCAGAAGTGATGCTGAACTCTTTACCAAGTATCTTGCAGTTAATGATATAACCCAGACTGCCATCATCTAGAGCAACTATTTCTGTAATGGCAGTATTCCAAAATTGCTCCCAAATGTCTAGATACAGAGTTGGGTTGGCCGTAAGTGCTTCTTTGATATAAGATTCAGACATCCATTTGACGAAACACTTGTAGTTAGCATTTGGGGCTTCGACATCACTTGAGATAGCAATGAAGTTAGTGTTGAATTTCACAGTTGCCATTGATTCGGAGAGAAGAGAAAAGAGATTGAAGGTTGAAGAAGAAATTTGGCTTTTAGCAGTTAGGGTTTTCACGGGTTTTGGGAGCTTTGATGCTTGAGAAATCGAATGAAATGAATCGAATAGATGTGAAATTGTATAAGTATGAAGTACTTGAATTGTCGATTAGATGTATGTTTTGTATCGACAAGTCAAGCATTCGAGAAGTAGAAAACAACTATTCGATGAGTCAAGAAAGGCTTATTCGATAACTCAAGCAGGTTGAAAACTCACAGCCGGCAGCTATCTAACTTAGAATAAATTCTAAATTAGGTAAAATGTGTTTTTATGAGTAAATTAAAATTTTAGACAAAAGTCCAAAATCGGTTAAGATTCAGCGAGAATTCAGCCTTTTCAAATGATTCGAGAACTCAAATATAGTATTCGAGAACTCAGTCATTAGAGAACTAAAACACTATATTCGAGAAGTCAAGAATACCTCTATTCGATAACTCTAAAAGACTCTATTCGAGAACTCGAGAGTGATCTAATGAGACTTGTTAGAGATGTCGAATAGTGAATCACTCGAGAAGTCTGACTTATCGAAATATACTCATCACTCACAAAAATTAATTTTCACTATTTTTTTAAAAAATTCACCAGCCATATTCATTTAAGAATATTCTAGCAAATTAAACAGTGATTCTCTCAAAATTTCATAGAAATTTCAAGTTAACAAGAAAATATGATTTTCCAACATATGCAACAGATTTGAAATATTTATAAATCATATTTCAGCCAACACTTACTCCAAAAATATTGAGAATTTAGATAAAGTAAGTGTTTACTGCTGCAACAAACTAGATGCTGTATTCACTTAGCCAGAATCTGAAGAATTCAGCATTCCAATCTCACTAACCAACCTTGTGAAGGTGGCTTCATCTAATGACTTAGTGAATATATCAGCTAGTTGTTTATCTGTAGAGACATAATGCAACTCAATATTCCATTAGTTGCATGTTCTCTAATGAAATGATATCTGATGTCAATGTGCTTTGTCCTAGAATGATTGACAGGATTGGCAACTGTAGAGATTGCACTTGTGTTATCACACATGATTGGAATTCTTTCCAACACAAGTCCATAATCCCTAAGTTGATTTCTAATCCAAAGCACTTGAGCACAGCAACTTCCAGCAGCTATGTATTCAGCCTCAGCTGTAGAAGTTGACACAGATTGCTATTTCTTGCTATACTAAGAGACTAACCTTTACCCAAGAAACTGGCAGCAACCTGAGGTGCTTTTTGTTAGAAATGATTGATGAAAACAGTGTTTGGAAGCTAAAGTCAGAAAACAGAGTTTAGCTGGAAGCAGTCAGAGTTTAGTTAAACACTGACTGGAAGCGCAAACAGAGTTTGTTAAACTCTGTAGCGGTATTGTCTGAAGAGTCAACAGTGTTTGAAGATTGATTCAAGATAAATATGGAAGCAATATCTTTGAAGATTGGAAAGCTGTCAAAGAGATTGAGTTGACTTGGAAGACTGGAGCAATAGTGATTGATATCAATTGTATAGCTTAATTATAGGAGAATCAATTACTGATTGTACGAAGCTGTATGTTCTATAAATACAGTTAGGTTAACCCTAGAAGGGTAATCGAACATTGAGAAATCTTTTGATTGTAACCTAAGCAGCTCTCTGTGATATTTACATCACCGAGAGAGGAATTATTAATTCCAAACAATTTTTAATTGTTAAACAGTGTGTTCTTGTTAAGTTACTCATACAGTATTTGATTGCTTATTGTGTATTCGACCTAACAAGTGGTATCAGAGACTAATCTGTTACTTTATTACAGTTAAAGATCCAAACACAAGAGTAATCAATGGCAGAGATACCTCCACCATCTGAGAAAACCCCTACTACTGTTAGTAGGTATGAGACAATAAGGGTTCCTATACTTAGGCCATCAGAGTATGCAATTTGGAAGGTGAAAATGACCATGTTTCTGGAGGCTACAGATCCAGAATACCTTGATAGAATATATGAAGGACCTCACAAACCAACAAAATTATTTGCTGCTGCTGCTGGTGAGGAATCAAAGGTCATTCCAAAGGAAAAGAAAGATCTAACTGCTGAGGATCTTTCATCTATTGCAAAGGATGCAAAAGTGAGACATTTACTTCACAGTGCATTAGACAATGTTATGTCTAATAAAGTGATTAACTGCACAACTGCAAAGGAAATATGGGATGCACTTGAGGTTAGGTGTCAAGGAACTCCTGCAATCAAGAAAAACAGAAGAAACATACTCACTCAGGAGTATGAGCACTTTGAGGCAAAGTCTGATGAAACCATGACAGAAACATTTGACAGATTCTGTAAACTGCTCAATGATTTGTCATTGGTTAACAAAGAGTATGATTTAGAAGACTCAAATCTCAAGTTTCTTCTTTCTCTACCTGAAAAGTGGGATGTGAAAACAACCACTATAAGAGATAATTATGAACTTGGTGAAACAGAGATTGATGAAATTTATGGACTGCTCAAAACCCATGAATTGGAGTTGGAGCAAAGAAACAAAAGATCAAGTAGAAAGTCAAAGTCTGTTGCACTCAAAGTTGAGGAGAAACCATCAAAGAAGGAGGCATCAAGGAGAAAAGCAAAAGGGAAAGCCTTAGTCATACATTCAGAGAATGAGTCATCAAACACTGATGTTGACTCAAACACTGATGGATCATCTGATTCTGAAGATGATGAAGAGATGATGCAAATGGCTGCTTTGATGGTAAAGACCTTCAAGAAGATGGGATACAAGAACTTCAAGAAGGGAAAGAGATTCTCCAGGGACTACTCAAAGTCTGACAAGAAGAATTTCAAGAAAGCTGAGGGAAAGGACTTCAAATCTGGTAAGAAAGATAAGTCTGAAATTCAATGCTACAAGTGTAAGGAGATGGGTCACTATGCTCCTGAGTGCAAGAAGGGTAAAACTGAAAAGGCACTCTACACCAAAGGCAGAGATTGGGCAGACACTTCAGATTCAGATGAGGAAGTCAACTATGCTCTCATGGCCACTACTCAGACTGAAAATGATGATCTCAAGGTACCTCCAACTACCTATGCTTATAACACTGATAATATAACTGAATTGAGAATTTATCTTAAAGCATTGCATATCAGTTATAGGGATCAGACTTTAGAAAATGAAAGGATAAAGTCTGAGTGTTCTCAACTCAAAGAAAGAAATAAACTTGTTGAGGAACAGCTAGAGAACATGAATAAAATTCAAAAAGAGAGAGATGATGCAGTGTTTATTGAACAGGAGTTGCTAGGTAAGTATAAGCAACTAGAATCTGAATTGGAGGATACTAAACACATCATTAAAACTTGGACACACTCTGGTAAAGACACTCAAGAAGTGTTTCAGTCAGATACAGTAGGTCTAGGTTACTCTGTAGGAGATGAACTTAGATTTGAAAATCAGGTAAAGGTTAGACCACATTGTTCATCTGAGGGTAATGTCATGGGAACAGGTGGACCTAAGACTGAAGCACAGAAAAAGGCTGTTAAAGAGTCATATGCTAAAACTTTTGTTAAAGAGGCTAACATTGGTTTAATGACAGATAAACAACTCAAGCATAAGCTTAAGGAGATAAAATCTGTCAACAAACAGAGATTGCCTAAGAAAAATAAAAATGGAAAAGTAGGCATCACATCAGGAATTAAGCCAATGCTTGCTTCATTAGCTCCTAGAAAAACATGCTTTAATTGTAGTAGCACTAATCATCTTGCTAGTTTCTGCAATAAGAATAAGAACATTAATTCTTTGCCCTCTAAAACTGCAGTAAGGAGTGATTATGTGAGAACTAGACCACAGACTTTATGCAAACACTGTGGAAGTACTTGGCATTCTATTTACACTTGCAGAGATTATCATGCTATTTATTATAATTACTATGAACCCAAACCAAATTTGAAATGGGTTAAAGTAAACTCTGCAAATGTAAACTCTGAAAAAGTTAGCTTAAACTCTGTTAATGAAAATTCCGCTGCAAAAGCTAACAGATTTAAGAAAGCCAAAGGATCCAAGCAAGTCTGGATCCTTAAAACTAATAATCAGTGATTGTTTATGATTGCAGGGCACCAGGGTTAGTACCCTAGTTGTGGACAGTGGATGTTCAGGACACATGACAGGAAATAAAGCCCTGCTATCAGAGTTTGAGGAGAAGGCTGGCCCAGAAGTTTCCTATGGAGATGGCAACATAGGACATACACTGGGATATGGCAATATTAATCTTGGAAATGTCATCATCACAAATGTAGCTCTGGTTCCAGGACTCAAGCATGATCTACTATCTGTGAGTCAAATCTGTGACAGAGGATATCATGTGGATTTTCAGCCTGAATATTGTCAAGTGATCAGCAAATCTACAGGGAAAGTTGCTCTAGTTGGAAACAGACACAATAACATCTATGAAATCAAATTGTCAACAAACACTGATGGCAAAGCAGTGTGTCTGTCTACAAGGATGTCCAGTGAAGAGAGTTGGAAATGGCACAAGAAACTCTCTCATTTGAACCTGAACAACATCAATGAGCTAATCAAGAATGATCTTGTAAGAGGTCTACCAAAGTCCTTGTTGAATGTAGAAGGACTGTGTGATTCTTGTCAAAAGGCTAAACAGAGAAAAGTCTCCTTCAAAAGCAAATCTGAGTCTTCAATTGTTGATCCTTATCATCTACTACATGTTGATCTTTTTGGTCCAGTGAATGTGATGTCTCTTGGAAAGAAGAAATATGCTCTAGTCATTGTTGATGAATATACCAGGTTCACGTGGGTATATTTTCTTGCAAAGAAGGATGAAACTGCATTAACACTGACAGAACATATATTACAACTGGAAAAAGGGTCAGAGAATCAAGTGAAGATAATCAGAAGTGACAATGGAACTGAGTTCAGGAATTCATCAATGGAAGAATTTTGCAAGAGTAAAGGGATAAAACAAGAGTTTTCTGCACCTGGTACTCCACAACAAAATGGTGTAGTGGAGAGGAAGAACAGAACCTTGATAGAAGCTGCCAGAACCATGCTAGATGAAGCAAAGTTGCCAACATATTTCTGGGCAGAAGCAGTTCAAACTGCTTGTTTTACTCAAAATGCAACACTGATCAACAAGCATGGTAAAACACCATATGAAATGGTGAAGAAGAAAAAGCCAAATCTAAAATATTTTCATATTTTTGGATGCAAATGCTTTGTGTTGAAGACTCATCCTGAACAGTTGACCAAGTTTGACCTAAAGGCAGATGAAGGAATTTTTGTTGGCTATCCACTGTCAACAAAGGCATTCAGAGTTTATAATCTGAGAACTAGAGTGATCATGGAATCAATTCATGTGTCATTTGATGACAAGAAAATAACTGGACTTGAAGATGTCAATGAACATGATCAACTGCACTTTGAAAATGAAGAATTATTCTCTGAAAAAGTAAACTCTGATCAGACTGATTTAACAAACTCTGTTGATCTAAACTCTGAACCTCTACTGGTAAATACTGAAGAAACTCTTCAATCAGAAACAAGGGAAGAACCAGTTGAGGGGGAGCATGAAGAATCACATCAATGTGATAATTCAAACACTGAAAGTGACTCAGTTAATGATTCTGAATCAAACTCTGTTGAATCAAACTCTGTTGATTCAAACTCTGTTGATAATTCTGAGAAGTCACATTCAGGGGGAGCATCAGAAAATGAAGAAAGGCACCAAGAAAATCAGGAGAGCATGGATCAAGGGGGAGGATCACATGATGACAGAAGCAATCTGCCTTCTGCAAGAAAATGGACTAAATCTCACACACCTGATTTGATTATTGGTGATCCTGATGCAAAAGTAAGGACAAGAAGTGCAACAACAAATGAATGTCTGTTTCATGCATTCTTGTCACAATCTGAACCAAAGAAAGTGGAAGAAGCTCTTAAAGATGCTGACTGGATAACAGCAATGCAAGAAGAGCTAAATGAATTTGAAAGAAATGAAGTGTGGACACTTGTACCAAGACCCAAGAACAGATCCATTGTTGGTACTAAATGGGTTTTCAGGAATAAAACTGACAGTGAGGGTGTTATCATAAGGAACAAGGCAAGACTGGTTGCAAAAGGCTACTCACAACAGGAAGGAATAGACTATGATGAAACATTTGCTCCAGTGGCTAGATTGGAGGCAATCAGAATCTTTCTTGCATATGCCTCTCACATGAAATTCAAAGTATTTCAAATGGATGTAAAAAGTGCATTTTTGAATGGAAAACTTGAAGAAGAAGTGTTTGTGGAACAACCACCAGGGTTTGTAGATCCAAAATATCCAGATTATGTCTACAGGTTAGATAAGGCACTCTATGGACTTAAGCAGGCACCAAGGGCATGGTATGAAACCCTTGCCAAATTTTTACTAGAAAGTGGATTTCACAGAGGTACTATTGACAAAACTCTGTTTTACTTCCAAAATGGTAGTGACTTGCTTTTAGTTCAGATATATGTGGATGACATTATTTTTGGGTCTACTAATGATAAACTCTGCAAGAAGTTTGCCAAACTCATGCAGTCAAGATATCAAATGAGTATGATGGGAGAGCTTAGTTATTTTCTAGGCCTACAGGTGAAGCAAACAGATGATGGAATTTTTATAAATCAAGCAAAATATACCAGAAACCTTCTCAAGAAATTTGGTATGCTTGATTGTTCATCTGCAACAACTCCCATGGCAACTGCAACAAAATTGGACAAAGATGCAGGGTCATCAGTAGATATGACAAGTTACAGAGGAATGATTGGTTCTTTACTTTATTTGACAGCTAGCAGACCTGATATCATGTATGCAACTTGTTTGTGTGCAAGGTTCCAGGCAGATCCAAGAGAACCACATTTAACAGCAGTAAAGAGGATATTCAAGTACCTCAAGGGCACTATGACTTTGGGGCTGTGGTATCCAAGAGAATCAGAGTTTAAACTTCTTGGTTACTCTGATGCAGACTTTGCTGGATGTAAGATAGACAGAAAAAGCACCAGTGGAAGTTGTCAATTTCTGGGTGACAGACTTGTTTCCTGGTACAGCAAGAAACAGAAGTCAATATCTACATCTACAGCTGAAGCAGAGTACATTGCTGCTGGTAGCTGCTGTGCACAGATTTTATGGATGAAGAATCAACTGCTGGATTATGGATTAAGGTATACCAAAATACCTATTTACTGTGATAATCAAAGTGCTATTGCAATGACAGGTAATCCAGTACAACATTCAATGACAAAGCACATCAGCATAAGGTATCACTTCATCAGAGAGCATGTAGAGGAAGGGAACATTGAGCTTCACTTTGTGTCTACAGAACAACAACTTGCAGATATCTTCACCAAGCCATTGAGTGAAGCTACATTTACAAGACTGGTCAATGAACTAGGAATGGTCTCTAGTTTTGACTAGAGATGTTGGTTAGACTCAAAAACTTATTTCTAAAATATGTTGCTCATGTTTCTGCAAATTGTTAAGTGCTATGTGAACCTTAGTACTAAACTCTGCTATGCATGCTTATGTTTAAAACTTTTTAAACTCTGTCAGCATGTCTATCTGTTAAACACTGTTAACATGTTAGATACACTCAGTGAATTCAGAATTGATTATTGTCTGAATGAAAACACCAATGAAGAAAAATGTATGAAGCATGATTCTCAGCAAATAAATCATGATTCTTTCTGAGTCACTGTAATCTAATCAGACTTTGTGCAGTAAATCAACACAGCATGATACTGTTTCATATTTATAGCATCTCTTAGGTTATTCAGTCCTAAACTCTGAGTCTATGAATATTGTGTGCATTGCCTCTCATAAATAATTTTGGTTATTGATGAACTCTAAACTCTGATAAGTGACATTCTGTTTCCAATGGTATGGTTCATGATGATTCCTTGTTTGTACTTGTGAAAACCATAAAACTTGAGATGTGTAATTGATTAGTTTGGTGAGTTCAGATTCATGTCTACAACCTGTGAGAGTTTGAGCCAAATCAGTGATTGATACATTTTCTATCAATCGGTATTTATTGTTGTGTGATATTCATCAGGTAGTATGTTTCTCTAGAACTTGTATTAGACCATTTTGAGACTACATGATATGTGTATGCATGAAAATGATAAAGGCAATAGGATTTACCATTCTTTCAAACACTGTTCAAAATTCTTTTGAACATTATACAAACACTGTATAAACACTGTTCATAAATTCCATCCTTAGTAAACCCCTTTGAGCCTTATTAACTGCTCATTTTTCTTATACTCTGAAGTGTTAAGAGCAGTTATATTTTTTTTTCTCAAACAGATGAGTATTTCTCAAGAAAAGAAAAGTTTATTCAGTATATATGCTAAATAAAAAAAATAAATAAAAAAAAAAGAAAAAAAAAAAAAAAAAAAAAGAAAAAAAAAAGAGCATATATACTGATCTTATACAGATATATACTGTGACTGAACACTTTGTTCTATTAAGATGTTCAGCTTGAAGTCACTCATGAATAAAACATCTCTTTTCATCTGTTTGATCTTACTCCATTTAAACCCTGAATAAAGTCCTTTTGATTTGTGAATACATGTACTCAAAGTAGTGTAGAATTGGTGGACATTCAAGCATATGGTAGATTCTGCTATTTCTGATTGAATGTGAGTGTAAACACTTCACCTAAACACTTGTGTGTTTGAGAGTTTGTAAGATTATCCAGTTCATGACTGTTATTCACTGAATGAAACTCTGATTTCTATCTCTTGATCTTTTTGTCTTCAAAGACTGTGTGCTTTCTTGGATAAATCATGGACATCAAAGGGAATAGAAGTTTTCAGATTTCTGTATTACAGTAACTACAGAGTTTAGCATTCATCAAACAATCAGTGTCTAATATGAGAGATTGTGCATTCAGTGGTTATTGATTTTTGTTATGGATTTTATGAAATATTAGATGCTCTAAAAATTGATTTCAGTAAACTCTGCTTCACACACACTTAATTCACAACTGTGCAATTTTTGAAAGGGTTTAAGTGACAAAGTTGGATAATTGATAAACACTGTTGAGTTATGTTAAGTACTCTGAGGTAAAATCTCATTGAGATGATTTGACTATTTTGCAGTAATTGGGGTAGTTGACAACTGTTAATTAGTGTAAGTGTCGTGATTATAGGAATGACAGCGGTAATTATTAAGTAATCCATTGGTTGTTTGACATGTGTCCCATGATTGTGTCCCACTCACACACTATTCTACAACAGTTGCGCGCTTTTACTAAATAAACGATTGAGTTTTAATTTTACTCAAATCGTCTTTAGTCTCTTACTCCATATCGATTCACATTCACCCATTCACAGTTACTTGCATACTCATTCACTTTCACACTTCTCATATACTCTCCTTCACATTTTGATAAACACTTACAGTGCATACACATCTTTTCTCTGAATATCTTCGTATCATTTTTTTTACTGATGGCAACTAAAGCGTTTGATGCAGCAGGGTTAGTTTTTCTCCCTAGTAACTATGCAGCACCATTGGAGAATGCAACTGCTCCACAGGCATTTCATTTGTTCCAAAATTTCTTGAACGATTCTGAGATAGGGAAAGCTCTAACAGCACCACCTACACTATCTGCTTCGCAAATTGCTGCTTTCTGGACAAACTCTGTATATGATGATGGAGAAGAGTCTGGCACTCCTACAATCACTTTCACTCATGATGAATCAGAGTATATTATTACTCCAACTACTGTTAGGGATGCTCTGGATTTTGAGACACACACTTCTTACAGTGTTGTTGGTCATGATCGGTTGAGGACAATGTTGGAACAAATTGGATGTGCAGGAAACTTGAACAAGATAGGGTCTTTGAGACGGCCAAGTTTGAGAAAGGAATGGAGTTTCTTTTTCGATTGCATAACAAGGGCTTTTGGAAAGAAGACAACAAACTGGGATACACTTCCTCTGGATACTCTCCAAATTGGTCATGCTCTACTATATGGAGGTAACTTCGATTTTGGTAGACTAGTACTAATGAACTTGGGAGAGCGTTTGTCTGAATCTACTACTGTTTATTTTGCTCGTTTTTGTCAACTGCTATTTACTGCCTGTGTGCCTAATATTCCAATTGATGAAGCTGATGTAATTCAGCCTTTTCAAGTTGCTAAGAGAATGTTTTCTGATTTGACAAACAAAGATATCACTAAACAACAAATACCAGATATGTTTATGCCTTTAGCCTTACAAAACTATGTAAACCAACCACAAGACTCTAAATCACCACAACAAATGCCTGAACCAATAGACACCATAAACTCTGAACCAACATCTACAACACCTACACTCACTGTACCTACTACATCTCATCAACCACAGCTAGAAACCTTAAACTCTTCACCAATAAACTCTCCACCCTTAAACGCTGAACCCTCAAACACTGAAACATTAAACACTGAAACCTTAAATACTGAAACCTTAAACCCTGAGCCAGCACCTACTGAACAACCTAAAACCAAGCCAAAAAGAAAGAAACACACTGCCCAAAACACTAAACACTCAAAGGCTAAACAAACAACACCTGAAGCTGTTTATACAAGAAGGAAGAAACAGAAAGCAAACAGACCTTCACTTTCACCACCAAGAGAGAGCTCAAGTGAAGATGAAGAGGAGAATGTGGTGCCTCCAATCAAGAAAAGGAGATTAATTCTTTCAGATTCAGATGAAGAGAATCTTGTTGAAGCTCCAGAGGTGGTTTTACAGCAAACACCTACTGTTGAGGTTACAGTGAATGTTGCTATACCTGCAGAGGTTAAAATGCCTGCAGAGGATATTATGACTGACAAAGTTGAATTACCTACAGAGGATAAAATGCCTGTAGAAGAGGATAACAGAGTTGGTTTTTCACCAATGGATAATATTTTTGACTCATTTGAACCATTCTCTGATCCTATCTCACCTATTGTTCATACTGAAGCTCCTTGTGTAGCTGATGAGCTTGCAGTAAAAGTTCCTGAAGCTGAAGCATCACCCACAGAGCTGGTATCTTCTCCAATTCAAGACAAAGGTGATGAAGTTGATCAGGCAACAAAAATAATTTCTGAATCCATGCCTGTTGAAGCTACAAAGGCAAACTCTGTTGCAGAGCCTGTGCAACATGAGGTGATTATTGAAAAGGTTGCAGCAGTTATTGAAGAAACTGTGGCTGACACTGCTCAGCACAGTGGTTCTTTAAAAGATGATCAATCTAAGGATGCAAGTGCTGAAGATGAATCTGCTAGTAGTGCAAACTCTGACTCTTTTGTGAGTGCACCTGTACAGACAGATAATAAGCATACATCTTTTGCTCAGCCTTGTCCATCTCATGCAGTTGAAGTAGAGCATCTTGCTAAGTCTGCTGAAAATTGGTATAAACAAGACTGCATTTTTCCAAAAGGAAGAGCATCTGAGTTTGTTAAGCAAACTGCAAAGCAAATTTCGAATCCAGAAATCCTATCCTGTTTAAAGGCAACTGTGGTGCAAGTCAAGACTCTGGAAGGAAATTTTGCTGAAACTAAACAAGAAATTGCTTCCTTGAAGACTAAGATTCAGTCAAGAGAATTGAAGATGGATAGAGAGTCTAAAATAAAAGCTGTTCAGCTGTCTAAAGTTCAAGGCACTCTCTTTGCCAGGCTAGGAAAAGTTGAAGAAAATCAGACTGCTTTATTTGCTAAGGTTGATTCCATTGCTAATTCTTTGGAGCTCATTACATCAATCCTTATTCCTGATGATGTCAAAAAGGGGGAGAGAGTTGCTAAGTCTAAATGCAAAGTTTCTCAAACTCTGACTCAAAAGGATGATGCTGGAGATGGAGGGGCAAGTGATAAGAGCAAGGTCTTAAACTCTGAAAAGCAAACTCTGAGATCTGATAAATCTCTTAAATCACAGTCTGTTGGAATAAACACTGAAACTCAAGGTACTTCAAAGACCAAGAGTTTGGAATTAATATCAAATCCAAAGACTGATGAGGAGTTAGCTGTTAAGCTTTTTATGGAAGAGAATGCAGAAGGAGTTACTTTAGAAGATGCTAAAGCTGAAGAGAAGAGTTTACAAGAAAAGCATCTGAAAGCTCTAAAGTCTGAAAAAGCAAAGAAGAATGTGAAAGTTGCTAAAGCTGCAAAGCCTGTTCTTAAAGGCATTCAAATTAAAGAACCTGTTGGTACAAATCAACGAATGCAAATATTCAGAAAACCAACAGATGCAGAAGCCAAGCAAAAGCTGAAAAGTATAGTTACAACCTCTGTTGATACACATGTTGTACAGAAGAATGAAGACACAACCTCTGTTGCTGCACAAGTTGTGACCACACCATTATTGTCTTCTCAGTTGAAATCAACATTTAAGAAGGGTGCTCCTCATGATTCAAGCCTAGAAGCTACAATTCCAATGGATTTTACTGATGGTAGAGCTTTATCTGGTAAAGTTGGATACAACAAAGAAGGCATAGGCTCACACAGAGATAAAAGGCAATATGTTGATCCTAGAGATCCTTCTTCATTGTCTGTTCCAGGTCGTGGTGTCACTCAAGAGAGTTTGGACAAACTGGAGTCAGTACAGCTTGTATATCAGAAGAGTCTAGAAAAGGATTTCTTGCTATATTTCATGGCTGATGGAACAGTATTTAAAGTCTCTGAAAAGGATATCGAATTAAAGTATGCTGAAGAACTTGAATATGTCCTATACATTCTCAGAGTTAGAAATCAAAGAGCTCAGTCAGTTGCAAATGTGCTTCAACAAAGAATGATTCAAAATCTTGCAAGAAGGCAAATGAAATTCAACAGCAAGTATGTTCCTAAATACAGAGATTGGAATGGCAATCTGATTGAAATGGAGAAGGGAACTACAAAACTGAAGACTGATCTTGGGATTACTGTTCTGGATTTCAATGTAAAATCTGAAGAGGTGAAATATATCAGGTTGGGAAATGAGATGAGAAGAAACAAAATCTACGATCTTAGAGCTGCTATCTATCAAACTGATGAGAATGATCCTCAGTTGAGAGAAATCAAAGAAGCTATGCAGATAGAGCTTGAAAATGCTGAAAGAAGGTTGCTTATAGACTATCTCAGAACAATGCCTGATTTACAAGAGATTAGAAATTAAAGTCTGTAAGAATTTTCTTATTTTCTGTAGAATTTGTTAAGTAAAAGCTTAAACTCTGTTTGTATGTTAAACACTGTAAACTTTGTATTTGTTTTGACATCATCATTTACTGTAAAACTTGTACATTCTTTCTAATGGACAAGTTGGGGGAGATTGTTAGAAATGATTGATGGAAACAGTGTTTGGAAGCTAAAGTCAGAAAACAGAGTTTAGCTGGAAGCAGTCAGAGTTTAGTTAAACACTGACTGGAAGCGCAAACAGAGTTTGTTAAACTCTGTAGCGGTATTGTCTGAAGAGTCAACAGTGTTTGAAGATTGATTCAAGATAAATATGGAAGCAATATCTTTGAAGATTGGAAAGCTGTCAAAGAGATTGAGTTGACTTGGAAGACTGGAGCAATAGTGATTGATATCAATTGTATAGCTTAATTATAGGAGAATCAATTACTGATTGTACGAAGCTGTATGTTCTATAAATACAGTTAGGTTAACCCTAGAAGGGTAATCGAACATTGAGAAATCTTTTGATTGTAACCTAAGCAGCTCTCTGTGATATTTACATCACCGAGAGAGGAATTATTAATTCCAAACAATTTTTAATTGTTAAACAGTGTGTTCTTGTTAAGTTACTCATACAGTATTTGATTGCTTATTGTGTATTCGACCTAACACTTTTTCTTTCCACTCTGCATCCAGCATAATCAGCATCAGAATAACCAACCAGATTGAACCCTGTGTCCTTAGGATACCATAGACCCAAGTTTGGAGTGCCCTTCAGATATCTAAAGATCCTTTTTATAGCAATCAAATGTGATTCTTTTGGATTTTATTGAAACCTTGCACACAAGCATGTAGCAAACATGATATCTGGCCTACTTATAGTGAGATAGAGTAGAGAACCAACCATGCCTCTGTAGACTGAGATATCCACTTTCTTGCCTTTAGCATCTTCATCCAATTTAGTGGCAGTGGCCATGGGTGTCTTTGCAGGTGAGCAATCTTCCAAATCAAACTTCTTCAATAAATCCTTGATGTACTTGGTCTGACTGATAAAGATACCACCCTTCCTTTGACTGACTTGCAACCCAAGAAAGAATGTCAGCTCTCCCATCATACTCATCTCATATCTGCTCTGCATGAGTTTAGAGAATTTCTCACACAACTTCTCATTTGTTGAGCCAAAAATGATATCATCCACATAAATCTGAACTAGGATAATATCACCACCATGCTTCTTGTAAAACAGTGTCTTGTCCAGTGTGCCTCTAGTGAATTGATTTTCAAGGAGAAATTGTGATAAAGTATCATACCATGCCCTTGGAGCCTACTTAAGTCCATACAGTGCCTTAAGCAGTCTGTAGACAAATTCTGGGAAGTGTGGATCCTCAAAGCCAGGGGTTGTTGCACATAAACTTCTTCTTCCAACTCTCCATTCAGAAATGCACTCTTGACATCCATTTGATAAACTTTAAAGTTTGAGTGAGCAGCAAATGCCAAGAATATTCTGATGGCTTCCAATCTAGCAACAGGGGCAAATGTTTCATCATAATCAATGCCTTCCTGTTGAGAGTATCCTTTTGCAACCAACCTTGCTTTGTTTCTTACTATTACACCATCTTCATCCATCTTATTCTTTAGAACCCATTTTGTTCCAACAATGGTTCTATTCTTTGGTGCAGGCACAAGTTCCCATACTTTGTTCCTTTCAAATTGATTCAGCTCCTCTTGCATGGCAATAATCCAATCTGGATCCAACAGTGCATCATCAAGTTTCATAGGCTCAACCTGAGATAGGAAACAACCATAGAGACACTCATTCTGAGTTGCTCTCCTAGTCCTTACTCCTGCATTAGGATCTCTAATGATTTGCTCTACAGTATGTGATCTATCCCATTTCCTTGAGTGCTCAGCCTGATTTCTCATTCTTAATGTTGCTTCATCATCCAAATAATGATTATCCTGATTTCCTCCCCCTGTGAGGTTGCCACTACTCACAGGTGTGTCTTGGATGCTAGTTTCTCCACTGTTGATTGGCACAAATTCTTCTCTTGTATTATCATTCACTTGAGTCTGTTGAACTTGAGTTTCAACTTCAGTTTCAGTCTCTTCATCAGAATCATCTAGATTATCAAACTTCAATGGATCTTTATCTTCATCATTGGCTTCTTCTAGTCCAGGTAGTTTGCTGTCATCAAATGTCACATCTGTGTTTTCCATAATTTTATTTTGACTGATAACATAAACTTTGTATGCAATTCTTTCCATAGAGTAGCCAAAAAAATTCCTTCAAATGCCTTTGCATCAAACTTACCAACATATTCAGAATTATCCTTCAATACAAAGCATTTGCTTCCAAAAGTATGAACATACTTTAGAGTAGGCTTCTTTCCAGTCATCAAATTGAAAGGTGTCTTTCCAGTGTTTTTGTTGATAAGGGTTCTGTTCTGGATATAGCATGCAGTGCTTACAGCCTCAGCCCAAAAACATGTAGGCATCTTTGCATTAAGTAACATTGTTCTAGCAGCCTCAAATAGAGTTCTATTCTTTCTCTCAACAACTCCATTTTGTTATGGAGTCCTAGGAGCTGAGAATTGCTGAGAAATCCCATTCTCTTTGCAGAATGCTTCAAGCATGGCATTTCTGAACTTTGTTCCATTATCACTTCTCAGTGCAATCACAATTGCATTGTTGGCCTTTGCTTCCTTGTCAACTTTCTTTATGTGCTCAATGATTACTTGTGGAGCCTCATCTTTTGATGCCAGAAATTCCACCCATGTATACCTTGTAAAGTCATCAACCATCACCAAGGCATACTTCTTTCTTCCTAGTGACATGACATTGATAGGCCCAAACAAATCCATATGAATGAGTTGCAGGGGCTTGGTTATTGATGTCACTGTCTTTGACTTGTGGCTTGATCTTTTCATTTTTCCCTTTTAACAAGCCTCACACACTCCTTCTTGACAGAACTCGAGTGTGGGCATGCCTCTCACTAACTCTCTTTTGACTAGAGAATTAATGGCTTTGAAGTTCAGGTGTGATAATTTCTTGTGCCACAGCCAACAGTCTTCATTTGATGCTTTTGAGTAGAAGCAACAAATTTTGTCCTTGTTTACAGAGTCCATATTGGCTACAAACAGGCTTCCTTTTCTTACTCCAGATAGAGCAAAATCACCAGTCTTCTTGTGGGTGATCAAACATTCATCTTTGTCAAAATTCACCTTGAATCCTCTATCAGTAAACTGACCAACACTTAGCAGATTATGCTTGAGTCCCTTGACTAGTGCTACATCTTCAATGATGACATTACCAACTTTCAACTTGCCATATCCCAATGTGTTACCCATGCAGTTATCTCCAAAAGCAACCATTGGGCCAGCCTTTTCCTCATACTTTGATAGCAGGGCCATATCACCAGTCATATGATTTGAGCATCCACTGTCCAAGATCCACATGACATTCTTTTCACTTTCTTTGCCCTGTAAACACAAAGGTATTACTTCTCCTTTTGTACCCAAACAAGTTTGGGTCCATGTGACTTAGAAACAGTTTTATCATAACCAACATGCCTATCAACTTTCTTGGTGTTAGTCTTCTTGTCACTGTTAGAAGTCTTAGAACCTGAGGTCTCAGACTTAGGTGATATGTTGGGTTTCAACCCAATGTGATTGTTATGAGTTTGGGTGGTCCAAGATGTATATGGGAAAGATAATAATTGTATGTGTAGACAATTATTATATATGGTATGTCTTGATCACTAAGTTGGGAAATTAGGTGCCAAGAATGGGAAGACTTGTATAACAAGTATGGTAAGACTTGTAGAACAAGTATGGTAAGTCTTGGTGGCTAAGTTTTGGATGGATATATATACATAGTCATATTGTATTTGTTTGATAAGGTGAAAGCTTAAGAGATGTAGTCTTAAGTATTGTTTGGGAGATGCTTGAGCATTGTTGGCTCAAGTATCAGGGTTGGGACACCGTTAAGGTGTTATTGTTTTGATGTATTGTTGATTATTGTTAAGATTAATAATACAAGTTTGGGGCGTGGGTGTTTCCACGTCAAGTATTTGTGTGTTCTTGTTTTGCGCTTTGGTAGATCTTGTCAATTATTGATTGGTGAGTGTGCGCGCTCTGTATTGGTGATTGTGAATCTCGGATTGTGTAAGTCCCCTAACCTAACAAGTCGTATCAAGAGCCAAGGTTTGGGTTTGTGATTGAAGAGGTTGAGGGAAAGTTCGAGAAGGATTTGCTGACAAGGAGATTGCTACTAAAGCGGGAAGAGACAAAGTTACGTGCGGTTTGGAGGTTGACTTGCACCTTGGATCAATCATGTGTTCGAACTCAAGATGGAAGAAGATGGAAGAGGTCATCGTAATTGTTTCAATGGCTTGATCAACCAGGTGAACTGTTTGGATGATACTAGTGATTTTCTTCAGGAGACCGAAGGATTGTGAAAGCAAGGATCGGGTGACTCAACATGTGGAAGAGCACTCGTGGTGGTTGATGCACGTGATTTTGTAGTTGGATACATCGTTATGGTAAAGAACGATGGTTTTAGTGGTTTGGAGGGTCACTATACGGGTTTTAGCGACATTCAATGTTTGGAAGAGCAAGATGAGGAGATTCTTGTTCGAGGGGAGGCGTTGACGAATGGAAGTCGATGGCTTGATTGGTTACCGTTCAATCCGATGTGGGTATTGGGTTGAAGGGGAGGATTGTTGGGTTTCAACCCAATGTGATTGTTATGAGTTTGGGTGGTCCAAGATGTATATGGGAAAGATAATAATTGTATGTGTAGACAATTATTATATATGGTATGTCTTGATCACTAAGTTGGGAAATTAGGTGCCAAGAATGGGAAGACTTGTATAACAAGTATGGTAAGACTTGTAGAACAAGTATGGTAAGTCTTGGTGGCTAAGTTTTGGATGGCTATATATACATAGTCATATTTTATTTGTTTGATAAGGTGAAAGCTTAAGAGATGTAGTCTTAAGTATTGTTTGGGAGATGCTTGAGCATTGTTGGCTCAAGTATCAGGGTTGGGACACCGTTAAGGTGTTATTGTTTTGATGTATTGTTGATTATTGTTAAGATTAATAATACAAGTTTGGGGCGTGGGTGTTTCCACGTCAAGTATTTGTGTGTTCTTGTTTTGCGCTTTGGTAGATCTTGTCAATTATTGATTGGTGAGTGTGCGCGCTCTGTATTGGTGATTGTGAATCTCGGATTGTGTAAGTCCCCTAACCTAACATGATAGAGGTACCTTCCTAGCTTTAGGAGGACTTGAAGACTTTGACCTTGTGTATTGTGTGTGAGAATTGTGACTGATACAACCATCAATAAACTGCCTTCTCAAATTGAAACAACTAGTCATATCATTCATATTGCATGGCATACAGTCAAATTTATCACAAAATGGTTCATCTCTATGTCTTAGAGGCACAGAGCAGTCATAGAAAGGTTTGGGCACACTACCAACAGGTTTCTTGCATGCATGAGTTAAATGATTGGTACTGAAACAGTTCTGACAAGTTTTCATAGAAACATTAGGCATATAAGCATAGTTATTATCTTTGTTAATCCCTAACTTGCCATTTCTGTTCTGTCTCTTCTTAGTCACTTTCTTCTCTGATTCACTCTTCCCAGCTGAAACAAACTTAACAAACTTCTTAGGTCCTGACCTATCACCTACTGGCTCCTTGGCTTTTGACTTTACACTCTCACTCTTAGAGGATGCTTGTTGTTCATTGGATTGTGCCTCATCCTCATCATTCAACATTTGCTTGATGAGTAAGGCATTCTCATCAATTTCAAATGTTGATTCTTTAAAAATTGGATTTTCAGTCTTTTTCAAAATGTGAGGCACTTCCCCCATGAACAACTGTGTCATCTTCAATGACAGCATAGCCTTTTCTCTGTTTAAGAGTGCCATAATCAAGTCCAATAGCAGCCTTGGGTTTAGCTTCAATTTTCTCACAGTAGGATTGCACTAGACAAGATGATTTCTTGAAAGTTTTCAGTTTGAATTCATTTTCAGCTAATTCATCCCTAAGAGCCTTTTCAACCTGACTAGTGTTAGTAGTATTTTTATGTGTTCGTTCGCAGGGAAGGACTGAATTGTAATCTCAAGTTCAGGTTTCTTATCTCTTTACGTCTAGAAGTGTGTGAGAAGAATTTTGGGTTTGTATATTAACTAAATTAACCAAGAACTAATTATAAGCACTAAGAATTGATTTTAAACTGAAATTCAAATATATGGGAAAACAATCTAAGAACTGGGGTTCTTCACTTGGTCTCAATACATGCTCAATATTAATGTGATATCTGTGTTCCTACCTTGCTGAAAACAATTCTTCTAAAGTTATACTGCACCCTCCCAGGTTACAATATAGTGCCTACAGCTACACCCTAATTGTCACTCCCGTGATACAATCAAAGTATATCTATAAACTGTTAAGTTCCAAGAATTATATGTCTCACAATTCTCCTATTAATCTCCCGATCTAATATTCAAATTATGTCTGCTAAATCATGTACTAAGATTGCAACTTCTCTCCCAAGCTTATCACAATCCCTAGAATACAATCAAAGGTTCATGACTCCCCTAATTGTGTTAAGATCTCATTAACAGATCAGCAAAGCAGAAAATCACGTAATCAAGCATGCATGAATACCAAGGAATACTACCCAATCCTCAGATTAGAGAATTAGTTACACATAATTAAAGAAGAAAACAAAATAATAATGAATGAAAACATAATATTGAAGAATTGAAGAACGAAAGTACCTTGATATGATTACAAGCTATCAATTCTTCTGATTTACAATGGTAGGATGTGTTTATATAGGCTCTACAAATCTTGCCCAACAAGATATTGCCTTCTATTACAATTAGGATTTAAAGAAGGTACCCAAAACTGCCCAGAATACAATTAGAATTAGAAAAAGGGCAAAACAGTAAATTCCCAGCCTTCTTTAATAAAGATTACGTGCGCGACTTATTTCAGCTTATTTCTTGCACTTGTTTCCTATCCCAGGTTGTAGAAAATCTCTCAAGCTTCGCGTGGGCAGTAAGATCGCTGAAAACGGACTTCTAGAACTCCAGATATGGCCAAAACAGTATAAGCTGCGCAACCTTCCCGGAAAATCCGAATTTTAATCAATTAAATCTCCAAAAACGACAAAAGCTTAGATATTCTTGGAAACCTGCACAACTACACAAAACACATCAAAACTACACAAACTTGAGTCCAAAACAATCAATTTAAGCCGAACGGAGGCATTCCAAGTGGATATAAAATCCACTTATCAAACCCCCAAACTTAAACTGATGCTTGTCCTCAAGCATAAACAATTATAACTACCTAATTAGTACCACTTCCGTAGGTGATCACAGTTGCATTTGGCATATGCAACAAGCCCTTTAAACCCCTAGGCAGCCCTAGTGGACGAGTAAGGTCTCGTGAGGGCCTATAGCGAATGTACCCACAAAATCCATTTACCTAATGCAATGCAATGCATGAATGCAACTAATATGAAAAATGCAATTAATCTAACCTACCACACCTTCAAATCCTCTCATGCCATATCAACTTAAGAATCAAAGTAAATACGCAATGTCTTGGTGTCGAAAGTGCAAGTATTCACATAGTCTACTCAATGAACATGCATAAGTTCTCACAAGTCCATGTCAAGTGTAAGAATAAGTTAGTAAACATGCTAAGCCTACAAGAGCACATCTTTGAGACAAAACTCGGGATCTCATACGCAAAAATAAGCAAACACTCACAATCCACTCACAAAAGAATTTTCACTCAAGAACAAGGGTAAGTGTATCACTCAATTCCAACAAAATCATAAACATGCTTGACATTTGGTATCAATCTAACTCTTAACACAACATACATCAATGACGATAATCAAAAGGTCTTTAATTGGTTGTAACGTGGGCTAGGGCCAAGGTATATCAAATAAGCCAAAAACAGGTGAAGTGTCAAAAGCTAGTAAGTACCATAATGAACCATTCCCAACACCCTATTTTCCCCCCACATAAATTTTACTAAGACACTCGACTAGTTGACTAAAGTAGGATCACAACAAACACAAACATGCTCTCATAATATTTTTTTTTCTTCTCTTTTTCTTTTTTCTTTTTTTTTTCTTTTTTTTTTTCTTTTTTTTTTCTTTTTTTTTTCTTTTTTTTTCTTTGTTTTTTTTTCGAGAGCTAAATAAAACAATAATATAAACAATAACAATGATCCCACAATTTATTACATATGCCGACTATCAAGTAACAACCAAACCCAATCTCAATATTTTCCCCAAAAGTATGACCAACAATAAACCCCTCCTTGCACACCTTATTACTCCCTTAAGCACTATACTAGCCTTTGACAATGTGGGTTCAAATTAATGTAAGGCCAATACAAGAAAAAGGTCTAGGCAAGTAATGTGGTATGTCACCGAAAAATAGGATTAAGCTCAACGGGTTAACTAATTGATCATGTAAACATGGTGTGGTAATATGGGAAAATATGTGGTTATTCCTAATTGCCTTTATCATATTAATCGTCAAATAATGTCATGCGTTTCAAGAAAGACCTCAAACAACTGCTAGCAATGCAAACAATCCGTGGACACTCAAGCAAACGAATAAATTGCAAAAAAATATGCAATATGGCTCAAAAACTCACTTGGTGGAAAAACATACTCAATCCCATGCAAAAATCTCTCTAATGCACCGACTTGTATTCAAAGCATGCAAACTAAATCGTCTTGCACATATTCATGTCCTTCTAATTACTTACAACATTCAATAAGTCTACTAGCTTCAACTTACTAGTGTATGTGTGTGCACAAGAACAAAGCATATCACTTCTCAATCAAAAGCGTCAACAACACAAAATTCCTATCAAGCATGGGTGCAAATGCAAACTATTATGAACTCACATGATATACGAAAAAAAAAAAAAAACAGAATGTCCTATATGAAACAAACGTAGATAACACGAACATAAATGCATAATTTACTACTACTAATATGCAAAGCATGAAATCCTACATGAACAATTAATACAACAACAACTACATATCCCTCAAACCACCCCCAAACTTAAAATATTCAATGTCCGCATTGAATGGAAGTAAATACAAGGGATAGTAGAAAACATACCTACTCGTCCTCCTCCTCGGATGAATCTGGCGGAGGATACTGCATACGAGCTCCATAGTCTGGCCACCTTGCCTGAACACTACAAAATCCCATTGACAAGAACACAAATTCGTAATAAGATTAGAGAAAAAGATTTACCCAATACGAATCAAAGAGGTGAACTTGCAATAAATTCCTCTTTAGAATTGAATTTTTAGAGATATAAAAAAAAAAAGAGGAATTGGATTTGTATGTAGAGGTGGGTATATAAAAATAATAATAATAAATTTAATAATAATAATAATACTAATAATAGTAAATAATAATAATAATAATAAATAAAAAAAATAAAAAAAAAAATAAGAATAATAAGAATAATAATAATAATAATAATAATAATAATAATAATAATAATAATAATAATAATAATAATAAGAATAAGAATAGAAATAGGTTTAGAATTTTTGGAGAAAAGATGGGGGTTTTGGAATTGAAATAGGAAAAGAATTAGGTGGAGAAAGGAGAGTATAAATAAAATTTGGGGTGAGAAAAGTTTTTTTTTTTTATATGAACATAAGCGCACATCAGATGAAAAGACTGTCAGCAAAATCTGAAGACAAGCAGCCTGCGCGCGTGACAGCAGACTGCTCCAGGGTCAGACACTCCAGCGCAGGATGCGCATCAGGCTCGCGGACTGCGGAGTGGCAAGTAACGCAGGCGCAGCCTGCGTTACACAGAGGCAGACTGCGGAACTTGCAGAAACGCAGGTGCAGCCTGCGTTACAGGGCTGCAACCTGCTCAAAAATCGATTTTTTTTTTTTTTTTTTAAAACACTCAAAAAAAATTTTTTTCTTCCTACACTAATGCGTGGGTTGCCTCCCACGAAGCGCTTCTTTAACGTCAATAGCTTGACGTTACTTCCTCAAATCATGGTGGTTTCAAAAGAATAACTGAACCATCTTCAACAGACAAACCATTCATACGAACGTTGACATCCGGTTTGCTTAATTTCCACAAATCTCGTCCATCATATTTCAACTTGATTCTACTACCCAACGGCCTAATCTTTTTCTTTTTCTTCTTCACACCTCTAATGTGCGTCTCCGACTCAACCGGCTGAACAAAAATTTCTTCTTCCTTATCATCGGTTTTCCACCTTCGCAACACGTTATCATGCCCCTCTTCAAAAATCACTAGCTCATTATTCAAAAGGACATGCCTCAAATTAGCAGGTAGAGGTTTAAGTTCCACCTGTGGTGCCTCTGAAAGTGTAAAAACCATCTCAACTTCCGTGTCTCGAACAATAATTTCTTCTTCTTCTACTACATCATCTAACACCCGTTCTGCTCCCATGAAGTGTTCATTTTCGAGCTGCACAATTTCATCAACTATGTCAACAGTGAAACAAGTTGCTCCAAAAGGAGGCATCTTCATTACTTTGTTCAGATCAAATTCCACTTTGTCCTCGCCAACATTCAATGTCAATTTTCCAGCTTTAACATCGATAGTAGTGCCAGCAGTAGCCAAGAATGGCCTTCCCAAGATAATGGGTATCTCAACATCTTCATCCATCTCTAACACCACGAAATCACAAGGTATGACAAATTTATCAACTTTGACAACCACATCTTCAACGATCCCCAACGGATATTTAACAGAACGATCCGCTAACTGAAGTGAAATCCGTGTCTTTTTAAGCTCCCCAAGACCAAGTCGTTTACAGATTGAATATGGCATCAAACTCACACTAGCCCCTAAATCACACAAGGCTTTCGTGTTCTCCATCTTCCCAATAGTGCAAGGCAAAGAAAAGCTTCCCGGATCTTTCAATTTCTGAGGAATGGCCTTTTGGATGACTGCACTGCATTCAGCATTGAGAGTAATGGTTTCTGCATCCTCAAGTTTCCTCTTCTTTGTCAACATCTCCTTAAGAAATTTAGCATAGAGTGGCATTTGATTCAAAGCTTCAGCCAAAGGAATATTAACATGCAACTACCGGAACATAGTCAAGAACTTCTCATACTGCTTCTCTAACTGCCTGTTGTGAAGTCTCTGTGGAAAAGGAATTGGAGGAACATAAGGTGGTGGAGGAACATACGGCTTTTCTGGTTCTTCTTCCTTCTTCTCTTCATCTACTTTCTCTGACTTTTCTGCATCGATCTCTACTATCTCACTTTCTTTTTCAGCATCCTTATCTTTAGGCTCAAGAACCTCAACCTCGGGCAACTCTTTCCCACTCCTCAAAGTAATTGCTTTGCATTGCTCTTTACAAGTCTGGTCGGGTTGACTAGGAAGTGATCCTTGCTCACGAACACCCATCTTGGAGGCAATCTGTCCAATCTGTGTTTCTAGCATCTTTTGAGATGATGCCATCTGCTCTATTCTTGATTCCATATTAGCCAATGCCCCAGAAGTTCCTTGCATAATCTTATTTAGTGCAACCTCCCAATCAGCTGGTTCTTTCTTCGGAGGAGGTTGATACTGCTGCTGTGCTTGATATGGTGGTCGTGACTGAAAACCAGAAGGTTGATTCTTCCCTGGAAATGCATAAGAAGGATTAGCCGCATGATTATTACTGTAAGAAAGATTGTTGTTTGGCCTTTGATTTGGATTGTAATAGGAGTTATTCTGAACAGGCCACGGCTGTCTTCCCTGAATGAAAGATGCTTCTTCTGGAAATTGTTGCACATAAGAATTCTGATTAGCACCATAATCATTATACCCCTCCATAGGTGAAGAAATAGCATTCACATTTGCTCTTTGTCCTCGCATCTCCTGAGTTAGAGTATCCAACTTCTGAGCCAGCATGTTAATCATCTCAGAGTCTTGTGCTGCTTTAGCTGAGCTCGTCCCACTAGGTGCCCATGAATAGTTATTAGATGCCAATTCCTCAAGGAGTGCTTTAGACTGTGTAGTTGGTGCCTTCTTGAAATTTCCACCAGCAGCCACATCCAAACTCAAACGAATATCTGCATTCATGGCCCCGTAAAAAGTACTGATGATCTGCCAATCTTCCAAGCCGTGATGTGGACACTTCCTCAACAGTGCCTTGAATCTCTCCCATGCCTGGTATAGACCTTCACCCGGTTGTGCTTTGAAACTCATAATCATAGTCCTCAATTGTTGCGTCTTGTCAGAAGGATAATATTTGGACAAGAATGCAGTAGAAAGACTATCCCATGTAGCAACCGCAGTGTTTGGAAGTTGCTGAAACCATTCCAAAGCTCTTCCCTTAATAGAGTAGGGAAACATATGGAGACGAATCTGATCACTCGTAACACCATTGATTCTGAATGAGCCACACATCTGCACGAAACGCTCTAGATGTCTGTGTGGATCCTCTAGTTCAATGTCTCCTTCAAAAGCTTGATTGCTGATCATCTGAATTAAACTCGGGTTAATGTTGAATTGGGTTGCACCAATCTCTGGAGTTTTGTACATGCAATTGGCAGGATTAGGTGTCTCATGGTCCCAAATAGAAGTCTGATCAACATTAACATTTGCATTAACATTCGCGTTAACATTCTCAGCGTCCGTCATCTCAGCTTTCTCTTTTCTTATCTTTCTCAAGGTACGCTCGATTTCAGGGTCAAATTCCAACTTTCTAACGCAAGATGAACGTAGCATACACCTGAAAATCACCAACAAAACAACTTGTGGAACCAATTAAAATCTAAACAATAAGAAACAATTAACCTAAACTCAACTATACTGCCTTCCCCGGCAGCGGCGCCAATTTGTTAGTAGTATTTTTATGTGTTCGTTCGCAGGGAAGGACTGAATTGTAATCTCAAGTTCAGGTTTCTTATCTCTTTACGTCTAGAAGTGTGTGAGAAGAATTTTGGGTTTGTATATTAACTAAATTAACCAAGAACTAATTATAAGCACTAAGAATTGATTTTAAACTGAAATTCAAATATATGGGAAAACAATCTAAGAACTGGGGTTCTTCACTTGGTCTCAATACATGCTCAATATTAATGTGATATTTGTGTTCCTACCTTGCTGAAAACAATTCTTCTAAAGTTATACTGCACCCTCCCAGGTTACAATATAGTGCCTACAGCTACACCCTAATTGTCACTCCCGTGATACAATCAAAGTATATCTATAAACTGTTAAGTTCCAAGAATTATATGTCTCACAATTCTCCTATTAATCTCCCGATCTAATATTCAAATTATGTCTGCTAAATCATGTACTAAGATTGCAACTTCTCTCCCAAGCTTATCACAATCCCTAGAATACAATCAAAGGTTCATGACTCCCCTAATTGTGTTAAGATCTCATTAACAGATCAGCAAAGCAGAAAATCACGTAATCAAGCATGCATGAATACCAAGGAATACTACCCAATCCTCAGATTAGAGAATTAGTTACACATAATTAAAGAAGAAAACAAAATAATAATGAATGAAAACATAATATTGAAGAATTGAAGAACGAAAGTACCTTGATATGATTACAAGCTATCAATTCTTCTGATTTACAATGGTAGGATGTGTTTATATAGGCTCTACAAATCTTGCCCAACAAGATATTGCCTTCTATTACAATTAGGATTTAAAGAAGGTACCCAAAACTGCCCAGAATACAATTAGAATTAGAAAAAGGGCAAAACAGTAAATTCCCAGCCTTCTTTAATAAAGATTACGTGCGCGACTTATTTCAGCTTATTTCTTGCACTTGTTTCCTATCCCAGGTTGTAGAAAATCTCTCAAGCTTCGCGTGGGCAGTAAGATCGCTGAAAACGGACTTCTAGAACTCCAGATATGGCCAAAACAGTATAAGCTGCGCAGCCTTCCCGGAAAATCCGAATTTTAATCAATTAAATCTCCAAAAACGACAAAAGCTTAGATATTCTTGGAAACCTGCACAACTACACAAAACACATCAAAACTACACAAACTTGAGTCCAAAACAATCAATTTAAGCCGAACGGAGGCATTCCAAGTGGATATAAAATCCACTTATCAAATAGCACACAAAACCTTATTCTACAGATATTAAACTTCTTTCTTAAGGTTTTCTACTTGCATAGCAGTTAGCTCAAGTTCCTCATTCTTTTTTATTAACATTTCATTTCTAGTAGACAGTTTAGTAATCTCTTCATTAGCAGCAGTCATACTAGTATGAATGTTAAACATCTCAACAGATAGTTGTTCAATCATGCATTTATACTCAGAAACAGACATGTCTATAGTAGTGAGAGATGGTACTTGAGGATCTGATGGAGACGTGTCATCCTTGGAATTGGCCATCAAGGCATAATTTCAAAATTCTTGTTCCTCTCCATCACTGTCAGAATCATCCCAACACTTCCCTTCAGCTATGTAGGCCTTACCTTGTGTCTGCTTTTTCAGAAGGGCCTCATACTTAGCTTCGAGCTCAAGATAATCTCTATCCTTCTTTTTAGGCTTCTTGCATTCACTGGCAAAATGCCCTAGGTCATTGCATCTATAACACCTTACAGATGACCTATCCACATGGCTGGTTTTGAACTTAGTCTTGTTTGGTTTCACAGGTGCCTTGTTCTTGTTGAATGAATGGTTTTGGGTTTTGGGTTTGAAGGGTTGATTCCTCTTGAATCTGATGTTTGGAAATTTTCTGGCCATGAAAGCATATGAAGTGCTTTCCATCCTATCTAGTTCTTCAAGAGTATAGAACTTGTTAACTCGAATAACTTGTAGAAGAGGGGGTTGAATACAAGTTATATAATCGTGTCTGAATTTTGCTTGATTATATGAACAAGAATAAACGAATGAATCAAACTCTGTTTGTATTAATAAGATCAAATACAAACTCTACCAAAGGTGTACAATACCTTTAGCAGCTGCTGACAATACAAATCTCTCTCTGTGTTTGTTTCGAACTCTCGAATACAAACCTTATACAGAGCTACGCACACGAACTCACAACACACGCTCTTCGACTCTTTTTACAATGATATAGAGAGAGTATTTATAATGCTACCTATCAACTAATAACAGAAAGATATAATCTATACATAACAATGTTCTGCCTACTAGTTGATAGTTTCCATCAATAGAAAACTCTTTCCTTCATAATATCTTCTTGCTTGTTCTTCAAACAACGATCCTGTTTTATAGCACTTGCCAGTTTCTGTAGCATCCATAATGACATCATCAGTAATGAGACTGATATCAGGATTTCATCTTGCATCAGTATCTGATCATCATCAGTATTAGACCGTCATCAGGATTTTCTCTTTGTTCCTGACATGTAGTCTCCGATACACTGTTTATTCCTGACTAAACTGTACAGATAACTGTCTTACACATAAATCCTATATATAGTGCTAAATCCTTTATAAGATCAGGATTACAAGAAGTAAAATGTGTAAATTCTATTCTTAACATCACAACTTATGAATTATTCCTAACAATCTCCCCCTATTTATGCTTTAAAATCTGAAGCATAAATCTAAGTTGTGGATGTCAAAACATATAACAATACAACCAGAATAGAATTTATGAATGTAGAATTATGAAGTTAAGTACCTCCTACCCAGATGTAGACGTTTATCTAGTACTTAGAAGAAAGAATTGTAACTATTAATGCTGCTCTTCCTTTACCACTTCCTAGCTGAGATTCACCACTGTCACTCTTAGTTCTTCTTTTTACTTCCCTTTGTCTGCTCTTTATCTCCCCCAGTCTGGTGTTGTTGTTGTTGTCTTTGAATTGTCTTTATCTCCCCCTTTTTGACATCAACAACATTAATTCCAAGAGATTCAGAAACAAAACAAATGATATTCATCAGAACTGCTTGATTTTCCATAATTGTGACTTGGTTATCTTCAAGTGATTGAAGTCTTGTTTGCATAGCAATTTGAGAATTCTGAATATCTTTCAAAACATCAGAATGAACTTCAATGTTGGAAGTGCTTCTAGTATCTTCAGAATCAGAAAGAACTGTATCTTCAAGTCTTGTAGAAGAAGTTGCTTGGGTTGTATGATATTCAAGTAATAAAACCTGATTAGAAGTATCAACATCTTCATCTTTCTGATCTGGAGCTGAAAAATGATCATCATCTCCTTCACCAGTATTCTGTGTATTAACATCTTCAAATCCTGACTCCTCCTTAGAGTGATCAGAGACTGTAGATGTCTCAATTCTAGCTGATATTGGAAGTACATACAAGGGAACACTAGGATCATTAGGAACTTCATCTGGTACATATGTATCACCAGATTGCTTTATCCTGGCACCTCTTCTGTTAATGATTCCTGCAAGCCTCTCCTTTTGCTTCTGAGCTTTAACTTCTGGCTTTGCATTGTGATGTGCTAGGTCATTCTTCTGATACATTTTGATGAATGAATAAGTACCAGCATCCATATCCAAATTTTCAGACAAAGATTCAGGAAAAACCTGATTCTAGAAATCAAATGATGGAGGTTTCCTAATTTTCTCTCCCTCACTATGGAGTTGATCATCCATACCCTCATTCTCACTTTGACTTACTAAAGTCAACACTCTTTCTACCTCACTTTTTGCCTGGTAAGGAGCCAGCCTCTCAGTTTGTGGATCTAAGTCCATCTTTTCAAGTGTATCACTCAAATTTGGATAAGTGCTCTCATGACCTACAGAAAAATAGGGGCTAGAAGAAGTTTTTATACCTGATCTCACATGGAGAGAGGGTTCCTCATATGGCAAGGAGCTTGAGGTTTTCTCCAAGGAGTGAGCTGCTATAATCTCTGAACCCATACTATCATCTACTTTCTTTCCAGAGACTACAGGCTCTAGTATACCACTTTCAGGTTCTTTACTAGACTCTGATGTCTTCAGTAATACTTCATTAGACACCATAGTTAGTACATCACCGTCTTTAAGTGTTGTTTGCTGAGACTCACCCTCAAGGTGGATAGACTCTGACTGAACAAAATTTGTTTGATCTTCAGAAAAATCAACCAAAGTCATTCCTTCCATATCATAGGGTATCTCACTTACATTCTCAGTCATCACAGAAGTCCTTTCAACATCAGCTATCACAGTTCCTGAGTCATCCTTCCTCTGACTAGATGGTTCTTGTGTTGTAGTGACTGTGATCTGATCTTTCCTACTATTCACCACTGGTGCAATAGTATCTTCTGTTGACTGCATTCCTCTATCTACTTCCTCCTGCTGTTCACTGTTAACTCGAATAACTTGTAGAAGGGGGGGTTGAATACAAGTTATATAATCGTGTCTGATTTTTGCTTGATTATATGAACAAGAATAAACGAATGAATCAAACTCTGTTTGTATTAATAAGATCAAATACAAACTCTACCAAAGGTGTAAAATACCTTTAGCAGCTGCTGACAATACAAATCTCTCTCTCTGTTTGTTTCGAATTCTCGAATACAAACCTTATATAGAGCTACGCACACAAACTCAATTTTTCACACTCTTTACAATGATATTGAGAGAGTATTTATAATGCTACCTATCAACTAATAACAGAAAGATATAATCTATACATGACAATGTTCTGCCTTCTAGTCGATAGTTTCCTTCAATAGAAAACTCTTTCCTTCATAATATCTTCTTGCTTGTTCTTCAAACAAAGATCCTGTTTTATAGCACTTGCTAGTTTCTGTAGCATCCATAATGACATCATCAGTAACACGACTGATATCAAGATTTCATCTTGCATCAGTATCTGATCATCATCAGTATTAGACTGTCATCAGGATTTGCTCTTTGTTCCTGACATGTAGTCTCCAATCACTGTTCATTCCTGACTAAACTGTACAGATAACTGTCTTACACATAAATCCTATATATAGTGCTAAATCCTTTATAAGATCAGGATTACAAGAAGTATAATGTGTAAATTCTATTCTTAACATCACAACTTATGAATTATTCCTAACAATCTCCCCCTATTTATGCTTTAAAATCTGAAGCATAAATCTAAGTTGTGGATGTCAAAACATATAACAATACAACCAGAATAGAATTTATGAATGTAAAATTATGAAGTTAAGTACCTCCTTCCCAGATGTAGACGTTTATCTAGTACTTAGAAGAAAGAATTTTAACTATTAATGTTGCTCTTCCTTTACAACTTCCTAGCTAAGATTCACCACTGTCACTCCTAGTTCTTCTTTTTACTTCCCTTTGTCTGCTCTTTATCTCCCCCAGTCTGGTGGTGTTGTTGTTGTTGTCTTTGAATTATCTTTATCTCCCCCTTTTTGACATCAGCAACATTAATTCCAAGAGACTCAGAAACAGAACAAATGATATTCATCAGAACTACTTGATTTTCCATAATTGTGACTTGGTTATCTTCAAGTGATTGAAGTCTTGTTTGCATAGCAATTTGAGAATTCTGAATATCTTTCAAAACATCAGAATGAACTTCAATGTTGGAAGTGCTTCTAGTATCTTCAGTATCAGAATCAGAAAGAACTATATCTTCAAGTCTTGTAGAAGAAGTTGCTTGAGTTGTACGATATTCAAGTAATAAAACCTGATTAGAAGTATCAACATCTTCATCTTCCTGATCTGTAGCTGAAACATGATCATCATCTCCTTCACCAGTATTCTGTGTATTAACATTTTCAAATCCTGACTCCTCCTTAGAGTGATCAGAGACTGTAGATGTCTCAATTCTAGCTGATATTGGAAGTACATACAAAGGAACACTAGGATCATTAGGAACTTTATCTGGTACATATGTATCAAGAGATTGCTTTATCCTGGCACCTCTTCTGTTAATGATTCCTGCAAGCCTCTCCTTTTGCTTCTGAGCTTTAACTTCTGGCTTTGCATTGTGATGTGCTAGGTCATTCTTCTGATACATTTTGATGAATGAATAAGTATCAGCATCCATACCTAAATTTTCAGACCAAGATTCAGGAAAAACCTGATCCCAGAAATCAAATGATGGTTTCCTAATTTTCTCTCCCTCACTATGGAGTTGATCATCCATACCCTCATTCTCACTTTGACTTACTAAAGTCAACACTCTTTCTACCTCACCTTTTGCCTGGTCAGGAGCCAGCCTCTCAGTTTGTGGATCTAAGTCCATCTTTTCAAGTGTATCACTCAAATTTGGATAAGTGCTCTCATGACCTACAGAAAAATAGGGGCTAGAAGGAGTTTTTATACCTGAACTCACATGGAGAGAGGGTTCCTCATTTGGCATGTGGCTTGAGGTTTTCTCCAAGGAGTGAGCTGCTATAGTCTCTGAACCCTTACAATCATCTTCTTTCCTTCCAGAGACTACAGGCTCCAGTATACCACTTTCAGGTTCTTTACTAGACTCTGATGTCTTCAGTAATACTTCATTAGACACCATAGTTAGTACATCACCATCTTTAAGTGTTGTTTGCTGAGACTCACCCTCAAGGTGGATAGACTCTGACCGAACAAAATTTGTTTGATCTTCAGAAAAATCAACCAAAGTCATTCCTCCCATATCATAGGGTATCTCAATTGCATTCTCAGTCATCACAGAAGACTTTTCAACATCAGCTATCACAGCTCCTGAGTCATCCAACCTCTGACTAGATGGTTCTTGTGTTGCAGTGACTGTGATCTGATCTTTCCTACTATTCACCACTAGTGCAATAGTATCTTCTGTTGACTGTATTCCTCTATCTACTTCCTCCAGTTGTTCACCTTGAGCTGAAGCATCTTCAATAATGACATCCTTGTCAAATAAATATGCATGAAGTGATTGAAGTGCAACATGCTTCGAGAGTCCAAATTTCTTGACTAATTGTCTTCTGACACATACATAAAAATACATCTTCATTAAGTCCAGTCTTTGATGTAGAAGTCCATATTCATCTGGAAATAAAAGTTTTGGTACTCTTTCAACCAAAAAATCTAGAACAGGCCTTGACAACTTCACTTTGAGAGAAATTAGTCCCATAGCCAGTCTGTATGATAATGTAGTTTCCCATGAAGAATCAATATCCAGATCTCTATGGTCATTTGCTGACTTGATTGTAGCTTCATTTGTAGAGACCTGCATGATATTAGTTGGACTAGACTCTGTGTGTGTAGGTGACAATTGAATCTTTCTCCTTGTTCTCCTGGTATAGTGAGCAAAAGATTTATCCTGAGAAGACTCAAGAGGTGTAGACACAGAAGTGATCTTGAGATGAGATCTTTGTTCAATAGACACAGTCTTTTGAGAGACAGTATCCAGTAACTGTTTTCCCTTTTTAAGAACTACAGCCTTTTGGGAGACTGCAGCCTGGCTGTGGCTAGGTTTTTCATCTCTATGTGCTAACAAAGAAAGTTGAATTGCAGCCTTCAATTCTGCTCTCTCAGCAAGAGTTAAATCATCATCATCTTCACTAGAATTACTACTACTTGACACAACAAATCTTCTCTTCCTTACAACTAATGTCTTTTGAGAAACACCAGAGGTTGGTTTCTTTGAAACAATAGGCTGTGGATCAAAATTTGGTTCTTGAATTGTTTCAGAGACTATAATGTTTTGGGCTACTTGGGTAGACTGTTCGCTATTTTCTCTACGCAAGTGTACGCAGTCCAAAAGCAATATAGGGAAATAAGGATCGTTCCCACGAAGACTCGGTTATTTAGTAAATATGCCTATTCAACAATATTGGTTAATTATAGAAGCTTGAACGAACTAAAAATGGTGTAATTGCAGATAACAATAAACTAATGACTTAACGACTAATTTGTTTAAAATAATATGAGAGAGGCATGGGGTCCTAATTTCATGAATGTTTTAACTCTTATTAATTATCAAGAATTAATGTGTTACAATTTGTTAAGAAAGCTAGCGGGAACACGACACTAATATGAGCCATCTTTCAATTAACTCACACCATTCCAAATAAACATCCACAAAAGAGATAGAAGTTATAAGGGCATCAACTATATCCAAAACACTATATGTCTATGTGAATGGGTGATACAATCGATTTAATTACAAGTTCCACAATTAACTACATAGGGGAATAATGTTCGTTCGAATCTATACTCCAAAATGCGGAGAAGCCGACATACCTATGCTAGCATGGCAAACCCTAAATCTCTAAATCCACTTTCACAATCATTAGAGATTTGGTACAATAGATGTTAGCTATTCACCTATATTCAATTAAAACAACCATGCAAGGCAATCTTATATAGAAATTGTAAACACAAATTATCTATCAATTTAACGTGAGCATTAACAATTCATTACATTAGAACCCCATGAAAGTGTTTAGTTCATAATTAAACTAGGCACCTTTATGGAATTAAATAAAATCATGGCAGAAAATTTCATAAATTAAATATAAAATTACAAGATTAAAAATAAAAATAATTAAAATTAAAATAGCTTTTGAAAATTCAGTTTTTACAATTAATTATAAACAAGAGAAACCGATTAAAACAAAACTACGGGGACAACACAATTGAACTAAAAGTATTATATAACTACAAAAATGCTACGGACAAAAAAATAAAGTACTAACCTGGGGTCTGAAACTGTCGGCCAAAAGCATACGAATTAAACTGGTCCGCGCGTGGACACACGCGCCTTACTCTCCCTTCCGCGCGTGACAACCACGCGCCAGTAATGGAGCAAAATTCCTGCGCGTGTGTGGCAGCCTGTGGATTGTGGTGTTGTGGAAATGCAGTACAGAATTGATTGATCAACAAAATTGCTTTAATCCAAAAGCAATTGTAATGTGCTTTCCGAATAAAACAATCAGGTAATAAATTAGAGAAGCCCTCCTGATAATCCCCTTAAAATCTTAAATTAATTCTTATAATAATTTTTTAGAAATTTTTAAGTGTATAAAATAAAATTAAATTACAGAAATTCAAAGTGTTTAATTTATAATAACATTACAGAAATTTAATTTATATAAAATAAACTGTTTGCAGAAATTCAAACTGTATAAAATAAAATGAAATTACAACAGAAAGATAAGAAATTTTGGAGAGAGTAAACAACTAATATTTCAGTTCTCTCGGATGTGTTCAAAACTAAGCACAATAGCACATATTTATAGTACAATCTAGCTCACCTAACACAGTTTACAAAGTCATCTGTGTTAAAAAATTCTAGCCTAACTTTAACAACTAAACAAGACAATTGCAAAGCCAGTTCAATTCTTCTTCCGCAACTCGCGGTAGCTGACTTTTAATACGCGGCTCCGTAGAAATGCTTTTTTTAACCCGCACAGCTTATAATCTTTAATTAATAAATAATTATTTTAATCCAGAAATTATAAAAATAAATATCTAATATTATTAGATATTTATAAATATAATTTTCTAAATTAATAAAATTATTTAATAATATAAATAAATCTTTATTGTCTAAGCTGCGGTCTCTGGTCGTCTGAAACCGGACTCCTTTTGCTTAACAGAAAATATATCAATTCCAACCGGGGTTCCAGCTTTAAGAAAATATCACTTTCCATATTCTTGTGATAATTCTTATTTCTTCATTGCTCGTCCAGATGCAAGTTACGGTCTCTTGAGGCTCTAAAACGGGACTCATTTTGCTTAGAAAAAAATATAACAATTCCAACCGGGATTCCTGCTTTAAGAATATATCACTCAGAACATCTTTATGATAATTCCTTTTCCTCGTAGCCAGTCCATCTGAGCTAGAAATCTACCGTCTTTTAACCTTTTATCGCCAATATACCTGAAGCTGTGAGTTCTGCACTACAAAGACTTGAAACAACATAAAACTAATTAAAAGACACAAAATACTTAAGGATAAACCACCAATTTAGGTCTATTTAGCGCATAATAAGTGGATATAAAATCCACTTATCACACCCCCAAACTTAAACTGATGCTTGTCCTCAAGCATAAACAATATAACTATATACAACTAACTAGTACCACTTCCGCAGGTGATCACGATTGCATTTGGCATATGCAACAAGCCCTTTAAACCCCTAGGTAGCCCCAGTGGACGAGTGAGATCTCGTGAGGGCCTATAGCGAATGTACCCACAAAATCCATCTAGCTCATGTAAAAGATTTAAAACCAATACAACACCATACATTCAAATCCTCTCATGCCATATCAACTTAGAATCAAAGTAAATAATGCAATGTCTTGGTGTCGAAGGTGCAAGTATTCACTTAGTCTACTCAATGAACATGCATAAGTTCTCAAAAGTCCATGTCAAGTGTAAGAATAAGTTGGTAATCATGCTAAGCCCACAAGAGTACATGTTTGAGTCAAAACTTGGGATCTCATATGCAAAAACAAGTAATAACTCACCTTTCACTAACAAAAGAATATTCACTCAAGAACTAGGGTAAGTGTATCACTCAATTCCAACATCATCATAAGCATGCTTGACATTTGGTATCACTCTAACTTTTAACACAACATACATCAATGACGATAATCAAAAGGTCTTTATTTGGGTTGTAACGGGGCTAGGGACAAGGTATGTCAAGTAAAGCCAAAGAAGGTTAAAGATAATTGTCAAAAGCTAGTACCTAACACAATATTCATTCAACTCCCTATTTATCACCCCCAAACTTGAAATTTCCTTTATTCTTTTACAATAAATAACTTGATTAGTCGAACAAAGAAGGATCACACAAACATAAGTATGCTCTCATATAAATAATATTTCTCTTTTTTTTTTTCTTTTTTTTTTTTTTTTTTTTTTTTTTTTTTTTTTTTTTAAGGAGAGCTTAATAGACACAAATACAATGATCCATTTTATTAGTACAAAATTTCGACTAACAAGTGAACAACCCAACCTAATATTCCCCCAAAACAATGACCATCAATAAACCCCCCTTTGCACACCTTATTACTCTCTCAAGCACTCTACTAGCCTTTGACAATTTAGGTTCAAATTAATGTAAGGCCAATACAAGAAAAAGGTTTAGGCAAATAATGTGGTGTCACCGAAAAAAATAGGATTAAGCTCAACGGGTTATCTAATTGATCATGTATACATGGTGTGGTAATATGGGAAATATGTGGTTATCCTAAATGCCTTTATCATGTTATCATCAAATAATGTCATGCGTTTCAAGAAAGACCTCAAACAACTGCTAGCAATGCTAACAACATGTGGACACTCAAGCAAACGAATAAAATGCAAAAGATATGCATATAGGCTCAAAAGCTCACTTGGTGGAAAAAGCATAATCAATCCCAAGCACAAAGATCTCTCTAACGCACTTACTTGTATTCAAAGCATGAAAACCAAATCATCTTGCACATATTCATGTCCTTTTAATTACTTACAACATTCAATAAGTCTACTAGCTTCAGCTTACTAGTGTATGTGTGTGCACAAGAACAAAGCATACCACTTCTCAATCAAAAGCGTCAACAACACAAAATTCTTGTCATGCATGGGTGCATCAATAGAATAATCTTCACAAGGCTAGAATTATTTTTGTGATTTTTAAAATTTTTGATTTTTTTTTTTATATGCATATGCAACTACTACTTATCCCCCAAACCACCCCCAAACTTATAATATTCAATGTCCGCATTGAATGGAAGTAAATACAAGGGATAGTAGAGAACATACCTGAAAACACCGAAACACATGGGTTGCCTCCCACGAAGCGCCTTTCTTTAACGTCTTTAGCTAGACTTCACTTTCGCACTTTAATCGGTAGTACCAAGAACTGCGGTTTCTGCTTTGCTATTCACATGTTCACCAAAATATGGCTTCAACCTCTGTCCATTTACTTTGAAAGCCGCTTCCGGTGTTTTATCAAAAATTTCCACTGCACCATGTGGAAACACTGTTTTAACCGTGAATGGCCCTGACCACCTTGACTTAAGTTTCCCTGGGAACAGTCTGAGACGCGAGTTGAAAAGTAAAACTAACTGCCCTGGTACAAAAGACTTTTGCACCAAACGTCTGTCATGCCATCTCTTGACTTTTTCCTTGTATAACTTGTGATTTTCATAAGCTTGTAGCCGAAACTCATCCAGTTCATTAATCTGAAGCATTCTTTTCTCACCTGCTGCTGCTAAGTCAAAGTTCAACTTCTTCAGCGCCCAATAAGCTTTGTGTTCTAGTTCGGCAGGCAGATGACAAGCCTTGCCATATACTAGCTGAAAAGGTGACGTGCCCAAAGGTGTTTTGTAAGCTGTTCTATAAGCCCAAACAGCTTCATCAAGTTTTAGTGACCAGTCCTTCCTTGAAGGATTCACGACCTTCTCTAGGATCCGTTTTATCTCTCTGTTGGAAACCTCCGCTTGGCCATTCGTTTGAGGGTGATAGGCCGTAGCAATTCGATGATTTATGTTGTACCTTGCCATCAATGCTGTGAACTTGCGATTGCAGAAGTGTGATCCTTCGTCACTGATAATTACCCTTGGAGTTCCGAAACGTGTGAAAACTTGCTTATTCAGAAAATTCAGCACCACTTTAGCGTCATTGGTCGGTAAAGCCTTCACCTCGACCCATTTAGAAACATAGTCCACCGCTAGCAAGATGTACTGATTATTGCATGAAGAAACAAAAGGACCCATGAAATCGATTCCCCACACATCGAAAATCTCCACTTCCAACAGCATATTCAGAGGCATCTCATTCCTCCTAGAGATATTACCAATTCTTTGACATCTATCGCATCTCAACACAAACTGATGCGCATCTTTAAACAGTGTTGGCCAATAAAACCCAGCCTGAAGTACTCGAGTGGCTGTCTTCTCTCCAGCATAATGACCTCCGTAAGTGGTAGAATGGTAGTCATGCAAAATACCTTCAACCTCACTAAACGGAATGCACCTACGAATCACCTGATCAGCTCCCTGTCTGAATAAGAAGGGTTCATCCCATCGGTACCATTTTACATCATGAAGAAACTTCTTTCTTTGAGCATAAGAAAATTCCGACGGGATGACATTGCTTACAAGATAGTTCACAATGTCTGCAAACCATGGTTCTTCATTTTGCACCCCAAAAAGTTGCTCGTCAGGAAAAAATTCGTTGATGAGAGTTTTATCCGCTGAGTTACTGTGTTCCTCTAACCGAGACAAGTGATCAGCCACCTGGTTCTCAGTACCCTTTCTATCCTTGATTTCCAAGTCGAATTCTTGAAGCAACAGAATCCAACGAATCAACCGTGGTTTAGCATCTTTCTTCGACATTAGGTATCGAATGGCTGCATGATCAGTAAACACCACTACCTTAGTTCCGAGCAAATACGATCTGAATTTTTCGAAGCTATATACAATAGCTAAGAGTTCCTTTTCTGTAGTAGTGTAATTCAGCTGTGCATCATTGAGAGTTCTGCTAGCATAGTAAATCACGTGAAACACCTTATTCTTCCGTTGACCAAGAACAGCTCCCACTGCATAGTCACTTGCATCACACATTAATTCAAAAGGTTCACTCCAATCAGGTGCAGTGATAATGGGCGCAGTTGTCAATTTCTTCTTTAAGAGCTTGAATGCCTCCAAACAATCTTCACCAAATTTAAAAGGAATATCCTTTTCTAACAGATTGCACAAAGGTTTAGAAATTTTCGAAAAATCTTGGATGAATCGCCGATAAAAACCCGCATGACCAAGAAAACTGCGAATTCCTTTAACTGAAATTGGTGGAGGGAGATTTCCAATTGTCTCCAACTTAGCCTTATCCACTTCCAGCCCCTTACCAGATACCTTGTGCCCAAGAATGATGCCTTCCTTTACCATGAAGTGACATTTTTCCCAGTTGAGTACTAGATTAGTCTCAACACATCGTTTCAGCACCATGCCTAGATTTCTGAGGCATTCATCAA
Organism: Kitagawia praeruptora; assembly: GCA_037693485.1. NCBI lineage: Eukaryota > Viridiplantae > Streptophyta > Magnoliopsida > Apiales > Apiaceae > Kitagawia > Kitagawia praeruptora. The sequence continues at coordinate 60,254,592 of CM075352.1, read as the reverse complement.
ATGATTTCCCAAAGACTGAGAAATCATCCATGAACACTTCTACATTGATACCAATCATATCCGAAAAAATTGCCATCATACACCTCTGAAAAGTAGCAGGTGCACCACAAAGTCCGAAAGGAACACGTCGGAACGCAAAAGTGCCAAAAGGACATGTGAAAGTGGTCTTCTCCTGATCTTCTGGAGTAATACCAATTTGATTATATCCTGAATAACCATCCAGCAAGCAATAGAATTCATGCCCAGCCAACCTGTCTAGCATTTGATCAATGAATGGAAGGGGAAAGTGATCCTTCCTTGTAGCTTTGTTCAGCTTTCTGTAGTCCATGCAAATTCTCCACCCTGTAACTGTACGAGTCGGAATGAGTTCGTTCTTTTCGTTGGCAACTACTGTCATGCCTCCTTTTTTAGGCACACATTGCACTGGACTTACCCATGAACTGTCTGAAATGGGATAGATGATACCAGCATCTAGCCACTTGAGAATTTCTTTCTTTACCACTTCTTTCATGATAGGATTTAACCGCCTTTGGTGTTCTACTGTTGGTTTACTCCCTTCTTCCAGTGGAATTTTATGTTGACAATATGCGGGACTGATTCCTTTTAGATCCGCAACAGACCAACCAATGGCTGATTTGAATTCTCGAAGAACTCTCAAGAGCTTGTCTTCCTCGGAGTCTGAAAGGTTAGCAGATATAATCACAGGTAAAGTGGATTTTTCACCAAGGGAAGCATACCGTAAGTGATCCGGTAGTGGCTTGAGCTCTAGAGTTGGAGCTTCTTCGATAGACGGCTTTAATTGCTGATGTGGTCCTTTTAATTCTGGCAGTCCCAGCGATTCAACTGGTCTTTCAAATTTTCTTTGCCACGGCAAAGCATCCAGATATTGCAATTGTTCATCAATGTCATCTTCATCTAATGAATACTCCCCACTGAGGGCCTTTTCCAAAGTATCATTCATGAGCGTGTGCCCTAACTTTTCTTGCACCGTAGACTCAATCAAGTCTATCTTCAGACACTGCTCTTCTTCTGTTGGGAATTTCATAGCTGTGAAAACATTGAAGGTGACAATTTGATCGTGCACCTTCATCGTCAGTTCCCCCTTTTGGACATCAATCAACGTTTGTCCTGTTGCTAAAAATGGCCTACCAAGAATGATAGGAATCTTCTTGTCCTCTTCGAAATCAAGAATGACAAAATCAGCAGGAAAGATGAGTTTGTCTACTTTCACCAACACATCTTCAACAACTCCCCTAGGATAGGTGATAGATCGATCAGCCAACTGAAGGGACATACTTGTCGGCTTTGGTTCAGGAAGACCAAGCTGCAAGAAAACCGAGTATGGCATAAGATTGATACTTGCTCCCAGATCACATAAACATTTGTCGAAAGATAATCTCCCAATGGTGCATGGTATTGTAAAACTCCCTGGATCTTTCAGCTTAGGCGGCAACTTTTGCTGCAATACCGCACTACATTCTTCCGTCAAAGCAACGGTCTCTAAGTCTTCAAGTTTTAATTTCCTCGAGAGAATGCCTTTCATGAATTTGGCATAGCTTGGCATTTGTTCGAGAGCTTCAGCAAATGGAATGTTGATATGTAATTTTTTAAAGACTTCAAGAAATTTGCCAAACTGCTTGTCTAATTTCTGTTTCTGCACTCGTCGAGGAAATGGTGGAGGTGGGTAGACTTGCTCTTTTTGCTCGAGGACAGCTTGTTTAGGAGTTGGCATATTTTCTTTAATCTCCTCCTTTGATTCTGATATATTGCCCATGTCCTTTGTGTCTCCCAAATCTGCTTTTTCTGTTCCGTTGTCTGGCAGAATTTTTTCTGTATCTTTTAGCTCAGCATCCTCCGTGATTCTCCCTGATCTGAGGGTAATTGCTTTGATGTGCTCATGATTATCCTTTTTCCCAGGATTAAGTTCAGTGTCACTGGGGAGTGTTCCTTGTGGTCGGCTCATCATGAAACTAGCGAGTTGACTCAATTGAGTTTCTAGATTTTTAATGGAAGCCGCTTGGCTTTTTTGGCCCAACCTCAACTCCTCTAATTCAGTCTTTTCATTCGAAGATTGTCCAGAATTTCCATAAGATTGTTGTTGTTGAAATCCTGGGGGCTGAAATTGTCTAGGAGCATATGGTTGTTGAAAATGTTGCCCCTGTTGTTGCTGGAATCCAGATGGATTATACTGCTTAGCTCCAAATGGCTGATGATTAGATTGTTGGTAGGGCTGATGTGATTGTTGTGCTCCTCCTTGATTATTGCTCCAACTGAAATTTGGATGATTTCGGTTGTTCGGATGGTAGGAATTTGGAGCTGGCTGTTGCTGTCTCTGGAAATTGCTTACGAACTGAACCGACTCGTTTGAGATGGCACATTGGTTTGATTCATGTGCGCCCGCACACAACTCACAAACACTAGCAATTTGATGAAATCCTTGTGCTGTCAAAGAGTCTACTTTCAATTTCAAGGCCTCTAGCTGAGCTGCTAAGGAAGTGGCTTTGTCGATATTAAGAATTCCTGCTACCTTCTGTTGTGGCATTCTCTGAGTTGGGTTTTGATATTCATTAGCTGCCATCATCTCGATAAGATCGTAGGCCTCCTCGTAACTTTTAGCCCATAATGCTCCCCCTGAAGCTGCATCTACCATTGGCCTTGATTGCATTCCTAGCCCATTATAGAAACAATTTATGATCATCCAGTTTGGCATGCCGTGATGTGGACATTGCCGAAGCATTTCTTTGTATCTCTCCCAAGCTTCACATAAAGTTTCACCAGACTGCTGAGAAAATTGAGTGATAGCATTCCTTATAGCTGCAGTCTTAGCCATGGGAAAGAATTTGCTAAGAAACTTTTGAGCTAGATCAGCCCAAGTGGTGATAGATCCTGGTGGTAGAGAGTGTAGCCAACCCTTGGCTTTGTCTCTTAATGAAAACGGGAAGAGTCTCAACTTCACAGCATCATCTGACACATTGTTGAATCTGAATGTGTCGCATATTTCTATGAAGTTCCTGATGTGTAAGTTAGGATCTTCCGTTGCAGTTCCTCCGTACTGTACTTGATTCTGTACCATCTGAATAGTACTGGATCTAATTTCAAATGTAGGAGCCGTAATTGCTGGCCGAATGATGCTTGACTGGATGTCATCAATCTTCGGTTGCGAGTAGTCCATTAAAGCCCTTGCTGCTGCAGGTGCAACTACTTCACCTTCTCCTGCCATCTTGTGAATATTTGCTTGTTCAAGTACTTGTTTGGCTTTTAATGCTTTAGAACGTGTTAGCATAAAAATCCAAGTATCTGCTCAACAAATAATTACTTCACAAAAATATAAGATAAAATGTTCAAGTCAAACAAATTAACTTCTATTGTAGTAAAACACATGAACAAAAATAACACCGAGTCCCCGGCAGCGGCGCCAAAAACTTGTTCGCTATTTTCTCTACGCAAGTGTACGCAGTCCAAAAGCAATATAGGGAAATAAGGATCGTTCCCACGAAGACTCGGTTATTTAGTAAATATGCCTATTCAACAATATTGGTTAATTATAGAAGCTTGAACGAACTAAAAATGGTGTAATTGCAGATAACAATAAACTAATGACTTAACGACTAATTTGTTTAAAATAATATGAGAGAGGCATGGGGTCCTAATTTCATGAATGTTTTAACTCTTATTAATTATCAAGAATTAATGTGTTACAATTTGTTAAGAAAGCTAGCGGGAACACGACACTAATATGAGCCATCTTTCAATTAACTCACACCATTCCAAATAAACATCCACAAAAGAGATAGAAGTTATAAGGGCATCAACTATATCCAAAACACTATATGTCTATGTGAATGGGTGATACAATCGATTTAATTACAAGTTCCACAATTAACTACATAGGGGAATAATGTTCGTTCGAATCTATACTCCAAAATGCGGAGAAGCCGACATACCTATGCTAGCATGGCAAACCCTAAATCTCTAAATCCACTTTCGCAATCATTAGAGATTTGGTACAATAGATGTTAGCTTTTCACCTATATTCAATTAAAACAACCATGCAAGGCAATCTTATATAGAAATTGTAAACACAAATTATCTATCAATTTAACGTGAGCATTAACAATTCATTACATTAGAACCCCATGAAAGTGTTTAGTTCATAATTAAACTAGGCACCTTTATGGAATTAAATAAAATCATGGCAGAAAATTTCATAAATTAAATATAAAATTACAAGATTAAAAATAAAAATAATTAAAATTAAAATAGCTTTTGAAAATTCAGTTTTTACAATTAATTATAAACAAGAGAAACCGATTAAAACAAAACTACGGGGACAACACAATTGAACTAAAAGTATTATATAACTACAAAAATGCTACGGACAAAAAAATAAAGTACTAACCTGGGGTCTGAAACTGTCGGCCAAAAGCATACGAATTAAACTGGTCCGCGCGTGGACACACGCGCCTTACTCTCCCTTCCGCGCGTGACAACCACGCGCCAGTAATGGAGCAAAATTCCTGCGCGTGTGTGGCAGCCTGTGGATTGTGGTGTTGTGGAAATGCAGTACAGAATTGATTGATCAACAAAATTGCTTTAATCCAAAAGCAATTGTAATGTGCTTTCCGAATAAAACAATCAGGTAATAAATTAGAGAAGCCCTCCTGATAATCCCCTTAAAATCTTAAATTAATTCTTATAATAATTTTTTAGAAATTTTTAAGTGTATAAAATAAAATTAAATTACAGAAATTCAAAGTGTTTAATTTATAATAACATTACAGAAATTTAATTTATATAAAATAAACTGTTTGCAGAAATTCAAACTGTATAAAATAAAATGAAATTACAACAGAAAGATAAGAAATTTTGGAGAGAGTAAACAACTAATATTTCAGTTCTCTCGGATGTGTTCAAAACTAAGCACAATAGCACATATTTATAGTACAATCTAGCTCACCTAACACAGTTTACAAAGTCATCTGTGTTAAAAAATTCTAGCCTAACTTTAACAACTAAACAAGACAATTGCAAAGCCAGTTCAATTCTTCTTCCGCAACTCGCGGTAGCTGACTTTTAATACGCGGCTCCGTAGAAATGCTTTTTTTAACCCGCACAGCTTATAATCTTTAATTAATAAATAATTATTTTAATCCAGAAATTATAAAAATAAATATCTAATATTATTAGATATTTATAAATATAATTTTCTAAATTAATAAAATTATTTAATAATATAAATAAATCTTTATTGTCTAAGCTGCGGTCTCTGGTCGTCTGAAACCGGACTCCTTTTGCTTAACAGAAAATATATCAATTCCAACCGGGGTTCCAGCTTTAAGAAAATATCACTTTCCATATTCTTGTGATAATTCTTATTTCTTCATTGCTCGTCCAGATGCAAGTTACGGTCTCTTGAGGCTCTAAAACGGGACTCATTTTGCTTAGAAAAAAATATAACAATTCCAACCGGGATTCCTGCTTTAAGAATATATCACTCAGAACATCTTTATGATAATTCCTTTTCCTCGTAGCCAGTCCATCTGAGCTAGAAATCTACCGTCTTTTAACCTTTTATCGCCAATATACCTGAAGCTGTGAGTTCTGCACTACAAAGACTTGAAACAACATAAAACTAATTAAAAGACACAAAATACTTAAGGATAAACCACCAATTTAGGTCTATTTAGCGCATAATAAGTGGATATAAAATCCACTTATCATAGACACAGGTGGATTCTCCTTCAATTGAGATTCCTGAGCCATTTCACCACAAAAGAAAGAAGAATTGTAGAAAGTAGGAAGATGAGTTTTAAGAATTACCTGAACATGATGTGGATAATGAATTTCAGGTATTTCATCTAGATTCTTTTCATTGTCCTTCTTTATAATGTCAGAGAAAATTCTCTTTTGTTGTACATAAGAAGAAACACAATGTTCCCTACCAAATCTAGCTTCAACATCAGGAATAAAATGGTTAATAAACCATTTTCCTGTTTTGATCTCTTGACCCAAGTTTAATACTCATCTGACTTAAGATAATGTGACCAATGTTAATTACTCTGTCATAAAGCAAACTATAAGCAATATGTGATGTAACAGAAGTAATTTGCTGAAAAGAACTACATTTACCAGTAAAACATTTAGCAATTTGATCAAAGTAAAAAGACCATTCCTTTCTAAGAAAAGACCTATTCAACTGGCTCATGTTGTCTAGAGGTCCACTATAACCTAATTCAGACAACATAGTTCTTACATTATCATCAGATGATACATTCTCATAAATCAAACTAACAGGTAAGTGAAGTACTGAATTAACAACTGATTCAGTAATATCAAATGAGTCTTGTCCTAAATGTAGAACAATCTTACCTGATTGATTCTGAGTAGAATCAATAACCTCAGCATTCTCCCAAGCTTGTGTAACAGCTGCTTGATTAATTTGTGGAGATGCTGTCAATGCATAACTTAATGGTCCATACGCCAGAAAGTCCATGATTGGATGAAAATCAGATGAAACTCCTTCCTTGTTGGTGATAGCTGCTACATGATTGTTTGTCATAAAATCGAAGTCACCAAACTTGAAGGCTACTGATTTAGGTAATCTTCTTTGAGCTGCCATTTTTGATCTGAAAAGAACTTGAAAAATTCTTGAAATGGATTAGTGATTTTGAAAACTCAAGAGTGGTTTTTGCTTTAGAGAATGTAAAATTAGAGAAAGCAATTACACGATTAGAGTTTCAAAACAAATATATTTCTCAAATCTTTCAGACCACTATCCCACATTGACACGTAGTTTGACAGGTGTAAGTCCCTGAAAAGTGCGGTTACCCACGATTTTTGGAAAATAAAATCCAAAATTGATTTTCATGAAATAAATCAGGGTATTATCAAGATAAACATCAATACTGATCAGCTTCTTTTTCCTGTTGACCTCCCATCAAAATAATCACAAAATGCAATGTGATTTAAAAATATAATTTTCAAATCCTGATGGTCACACATGAAATCCTGATCAATATCATCCTGATTCCAGAGACTTAATATGGAGTTTCCACGTGGCATTTTTCTTTTATCTGAAAAAGAAATAAGCAATTAATCTGAACAAAAATCAATTGGTTAGATATATTCAGTATTTCTTGAAAACAAGAAATACAGTCACACGCAATAATTAGCATCTGACTTCATTAAAACTTCCAAGTGACTGTTCAGCTTCTCAAGTCTTTCTTTAAAAGAAACGGACGCCTTATGCCTTTATCCATAAACCTTTCAATTTCTTTTCTTCTCAACAATGCTTCTCAAACCAAAATTCCATTCAAACCAATTCTTTAGATTTTTCACAGTCGATGAACATCCTGCTCTTGATCATCTCTTTGAAAAGACGACTCTTCTCATCGAACTAATCATGTATGAATTGATTTCAGATAATATCCAGAGGTTTCTCCTAGAACATCCATCTGTTGGATACAATCTTCCCCTAACCTCCTCAAAACTTGAGGATGAAGAATTTGGCCGAGAGTCTGAGGTTGATCTTGATGGAGATGCTATTCATTTAAGTTAGCTGCTCTCATTCAAGTCGCCCAGACAAGGAATCCAAGAGTAAACAAGGCTATTCAATCCCCTGATGGATTTCTTGAGATGCTCCTTGTCCTGTACCTCAGAATTCATATCAATAGACAAGTATAGAATTATCAGTAGAAATTAGACAAAAAGATGTTGTATTTCATTTCCATATATGTAATGCTTTCAATTAATGAAAATACAATTACTTGTTATCTACTTGTCTTTTGATTATTGAATGATGTATAAATTATCAGTATGCAAATATCAAAACATGCTGGCATAGACTTAACACATCACAAAATTAGATTACTACACAAAGTAAACGTCAGGATCTGAAACAATTTCCACAATCCTGATACTGACACAATACTGATGACGTCAGCATCCTGATAACAAATCTAATCCTGATGATTATTAACAAGTCTATCATACTGAAATTTATCAAGGCAAAGTGTTATAGCTAAAGCATTTAACAATCAAATATAGATCCTGACAAGAATATCAAGTCTATAAGCTAAAAACAACATACCTTGCTACATTTGCAGATGTTAAAGATCTAAAAATTTAACATTCCTAACTCACTTACTAATCTACTGAATGTAGTCTCATCAAGTGGTTTAGTTAGAATATCTGCAAGCTGTTTATCAGTAGGAACAAAATGAAGTTCCATAGTACCATTCTCAATATGTTCTCTAATAAAATGATACCTGACATCAATGTGCTTAGTCCTTGAATGTTGAACTGGATTTTCTGCAATTTTAATAGCACTAGTATTATCACAAAACATAGGAATATTACTAAGTGTCATACCATAATCCATCAACTGATTTCTTATCCAAAGGAGCTGTGCACAACAACTGCGTGCTGCTATGTACTCAGCTTCTGCAGTTGAGGTTGAAACAGATTGTTGCTTCTTGCTTGCCCAAGAAATCAATCTGTTTCCCAAGAATTGACATGTACCTGTAGTGCTTTTCCTGTCTATTTTACACCCTGCATAATCAGAGTCTGAATAGCCAATTAGAAAGAAATCAGATTCTCTAGGATACCACAAACCAAGATTTGGAGTTCCTTTGAGATATCTAAAAATTCTCTTCACAGCAATTAAATGAGATTCCTTAGGATCACTTTGGAATCTAGCACATAAACAGGTAGAAAACATTATATCTGGCCTACTTGCAATTAGATATAACAATGAGCCTATCATGCCTCTATAACTAGTATTATCCACACTCTTTCCCTTAGGATCAGAGTCTAGTTTAGTGGCTGTTGCCATGGGTGTTTTTGCAACTGCACAGTCTTGAAAGTCAAACCTTCTTAAAAGATCTTTGATATACTTTGACTGATTAATGAAAATACCAGTCTCGGTCTGTTTGACCTGCAAGCCTAAGAAATAATTTAATTCACCCATCATGCTCATCTGATACTTAGACTGCATAAGCTTGCTAAACTTAGCACACAACTTTTCATTAGTAGAACCAAAAATAATATCATCAACATAAACTTGAACTAAAAGCAATTCACCTTTTATCTTTCTAAAGAATAGAGTTTTGTCAATTGTACCTCTTGTGAAGCCATTTTCAAGAAGAAATTTAGACAAAGTCTCATACCATGCTCTTGGTGCTTGCTTTAGTCCATAGAGTGCCTTGTCAAGTTTGTAGACATGATTTGGAAACTTTGGATCAACAAATCCAGGTGGTTGTTCCACATACACTTCCTCATCAAGTTTGCCATTTAAAAAAGCACTCTTTACATCCATCTGGTATACCTTGAATTTTGAATGAGCTGCAAATGCAAGAAACATTCTGATTGCTTCTAATCTTGCTACAGGTGCAAAGGTCTCATCATAATCAATGCCTTCTTCCTGAGAATAACCCTTGGCCACCAGTCTTGCTTTGTTTCTTACAATCATACCAGATTCATCTAGCTTGTTTCTGAAAACCCATCTTGCACCAACAATTGATCTATCTTTAGGTCTTGGTACCAGTTTCCAGACTTTGTTTCTCTCAAACTCATTTAACTCCTCCTGCATTGCAATTACCCAATCAGGATCCTGTAAGGCTTCTTCAACCTTCTTAGGTTCATTCTTTGAGAGAAAGCAACTATACAAGCATTCATTTTGAATTGATCTTCTAGTTCGAACACCACTATTTGGATCACCAATTATCAAATCTTCAGTATGATCCTTTGTCCATTTTCTAACAGGTGGTAGATTAACTCTGCTAGTCTCTCCCCCTAAGTTAGTGGTATCTCTTGTAGAAGAATTCTCTCTACCTTCAAAAACTCTCCTTTGAACAATAGAATCAGTAGATTCCATATTGCTGCTTGTTACTGATCTTTCCTCAGTAGACTCTGAAAGATCAGTTCCTGATGGAGTAGACTCTGAAACGTCAATTCCTGATGGAGTAGACTCTGAAAGGCTAGTCTGCTCCTGATGATCACTGTGTTCTCTTTGATTTATTTGCTCCCCCTCAACAGTAGCATTCCTTTGAGAAGCAATAGAAATTCCTTCTGGAGAACCTTCATCATCACTGGAGAGTATCTCAGAATTCTTCAGATTTTCAAATTCCAATTTGTCATGGTTTTCATCAGTTTGCAGAATTCCAAATTTCTTATCATCAAATGCAACATGAATTGATTCCATAACAATGTGAGTTCTGAGATTATAAACTTTGAAGGCCTTAGATGCTGAATATTCTAGAAAAATTGCTTCATCCGATTTGGCTTCAAATTTTCCAAGTTGTTCTGGATGAATTTTTAGGACATAGCATTTGCATCCAAAGATGTGAAAATATTTCACACTTGGTTTCTTTCCTTTGATCATCTCATAGGGAGTTTTTCCATGACTATTTACCAAGGTACAGTTTTGAGTGAAACATGCAGTGTTAATAGCTTCTGCCCAAAAGTAGGTTAGAAGTTTTGCATCTGCAAGCATGGTTCTTGCTGCCTCTATGAGAGTCCTGTTCTTTCTTTCCACTACACCATTCTGTTGAGGTGTACCAGGTGCAGAAAACTGTTGAGTGATTCCATTGTCTGCACAAAACCCCTCCATCGTAGAATTCTTGAATTTTGTATCATTGTCACTCCTAAGTACTTTAACTTTGTACTCAGAGTTATTCTGAATATTCTTTACAAGTTCAATGATTTGCTGAGGAGCTTCATCCTTCTTGTGTAGAAAGAACACCCATGTGAACCTTGTGAAATCATCCACTATTACTAGAGCATATCTTTTCTTGCTGATAGACATAATGTTTACTGGACCAAACAGATCAAGATGTAGCATGTGAAATGGTTCAGTAATTGAATTTTCAGTTTTGCTCTTGAAAGTGGTTCTTCTTTGCTTTCCAAGCTGACATGCATCACAAAGTCCATCTTGCACAAAATTTGCCTGAGGTAGGCCTCTCACCAAATTGTGATTAACAAGTTGATTAAGCTTTTTGAAATTAAGATGTGAGAGCTTCTTGTGCCAATTCCAGCTTTCATCACTTGTTGCTTTGCTGTAGAGACATCTAACAATTCCTTTAGATGTATCACTTAAGCTGGCTTCATATATGTTACCATGTCTTTGACCAGTTAGAACAATGTCTCCATTCTGCATATTCAAGATTTTGTATCCTTCTCTGTCAAAGATTGATTTGTAACCTTTATCACCCAGTTGACTTATGCTTAAAAGAGTATGTTTCCAGCCTTCAACCAGTGCTACATTTTATATGATGACATTCCCCAAAACAATTGAGCCATATCCCAGAGTTTCTCCTTTGTTGCCATCTCCAAAAGATATTACTGGGCCAGCTTTCCTCTCAAACTTTGTAAGCAGGGACTTCTTTCCAGTCATATGTCCAGAGCATCCACTGTCCAAGATAATTGAATGCTTCTTTCCTGTGCCCTGCAAACAAAAAGTAACTAGTTAAAATTTTTTAGGACCCAACTTTGATTGGATCCTTTCTTACTAGATTTAGAAACGACAGGCTTTGAAGATTTTGCTTTTATTTTACCTGTTGCAGAGTCAACCTTAGACTCTGATTTCACAAACTGTTTGTGACTAGGAGTTTCAGATTTCAAAGAATAATAGTCATAATACAGTTCATGATATTCTCTACACATGTAAATGGAATGAAGTAAACTACCACAATGATAACAAGCTTTTTGTGGTTGGTATTGAATTTTCTGAGTCTTGGGGAATCTGGACTCAGTTTTCCAAGAAGGTTTTTGATTGCAGTCTAGGGCCAAATGATTATGATTTCCACACTTATAGCATTTTTTCCTAGGTGCATCAGGTACATTCTTGTAATTATTCTCTTTGTTAATACCTTCTTTTCCATTCCTATTTCTTTTGATCTTGCTAGACTCTGAAAGACCATCTAATCTCTGTTTCAACTGAGACTTAGACAGAAACCCTATGTTTACATTCTTAGGTTTCTCTAACACTTTCTCATCTGAATTACTATTGTTAATATTTTTGTGTACAACAGGGGTACCTTTTGAATCAACAAATTTAACATGATTAGGTTCAGAAACAATTTTCTTACCTTCAGATTTAGATGTGTTAGCTTCTATTTTACTATCATCATTGACAATAGCTACTCTTTCTTCTTGTCTAGCCTTATCAAAACCTAAACCATTAACCTTACCACGAATTCCATTTTCGATGATTTCTTGTGTCTTTTTACCAGAAATGTTAATGGTCTGAATCACATCTCTCTCTTCCTCTAGTTCTTTTCTGACATAGTCATAAGCCTCAAGAATAACACTATAATCATGCTTAGCTTTATCAGAACTTAACTTGTATTCTTCCATTTGAATTAATTCAGATTCAAGAAAATTATTTCTATCAACTAATTTATCATTCTTAACCTTAAGTTCATCTCTTTCATAAGTAAGAATTTTAAAATTAGTCATAAGATTCTTAAACTCAGCATGGATAGATCTAATTTCATCAGAATTTAAGCTATCAAATGAATCAAGAGAGTGAAGTGATACCTTAACAGAGGATGGAGAAGTTTTCTTTGGAGATCCAGGTTTGTCTGAACCATTTGCCATCAATGCAATGTTATCATAATCCAATTCATCTTCAGAATCACTGGAATCAGCCCAATCCTTCTGTGTGACCATAAGTGCATTACCCTTTCCTGAATTCCTAGGCTTCTTACACTCACTAGCAAAGTGTCCAAGCTCGCTGCAGTTAAAGCACTTGATCTTGGCCTTATCAAGCTTGACAATTGTACTTTTGCCTTTGTCACTCTTCTTCTCCTCCTTCTTTTGAAAAGGTCCTTTGCTAAATCTTCTCCTATTGAATCTTCCTTTCTTGAAGGCTTTAGCAAACATAGCAAAGAGTTCCTGCATCTCAGATTCAGAATCATTGTTGTCAGAGTCCATATCAGTAGTATCTGACTCAGAACTTTCTTTGCTTTTCTTCTTCCTTGAATTCTTTACAGCAATCTCTTCATGCTGTTCTTCGGGAAGCTTCTTTACTTCAGATTGAGCAGTAAGTGCAATAGTCTTCATCTTTCCTTCACTCCTGCTCTTCTTCTGCTGCTTGTCAAGTTCATAAGCTCTCAATTTTCCATATACTACCTCTAATGAAATCTCATCCAGATCATTAGCTTCCTCAATCGCAGATATCTTCTCATTGTAGAAATCAGACAAAGCTTTCATGAATTTTGTATTCATATCCTCCAAGTCATAATATTTACCATGCATAGCCATCTCATTGATGAGTTTTGTAAACCTATCAAAGGTATCAGTAAGTGACTCACCAGACTTGGATTCAAAGTACTCATACTGTTGTATAAGTAATGTCCTCATATTCTTCCTGACAAGCTTAGTTCCTTCACAGTGAACCTTAAGATTGTCCCATATATCCTTAGCAGTTTTACAAGAGAGAACATAGTTAGTGAGAACAGAATCATGACTGTTGAATAATATGTTTCTCACTTTAGCATCTTTAAGAACATTCTCCTTGTCTTTATCTGACCATTCAGATTTTGGCTTCTCTGCTGTATGTTCTGGAACAACCACACCATCAACAGTTGCTTGTCCAACGACCTTTGTTGGAACAAAAGGTCCATCTCTGATTCTGTCAAGATAATTAGGATCTGTTGCTTCCAGATGATGCAACATCTTTACTTCCCATAGAGTATATTTGTTTCTCTTGAGCATAGGAATTTTTGTATTCCCATCCTTGTAACCAGACATGATTGCAGATCTTTATGATTATTCGAAATCAACCTGCTCTGATACCAATTGTTAACTCAAATAACTTGTAGAAGGGGGGGGGTTGAATACAAGTTATATAATCGTGTCTGATTTTTGCTTGATTATATGAACAAGAATAAACGAATGAATCAAACTCTGTTTGTATTAATAAGATCAAATACAAACTCTACCAAAGGTGTACAATACCTTTAGCAGCTGCTGACAATACAAATCTCTCTCTCTGTTTGTTTCGAACTCTCGAATACAAACCTTATACAGAGCTACGCACACGAACTCACAACACACGCTCTTCGACTCTTTTTACAGATATAGAGAGAGTATTTATAATGCTACCTATCAACTAATAACAGAAAGATATAATCTATACATGACAATGTTCTGCCTTCTAGTCGATAGTTTCCTTCAATAGAAAACTCTTTCCTTCATAATATCTTCTTGCTTGTTCTTCAAACAAAGATCCTGTTTTATAGCACTTGCTAGTTTCTGTAGCATCCATAATGACATCATCAGTAACACGACTTATATCAGGATTTCATCTTGCATCAGTATCTGATCATCATCAGTATTAGACTGTCATCAGGATTTGCTCTTTGTTCCTGACATGTAGTCTCCGATCACTGTTCATTCCTGACTAAACTGTACAGAAAACTGTCTTACACATAAATCCTATATATAATGCTAAATCCTTTATAAGATCAGGATTACAAGAAGTATAATGTGTAAATTCTATTCTTAACATCACAACTTATGAATTATTCCTAACATTCACCTTGAGCTGAGGCATCTTCAATAATGACATCTTTGTCAAATAAATATGCATGTAGTGATTGAAGTGCAACATGCTTCGAGAGTCCAAATTTCTTGACTAATTGTCTTCTGACAGATACATAGAAATACATCTTCATTAAGTCAAGTCTTTGATGTAGAAGTCCATATTCATCTGGAAATAAAAGTTTTGGTACTCTTTCAACCAAAAAATCTAGAACAGGCCTTGACAACTTCACTTTGAGAGAAATTAGTCCCATAGCCAGTCTGTATGATAATGTAGTTTCCCATGAAGAATCAATATCCAGATCTCTATGGTCATTTGCTGACTTGATTGTAGCTTCATTTGGAGAGACCTGCATGATATTAGTTCGACTAGACTCTGTGTGTGTAGGTGACAATTGAATCTTTCTCCTTGTTCTCCTGATATAGTGAGCAAAAGATTTATCCTGAGAAGACTCAAGAGGTGTAGACACAGAAGTGATCTTAGGATGAGATATTTGTTCAATAGACACAGTCTTTTGAGAGACAGTATCCAGTAATTGTTTTCCCTTTTTAAGAACTACAGCCTTTTGGGAGACTGCAGCCTGGCTGTGGCTAGGTTTTTCATCTCTTTGTGCTAACAGAGAAAGTTGAATTGCAGCCTTCAATTCTGCTCTCTCAGCAAGAGTTAAATCATCATCATCTTCACTAGAATTACTACTACTTGACACAACAAATCTTCTCTTCCTTACAACTGATGTCTTTTGAGAAACACCATAGGTTTGTTTCTTTGAAACAACAGGCTGTGGATCAAAATTTGGTTCTTGAATTGTTTCAGAGACTATAATGTTTTGGGCTACTTGGGTAGACACAGGTGGGTTCTCCTCCAAATGAGATTCCTGAGCCATTTCACCACAAAAGAAAGAAGAATTGTAGAGAGTAGGAAGATGAGTTTTAATAATTACCTGAATATGATGTGGATAATGAATTGCAGGTATTTCATCTAGATTCTTTTCATTGTCCTTCTTTATAATGTCAGAGAAAATTCTCTTTTGCTGTTCATAAGAAGAAACACAATGTTCCCTACCAAATCTAGCTTCAACATCAGGAATAAAATGGTTAATAAACATTTGCATAAATCTATGATAATAAACCATTTTCCTGTTTTGATCTCTTAACCCAAGTTTAATACTCATCTGACTTAAGATAATGTGACCAATGTTAATTACTCTGTCATAAAGCAAACTATAAGCAATATGTGATGTAACAGAAGTAATTTGCTGAAAAGAACTACATTTACCAGTAAAACATTTAGCAATTTGATCAAAGAAGAAAGACCATTCCTTTCTAAGGAAAAACCTATTCAACTGGCTCATGTTGTCTAGAGGTCCACTATAACCTAATTCAGACAACATAGTTCTTACATTATCATCAGATGGTTCACTTGCATAATTATCATTAACAGGTAAGCGAAGTACTGAATTAACAACAGATTCAGTAATGTCAAATGAATCTTGTCCTAAGTGTAGAACAATCTTACCTGATTGACTCTGAGTAGAATCAATTACCTCAGCATTCTCCCAAGCTTGTGTAAAAGCTGCTTGATTAATTTGTGGAGATGCTGTCAATGCATAACTTAATGGTCCATTCGCCAGAAAGTCCCTGATTGGATGAAAATCAGTTAATACTCCTTCCTTGTTGGTGATAGCTGTTACATGATTGTTCGTCATAAAATCAAAGTCACCAAACTTGAAAGCTACTGATTTAGGTAATCTTCTTTGAGCTGACATTTTTGATCTGAAAAGAACTTGAAAAATTCTTGAAATGGATTAGTGATTTTGAAAACTCAAGAGTGTTTTTTGCTTTAGAGAATGTAAAATTAGAGAAAGCAATTACACGATTAGAGTTTCAAAACAAATATATTTCATAAATCTTTCAGACCACTATCCCACGTTGACACGTAGATTGACAGATGTCAGTCCCTGAAAAGTGCGGTTATCCATGATTTTTGGAAAATAAAATCCAAAATTGTTTTTCATGAAATAAATCAGGGTATTATTAAGATAAAAATCAATACTGATCAGCTTCCTTTTCCTGTTGTGACCTCCATCAAAATAATCACAAAAAGCAATGTGATTTAAAAATAATAATACTTCTCAAATCCTGATGGTCACACTTGAAATCCTGATCAATATAATCCTGATTCCAGAGACTTAATATGGAGTTTCCACGTGGCATTTTTTTCTTTTATCTGAAAAAAAATAAACAATTAATCTGAACAAAAATCAATTGGTTAGAAATATTCAACATTTCTTGAACAAGAAATACAGTCATACGCAATAATTAGCATCTGACTTCATTAAAACTTCCAAGTGACTGTTCAGCTTCTCACGTCTTTCTTTAAAAGAAACAAACGCCTTATGCCTTTCTCCATAAACCTTTCAATTTCTTTTCTTCTCAACAATGCTTCTCAAACCAAAATTCCATTCAAACCCATTCTTTAGATTTTTCACAGTCGATGAACATCCTGTTCTTGATCATCTCTTTGAAAAGACGACTCTTCTCATCGAACTAATCATGGATGGATTGGTTTCCGATAATATCCAGAGGTTTCTCCTAGAACATCCATCTGTTGGATACAATCTTCCCCTAACCTCCTCAAAACTTAAGGATGAAGAATTTGGCCGAGAGTCTGAGGTTGATCTTGATGGGGATGCTATACATTTAAGTTAGCTGCTCTCATTCAAGTCGCCCAGACAAGGAATCCAAGAGTAGACGAGGCTATTCAATCCCCTGATGGATTTCTTGAGATGCTACTTGTCCTTTACCTCAGAATTCATATCAATAAACAAGTATAGAATTATCAGTAGAAGTTAGACAAAAAGATGTTGTATTTCATTTCCATATATGTAATGCTTTCGATTAATGAAAATACAATTTCTTATTATCTACTTGTCTTTTGATTATTGAATGATGTATAAATTATCAGTATGCAAATATTAAAACTTGCTGGCATAGACTTAACACATCATAGAATTAGATTACTACACAAAGTACACGTCAGGATCTGAAACAATTTTCATAATCCTGATACTGACACAATACTGATGACGTCAGCATCCTGATAACAAATCTAATCCTGATGATTATTAACAAGTCTATCATACTGAAATTTATCAAGGCAAAGTGTTATAGCTAAAGCTTTTAACAATAAAATATAGATCCTGACAAGAATATCAAGTCTATAAGCTAAAAACAACATACCTTGCTACTATTGCAGATGTTAAAGATCTAAAAATTTAACATTCCTAACTCACTTACTAATCTACTGAATGTAGTCTCATCAAGTGGTTTAGTTAGAATATCTGCAAGCTGTTTGTCAATAGGAACAAAATGAAGTTCCACAGTACCATTCTCAATATGTTCTCTAATAAAATGATACCTGACATCAATGTGCTTAGTCCTTGAATGTTGAACTGGATTTTCTGCAATTTTAATAGCACTAGTATTATCACAAAACATAGGAATATTACTAAGTGTCATACCATAATCCATCAAATGATTTCTTATCCAAAGGAGCTGTGCACAACAACTGCCTGCTGCTATGTACTCAGCTTCTGCAGTTGAGGTTGAAACAGATTGTTGCTTCTTGCTTGCCCAAGAAATCAATCTATTTCCCAAGAATTGACATGTACCTGTAGTGCTTTTCCTGTCTATTTTACACCCTGCATAATCAGAGTCTGAATAGCCAATTAGAAAGAAATCAGATTCTCTAGGGTACCACAAACCAAGATTTGGAGTACCTTTGAGATATCTAAAAATTCTCTTCACAGCAATTAAATGAGATTCCTTAGGATCACTTTGGAATCTAGCACATAAACAGGTAGAAAACATTATATCTGGCCTACTTGCAGTTAGATATAATAATGAGCCTATCATGCCTCTATAACTAGTATTATCCACACTCTTCCCTTTAGGATCAGAGTCTAGTTTAGTGGCTGTTGCCATGGGTGTTTTTGCAACTACACAGTCTTGAAAGTTAAACCTTCTTAAAAGATCTTTGATATACTTTGACTGATTAATGAAAATACCAGTCTCAGTCTGTTTGACCTGCAAGCCTAAGAAATAATTTAATTCACCCATCATGCTCATCTGATACTTAGACTGCATAAGCTTGCTAAACTTAGCACACAACTTTTCATTAGTAGAACCAAAAATAATATCATCAACATAAACTTGAACTAAAAGCAATTCACCTTTTATCTTTCTAAAGAATAGAGTTTTGTCAATTGTACCTCTTGTGAAGCCATTTTCAAGAAGAAATGTAGACAAAGTTTCATACCATGCTCTTGGTGCCTGCTTTAGTCCATAGAGTGCCTTGTCAAGTTTGTAGACATGATTTGGAAACTTTAGATTAATAAATCCAGGTGGCTGTTCCACATACACTTCCTCATCAAGTTTGCCATTTAGAAAAGCACTCTTTACATCCATTTGATATACCTTGAATTTTGAATGAGCTGCAAATGCAAGAAACATTCTGATTGCTTCTAATCTTGCTACAGGTGCAAAGGTCTCATCATAATCAATGCCTTCTTCCTGAGAATAACCCTTAGCCACCAGTCTTGCTTTGTTTCTTACAATCATACCAGATTCATCTAGCTTGTTTCTGAAAACCCATCTTGCACCAACAATAGATCTATCTTTAGGTCTTGGTACCAGTTTCCAGACTTTGTTTCTCTCAAACTCATTTAACTCCTCCTGCATTGCAATTACCCAATCAGGATCCTGTAAGTCTTCTTCAACCTTCTTAGGTTCATTCTTTGAGAGAAAGCAACTATACAAGCATTCATTTTGAATTGATCTTCTAGTTCATACACCACTATTTGGATCACCAATTATCAAATCTTCAGTATGATCCTCTGTCCATTTTCTAACAGGTGGTAGATTAACTCTGCTAGTCTCTTCCCCTAAGTTAGTGGTATCTCTTGTAGAAGACTTCTCTCTACCTTCAAAAACTCTCCTTTGATCAATAGAATCAGTAGATTCCATATTGCTGCTAGTTACTGATCTTTCCTCAGTAAACTCTGAAAGATCAGTTCCTGATGGAGTAGACTCTGAAACGTCAATTCCTGATGGAGTAGACTCTGAAAGGCTAGTCTGCTCCTGATTATCACTGTGTTCTCTTTGATTTATTTGCTCCCCCTCAACAGTAGCATTCCTTTGAGAAGCAATAGAAATTCCTTCTGGAGAACCTTCATCATCACTGGAGAGTATCTCAGAATTCTTCAGATTTTCAAATTCCAATTTGTCATGGCTTTCATCAGTTTGCAGAATTCCAAATTTCTTATCATCAAATTCAACATGAATTGATTCCATAACAATGTGAGTTCTGAGATTATAAACTTTGAAGGCCTTAGATGCTGAATATCCTAGAAAAATTGCTTCATCCGATTTGCCTTCAAATTTTCCAAGTTGTTCTGGATGAACTTTTAGGACATAGCATTTGCATCCAAAGATGTGAAAGTATTTCACACTTGGTTTCTTTCCTTTGATCATCTTATAGGGAGTTTTTCCATGACTATTTACCAAGGTACAGTTTTGAGTGAAACATGCAGTGTTAATAGCTTCTGCCCAAAAGTAGGTTGGAAGTTTTGCATCTGCAAGCATGATTCTTGCTGCCTCTATGAGAGTCCTGTTCTTTCTTTCCACTACACCATTCTGTTGAGGTGTACCAGGTGCAGAAAACTGTTGAGTAATTCCTTTGTCTACACAAAACCCCTCAATTGTAGAATTCTTGAATTCTGTACCATTGTCACTTCTAAGTACTTTGACTTTGTACTCAGAGTTATTATGAATATTCTTGATAAGTTCAATGATTTGCTGAGGAGCTTCATCCTTCTTGTGTAGAAAGAACACCCATGTAAACCTTGTGAAATATCACTAGAGCATATCTTTTCTTGATGATAGACATAATGTTTACTGGACCAAACAGATCAAGATGTAGCATGTGAAATGGTTCAGTAATTGAATTTTCAGTCTTGCTCTTGAAAGTGGTTCTTCTTTGCTTTCCAAGCTGACATGCATCACAAAGTCCATCTTGCACATAATTTGCCTGAGGTAGGCCTCTCACCAGATTGTGCTTAACAAGTTGATTAAGCTTCTTGAAATTAAGATGTGAGAGCTTCTTGTGCCAATTCCAGCTTTCATCACTTGTTGCTTTGCTGTAGAGACATCTAACAATTCCTTTAGATGTATCACTTAAGCTGGCTTCATATATGTTACCATGTCTTTGACCAGTTAGAACAATGTCTCCATTCTGCATATTCAGGATTTTGCATCCTTCTCTGTCAAAGATTGATTTGTAACCTTTATCACCCAGTTGACTTATGCTTAAAAGAGTATGTTTCAATCCTTCAACTAGTGCTACATTTTCTATGATGACATTCCCCAAAACAATTGAGCCATATCCCAGAGTTTCTCCTTTGTTGCCATCTCCAAAAGATATTACTGGGCCAGCTTTCCTCTCAAACTTTGTAAGCAGGGACTTTTTTCCAGTCATATGTCCAGAGCATCCACTGTCCAAGATAATTGAATGCTTCTTTCCTGTGCCCTGCAAACAAAAAGTAACTAGTTAGAATTTTTTAGGACCCAACTTTGATTGGATCCTTTCTTACTAGATTTAGAAACAACATGCTTCGAGAATTTTGTCTTTACTTTACCTGTTGTAGAGTCAACTTTAGACTCTAATTTCACAAACTGTTTGTGACTAGGAGTTTCAGATTTCAAGGAATAATAATCATAATACAGTTCATGATATTCTCTACACATGTAAATGGAATGAAGTAAACTACCACAATGATAACAAGCTTTTTGTGGTTGGTATTGAATTTTCTGAGTCTTGGGGAATCTGGACTCAGTTTTCCAAGAAGGTTTTTGATTGCAGTCTAGGGCCAAATGATTATGATTTCCACACTTATAGCATTTTTTCCTAGGTGCATCAGGTACATTCTTGTAATTATTCTCTTTGTTAATACCTTCTTTTCCATTCCTATTTCTTTTGATCTTGCTAGACTCTGAAAGACCATCTAATCTCTGTTTCAACTGAGACTTAGACAGAAACCCTATGTTTACATTCTTAGGTTTCTCTAACACTTTCTCATCTGAATTACTATTGTTAATCCTTTTGTGTACAACAGGGGTACCTTTTGAATCAACAAATTTAACATGATTAGGTTCAGAAACAATTTTCTTACCTTCAGATTGAGATGTGTTAGCTTCTATTTTACTATCATCATTGACAATAGCTACTTTTTCTTCTTGTCTAGCCTTATCAAA
Source organism: Kitagawia praeruptora (assembly GCA_037693485.1). Lineage (NCBI taxonomy): Eukaryota > Viridiplantae > Streptophyta > Magnoliopsida > Apiales > Apiaceae > Kitagawia > Kitagawia praeruptora. The sequence goes on along the minus strand of CM075352.1, from coordinate 60,232,737 downwards.
ACCTAAACCATTAACCTTACCACGAATTCCATTTTCGATGATTTCTTGTGTCTTTTTACCAGAAATGTTAATGGTCTGAATCACATCTCTCTCTTCCTCTAGTTCTTTTCTGACATAGTCATAAGCCTCAAGAATAACACTATAATCATGCTTAGCTTTATCAGAACTTAACTTGTATTCTTCCATTTGAATTAATTCAGATTCAAGAAAATTATTTCTATCAACTAATTTATCATTCTTAACCTTAAGTTCATCTCTTTCACAAGTAAGAATTCTAAAATTAGTCATAAGATTCTTAAACTCAGCTGTTTGCACTAAATCATGTAAGCGTACGTGGTCACAAGTAATACAGATATAAGTCAAGTTCGTTCCCACAGAGATCTGGTTATGGTTTAAATTCAGTAAACGCACCTATGCAACAGTGTATGGTTATTATGCACTGCTAAGACAAATAACAAATATGGGTTTTAACTATCTAAATTAACTAAAAAGCAAATTAACAAAACTACAAATTAACTAACTAGCAAGAATTGAAATCAAATTACTTCTGCAAGAAAAACCATGGAATCCTAACTTCATTAAATACTTCGCTTAGATTTGACGCCTTTAATCACTATATGCAATGGTTATGATATCTGATCGAATAACACGAAACAAGTATACGCTACTTCTCAGTATACGAATACCAAACTAAACATACATCCACAAAAGAGATAGAAGATGAATAGACACCAATTATGCTTAGACCCTATATCTCTATAGAATTTGAAAACATAACGGTTGAAGAACAAGTTATCCACATTGATCACATAGGGAAGCATAATATCTCTATTTACGCCACAAATCATGATGTAAAAACATCAACCTATCCTATGCTAGCATGGCAAGTTCTAAATCTCAAGATCCACTCTCGTTTAGCAAGAGATTAACAAATTAGATGTTCATGACGCATCTAAACACATGAATCACAACCATACGAGGATATCAAATACACATAACACACAGATCTTTAAAGCATCAAGATACTAAAACTCCATAAATAAATCCGTTAGAATCCCATGACAACGATTAGTTCATAATCGAACTTCTCGTCATCATGGGATCTGATGAAACCATGATAAAAACAAAGTATGAAAAGATACAAATAAATCTAAGTAATTGATATGTAATGGTTCTCCCTAATGATACAAATTACAAAGGTTGGATGTGTTTATATAGGCTCTAGAAGTCTTGCCCAGCAAGAAAATACCAAAACAGAATTATAATAGAATTTCTGCAAAATACGTTTCCTAAACTGATTCTGTTTTTAAGGAAAATTCGTAGCTGACTTTTCTTAGTATTTCTGGACCGTTCCGGTTGTATTTGGACCTCTGGACCACTTTAGAATGATAGAGAATTCCGTTATCTTCGCGTGGACTGCTTACGGACCTCAAACAGACTTCTAGAACTCAAGATATGGCCAAAATAGTAAAAACTGTAATTTTTCAGCACCGCGCGCGTGCAACCTGCGCCCATCAGTCTGTTTGTCGCGCAACCTGCGCCCACCACGCACAACCTGCTCGTGCAACACCTGTCCCATATTATATAAAATCTCCCAAGCTTCGCGTGGGCAGTAAGATCGCTGAAAATGGACTTCTAGAACTCCAGATATGTCCAAAACAGTGTAGACTGCGCAATCGTCTCAGAAATCCGAATTTTACACAAATTTGCTCCTTTCTCCTCCGTTTCTTTTGCATTAGCTAACATCTTCAATACCAAGACACATGTAACTCCTTGATAGCATAACACAAGTGTCCAATCTTCATTCCAATGCTTAATTCCACTCTAATATCGATTAGAAACACCAACACTAACCGATAGCTACAACCCTGCACAACTACACAAAACACATAAAAAATACAACAAACTTGAGACCAAGTCAATCAATTTAAGCCGCTATGGAACGCTCCAAGTGGATATAAAATCCACTTATCATCAGCATGGATAGATCTAATTTCATCAGAATTTAAGCTATCAAACGAATCAAGAGAGTGAAGTGATACCTTAACAGAGGATGGAGAAGTTTTCTTTGGAGATCCAGGTTTGTCTGAACCATTTGCCATCAATGCAATGTTGTCATAATCCAATTCATCTTCAGAATCACTGGAATCAGCCCAATCCTTCTGTGTGACCATAAGTGCATTACCTTTTCCTGAATTCCTAGGCTTCTTACACTCACTAGTAAAGTGTCCAAGCTCGCTGCAGTTAAAGCACTTGATCTTGGCCTTATCAAGCTTGACAATTGTACTTTTAACTTTGTCACTCTTCTTCTCCTCCTTCTTTTGAAAAGGTCCTTTGCTAAATCTTCTCCTGTTAAATCTACCTTTCTTGAAAGCTTTAGCAAGCATAGCATAGAGTTCCTGCATCTCAGATTCAGAATCATTGTTGTCAGAGTCCATATCAGTAGTCTCTGACTCAGAACTTTCTTTGCTTTTCTTCTTCCTTGAATTCTTTACAGCAATCTCTTCATGCTGTTCTTCAGGAAGCTTCTTAACTTCAGATTGAGCAGTAAGTGCAATAGTCTTCATCTTTCCTTCACTCCTGCTCTTCTTCTGCTGCTTGTCAAGTTCATAAGCTCTCAATTTTCCATATACTGCCTCTAATGAAATCTCATCCAGATCATTTGCTTCTTCAATCGCAGATATCTTCTCATTGTAGAAATCAGGCAAAGCGTTCATGAACTTTGTATTCATATCCTCCAAGTCATAATATTTACCATGCATGGCCATCTCAATGATGAGTTTTGTAAACCTATCAAAGGTATCAGTAAGTGACTCACCAGACTTGGATTCAAAGTACTCATACTGTTGTATAAGTAATGTCCTCATATTCTTCCTGACAAGCTTAGTTCCTTCACAGTGAACCTTAAGATTGTCCCATATATCCTTAGCAGTTTTACAAGAGAGAACATAGTTAGTGAGAACAGAATCATGACTGTTGAATAATATGTTTCTCACTTTAGCATCTTTAAGAACATTCTCCTTGTCTTTATCTGACCATTCAGATTTTGGCTTCTCTGCTGTATGTTCTGGAACAACCACACCATCAACAGTTGCTTGTCCAACGACCTTTGTTGGAACAAAAGGTCCATCTCTGATTCTGTCAAGATAATCAGGATCTGTTACTTCCAGATGATGCAACATCTTTACTTCCCATAGAGTATATTTGTTTCTCTTGAGCATAGGAATTTTTGTATTCCCATCCTTGTAACCAGACATGATTCCAGATCTTTATGATTATTCGAAATCAACCTGCTCTGATACCAATTGTTAACTCAAATAACTTGTAGAAAGGGGGGGGTTGAATACAAGTTATATAATCGTGTCTGATTTTTGCTTGATTAAATGAACAAGAATAAACGAATGAATCAAACTCTGTTTGTATTAATAAGATCAAATACAAACTCTACCAAAGGTGTACAATACCTTTAGCAGCTGCTGACAATACAAATCTCTCTCTCTGTTTGTTTCGAACTCTCGAATACAAACCTTATACAGAGCTACGCACACGAACTCACAACACACGCTCTTCGACTCTTTTTACAGATATAGAGAGAGTATTTATAATGCTACCTATCAACTAATAACAGAAAGATATAATCTATACATAACAATGTTCTGCCTTCTAGTTGATAGTTTCCATCAATAGAAAACTCTTTCCTTCATAATATCTTCTTGCTTGTTCTTCAAACAACGATCCTATTTTATAGCACTTGCCAGTTTATGTAGCATCCATAATGACATCATCAGTAACGAGACTGATATCAGGATTTCATCTTGCATCAGTATCTGATCATCATCAGTATTAGACCGTCATCAGGATTTGCTCTTTGTTCCTGACATGTAGTCTCCGATACACTGTTTATTCCTGACTAAACTGTACAGATAACTGTCTTACACATAAATCCTATATATAGTGCTAAATCCTTTATAAGATCAGGATTACAAGAAGTAAAATGTGTAAATTCTATTCTTAACATCACAACTTATGAATTATTCCTAACAGAACTCATCTTCCTCCTTCTCCTCAACAGGTTCACTTACCTCAGCTTCAGTTTCTTCATCATCTACCACTTCCTATATCCTCAGTTGGCTTGTAGATGCTTCTAGGTCTTGAATAGATTTGTTGACAATCAAGGCACATGATGTATTTATCATTCTGCCTTGGTTGGCTTGAATAGCCCTTTTCTAAAGCAACTCAAGCTCATGAGTCTTTAAAACCCCATAGAGCACATCATAAGTGATTTTGTTCAAATCTCTTTCCCTTAGAGAAAGCAGAAACTTCATGTTCAATTCCTTGGTGCTGTAAACCTTGCCATTCATCTGCAACTCAGTAACTAGCTTGTGAAATCTCTCAAACATCTCAGTGATGCTTTCCTTGGGTTGTGCCATGAAAGCTTCATACTGTGTGACCAGTATCTGTTTCTTGTTCTCTCTGACCTCATCATTTCCTTCACATAACACCTCAAAGTGATCCCACATTTCTTTGGTAGTGGTACATGAAGCAATGTTTGCAAACATTGACATGTCCATGGAATCTATAATCAGCAACATGAGGTGACTATCAAGGGCAACCATCTCATTTTCTGATTCTGTCCATTTGGATGGATCCTTAGCCACATAAGATCTTGGAATAGTAGTGGTTCCAACAGTCTTTTCAGGAATCTCCTGTTGGGGAACAAATGGACCATTCTTGAGAATCTCAGGATACAAATGATGAGATGCTTTGATGAACAACTGCATCTTGATCTTCCAGAGGTTGTAGTTTTCTTTGTCAAACTTAGGGACTTTCACCGTTCCTGTGGTCTTTGGTGTATTCGAACTCATGATCGTTTTTCTGTTTTTGAATAAATAGCCCGCTCTGATACCACTTGTTGAGTATAGAATACAGTAAAAGAATACAGAGGGGGGGTGAATGGATTCTTGAACTTTTCTTTGTTGAGTCTGTGTAGCAGATAAGTGTTTGTGTGTGCAAAGATGTAGGTGCGAATAAAGAACAACACAAGTCACAATATCACTTTAATCTAATGTATTATTAGATAAAGGTTGCTACAATCTGTGAATACAAATGATAGTATTCTCAGCTTCGTTTTTCTCAAAGAGATATGGCTTACAATGAATATGAAAAACTTGACTCACCAAAAGTTAATTGTTAAGGAAGTGAGGCTGTATCCTTATAGAACATGGATACAACCTACTTACTACAAATAAGGTAGCTAAAACAAATTACTTTCTAGTCTGTCTATCCTATTTGAGTAAGAGTCCAAACGGTTACAGATTTGACTTTGCAAAGCCTGTTCAGATCCACTTCTTTAGCCCTTTGTCTCTTCTATATCTCTCCAAGCTTCTTTGTAGGCTTTCCAGAGCACGTTACAGATTGAGGTCCACAAAGTGCATTGGCTTGTTGCAGGTTTCTGACTTGTACAATTTCTCCAGTATTTTGTCTCCAAGAATGTATTCGAGAAATGACTAAGTAAGTGATTCGAGAACTAGAATTGACTTGATCGATAACTCTGAGTTCTCGAACACTATTATATTGACATACCGAATTACTTCTCGAATAGCTCTTTTTCATCAGGATTCCTTGAGTTGTCGAATAGCTTTCTGAGTCCTTGAGATATCGAATGGAACTTTGACTTGTTGACTCCTTGAGAACTCGAATACCACTTTTGACTTGTTGACTTCTTGAGTTCTCGAACAGAGTAATAGACATATTCGAATCTCTGAGATATCGAATGAGATATCGAACAGTGTATTCAGAGATATCGAATAGTGTCTTCTGAGATATCGAATCCCTGACTTCTCGAATGCTATACTTCTCGAATAGACAAATGTACTTCTCGAATTTATACTTAGGCAAATTCTTCACTTTCTTCAAATCCCAACTGTGATTATTTGACAGTCTTTATCTTCTTGCTTGAGGCATGAACCTTGGAACTTCTTTCAAGCATTATTCTTGACTATATAAGTACAGTTACACAACTAGGATTTGGTGCCTATTACAAGTACAGAACAAGTAGAGACTCTACAACTAGAGGTTCCCTCAGTTAAGAGGTCATGTAAGTAATGCAAAGCATTACAGACAATTATGCTTGTTATTTGATGTAAACAGGCATGCCTCTGTGACTAACATAGACATACAACCACTGCATAATAGACATAAACATACATACATAGACAATATCTAAACTATAACTTAAATATACACATACATATAAACCCTAACTTGCATAAACCCTAACTTAACAAATAACGAACAACCAATCATGCAAATATAGATATGTAAGTTCGATATCACTCCTTTCGTAGAGAGTAACTTCGAATCTGGAAGTAGGAGACGAAGAATCGCCCAAATCGCCCGTCTTCTCTGTGTTTGTGTGTTTCTTCGCCCTAATACCCGACTAATGACCCGGCTTATGTTTTAATTAGCATTTTATCTATTTTCAATTTAATTAATTGTTAAATAAATAACGTTTGTTTAACGTTTTTTAAACGGAGTGTCACTGAATGGGTGAAGCCAAAAGTTTAGGCGTACCATTTGGAAGACCAAAATGTTGGGTGGTACCATTTGGAAAAGCCAAAAGTACAATGGTACCAAATGAAATTTCCATATAAGATTTTACACGTTCAATACAATATTTCTGCTCTATCTTGAATTCTTAAAATTTGATTCTAACGATTTTACAGCTCGCATGAAATTAACAAAATAATCTTTAATTTAGTGTTGGTTTAACAATTATTTTCCAAATAAAACTATGTAGAAACAAAAGAGAGAATTTAAAACTACGTACAAACAAATGAGATAAGAAATTGATAATTTTACATTGAAAATTCTATTCTATTTATGAAATCTACTTATATTTCGTTTTGATTATCAAAATACCTTTATTTTTATTTGAAGATAGTTCTACTAACAACCAAATATAGTTTTAATAATAAGTGTAATAGTGATTTTGTCCAAAATTTTGGTAGTCGGTAGTCTAGTCTTCAGTACGATAAAATAAATAAGAACCGTTAAATCATAAAATAAATAGATGAAAACGATGGATCTAGCATAAAAAATATTTTATTTTTTAACATGTAAACTAAAAAATGTATTTATATTGAAATACGAAAAAGTGTATTTCAATGATTTAAATCATATAATTTGGTTTTCTACATTGAATAGGATTATCAATGTAAGTCTTTTACACTGAATAGGATTTATGTAAAAATTAATAATTATATTTTCTATTGAGATTCTGTGTGTTTCCATTACGATAATAATTTTTAAATCATCACTAAATTAAAGATAATTTTATGAGCTTCGTGTGGGCTGTAAAAGTATCAAAACCTGATTTCTTAATCTCGAGATAGAGCCCAAATAGTAAATATGATTTTTTTTTAATATTAATAAATAAAATAAATAGAATGGAATTGTATCCTTTTTTAATTATATCCTTTTCATATTATATATTTTTTTTTAAATTCAATTCTAATACAACCTTGTTTAATTATATCCTTTTTAGACTATAATTTTCTTTTTAATATGATATAATCTTGATCGTCTATTTTTAAAAAAATTAGATCTGACGGTTAAGATTATTTTGGCAGTACAGTGACCAAATCAAAATTATGGATAAGATCCCTCTTACGCTTATTATATATAATGATATAATTTGGTTTAGATTATTAAATTTATTTTTTGGTATTTGAATATAATATCATATTATCAACGAAGTAAACTTTTTAATATTTGATCTAACGGTTCACATCTATATATCTATTTTAATATCCAACAATTCATACTCTTTTAATAAGGATCGTACTACAAAAAAAAATTGGATAAGAGGTCCTTTACGCTTAATATATATAAGTATATAATATAACGGGTGTCGGTCTAAAAATTCGTGAGACAAAATTGATATTAAAAAATATATGAATAATTTATTTTATTTGGTGGAGCTCTGAATTCATTCGAAAGCTATATATCTAATTTTTTAAAATTATCTCAATTTTCGAACATAGAATATGCAATCAAGGAAATAATTGATGTTATTAAAGGTAAGTTTCACCTCTAAATTACATTATAGTTTGGGTATAAAAAGCAAGTTCTAACATTTTTGTACAATAGTATTTCCCAAGAAAATCTCACTCGCGTGCAAAGCGAAATCAAAGTCAAAGATAATTTTAATATTTAAATTTTTATTATTGTGTCCTCTTAATCGACTAGTGTGTATATAAACCACTATAATAGAAACCACTCTTTGAATAGAAACTAGAAGCTAAATAAAAAAAAATCTAAATCGCGTCGGAATATAGCACATATGGTATGCAAACTGATCGTTGGGAGATGGAGAAAAATACAATGAAATCGGATTTCAAAAAAAGAATTCACCAATTGACGGGAAAAAATAAATTAAAACGGAGGGGATAAGTTGGGATTGTGTATGTGAGGGTGTATTGGATTTATGTGCGGTGCCCCTAGCGGGGCCATTAGATTATATAGATCTAAGGGCTACGATTTTTTTCTAGTTTCTATTTTGATTTTTGTTTCTATTTGATCACTAGCATATATATATATATATATATATATATATATATATATATATATATATAGGGTCATGTTCAAATAGAAACTAAGTTATCCTAAAAACTAGAAACCGAGACATTTTTGTAATTTAATCAAAATTTCAGAAGTCGTCAACCACCAATCCACTTTCATCAGTCACAGATCTAATTATTTCATTAACAGTACTTTGTATATCTTTATCATTAGTCACTACAGTATATACTTGCATCATATAATACATCCCACATCATCATCATCAACCACCACCTTCAACCACCATTGATTCCATCCACCACATTCAACCACCATTAATTCCGGCCACCACCTCCAATCACCATTAATGCCGATGCCTTTTTTGTTTACCACTCTTTGATCTATATTTCTCTACTTCATAAGTTTGATTTTCACCAGCCGACACCCAAAAAAATCATCACCTTTCATAAAACTAATCAAATTTGAATTTAAGCATATTATGAAGATAAATTACCAGATATACGTGAAATCACTAATTTGTATTGCAAAAATCACTAACTAGTATGATAGAAATCACTAATTTATACAGCTGTAATCAATGATACCGTACCTACCCCAACCCCAGCCCCACCTTCACTTGCCATCACCACCACCACCTGCCATCGCTGCAATCGACCACCACACCACCTGTCAACGCCACCACCACCTTCCATTGCTACCATCGACCACCACCACCATGATTGTTCAGATACATACACATATACATCGTTACATACACACAAATACACAAACTCGGATCTGAAAGTCATCACCGGAATGTTCTGAATCAGTAGATGAAGATAAGATTACGATCTGAAGTTAGAAATCACTAAATTATACTTGTAGTAGCATAATTAATGATTGGGAGGAAGCAGATATGGATTTGGAATCGAAAATCGATGGTGAAATCGAAGCCCCTGCGGGGCCTGTGGCCGGAAAAGAAGATGGCGGTGGTGGTGCGTCGGTGGAGGTGGTGGTGGTGGTGCGTCGGTGGAGGTGGAGGTGCGTCGGTGGTGATGGGGGTGGGGTGAGGGTGGCAGGTCAGGTGGGGGTGGGGGTGGGGGATGTATAGGAGTGGAGATAGTAAATATGTTGTGGAGATAGTAATTGGAGATAATAAAATATGGTGTGGAGATAGTAAAGTAGGGTGTGCAGATAATGGTTTCTAGTTTCTATTTTAAAAGTGGTTTCTATTTGATCACTAGCCTATATATATATATATATATATATATATATATATATATATATATATATATATATATATATATATATATATATATATATATGCAAGTGCTCAAATGAGAACCACTCTTAAAATTAGAACTTAGTTCCCAAAGCATATCACCAAAATCTAGCAGAATCACCAAATGGTTAAAATTAATAAAAAAAAATAACAAATCAAGTCAGTGCTTACATCAGCATGATGACGTCACTGCTGACATCAGCATGCTGACACGGCAGAAATTTTCCCGCCAAAAAATTTTTTCCCCCTCCCCAAAAAAAATGTTGCCCGGAAATTTTTTTATGGGCCCCACTGCCACGTCATCATGTTGATGTCAGCAGTGACGTAGCGCTGGAAAATATTATTTTTTTGTAATTTGGTGATTTGCTTTGGGGACTAAGTTCTCATTCTAAGAGGTTCTCAATAGAGTAGCTCCCTATATATATATATATATAGTCTTGCTCAAGTGAGAACCTCCACTATGATGAGATATGAAATCTAATCCTAGCCACATATTTTTTATATCTAAACTAAATCCTAGCCTCACAATTTATATTTCAAATTTAAATTTTTTATCCTTCATCTAATCCATCAACATCTTCCACCATAATCTTTCCTACTCCGATCACCAATTCCGGCAACCCAGAAAATTACCACCATTTAACAGAAAATCACCACACTGCCGCCACCACAACCAATAAAAATCACCGACGGTAAATAAAAATCACCACACGCCGCCACCTCTAACCACCACGCTGCCGCCACCACCAAAAAATCACCGTTTGTATACAAAAATCACCATGACCAAAACTACCACAAACCACCACATCGCCGCCATCACCAACAACAGCCACACACGCACAAACTAATCACCACAAGTCACTAACTCCGACCAACTTCGTATGTACGAGCCGGAGATGAGCCGGAGATACTTTCAGATAATTATACTTCTTCGTATAATTTATTCGCAGTTATAGTTTCTTTATTCGTTGGTTTGTATTTCAAATTTGTGTAATTAGAATTAGCAGGAAGCAGACCTAGACCCCTATAATGATTTCTTTCTAGTGTTCTATTTTTATCTATTCTCTCTCACTCCACCTCAATCACCACACACGCGTATCTCATCTTCCACCGCCACCGTCATCCACCACCGTCGCACCACCTCAAACTCCAGTGACACATTTTCATCACCTCCGCCATCAGCAACAACTCAACTTCTCCTTCAAATCAACCTCGAACTCTATTTCAAGGCGATTACAAACGCTCGCAAATCAAAGTACCAGCTATGGAGCTCCAGTTGAATCCACAAGATGTGCCGAATAATAGAGGTGATGTGTTGAGTTTGATCGACGATGTCGTTTTGAAGAATTGGAGGCGGTGTGAGGGTATATGTGGGTCGCGTGTTGGCAGCGGTCGGAGGCGAGGTGGGGTAGGGTAGGGTAGGGTAGGGTGGGGTGGGGGTAGGGGTGTGGGGGGTATGTACGTGTTTATGTGTGTAGTGTGTGTGTACAATGTGTGTAGTGTGTGTCAGGTGTGCATATGTGGGTGTCTAATTTGTGTGGCTAGGATTTAAAATCGTTTAAAAATTATGGGGCTGAGATTAGATCTTAGTTCTCATCATAGTATAGGGATCTCACTTGAGTAAGAGCCTACACATATATCAAAAGAATATTAATTTGTATGTCACTCCAAACTATTTTATATTCATTTACAATCGTTTGAATCGATATCAATATTATTATATTAAAACCGAAACATTTAAAGTTTTGGTTTGATTTTTGGTATGGTTATCCTAATTATTAAAATAAATAATAAAATAATATAATTAACGGTAATTAGTCGATTTCCCTTTTCACGTTTACTTTTAATTGAAGATGTTTCCTTTTATTTTAAAACATAATCTTGCAATCATTAATATATCCAAAAATATCACACCATATTACTGTTAGATTTTTTGTAATAAATAAGAACCGTTAGATCTAATTATAAGGTATATTTTATGATTAATTTATTTTACTAAAGATTCAATATTCGAATACCGTCAATGACATATTTAACTTTAAAAAATTTAATATAAGTTTTAAAGCATGCATATCATTAATTAAATATATATTAAATTATATTAAATTAAAAATTAAAATAATTTTTAAAAATAATGATTATATAAAATTTAATTTTAACATAAAATAAAATTTATAATATATCAAAAGAAACACGTGCATCGCACGCCCGTGCTAGTATTATTAAATGGGGTTTTTTCAAAAATACCCATCCTTCAAATTATTTTTTTAAAAATACTACCACTTTTAAAACTATTTCTAAAAATACCTTTTTAAAAATTTTTTTCTAAAAATACGATTTGCAACCTCATTTATAACTTCAGGCAACTCAAAACTGGAGGTTGCAAAAGTTTGAAATTCGTCTGCTCCCCTATATAGCATATAAGTACGCAACCTCATATGCAACCGAAAACTGAAAACTGAAATTTCAAATTTCAGTTTTCTGTTTTCATTTTCGACCTCTTTTTTGAAATCTATTATATATATATATATATATATATATATATATATATATATATATATATATATATATATATATATATATATATACTCTATAATAGATTTCAAAAAAGAGGTCGAAAATGACAACTGAAAACTGGAACTTGCAATCGAAAATTCATATGCAACCTTTGCAACCGTCCCAACCTTTGCAACCAAAAATTAAAAGCTGCTGTTGGCGCCGCCCATATATACAAAAGGTTGCATAGGTTGCAAATCGTATTTTTGAAAATAAAACTTAAAAAATAGTATTTTTATAAATAATTTTTAAATTGGTATTATTTTTAAAAATATTTTCAAAAAGATAATATATGGGATATTTTTCCTAATTAAATTAGTCGATTACCCGTTCCGTTCCTCAGGTTCGATAACTTTGATTTAATGGAATATCCATTTTTTGGTTAAATATTCATTTTTAAATTTGTATAAGATCTATATTTATATTTGACCTGTTTTTATTTATAAAAAAATTATATATAAATTGAGATATCATTTATTTTACTTATAATGTCTATGGTAAGTTCCTTAATTAATATTGAATTAATTTTTTAATTTAGTAAGTTCACTAATGCAAATTATCACATAATATAAACAATAACAATAAAATGTTTGATCGAATGAATTTTTAATTGTATTTTATATAATTTATGACAACACTTTAGTTTATTAATATTATTTCTTTCACATTTGTATTTTTGATTATAAATATACAATTATGTAATTTATTTAATTTATCATCATTGTTATCATATTTTCTAATTTTTATAAAAATATTTTTTTAAAACAATGAAAATTGAATTGTTCTTTTACCAATATTCACACTAAACTCCATTTGTCTTTGCCATTTTTTTTCTTTTTTGCCAAAACATTTGTCTTGCTTTTTAACCACAAAATGCAAGACAATAATAATAATAATAATAATAATAATAATAATAATAATAATAATAATAATAATAATAATAACAATAACAATACATAAGTAAATTATTTTTTATTGTTCTCAGTCTTGTAATAATAAATGTAAAATTATAATCACTTTAACCATATATATTTTTAACATCCAAGAATTCCAAAATATTACGCTTCAAGTCCTTAGCAGTAGGGTAGTGGCAACTAAACGACACGAGTCATGACATAAGTCCGAGATGAAACAATAAGGTACAAATACCATGTCCATGTATTGTTATTACTAGCATGAGTTTCAACATCATCAGATGAGAGCTCTTCCAACTTAGTAATGAAGCTCCTTGATTGCCCTCTTAAGTTGCAACACAGCAGATCTAGAGAGCAAGGCAGCGAAAAGCAGAGCAGTGAGAACTGAGATCATACATGTACAAAGAAAGCGGAGTGACAAGCACCTCCTTTCTGTCTTAACTTTAACGAGCTCGACTTTGAATTGCACAACATGAACAAGGGTGGTTGGGGTTTGGTCCGCTCCACGATCCTGATAAGCCGAGGCCCGAAGCAACCAAGCAGAGTATGCCATGGCCTATATGTAATAAAGAATTATAACGGTATAGGGCTAGATAATAAGATTCAGGGTGCTTAACAGCAGGGGACACTCGAACCTTCAACCATTCTTTGCTGGCTATATTATAAGCCACAAAGCAGCCCTTCATTTTGGGGTAATGAACATATATAACCCCGTCTACAAGTGTTACTGGTTCTAGACATGAACACCAATTTCTTTCAAAGCCCTCCACCACACACTCCCATCGATCCTCAGAAGGATAGTAGGAGTACAATGAAGTGATAATATTGGTGTAGAAGAATACAATAATTCTATTACTTTCATAATCCGCAAATACTGGAGGAATTAAGTAAAGAACATGTACTTGTACTTCAACTGCACCTGGTGTCGACTCTATGCAATGCCAGTGGGGATCGGGTTGAGCAGGATCGAAAACCTAGCAAAAGCTAGAAAAATCATCAGAATTTCTAAAGAAATACATCTTGCCATCAAATACGACACCACCACCTATTCCCAACTTATCCGTGATCAGAGTATTGGCTCGTTTCCAACAAGTATGGGGATCGGTCAAATCTGAAAAAACACAAGCTTGGTTTCGGGGAATCGGAGTTTTTTATTAGCCTTCCCCGGATATAAATTCAGGATCCACAGCCACCAGGGAACTCATCTGACAATAATCTGGTACTGTACGAGGAAGGGTCGAGACTCCACCAGTTTGGAGATGCAAAATATAGTAACCACTAACCAGTAATGTCAAGTGGACTTTCTTCTTGGGAGTCTATATCTCTGTCTTCGATCTGGCTGTCCTCGTCGGTCTCATTGGCCTGTACTATAATCAACCTATCATTGACCTCCAGTAAATGCCGTTGCAAATGTTGCAAATCGGGTTGCAAATGTTGCAACCATATTTTTGAAAAAGAGTTTTGCAACTTGGGTATTTTTGAAAAAACCCATAAATTAATAAAAAAAAATTTATTATAAACAAAGATTCTGGCTTTTATTGTAAATAATTTGGTGATCTCTAGAACCCATTGAACTGGAGCTAATAAAAAGATTACACGCCAAAGGAAACTATAAAATCTGGAAACTACTGCAGACTAGATTAGTTTTAGTAAAATAGGAAAAGGAAAATACCAACAAAATCTTGCTACAACTCTTCTACAACTTTGTTTTGACCTCCACGCTCACAGTCACAGTGTAATGAAAACCTAAGTGCGTGGTAAATTAGACTACAGTAGCTCTCTGAATAACCAAATTGATTGCTAATATTTATATGCTGAAAAACCATTCCACTATCCTATGCTAAGATCCAACAGGAGCAACTCCTCTTCCCTTGGCTGCATTGGCTGCATTGGCTGCAGCAGTTGCAGCTGCAGCAGTTGCGGCTGCTGCAGAATCTGCAGAAGTGGGCCCTGGAGGGGGAACTGAGGTGGTCTTCAAATTGCTCTGGGGTGCAACCACCTGTTGTTGCTGCTGGTCAGACTTGAACTGAGCAAGAAGGGCCTTAATCTGACTTCCACTAAGCGTCTCGTGCTCGAGTAATGCATTAGCAAGTGCATGGAGCTCCTTCTTATGGGTAGTGAGGATGTGCTTCGCATTATTGTATGCACTCTCCAACAATTCTCGGACTTCATCCTCAATGAGAAGTCTAGTCTCAGTGCTCATGCTTTTTCCATTGTCATCATAATTGTGAGCAACCACCCCTACTTGTTTGCTCATTCCAAATTTTGTAACCATTGCTCTGGCAAGATTAGTTGCTTGCTTGAGGTCAGAAGATGCACCTGATGTAACTTCATTTTCACCAAAAATGAGCTCTTCTGCAACTCGCCCGCCCATGCAAACATTAAGCCGAGCCAGCATCTGCTTACGGGATATACTAGTTTCGTCCTTATCTGGCAATTGAGAAACCATACCAAGAGACGTCCCTCGAGGAACAATAGTTGCCTTGTGCACTGGAAGAGCCCCATCAGTATGGATCGCCACCAACGCATGGCCACCCTCATGGAAAGCTGTTAGCTTTCTTGATTCATCTGATATAACAGCAGACTTCCTTTCACTTCCCATTAAAATCTTGTCCTTGGCATATTCTAGATCAGCCATGCTCACTGCTTTGGAACCATCCATTGCAGCCTTGAGAGCTGCAACGTTAACCAAATTTGCGAGATCTGCACCAGAAAATCCCGGGGTACCTCTGGCAGTTATCATCAGATCAACATCATCTCCCTTTAGAACCTGTCAAATGGTTTTTGAAAACATTATCATTGGATTTACCTGTACTTGCAAGTTATTTTATCTTTCAGAAATAACCGTCCTCCCATGGTTTTTTCACATACTTTAACAAGTGCAATTTAAACCAAGCATACAAAACGCTAACGGGAGAAAGCCATAAGGTGTCATAAACCGAGACACCATATGACCATATAACCATGATAATTAATACATTAATATATTCATAATTATTACAAACCAAACTAGATGAAGTCGGAAGTAAGGTCGTGGCAGGGTAAACTGTATGAAGATCCAAACCCAGGGTAAACTGTATGAAGATCCAAACCCTAATCCTACGGTAGAGGCAGTTTTCATGAAGACCCCCCGGCTTTTAGAAGAATTTTTAGACGGTTTTATAAGATGTTGATTATTATGGAAGCTCTTTTGAAATTTTTTAAGATAACAATAAACAGTAGTGAGACGAGGTAAAATACATATTACAATACAGTAATTTTAAGAGAAAATGTGTGTGAAATGCTAGAAAATCCCTCATATATAAGGCTAAATGGTCGCTTGCAATTTATAATGATCCCAACTAATAATTTGTCGAGGAAATGAAAAATATAGACTCTTAGTCAAAGGCGACAAACTAGAAAGCACATTTGACAATGCCCGGAGTGTGATCACATACCCAGTTAGCATGTGATAGACCTAAACAATGCAAAAATTGGAACACTTCTTTTCACACAAATAAATCATCCTTTACAAGTTTGTTTTCACTTGTTCTAACATATCCAGTGCACTCCTTTGAAATATTTAGTGATGCTGATGCAACTATAAGTCGCTTCAAAAGACATGGAGTTCTGGTATACTATTGAATACTATGAATTCTATGGTTCTATTTCTAACTGGTTGAATCTTCACTGGTATTTTTGAGTTGAACATTGAGAATTAAGAACTAAAATTTGGTTCTTCATTTTATGTGTGTTATGCTAATAATATGTGTAGATGAAGTCTCAATTCGTTCATCCCTAAACCGTCCTATATTAAAGAAGTTGACACAAAACAAATGATAATACTCCCTCTGTCCCTTTTTACACGTCCTTTTGACTTATTGCACGTATTTTAAGGTACAAAACATATATAGTTCCATATATTATCTTTTGAAATAAAATATAAACATTCATCTTTAATTCTTAAAAAATAAATAAAAAAATAATGTGGAAGTACATTTTTTATGCATCTTAAAATACGTAAGAAAAAAGTCAAAAGGACATGTAAAAGGGGACGGAAGGAGTATTAACTATGGTTGTACTTGTATCAACCTTCCATGCTTTCAACAAGTTCTAATTTTGGGTTTTAGTGGGCAGCCACTCATATTAATTCACCAATTACCAAATGAGTTCTAACTCGGCAGAAATTTTACCTTTGACATGTGAGATTCCATTATCTGCCTCCGGCCTTCAACATCTGGATTCGGAACAACAATGTGACGATCAAATCTTCCAGGTCTCACCAGTGCCTTATCTAATGATTCAGGGAAGTTAGTAGCAGCAACTACAATAATCCCTTCATTCTGTTTAAAGCCATCCAGTTCAACTAGCAATTGGTTCAAAGTCATCTTCATGTACTGCTGGTCTTTTGGGTTGCGACTACCTCCTATGGCATCTATCTCATCTATGAAAATTATGCACGGGGACCGCTTCTTTGCGGCTGAAAATAGATCTCTCACTCGCCGGGCTCCAACACCGACAAACATCTCTTCAAACTCACTGCCGCTACATGAGAAAAAAGGAACCCCAGCTTCTCCTGCTATAGCCCTTGCCAACATAGTTTTTCCGGTGCCAGGAGGACCAACAAGCAGAACTCCTTTTGGTAGCTTCCCACCAAGACGAGTGAAGCGCTGTAACAAACAAGAAGCTAAGAAATGCACATGAAGAGATACCAATGACCGTTTAAATTAATATTTTTATTTTTTAAACAAAGAGACAATAGTACAATAAGGTTCTCTAAAATGTTGTCAAGATGGTGTAATTACCTTAGGGTCCCGAAGATAGTGAACAATCTCTTCTAGCTCTGCTTTTGCTTCATCAACACCCTTTACATCATCGAATTTTGTTTTAGATTCCATGGTGGGTTGCACCACCTCTTGAAGACCAAGCCCTGCAGTGCAGAAAAAAAAGGTAAGGTTAAATGAATTTTAAAGACATATTCTAAGAAAGATTTTTATAGTGCCAATTAATTAGGGATAAGTAGCACCTTTAGTTATTCCTCTATCCTCAATAAGTGCCCCAACACCTGAAATGATGATAAAGGCCAAGCCTAATGTTCGAACAGTTCTCCACATTTGTAGTTTAAAGCTTCCTCCCTCGGTAGACACCATATGTATAGGAGCAGAGGATGTTCCTAGAACACCGTCTTTTGTCCTTTTACCCGCATTTCTGAAAGATGCAAGGCTGCCAATACTTTCTTCCCGCAACATACTAGAACCTGAAGCTCCTGTGTGGAATTATGTACACTTGTCAGTAAGTATAGCATTTGACAACCCAACGGAAACAATAGGAATTTCGTTGCTACTTCTTCTAAAAGGACTAGGTCATTGCAGTTCATATTTTATATTAGTTATATATATACACAGTCTCATATATAAGTGTGTGTGCATGCATCTCACTTTGCAGATGGTATTATAGTAACCAAACAATATGATCAGCTGAAACTAGAGGTGTATTTGGTGTCCCCGCAACTTATTTAGAAATGGAATGACTTAATTGCAATTTATCGAAGACGTGTTAATCAAATATTTATATGCATCACAATTTGTTGCCCGCATACCTCATATTCTTGTATAGATTTTTTTATTTGCTGAAAAATTGTAACTTTAAAGTTCTTTTGCAGTGAAGACTGCAATCCACTGCTAATTACTATTTCTGATTCTGTCTTCTGAATGACATTGAAATTGTAACATAATCATGACATTGAAATTGTAACATAATCATATTATTAAACCACAACCATTAAATGCAAAGTTGAGGACAACTATGTTGGTAAACAAGGATTGACAATTGAGCCTAAAAGAGTATTTCTACACAACAACAATTTTGAATTTTCCAAGAAGTCATTACTCAGATAGGTTAACCAGCAGAACAATTTCATTATTTAATCATGTTCGATACTGGAAAAATAGTTTAAACACAGAAGCAAATTGTAAGAAACCCACCTCTCTGTAACATCTTAAGCAACTCGCTCTCATCCAACCTATCAACTCTAACTAATGCCTTGACATATTCAGCAAGTGCTGATTGGCTGGTATGCAATGAAGGTTGACTTTCAAACAATCTTATCACTTCATATGGGTCATTTCGCCGTGAAAGCTCTCTAAGATAAGCAGCATCACCTGATCCATCTGTATCACGTACTCTCCGAGCTAAACGTCCAATATAACTCGACTGAAAACGACGAGTACCACCGGGCAGACTACTCACTACACAAGAATGAGAAGTCAATAAACTCAATACACTGCATGACTTCACTAAAGAACAAAATAACAGGATTTATACTTATAAAATACTTTATCAATTAGTGCCATGAAATAAGTGTATGACTTCTTTAGAGAGTTAATACAATCTAAAATGTAAAGTAAATTATACTACATCTCAGTGACAACAAATCTTCTTCATAACGGCTAAAAGAGCTGATAATTAATCTACTATTCAGGGAGTATATATTATAGGACTCAGTTTTATCTTTGATAAAACTTTTTTAAACCATAATATCAACGAATAACGACACACAGGTAATGTATGAAATAAATCTTTAAATTTTCAATAAGTTAATCACATATAACTGGAAACGTAAAACTCAGAGATAAATAAAATGACATCTTTGTGAAGAAAGTCCATGAAGTTACTATAACCATTGACTTTATGCAGAACAGTGCATGTACTTGTGTAAATGGACTTTTATAGTTTCAAGTCTTGTCATTTTATAAAATGGAACATGAATCTACATAAAACATTAAATTGAGTAGTCTAATAAGCCAAACTGGACAAATAAACAGTATCAAGAAACACATAACTATCACAATATATGCTCTTCTACATAAAATTTTAACATGTGATTCAACTTTTGTCATCTTTATAGAACATAAAATGATGTGTTGAATTGAATATAGTCAACTAAGTGGTTCAAAACCAAGTTGGGGAACTATAAGAAAAAAAACTGCATTAGAATAAAGAAGGTAATACCTCTGCCACCTTCAAACGCCGTTGATGTGAGATAAGACCTAGCAGAGAAGTTGCTTAAGTGATTGATCTCTCGATGCTTTTTTGCAAACTGTTCAAAAAAAGAAAGAATTAGATGGCAGCACCGCAGCAGAAATACAAACTATTGTATATACCCAAGACAAAAAAAAAAATCGGCCAAAGATCACTGAATTTTTTTTTACGTAAAAAAACTTGGCTATATATACCTATGCTAAGTCTAAGAATATGGGGAGATAGAAAAAAAGGCTCATAACGATAAATTGATGGTTCACAAGCCAATCAAAAGATTTGAGCATAATGGGCATTTCTGTACGTTGAAATGTGGAATTATGAAGTACAGGATATGCACTAGAGAATAAGAATTTTCCCGGTAGCCTTTTCAACTAATCTTGCTGTTGCTTAAAACAAATTTAGAAGACATATGGGAGTCTGAGTTTACTTTTACTCATTACTGAATATATACCTAAAATATAGTTGCAAAAGAGATCACTTTCATTTATGAAAATTAATATATACCCAAAAAACAGTTGTGAAAGAGATCACTTTCATTTAAATAAATTAAAGCTCGAACCCTTTGTATACATCAATGATATATGTAGTGCACTAATCTAAGTGGACTAAAATTTTAAACACTTTGTGACGACTGAGGAAGCTGCAAATGCTAATAAAGAATGCAGTCTTGCTCATCAGTCACCTAACCAGAGAAGACAAGCAAAGGACAAAAATACACATACAACAATTGTCATAGGACTTCCAGCAAATGCAACTATACATAGTATATATTATAGGAATTTAGAAACCAACCAAGTTTCATCATGAATATAATTAAGGTTCAACGTACCATATGTTGAATTTAATGTGTTCTAATTGGGAAAAGAAAATCTATAACATAACTTGATAAGCCCATCAATACAATGCACACTAACGTAGTGTATTTCTTTGTTAAGCATCAGCTAATATCAAACTCTTATTTAAATGGGTTAAATATCAAATTGGTCACTCAAGTGGAGACAATATATCACTTTGCTCACTGTTCTCAATGTGGTATCATTTGAATCACAAAAGTCATAATAAATATCAAATGGATACCTCTAAATATGTGTTCGGGAATTAAAAGTAATCTTTTGTTGAGTTGTACACATTTTTATTGAATGCTACCGCAACCAAATGAAAATTTGTTGAATTCTAATATTTCAGATCATATATTTAGATTCAAAAAAATTTAGGGAAATTCCATTTGATACCATTTTACTTTTGGCTTTTCCAAATAGTACCACTCAATGTTTTTTCTTCCAAATGGTACCATTTTACTTTTGGCTTTTCCAAACGGTACATCTCAATGTTTTTTCTTCCTTTTTTCTTCCAAATGGTACACTTTTACTTTTGGCTTTTCCAAATGGTACACCTCAATGTTTTTAAATGCGTTAAGAAAAAGGAAATATATAAACAAAATAAGAAAAACATAATAAAAAGAATCGGTTTAAATAAAAAAAACTGGTATTGTTTGTTGTGAGCTATTTACAACAAACCACCGCTATTCAATCCGTCATAGGCGTATTCCGCCGCCGTTGTAGCTTTGTTCTCCGCGGCGGAATACGCCTCTGACGGATTGAATAGCGGTGGTTTGTTGTAAATAGCTCACAACAAACAATACCAGTTTTTTTTATTTAAACCGATTCTTTTTATTATGTTTTTCTTATTTTGTTTATATATTTCCTTTTTTTAACGCATTTAAAAACATTGAGGTGTGCCATTTGGAAAAGTCAAAAGTAAAAGTGTACCATTTGGAAGAAAAAACATTGAGATGTACCGTTTGGAAAAGCCAAAAGTAAAATGGTTCCATTTGGAAGAAAAAACATTAAGTGGTACCATTTGAAAAAGCCAAAAGTAAAATGGTACCAAATGGAATTTCCCAAAAATTTATTTACTACTTATTTTTAATATTATAGTTATTTTCTTTGATTTGATTAAAAATAAATATTAAATAATTTTTTTAAAAATCTAAAAATATTATCTGAAATACTAGAATTCACAAACGTTTCATTTGGTTGCGGTAGCATTCAAGAAAAATGTATATAACTTAACAAAATATTACTTTTACTTTCCAAGCACATATGTAGAGGTATTTGTTTGATATTTATTATGATTTTAGTGATTCAAATGATATCCCATTGATCGGTGACCAAAACGATCTGCGCTTCACTTGAATGACCAATTTGATATTTAACCCTTATTCAAATCCACCAGCTCAAATGGATCTCCATCTTTTAGATTTTCCATTACGAATTGCCTCATCTTTTGATCTCAAAAGTCTCTTATCATAAAATCCAGAAGCATTATATTTCGTGTCATATTTAGCATATTCACTTCCTTAGATTGCTTCCTACGAACTAAATCTATATGTCTTCCGGAATCTTTTGAACTGAATTCTATGTGACCTTAAAAATCTTCTGAAATTATGTGCCCGTTTGGCAAATATTATAATGGACTTATAAGTTACTTATTTTGGAAAAAATTTCATATTTACATACTTTTTTTTAGAAGAAAATGTGTATGGGGAGTTTAATATTCGTTATCTTGCAAAAATAAGTTACTTATTTCAGAAAAAAGTACATATTTCCTAACTTTTTTCCAAAATAAGTAACTTATTTCTGAAAAATAAGATTTCCCAAACGGGCTCTATATGTGTACTTCGTCGCTTATTTTATTATCGCCAACAAACCTCACATTAAAAGAATTTCTTCACGGTCTTATGGTATCACTCTAACCTTTTGAACCGGAAGATAACTCAAATTCCAAACTCCTTCATGAGCATACATTGGCTCAGGATGTATAGCAGCAAACCTAGCTTTCCTAACCTAGCTTTCCTAGAGTTTCTATATTAACATAAATTAACTTTTGAACTCGAGATTCTTTTGTTGCATTCACTACCACTATGTCTCCATAATCATTATTCTTTTTGGCACTTTTCTTTAGCTAATTTCGATTTCTTAAATTTTCTATTCTAATTTGCTCAAAAATATTTAGAGAATTAACATAATTTTACAAGCACTACGCTACTTTCAATTCTTTAACTTATAGGCTTTAGCTTCTTTAACTTATAGGCTTTAGCTGTATTGTCAGACGTGTGTTTATATTTGATATATGGGCTAAGGCTCTGTTTGGGATTGCTAGGTAGCATAGTTATTAAATCGTCGATATCTCGACGAGATATCGTCATTTCGTTCTAGCAGTCCATCTCGTTTGGACGAGATGAAGGAGGATGAAGGAGGACCGATATCTCGTCCGTTTCGGCGGGATATCGTCCGTTTCGGCGAGATATCGTCCGAGATAGGTTGTGGATGAAAATCTTATACCTTTTAATGATTTGCATAAAATATGTATATGTTTGCAGGCTTGCAGCAGATCAAGGTTTTGAAGAAACGGGAAGAAGAAAAGGAAGATGATGGTGCCAGGAGGAAGATGGAGGAAGACACATGTGGTCATGTGCAAATGCAATGAAAGTCAAACTGATGTACAATTAATAGTGAATGTATCTGGACACTTTGTAGGCTAGGTTCATTTATAATTAATATTGAGTAATACTTTATAGAAAAGTGTACCTTTAGCTTAGTAGTTTGGGTTTTTCGTTCTCATTTTTCATTTTTGTTGTCGTCGGTTTGGCATGTTCTCGTCTGCTTGTGGTTTTATATGCAGGGAGTCCGTCCAGAGCTATAGCGGAATGCATTCAGGACCTGAGTAACGTAATTTCTAGCAGGCAGGTAGGTCCCATGTGGAGAATGCCATGGGCTCAGGTATTGCTGTGAACATTTGCGTACCATCTGGATTACTGTGTTTATATCACCCACCTTATTTGTCGTGCACGTAGCCGAGGGTCTTCACGGAAACAGCCTCCCCGCCTTAAAAAGCGGGGGCATGGTCTGCGTACATCCTACCCTCCCCAGACCTTGCTCTGAGCGGGATATACTGGGTATGTTTGGTGTTTGGTGTTTATAGAAAAGTGTAACAGCTGGTTTATGTATCTATTAACTACTACTTTTGAGTGTAGTGGACACCAACAGATTACTCGCATTACAAAAATTATAATTTTTTTAAGAAAAAAAATTATGAATTTTTGTTTAAAGTATTAATTAAATTAAATTAATTATTATATATATAAATATATAGGTATAAAATATATATACATATAATTATATACTAGACGAGATACGGACGATATATCAGGCGATATATCGATATCTCGGTGCACGACCGAAATGGAGCGATATGGCGAGTTAATAACTATGCTAGGTAGTATATGCTTTATGATTTTTATTATTTTCCATTTTAAGAAGTTTCCGAACAAGTCTAAGGGGTCATTTGTTAAATCTGAATAATATTTTTTGAATATGAATAATAATGGTTAATGTCATTTGTTAAATAGAATGTAAAATTTTCTGAATGATAAAACTTAAATTTATTCAAAATTCATTGTTATGGTTATTTTTTTATAATTCTAATTAAAAAAGAGGAAAAAACATTTCTTTATTCTATTTGCCTATAAATTTAGTTGGATATTCCAAAAAATCAAGTTTCCAACTCAAAAACCTTACTAATTTTCAATTTTTTATAACTACTTCTAAATGATTCTAATTTACTTTGTTGTCCAAATTTCAAATTTATTTCTAAAAACTTCCGAATAGAAAATATTTACAAAAAAATTTGCACGATTGATATATTTACACGTGAATTATATATCATTTTGATATTAATAGTATTGTTGTTGACAAAACGATTGTATAATAACATGAGATAATATAATATAAGATAAGGTATGAATATGAATTGTTTTTTAGGAAAATAGTGGGCTAGAGTCATCACCAATACCACGAGTTTCTGAACGAGACATGCTACATATTTTGAGGTGACTGGTTCAGAGACTTTTGTTGTCGTCCAGATGCAACACAAGTTTGACAAACGATCTTAATGATGAAACTATGTGTCTTTCAGTTCATCCTGATTCATTCACCGGTTAATAAATGGGCCCTAAGGGTGAGTCTGAAGGCAACAACATGAAGAAGATGCAAAGAAAAGTGATGCTTCTGAAGTTGACATGGAATCCGGACACTATATGTAAGGGAAAGTAAACCCTCACAAGGAGACCTAAACTACCTAACGAGCAACGTTCGAGTTCAAAAGTTATAGCAAATCAGGGTAGACAATTTAAGAAATCGAGATCGGCTAAACAAGGCAAGAAAAGTGCTAAGAAATTGATGATTAAGAAGACATGATGGTACGTGCCTATGACAAGAGAATCTCGAGTTCAAAAGTTGATTAAAATATTATGGAAAACATACGAAAGCTAGGTTTGTTGCTAAACATCCTAATCCAATTTATGCTTACTAGCTTATAATCCGTGCAACGCACGGCTCCTTTTCTAATATCAATTATTATATTAATCTTTTTAATACTTATGTGTTATTAGTTTACATATTAAATTGTTAAACAATTGATACATATAAGATTTTGCACGTTCAAATGTTCAATTTACTATATGTTTTATCTTGAATTCTTTAAACTTGATTTGGACAATTTTACAACCCACGTGAAATTGACAAAATAATCTTCAATTTAGTGTCGATTCAACAATTTTTCTCCAATTAAAACTACCAAGAAACAAAAGAGAGATGAAAATGACGATTTTTTACATTGAAAATTCTATTCGATTTACGAAATCTACTTATATTTAGTTTTGATTATCAAAATAACCTTCTTATTATTTGAAGATAGTTGTACTAACAACCAAATACGATTAATAATAAGCTTAAGAGGGATTTTGTCCAAAACTTAGATAGTCGGTAGTCTGATCCTCGGTACTCGGTACGACAAAATAAATAAGTACTGTTAGTTCTTAAAATAAATCGATGAAAAATGTTGGATCTAGCAAAAAAAATATTTTATATTTTAACATGTAAACTAAAAAGTGTATTGATATTGAATTACGAAAAAGTGCATATCAATGATTTAAATCATATATATTTAGGTTTTCTATATTGAAAAAGGATTATCAATGTAGACACTGAATAGGATTAATGTAAAAATTCGTAATTATATTTTCTCTAGAGATTCTGAGTATTACTATTTGAATAATAATTATTAAATCATCACTAAATTAAAGATAATTTTATGAGGTTCGCGTGGATTGTAAAATCATCCAAATCTAATTTCTAGATCTCAAGATAAAGCCCAAATAGTAAATATGAATTTTTTTAAATACTAATAAAAAACATAAATGAAATTCAGTTCTAATGCAACCTTTTTTAATTATATCCTTTTCAAATTATAATTTTCTTTTTAAAATTTAATTTTAATACAACCTTTTTAATTACTCCCTCCGTCCCATTGTATGTGAGCCTTATTCCTTTTGGGGACGTCCCAAAAAGAATAAACCAACTATACTTACTATTTTTTAACACTACTTTTCACTATTACACCCACAACTTCTCTATTTTATACTCCTTTTTTATTAAATAAACACTATTACACCCACTACTTTCCTCCACAATCTCAAATCTATTATTAACTATTGATAGGTCATTAGGTCCCACCACTTTATCCACTTTTCAACTAACTTTACTCTTTTTTTACTACCTTTTTCTTAATCTCCGTGAAAATCAAACAGGGTCATTTAATTTGGGACGGATGTAGCATATCAATTTTAGATTATAATTTTCTTTTTAAAATTCACTTCTAATGCAACTTTTTCAAATTATATCCTTTTTAGATTATAATTTCTTTTTAATGTGATCTAATCTTAATCGTCTATTTTTAATCCAACGGATCAAATGATTTTGGTTGTACAGTGACCAGACCAGACCAAAAATTTGGATCAGATCCCTCATGTGCTTATTATATATAAGGATATAATGAAGAGATTTGAAATCTAAATTCGACGAGTTATCTTCTGGTTATCCATAAAGAGAAATTTTCTAATACGAGGCTTGTTGACGATAATAAAGATAAGTAATGCTAACGAAGGACACATAGAATCGATTCCGAAGGATGCATAGAATTTAGTTTGGAAGATTCTGAAAAACACATAGAATTTAGTTTAGAAGATGAAACAATACATAATAAGCAATCTAAGAAAGTGAAATATGCTAAAGATGCCACGAAGTATAATGCTTTTGAAGCAATTTGGAATTTGGTTTTCACGACAAGAGAATTTTGAAATCAAAAGATGAGGCAATTCGTATTGGAAAATCTAAAAGAAGGAGGTCTATTAGAGCTAGTGGATCAAAATAAGGGTTCGAAAATCTAAAACAAGAAGTTCTATTAGAGCCGGTGGATCAAAATAAGAGTTTGATAATAGTTGATTCGCTACGTTAGTACGCATTGTACTTATGAGCTAATTAAGTTTTGTTTTAGATTTTTCTCCAATCCATATGTTCAATATAATTTTTAATTAATACAACCCATATGTAGTGGGAAAAATGGGATAATTCCGGGGCTTCCAGCTTCATAAGAAACCGAGAACACTACATTCAATTCAATAAAATATGCAAAAAGCCCAACATTCATCTTTACACGATACCCAGAAACAAATCCTATTGTAAAAATAAACAGAACAATATATATTGTTTCAAAACAAACCCGTTAAACAAGAATCAAATTATCAATAGAAAAATACAATTATCTGAATTAAAAATCCAAGAAGAGAGGGGGAAAAGTGTTGCACTGACCTGGGTGAGAAGGCGCCTAAAAGCCATTGTGGATTAAGAAAACCCGAAAAGATCCGATCTTTGTTAGGGTTGAATATAAGCTACTTGCGTGTTATATATGTTTATACAAAAGGGGAAAAAAAAGAGTAGATTGTAGTGATGAAAGTTGTTAGGTTATTCAAAGGCCTTGGCCGCGCATTGTTATGACAGAGAGGGGTCTCTGGCTCTCTGCTTTGCCAAGATGCCAACATATGAATACCAAGTTCTCCCCGAAAGACTAACAAAAATTGCTTCCTTGAAAATAATAGTGATAAAAAAAAAATTATAATAATATATTTATTAAATTTTATTATTTTTTATAAATTTAAAATAAATATTTATCAAAAATATTCAATGGGGAAAAACCCTTAGCAATATTATCCTAGTTGGCATATTAGGTGGCATGAAATAGAGAATATGTAAAAAAATACAATCCAATGCATAATTACCCTTAGCAAAAATTATAGACAATCCTACTTGGTTGGCTATATTTGTTGAACCAACATAAGCCCTTAGCAAAAATATACACAATTTCATTATAGTCATGTCCATTGGAGTTTTACTTGCCACCCTTATGTACAAATTTAATTATTTTCTAATTTAAAATTTTTTAACCAACTATTATACATATTGCCATTGGAGATGCTCTAAGGGACCCCACAAGAGCATTTTTATTGAAATTGTTTTAATCTCGGTAGAACCCTGAGAAGATGTTCAGGTACATGAAATCATATGAAAAAACCCATTTAAAATTTATAAGTATACTGCATATATTAAATATTTATAGTATATTTGATATATGGTTAATTGACATAATTTTATTTGTTGTGGTTGTTTTGGTGATCTTTCAGTTTTCTTGGGTGAGAAGAATTGTAAAGAGAAGATGGATGGAGGTAGAATCTTGGGGTTTGTAGAGGAATCAACAAGAAGTCCTTAGCATAAGCAATTAGTTCTGATTATTTTCTTGGAAAATTTGTAAAATGATGTATTTATATATTTTGAAGACACTATTTTTTTCCCTTGAGTTTTTTCCCAAAGGGTTTTGCTCTTGAGAGTTTTTTAATGAGGCCTTTCTTTTGTGGGGTTCTTCCTTTCAGACTTGAAGGTTTTATTGTCTAAACGTCCGGAGGCAACATGCGTGCTTTTCGGTTAGATGATGAATTTTCTTGAATGAATGAATCCCTTGTACGATTATTGTATTTTGATATTGTTGTTGGAGGAATTTCGTAACAACACGAAATTGGAAGTTTGCTGGAATAGTAGAGCCAATTTAAATGAATGTGGCTGTTTTTTTAGGGATTTAGGGTTTATGAAAAAAAAGGAGGCTGGACTTGGCAGGTTTCTCGATTTGTCTCGGGTATCGGTCGTCACATGCCAAGATGCCTACGTACCTATGTTTATATAGGATCAAGCCCACGTAGTTCTGTAAAATTGATTTGTGTCTATCCCTTAGAGACTTTAGGGATAAACTTCGTTAATCTGGGTGATTACTGATTTTATCTGATTTAATCTTATCATTGTGATATCTTCCTGATTTGAAGAATATCGTTTGGAGATATTTTACGTTATTGATTGATTCTTTCCTCGTTTCAGATAGAGGATAAAACTTAGCGGTTAAGCAATAATTATTAATCTGAATTAATAATTAATAAATATTAGAAATTTGGGAGATTATTAGACATGCCAAAATTATGACATAATAACTAGCCCCCAGTTCTTCAGTGTAGCTTGCTGCAGTGGAGAACTAAGAATTCTTCAAGCTTCCAAATTTCTTCAATCGCTGAAAAAACTGAAAATAGATGATTAGAAAAACATTTAGAGCACCATTGTGCTCGTTAGGCATATGCGGATGCAAGTTTGATAGCATGCGATGACCACTATAAGATATATATTTGCCAAGGTTTTCAAATGTGCGAGCATAAATAATATTTTTGAAATCCTTTGCGATCCTTGTTGTCTAGTTAGGACCTTGGAGGTTGTATATATCCTGAATTGGCATACACGCTTTTCAAGTGTCTGATGCAACCACATAAGGATGTGTCTAGCGGGGTCTTCATTAAGAGATGAGATGTGATGTAATTCTGGTGAACTTTGCACGCGCGCTGGCTGTGCATGTCTTAAAGATATTTTGCATAGGGATGCCTTCCCACCCATGCGATCTTGAGCTTAAGATCTGGTCATGGGCCTTCAATAATAATTCAGAGGGTGCTGCACTTTACTCAAGCGTGTAACATTGCGGAATTTATAACTTGTCCAGGCTACCCTACTTGACAATTTAGTTGCAAGTTTGGAAATATTTTTGACATATATGTGTACTATAACGACGATATATGAAAAATATTTTACAAATCCATATGCAATAATAAATATGCTCTTTTAAGAGTGTCGCGATATTAAGTTTGAAAATATTTTTTGACATATATGTACTATCGCGACGATATATGAAAAATCTTTTGCAAATCCAAATGCAATAATAAATATGCTCTTTTAAGAATGTCGCGATATTTATTTTCTTCGAAAATAATGCTCCTTTTTGTAGAAAATCTTTTACAAAATTATGCGTCTCGCATATGTAATTTATTCTTTCTTGAGAATAATGCAATTCGTACGGGATTTTAAAACAAATCCGCAATTCATCAATATGTAAATATCCACAATTAATCAGCATAAGTATCTCGTACGATATTTTCCAAATTGCAATAATTTTACAAGCATTAATTATATTGCTCGCACGAATTTTTTAAATATTAAATACTTTTCTGGAAAAATATTTAAAAACATGATATTATGCATGCATGGCAGGATATTAATTAATTTGCAAAAAATAAATTGAGCAGAAAAAAGATGGACTCATCTTTGATTTTTGTTTGCTGTTGGTTTGGAGTATCCACGCACTTCGGCTTTTTTCCCTGTTGCTGGCCTCGCTGTTACATGTTCCTTTATTTTCTTTTTGTTTATAACTAAAGTCCAACTGTCCTTGTAATAGCTTATAGCCTCATGCTTGTGTGCGTGCCTTCATTCGTTCTTTTTTTTTTTCATATGTCATCATTGTGTCTTGCGTCTAGGCTAATTTCATTGTTCTTCCGGTTTTGTGTTTTTATCCTACTGCCTCTACTTTTTGGTTGAGCCAACTTTTTTTCTTAATTTTTTTTACGTTGTCATCCACCGGCTGCTTGCTTTGCCAATTTTTTTTAAATCCTTCTGGTGTTGCGTTGCGTGTGTTGCTTACTCTGTAGATGGGCTCCATTGTTTTTCGTTAAAACTTTGTGTCATGCTTCGATTTAGTAGTTCCTCCTTACCCCTTTTCTTTTTCTTCATTCGCTGATGTGCACTACTGCGGTAACCATTTTGTATGTATCCACTGACCGTCCCTGTATTGATGCCGTCATCACATCACATTTTTTGCTCCAAAACTGTAGTTGTCATGTTTTTTTTTAATTATTGATCCCTCCACCGCCATCCTGTTAGAACCATTGTGTTCCAACACCGTGAATTATAAATTATTCGTCCTCCTCGAATAATTAAAAACCCCTCCTTATAGCGCCAAATGTTGTTGGAGAATTTCGTAACAACACGAAATTGGAAGTTTGCTGGAATAGTAGAGCCAATTTAGATGAATGTGGCTGTTTTTTAGGGATTTAGGGTTTATGAAAAAAGAGGGGGCTGGACTTGGCAGGTTTCTCGATTTGTCTCGGGTATCGGTCGACACATGCCAAGATGCCTACGTACCTATGTTTATATAGGATCAAACCCACGTAGTTCTGTAAAATTGATTTGTGTCTATCCCTTAAAGACTTTAGGGATAAACTTCGTTAATCTGGGTGATTACTGATTTTATCTGATTTAATCTTATCGTTGTGATATCTTCCTGATTTGAAGAATATCATTTGGAGATATTTTCCGTTATTGATTGATTGAGATTGATTCTTTCATCGTTTCAGAGAGAGGATAAAACTTAGCGATTAATCAATAATTATTAATCTGAATTAATAATTAATAAATATTAGAAATTTGGGAGATTATTAGACATGCCAAAATTATGGCATAACAGATATAATTCATGAATGAGAAATTCACCGTGGACACTTGACCATTTTCACAAAAAAAAAAATTATAAGAAACCCAAAGAAATAGAGAATTATGTTTTACATTTAACAAATTTTAATAACCTGTGCGCTTCAAAGTTGCATTTTAATAATTATAACATTTTATTTTCAGAGAAAATGGATTCGAGATATACTTTAAAAAAATTACCAAAAATATTGTACAGAGTAGAATTATTTTTTTCTTATTTTCTCTCTCACCTCTATTTTTCCTCTACAAAATTCTTTATATTTCTTAGGATCACTGAATTATTATTTTGGTTACAGAGTCTTTTTTTTGTTAAAGTCATGAGATCGTTCATCAAAACTCCCTTCCGTCTTAGGGGTGTTTGATAACCCTGAATGACCTCTTAATAGCCTGAAGCTCTTATTCAACATAATAATCAACATAATCAACATGACAATGTATTACCAAAATTAATAAGTTCGATTATTATTTTAATATATAGACTTATGAAATTATCATTATGAAATAAATAATTATAAGGATGAAAGGTAACTTTAAAGTTATGCAAATGATACATTGGGTCCTCCTCTGACTATGAAATAAAAAATTATAATGATAGAAAGTATTACTAATGACCTCTAACTCATGTGGCATGGCCTTAATTTGTATGACAGTTAAGGTTCGATTTCCCATTTAATTATTGAGATTGGGACTTACCCCTTTAAGGACAATGGTGCTCAAACTGATGCAAGTATTTGTAAGATCTTGATCGATAAAACTATTGGTTTTCTACGTAAAGGCAATTATGGCATAGAGCTATCAATAAAGTAAAAATAACCTTTATAGGTAGCAAGTAATTTAGATTACATATGGTCTGAAACATGTGTTGTTTGTCCGCCTTATCACAAATCGTGTACTAAAGAAAAAGGATAAAAAGTAATTTTAAAGTCAATCAGATATTTTTACAAGAAATATTATCAAACAGTTTTTTCATTCAGCAATTTTTCCATTCAGATAATTTAATTCATTCAGTTCATTCAATTAAATTAATGATTCAGTTTTTTTGATTCAGTTTTATCAAACAACCCCTTAGTTTCCTTGATATTCAATAAATTTCATCTCATTCATAAAATAAAACTCATGATTATCGTGATTCATGTTTCTGGATTTAGAAATCATGTTTTCTTAATTGTCAGGATTTTACTATTTAAGACTTTACTATATAGGAATGGAAATAAAATATTAAGAATCGAAGAAACAAGAGACGAAAGAAAAGAAAAGGAAAAAAAACAAAAATCATGGAATTCTTTATGGGTAATAGCCAAAAATGTCATTTTTTCAATTTTTATTTCACAAATATCAATTTTAATTTTTTTGGCCAAAAATACCAACCTATTACGTATTTTCAAAATAGGTAATGCTATTACGTATTTGTGGAATGGGTATCATGTAAGAATTTTTCAAAAAAATAAATAAATAAATAAATAATGGTGATACGCTTTGGAAATGCGTAACACCCCAATTCTGAAGGTGTTACGCATTCCTGAAATGCATAACACAATTAAATAACAGACCCCAATTAGATTATTTAATTTAAATAAAAAATTAAAAAAAATTCTTTATACGTATTACCCATTTGACAAATGTGTATACTATTACCCATTTTTGAAATGCGTAATACTACTATCCATTTTTGAAATGCGTAATACACTGTTATTTTTTGCCAAAAAATTCAGAAATGATATTCTCATTAAAAAGTTAAAAAAAATGGTAAAAATGTCATTATTTCATTCATTATTGATTATGGGTCATGTAATTAAGTAGCCCATGAATTTAGTGAGCATCTCCAACGGTATTGCTTAAAATAATTAACTAAAATGATATCAAATATTGATTACGTATAATTTGTTGAATTTGTAATGTATTGTATGGAATTGACTATAATGATTGATTATATTTTAAAAATAACTAGTTTATAACCCGTGCAAAGCACAGGTTACTTTTAATTTTTTATAATTTATTTATAATTTAATATAATATTATAAATATTAATTTTAATATGTTATTAGCTTATAACCCGTACGCACAGTTACTTTTTTAATATCTGTAATTCTAATTTTTTTAATATTTATTTTTATTAGTTTACCTATCAAATTATTGTTAAAAAATTAATATAAAAAAATTTTACGCATTCAATTTACTATGTGTTTTATCTTAAATTACCACCTTCTATAGAGTCCAAAAGAGAATTATCACAAAATAAATTTTTTATCTTTTTTTGTATGAAATATAATTATAAATCTTAATTAAGAAATCAAAAATTTACACAACTATTTTTTTTGGAAAATCATTAAAAATTAATGAAATAATCCAAAGCAATTCTACCATACAATCAAATTTATCCAAATGATTCTACTATAGAATCAAATTCAAATCAAGTTTTTTGTTCAAATTTTATGTATTAAATCTTTTTTAAAGTCTACATTAAAATGTTATGTTTTTAAAATTTTTATTTGTAATTTGTTAATAAAATTATATAGTGGAATCAATAGTTAAATTGGATACAAAATCATAGAAGGATACATGAATAGTTAAATTGGAAAATTTAAGATATACTACCTAATTAGCAGATGATTAAAGTCATCAATAATCACAGAACTCCAGCAACATAATCCTACTGATAAGTGGATTGTATATCCACTTGTAGCGTTCCATATCGGCTTAAATTGATTGTCTTGCACTCAAGTTTGTTGTAGTTTTGATGTGTTTTGTGTAGTTGTGCAGGTTTGCAAGAATGTCGATTATGGTGGATACTTCTATCGTTTTTGGAGATTTTTTTTTTTGAAATCAAAAATAGAACTTTTATATCAAATCAGAATTCAAGACATCGATAAGAAAGGAAGGCACATCACACCATTCCTTACATTCAGACTTAGAACCAGTCTCTTTAGCTAAAGCATGAGCTACTGAGTTCGCTGAACGTCTAACAAAATAAACAGAATAGGACCTTAAGTCCTTAACTATAGACCGACAATCATCCATGATAGCCCCCACATACGAGGAATCCCTCGTTTACTGTCAAAAGCTTGGACCACGTTTAAACAATCAAGCTCAATATACACACATGATATCCCTCTGCGTTTCAGCCACGATAGAGCCTCCTTGAAGGCTAAAGCCTCGGCAACTTTCGGCTCAACAATGCCCGGCCAGAAACCTCCATAACCTGCTACAAATTGTCCCTGATCATTCCGCAAAACGAAGCCAAAAGAACTACGTCCACTCCTTTCAAAGACTGCAGCATCCACATTACACACAAGCCATCCAGGACCTGGTCTTCTCCACACTAAAGCCCCTTCCCTCTCATTCAGCTTCCAGTGACTCTCCTGTGAAGTCTGAGCCCGCTGCCATTGAAACAATATAGAACTAGCTGCATTAACCACTACCGGCGGAGGTTTAAACAACTTGTTCCAAACCACGCTATTCCTATGCTCCCAAATTTGCCACACCAGCATACAGATGACTTCCAACTCCTTGGCAGACTTATTCTGGAACCAGTTCCCCATCACGTTTTGAACAGACGTATCTGTGATAGCAACTCCAACGACCTTTGCTAAGCTCCAACAGGACTGAGCAAACGAGCAATAAAACAATATATGCTCTGCACTCTCTACATCACTATGACAAACAGGACAAATAGGGTAAACTTCCACACCACGACTACGAAGATTTTCTAGAGTTGGCAGGCAATTCTGCAGCATTCTCCAACCAAAAATTTTCACCTTTAAAGGAATAGACAGATTCCAGAACTTTAACCAGTTGAACTCATCCCCCAGATTTTGAAATCCATAAACATTTTGGCACAGCCTTTTATAACCACTTTTGACCGAATACTCTCCTTTCGCCTCCTCCAACCACATCCACGAATCGTCTGATCTAGATTGACACAAAGGAATTTTTAGAATTTGAGCCACATCATTATCATTGAAGATATCACGAAGAACTTCCACATCCCACTCCAATCTGTCATCTCTTATAAGCCCACTCACCCTTGCATCCTTAAGCTCTTGGAAACACGTAGTTGAAACTCTTGTTTGATCTCTATCTAACAACCATGGGTCATCCCAGATACTCACAGATTCCCCCCTCCCTATACGCTTCACGCTACCAGCACAAACTAAATGATGAGCTGCCATGATACTACGCCACACGT
The DNA here is from genome assembly GCA_037693485.1 of Kitagawia praeruptora. Taxonomy (NCBI): domain Eukaryota; kingdom Viridiplantae; phylum Streptophyta; class Magnoliopsida; order Apiales; family Apiaceae; genus Kitagawia; species Kitagawia praeruptora. The sequence continues at coordinate 60,196,416 of CM075352.1, read as the reverse complement.
AACTAGGGTTATGACCTAACGTAGCCTCTTCAAATCTGCACTTAGGAAAATAACGAGCATTCAGTAATCTAGAGATGAACGAATCTGGCTTCGATAAAATCCTCCAAACTTGCTTCCCTAGCATAGCCACGTTAAATTCTTGGATCCGTTTGAAACCCATTCCCCCATACTTCTTTGGACAGCACATTCGACTCCAGGACATCCACCTAATACCCTTATCTTTTTCAACACTTGAAAGCCACCAAAATCTATTCAAAAGCAACTCAATATCCTCACAGAGCTTTTTTGGTAAAAGGAATACACTAGCTACATATGACGGAATTGACTGCAACACTGACTTAATCAAAATTTCTTTGCCCCCTCTTGAAACAGTTGTACCTTTCCAGCTTTGGATTCTGTTCCAAATCTTCTCTTTCACATACCGAAACGTCTCCCACTTGCTGCTAGAAACCATCTTCGGAAGGCCCAGATACATAGTATCTCTACGAGTCTGAACTTGAAGGACTTGACAAACAGCTTCAGCAATGTCGTTTCGAGTATTAAGACTAAACGAAATAGAAGACTTCTGGAAATTATATCGTTTTTGGAGATTAAATTGATTAAAATTCGGATTTTCCGGGAAGGTTGCGCAGTCTACACTGTTTTTGCCATATCTGGAGTTCTAGAAGTCCGTTTTCAGCGATCTTACTGCCCACGCGAAACTTGGGAGATTTTCTACAACATGGGACAGGTCTTGCACGAGCAGGTTTCGTGTGTTGGGCGCAGACAGCTCGACAATCAGACTGATTGGAGCAGGAAATTACTGTTTTGGCCTTTTCAAGTTCTAATTGTATTTTGGGCAGTTTTTAGTACCTTAATTGAATTCTAATTGTAATAGAAGGAAATTTCTTGCTGGGCAAGAACTATAGAGCCTATATAAACACATTCTACCATTGTAATTTGTATAATCATTACATATCAATTACTTAGATTTATTTGTATCTTTTCATACTTTGTTTTTATCATGGTTTCATCAGATCCCATGATGACGAGCGGTTCGATTATGAACTAATCGTTGTCATGGGATTCTAACGGATTAATTTATGGAGCTTTAGTATCTTGATTGCTTTACAGATCTGTGTGTGATGTATATCTGATATCCTCGTATGGTTCTTACTTGATAGATGCGTCATGAACATCTAATTTGTTAATCTCTTGTGAAGCGAGAGTGGATCTTGAGATTTAGAACTTGCCATGTTAGCATAGGATAGGTTTGATGTTTTAACATCATGATTTGTGGCATAAATAGAGATATTATGCTACCCTATGTGATCAATGTGGATAACTTGTTCTTCAACCGTTATGTTTTCAAATTCTATAGAGATATAAGGTCTAAGCATAATTGGTGTCTATTCATCTTCTATCTCTTTTGTGGATGTATGTTTAGTTTGGTATTCGTATACTGAGAAGTAGCGTGTACTTGTTTCGTGTTATCCGATCAGATATCATAACCATTGCATATAGTGATTAAAGGCGTCAGATCTAAGCAAAGTATTTAATGAAGTTAGGATCCCATGTTTTCTCTTGCAGAAGTAATTTGATTTAAATTCTCGTTAGTTAGTTAATTTTTAGTTTTTTAATTTGTTTTTTTTAGTTAATCTTAGTTAATCAAAACCCAATTTGTTAATTGTCTTAGCAGTGAATAATAATCATACGTTGTTGCATAGGTACATCTACTGAATTAAAACCATAACCAGATCTCTGTGGGAGCGAACTTGACTTCTATCTGTATTACTTGTGACCACGTACGCTTGCGTGATTTAGTGCAAACAAGTTTTTGGCGCCGCTGCCGGGGATCATCGGTGTTTTATTTTTGGTTTATGTGCTTGTCAATAGTGGTTGTTAGAGTTCACTGACTCAGATTTTTTCTCATCTATCTTGTTTAGTTCGGTGTGTTCAGGTACTTGAGTGTGTGAAGATGGCATGCGAGGAGTTGCCATGGTGGGCATATTCGAGGACATCCATGCCTCAGCAATGTGAGCAGTGTTTGGGCGTTCATGATCCCTCACAATATTGTTACTACGAAGGAGTTGATCCGTATGTCAGTTATGAGGAACAACCATATTTTCAATACCATCCTCAACAGTACCAGCAAGATGTTCCAAATATGTCATATTTCTTTGATAGTGAAGAGTTTCAACATCAGCAACCTACTCATACTTTTCAGTTAGATGAGGTTGATGCTATGGAGGAGCTTAGGATGCTTATAAAGAGTAATGAGGAGTCTCTCAAATCTTTGGAGATACTAGTTGCTCGAGTTGTGAGTGCTGTGGAACAAGAGAAACAACAATTCATACTAGAGGCAATTCCAGAATATAACGATGACTTGGAGCAAGGTATTGCATGCTTAATTGAGGAAGACAAATTCCAAGGTGAGGTGAGTGTTCGCAAGCCATGTGAGGAATTTGATCATGCTAGTATGGTGGATGATTTGGAAAGGGCACAAATTGGGACAGACACTGGTGAGCTGCACAAATTTCAAGAATTGGTATGTGTGTACCAAGAGGCTGAAGAACATGGGAAAGATGCAGGTCTTCTACTTGTCTCAGAGTTTAAAGATGAAGGTAGCGCATTAGAGCCAATGGAGGAAGTTCTCTTTGAGGAACCAAAGGCTTCAGCAACTTACATTTACCCTCCTCCATTATATTCAAGCGAAGCCCGCGAGTGTGTGTTGTTCTACAAATTGACAGATTTTGGGTCAACAGATGAAGGCATTGGAATAGGACATAGTTGTTACACGAATAGGTCAAGCGAGGAGAAGTGGTAGAAAGTGTGTCGTCGTGATGACGATGAAGTTTCACGAAGAGATGACCAGGCCAACTATTATCATCCTTAATGGAGGCTTGGAAGTAACTTCAAGCTATTGACGTTAAAGAAGCGCTTGGTGGGAGGCAACCCGCATTAGTGTAGGGAAAAAAAAGTGATGTTAAAAAAAAAATGAACAGTTCGCGCAGGCAGCACACCTATAACGCAGGCTGCGCCTGCATTTCTGCATTACCCGCATTCTGCCCCCCTGTAACGCAAGCTGCGCCTGCGTTACTGACCCTGGCGCGCTCTGCGCACCTGTAACGCAGGTTGTGCCTGCGTTACACCCCTTTCTGCCCAGATTTTTTTCCGAAAATTAGTGTTTTAACCTACAGTTTTTCCCCCAAATTCTATCCTAACTCAAATTCTTTCAATCCCTAATTCCTATATCTATCTTACATCAAATCCAAACCTCTTCAATCTCTCCTACACTCTAAATTTTTAAATCTCATCTATCCATCATCTTATATTTATACACACGTATACATACAAATCCAATTCCTCTTCTATTTCTTTAAATCTCTAAAAATTCAATTCTAAAGAGGAATTAATTGCAAGTTCACCTCTTTGATTCGTATTGGGTAAATCTTTTTCTCTAATCTTATTTTTATTACGAATTTGTGATCTTGTAAATTGAGGATTTTATATTATTCTTGGTATTTGGGCTATTTTTGGTATGCTATTGCTTGATAATTATTGGTTGAGCTTCTTGTGAGTTGGGTATTGATTCTTATGGCTCTTAAGCGTGGGAGAGGTGATGTTAGTGTTGTGAAATTTTCGTCTCCGACGGCGGAGGTTGAATTTAATCGGTTGTTGTTGAGGCCAATTGCTACAGAATGTGGATTTTCGCCGAACAAGCATGTTGAGTTGCGATGAGGGAGGATATGTAAGGCGCCTGGTAGGTATGTTTTCTGCTATCCCTTGTATTTACTTCCATTCAATGCGGACATTGAATATTTTAAGTTTGGGGGTGGTTTGGGGGATTAGTAGTTGTTGTATTATTTGTTCATGTAGGATTTCATGTTTTGCATATTAGTATCAGTAAATTGTGCATTTATGTTTGTGTTATCTACGTTTGTTTCATATAGGACATTCTGTTTTTATGTTAGTATATCATGTGAGTTCATAATAGTTTGCATTTGCACCCATGCTTGATAGGAATTTTGTGTTGTTGATGCTTTTGATTGAGAAGTGATATGCTTTGTTCTTGTGCACACACATACACTAGTAAGTTGAATCTAGTAGACTTATTGAAGGTTGTAAGTGATTAAAAGGACATGAATATGTGCAAGATGATTTAGTTTGCATGCTTTGAATACAAGTAGGTGCGTTAGAGAGATTTTTGCTTGGGATTGAGTATGTTTTTCCACCAAGTGAGCTTTTGAGCCTTATTGCATATTATTTACAATTTATTCGTTTGCTTGAGTGTCCACGGATTGTTTGCATTGCTAGCAGTTGTTTGAGGTCTTTCTTGAAGCGCATGACATTATTTGACGATTAAAATGATAAAGGCATTAGGAATAACCACATATTTTCCCATATTACCATACCATGTTTACATGATCAATTAGTTAACCCGTTGAGCTTAATCCTATTTTTCGGTGACATACCACATTACTTGCCTAGACCTTTTTCTTGTATTGGCCTTACATTAATTTGAACCCACATTGTCAAAGGCTAGTAGAGTGCTTAAGGGAGTAATAAGGTGTGCAAGGAGGGGTTTATTGTTGGTCTTACTTTTGGGGGAAGTATTGAAAATTGGGTTTGTTTACTTGATAGTCGGCATATGTAATAAATTCATGGTATCATTGTTATTTGTTATATTATTGTTTTATCTAGCTCTCGGGAAAAAAAAGAGAAAAAAAAAAGAAAAAAAAAAAGAGAAAAAAAACAGAAAAAAAATAAAATATTATGAGAGCATGTTTGTGTTTGTTGTGATCCTATTTCAGTCGACTAGTCGAGTGTTTGTTTTAGTAAAATTATGTGGGGGAAATAGGGTGTTGTGTAAGATTTATTATGGTACTTACTAGCTTTTGACACTTCACCTGATTTGGCTTATTTGACATACCTTGTCCCTAGCCCCGTTACAACCCAATTAAAGACCTTTTGATTATCGTCATTGATGTAAGTTGTGTTAAGAGTTAGATTGATACCAAATGTCAAGCATGTTTATGATTTTGTTGGAATTGAGTGATACACTTACCCTTTTTCTTGAGTGAATATTCTTTTGTGAGTGTTTGCTTGTTTTTGCGTATGAGATCCCGAGTTTTGTCTCAAAGATGTACTCTTGTAGTCTTAGCATGTTTACTAACTTATTCTTACACTTGACATGGGCTTGTGAGAACTTATGCATGTTCATTGAGTAGACTATGTGAATACTTGCACTTTCGACACCAAGACATTGCGTATTTACTTTGATTCTTAAGTTGACATGGCATGAGAGGATTTGAGGGTATGGTAGGATATTAGTACTAGATTATTTTCATTTTCATTTAGTTGCATTCATGCATTGCATTGCATTAGGTTACATGGATTTTGTGGGTACATTCGCTATAGGCCCTCACGAGACCTTACTCGTCCACTAGGGCTACCTAGGGGTTTAAAGGGCTTGTTGCATATGCCAAATGCAACTGTGATTACCTACGGAAGTGGTACTAGTTAGTTAGTTAGTTAGTTGTAATTGTTTATGCTTGAGGACAAGCATCAGTTTAAGTTTGGGGGTGTGATAAGTGGATTGCATATCCACTTGGAGCGTTCCATATCGGCTAAAATTGATTGTCTTGGACTCAAGTTTGTTGTAGTTTTGATGTGTTTTGTGTAGTTGTGCAGGTTTGAAAGAATGTCGATTATGGTGGATGCTTCTATCGTTTTTGGAGATTAAATTGATTAAAATTCGGATTTTACTGCCCATATCTGGAGTTCTAGAAGTCCGTTTTCAGCGATCTTACTGCCCACGCGAAGCTTGGGAGATTTTCTACAACATGGGACAGGTCTTGTACGAGCAGGTTGCGTGTGTTGGGCGCAGACAGCTCGACAATCAGACTGATGGGAGCAGGAAATTACTGTTTTGCCCTTTTCAAGTTCTAATTGTATTTTGGGCAGTTTTTAGTACCTTAATTGAATTCTAATTGTAATAGAAGGCAATTTCTTGCTGGGAAGAATTATAGAGCCTATATAAACACATTCTACCATTGTAATTTGTATAATCATTGCATATCAATTACTTAGATTTATTTGTATCTTTTCATACTTTGTTTTTATCATGGTTTCATCAAATCCCATGATGACGAGCGGTTCGATTATGAACTAATCGTTGTCATGGGATTCTAATGGATTAATTTATGGAGCTTTAGTATCTTGATTGCTTTACAGATCTGTGTGTGATGTATATCTGATATCCTCGTATGGTTATGCTTACTTGATAGATGCGTCATGAACATCTAATTTGTTAATCTCTTGTGAAGCGAGAGTGGATCTTGAGATTTAGAACTTGTCATGCTAGCATAGGATAGGTTGATGTTTTAACATCATGATTTGTGGCGTAAATAGAGATATTATGCTACCCTATGTGATCAATGTGGATAACTTGTTCTTCAACCGTTATGTTTTCAAATTCTATAGAGATATAGGGTCTAAGCATAATTGGTGTCTATTCATCTTCTATCTCTTTTGTGGATGTGTATGTTTAGTTTGGTATTCATATACTGAGAAGTAGCGTGTACTTGTTTCGTGTTATCCGATCAGATATCATAACCATTGCATATAGTGATTAAAGGCGTCAGATCTAAGCAAAGTATTTAATGAAGTTAGGATCCCATGTTTTCTCTTGCAGAAGTAATTTGATTTAAATTCTCGTTAGTTAGTTAATTCTTAGTTTGTTAATTTGTTTTTTTAGTTAATCTTAGTTAATCAAAACCTAATTTGTTAATTGTCTTAGCAGTGAATAATAATCATACGTTGTTGCATAGGTACATCTACTGAATTAAAACCATAACCAGATCTCTGTGGGAACGAACTTGACTTCTATCTGTATTACTTGTGACCACGTACGCTTGCGTGATTTAGTGCAAACACCTACATCATACAAAACCAACATAACACATTGTCGTGTAATCATGGTACATCTCGCTAAATTTTACAGACACCGTACATGTAAGAAAGACAGGTCTATACATACTGATCACAAAAATTTTAAAATACTAAATACAAAATTGAACATCAAATCAAATCCAACAACTTAAGATTTATAGTACACGAAATATTAACTTATGAGAGAGAGGCTTCTTATTTCAAATCTTTGTCATGTGTGTTACTGTTATCTAATGCGAAAGTCTAAGATTCTAAGAATTCAAATTATAAATATTAACCTTTTCTTTAAATTCGATTAGAATTCTTCTTATTTATAACTTTAAATTTATATTCTACATGAAAAATATTACCTATTATACTTAAAATAGAATAACTTCGAATGTATATTCCAACATTAGTTGAATCAATCAATTAATTTGATTAACGGATAGTTTTCCACGCATATTTTAACATTAATTTACCACACTAAAAATTTATTAAATATTACGTAGTTGCTGAGAATCGAACCTTTGACCTATGATAGTACTCCTTTATTATATCTCTTTCTCTTATTATATAATAGGATATAATTGGTTATTATTATTTTTAATTGTTAAAAATAGAATATCTTATTTTAATATGATTATAAATGACTAGCGTTCTACCCGTGCTACGCACCGATCGATCAATTATATTAATAAATTAATATAAATATATTATTTTAATTGTTATTTAGAAAAATATAATTTTATTAGAATGTTAATTAACGTAAGTATAAAATTACTTATCTGTGAATTCATACTAATTGAATAAATGTTAATATTATGAACCAATCATCAAAACAGATACAACCCCCATTGAAAAGTTCAAATTCTCTCTTTATTGTTTTTTTAAAAAATTTAGCTTTCATTTTATTTCTCTCTTTGTTAGAGAATATTTCTGCATATCATGTTAACAAATTTTTCACCAATTGATAAGTGGATTTTATATCCACTTAGAACGCTTCGTATCAGCTTAAATTAATTAACTTGACCTCAAGTATGTGGTGTGTTTAATTTGTTTTCATTGAGTTTTGCAGAACTAATAGTTGGAGGCATTGGTGATGTTTAATGACATAATTGTGGTGGAATTTAGCTCGGGAGTAGGAGGTCAGAAGCAAGCCAGAGATATACGTCAAGAAAAGAAGTATCAAGGAAATATAATAAAGGAGGGTTTGGAGTTTAAATAACAAGAGTTGGAGACTAATTTATGGAAAATTCGGATTTTCCGGGTAGGTTGCGCAGTCTACAATGTTTTGGCAATATCTGGAGTTCTAGAAGTCCGAATTCAGCGATCTTATAGCTCACGCGAAGACAACGAAATTTTCTACAATCTTGGACAGAAAGTTTGGGCACGGGCGCGCGACAACATGGTACGGGGGCGCAGTCTTCGGCTGGTAGAAATCCTGATTCAACTAAAAAACGGTTTTTTAGGTATTTTCTTGGAGGACAAGATGTTGGGGCTATAAATAAACATCTAGACATCATAAGGAGCACGTGAAGAGAGGGACTTGGAGAAGGATTCCCAACGCTGATGACAAGCAACGGAGATCTAGATCTACTTCATCTTTTCTATTCTTCTATTAGGCGTTACTTTGGATTTCGGATTTGTTTTCTAAACTCTATTACTCTAGCACTATTGTTTTAATTCAAACCTTGTTTATTATCATGTTATCACTAGATCCCATGATGACGATCCGTTTGATTATGAACTAATCGCTGTCATGGGATTCTAACGGATTTATTTATGTAGTTTAGTAGTTTGATTGCTTTAAAGATTTGTGTGTAATGAATTGTTGATATCCTTGTATGGTTGTGCTTATTCTTCTTGGATGCGTAGCTAACATCTAAGTTGTATTGTTAATCTCTATTGAAGCGACAGTGGATATAGAGATTTAGAACTTGTCATGCTAGCATAGGATTATGTATGTTTTGACATCATGATTTATAGCGTAATTTTAACCATCTTGTGTTGCCCTATGTGATCACAATGGATAACTTGTGCTTCAACCGTTATGTTTTCAAATTTTATAGACATACAGGGTCTAAACATAATTGGTGTATACCCATCTTCTATCTCTTTTGTGGATGTATGAGTAGTTTGGTATTCGTATATTGGCAGGTAACCTATACTTGTTTCGTGTTGTCCGATCAGATATCATAACCATCACATACTTTTATTAAAGGCATCAACTCTAAGCGAAGTATTTAATGAAGTTAGGATCTCATGTTTTAATTCTCATAAATAATTCGATTTTAATTCTCATTAGTTAAGTAATTCTTAGTTTTGTTAATTTGCTTCTTAGTTAATTTAGATAATCAAAACCCATCTTTGATATTATCTTAGCAGTGAATAATAATCATACATTGTTGCATAGGTGCATAAATCTGTATTGAACCTAAACCAGTCTCTGTGGGAACGAATTTGGACTTAACCTTATATATTACTTGTGACCGCATACGCTTGCGTGATTTTGTGCAAACACCAATATTATGAGAATTCGGTATATTTAATAAATATAGAATCCTTAAAATATTTATTATATTAATTTATTAAAAATATTTGTATGGTCGTGGTTAATTTTTCAATTACATATTAAAAATGTGTAAAAACTTAATCATCACGACTCCAATAAATCATTAGACTCTCTATCAAAAAAAGGTTGCATGTTTCAGCGGTATGAGAAAGGATATCTACTGTGCAAGATATATGAAACGAACTTAGTTATAACAATAGAAACTTTCATCTAATCTAGTTTGTTATGTGATTGTTCAATATCATTTTTACAAATTATATGTCCTTTTATTAATGAATTGGTTTACTATTAAATTTTTTTTTATCAACTAACCAAACAAATTCAATATATCACTTGTGACTTAACCTTATATATTACTTGTGACCGCGTACGCTTGCGTGATTATGTGCAAACACCAATATTATGAGAATTCGGTATATTTATTAAATATAGAATCCTTAAAATATTTATTATATTAATTTATTAAAAATATTTGTATGGTCGTGGTTAATTTTTCGATTACATATTAAAAATGTGTAAAAACTTAATCATCACGACTCCAATAAATCATTAGACTCTCTATCAAAAAAAGGTTGCATGTTTCAGCGGTATGAGAAAGGATATCTACTGTGCAAGATATATGAAACGAACTTAGTTATAACAATAGAAACTTTCATCTAATCTAGTTAGTTATGTGATTGTTCAATATCATTTTTACAAATTATATGTCCTTTTATTAATGAATTGGTTTACTATTAAATTTTTTTTTATCAACTAACCAAACAAATTCAATATATCGCGCTCTTTGAGTAACATATAATTGTCAGATTTTATGGTTATTGCCCTTAGCTTATTTATAAAGACAACTTAAACTGTGCATTTTCATTTTGGAAGTTTGTATTTTGGTTTTTTTATTCTTTTCTAGTAAAACATGGAATAATCAATTTTAGTTTTCTTTTATTCATAAAATAAGACATATGTAAATGAGAATCACCTATCTTTTTTTTTATTTGACTAACTTGTGAAAATAAGCTATTGTCCATAAAATTGAAATCAAGTGTGTAATATATAAACACATAATCACATTGTTATATATGTGTCCTTGTAATTTAAATAACATGAAATTCATTTTCCTTTAACAGTGAGTATATTTTTCCTACATATATGAGAAGAAATAGCTTATGTAGATCTGACAAATCGTTTTGTACATTCATGTCATGTACTTTAAGGTCTTGAACGAAAATGACATAATATTAAATCGTGCACCCGAAATTAGAACACAAAATGACACTAAATTACACAAATTTTTTCGTGTACACGAAATGAAATGAAATATACGAATAGAAAAATATAACAATTATATGAAATATTACTATGTATCCAAGTTATGTAAATATACATTTATATGTCTTAGAACAACATTGAGATGATGTTACAAAACAAAACTAAGAGTAACATGCATGGTGTAAAGTCTCCCAAACAAAATGAAACCCTCCTTTTTATTTTTTCTTATTTCTCGTTAACAAACATCTCTCTTTGTGTAGAATCTTTCTACCAAGTTATTTAGTTTTATTTACCATTTTTTATGCTTTGTTGATATAAAAAAATATAGTCAACCAACCAATCAAATTCAATATATTCTCTTAGGTTAAGATATGAGAATTGATACTATTACTTTAATTCAAAAAGGCACCCTTTTATTGAAAATAATATATAATTTTAAGTGTATCAACCTTTTTATCTATCATTTTTAATAATTTTTATAACAAAAACCGTAGATGTTGCTCTCTTTCTCTCTCTCTTTCCACCTTTCCCAAAAGATGCAAAACTAAAGTTTCGGAGCTGATATCAGTTTTTTAAGTTTTTTTTTTAAAAAAAATTATATAGATTTTTCTTTATCTTTCAATAAAAATATCATTGAGAGTCTAGTACTCCGTTGCCCGTTGGTGAATTTATCTACCAAAATATTAGATTTTGTACTAACTCCTTGTAAATGATAAGTCTTATTTTCTTTTCCTTGATTTTACTTTGACTTTCACTAAACATCTCTCTTTATTGAGAGCCTAATATCCTGTTCGTGGATTTTGTCTAACCATATATTAGATTTTGTTATATTAGTTCATTGATTTGGATAGTACAGAATCACAGTTCTGGTCGGTTGTTTGGATACGTTATGACAAATCAGATATACATATTCCTCACGTTTATAACAATTGTTAGGTTATCTCGTCGAAAAGACTGTACAATTTAGTGACATAAGCTAGAGATATACCATAATTGAAGATCTGTTCAATGATTGGATAAAATAAATTAGTGATATAATTTACTATGTGTTTGTTCAATTTTAATTATTTTTGTAGATTTTGTATGCCCTTTTATTGATGATTTTTGCAGGTTTGATTATTTTTGTGTAAGACATATGTCCTTTTATTGACGAATTAATTATCAATATATAAAGTGATTTATAAGAAAATTTGTGCTAAATTGACCAATTTATTATGGAAATATTCACTGACAATATTTTCATTGACTCTGTAATATTTTTTATTTTTTGGTTGATAATTTATACACCAAATAATGTAAAGTACTATTTAAGAGTATATTTAATATTTTGAATAATTCAAATATATTGTCAGGTCAATTTTCCCATTAATTATTGCATATTTAAAAAAATTCGTAATTAAAATGTTAAAAGATGATTGGTTTAAAATTCATTCTAACATTTTAATTGGTTGATTAGCTTTTTTTACGACCGAATTATTTAATACTTTACATAACTTAAATTTTGAATGTGTATTTGAAATAGTGTGGTAAATAGTTTTATATTATTAATAAATTTATTTCATGATTTTAATTGTACCTTATGATTTTGAATTGAAAGTTTGAGATATCAAAATATCTATTATAAATATAATAGATTCATGTATTAATGTATATATTTTAAAATTAAATAATTGTTGTATTTAGAATAAAATTGTTAAGTAATCACTGAATAACATTGACAACCCAACATTGTAAAAAAACCATTTATCTATATGCATACCTAATAATGTAAACAAATCAGTGTAATGTGATAAGGATTGATGCCTACAATTTAGTAAGTCGCTGAATTATTGAAGTTTGCTGCTGAATATTCTAATGGGAAGTAACTCTGAGAGAATTCGGACTATGGGATGATAATAACCTAAATCGTTTTCTATTTTTGTTTGTCAGAAAAGTTATTCTGTTGAATTTATTGGACAATTAAAACACGACACTTATAATACATATATACAATCGAAATAAAAATATAATATGTCCAAGTATAGAATGTCATATAATAAAAATATATAAAGTAGTACCTTAATCGAAATTGATATGATTTAGCCATGAGAAGAATTGATGCATACACTTAATTTATCAAAGTTGGCTAAGTCTGATGGGGATTAGGGAATAAGCGGTTTAGATTTCCTGTAATGTTTAAATTGATATAATAATTATATTTTTTAGTTTGTATGAATTTTATTTTATATAAATTGTTTATTAGTTAACCGTTAAAATAAAAATTAGTAGTTATTATGTTTAGTTAATTGATATGAAAAAATAAAAATTAATTGTTATTGAGATTTGAGTGTAACTTGATTTAAGTTTAGTCTTGGCTGAAACGTAGAATCCAGATCCAATAGAGAAACATGTTATATTAAGTTTAATTGATTTAAATTTAGTAGATTCTGATTGATGTTAAAATAATTCACAATCTTGTGATTGGTTAACTAATACATGTTAGATTCGGGTATCCTTTATTATAATAAAGAATGTTCAAAAACAATTCATAACAAAAAGATATATAACCACATGTAATATACTGTTATGTGGATTTATAGTGTTGGCTTATATGCATTTATGTGGATGTTCAAAATTTGTTCAAATCTGATTTTGTAGTATTGGCTTATATGCATTTATTAATTAATTTTATTAACAAATTACGAATAAACATATTTTTGAGCTTATAAAAAAAAGTCAAATTTTTGAAGGTATGGATTTTATCCAAGGTATTTAAAATCTGATTTCAAATTCTATTTTTTCATATTTTTAGTTAAGTTAGATTATATTTATTTAATATCAATTATAATTGTACAATATATATTATAAAAATCTTATGATAATATGATGTGAAGGGTTTCGAGCATCAAACGCAGCGGAATTAAACGCGAAAAAGAATAAAAATCGAAACCCTACCGCAGGATCCATGCAAAAATATGATATTTAATTCGGAGTTAGATGATTAACTTAAAGAAGCTTTACAAATTGATGACAGATGGAGATCCAAAGCAATCATTGTTGGTCCCGGAATGTATTGCAGAATGGGGGTTGAATGCAATACTAATAAATTTCAAAAACTATTTCAACAACTTAAATAGAGTTTGTAATTTACTAGTAGAAGAAATGCAATCACAAGTAATATTTAACAAGATGTTTCACAAAATAATTGTTTTATTTATTTTGCAAAGTTTTGCTACAACCTTGAGAACAAAATAATTCTCAAGCTTCAAATACTCAAGAGATTACAGTTATAGAGTTATTTTGTTGTATAAATAGAGTGCTCTATTTATAGTGTGATAGTCTACTGTACTACCACTATCAGCATGGGTTGTTGAGTTGCTGTTATATTCCTTTTGCAGCTCATTCCATGATTTATTCCCATGTGATCATCACAAAGTAACTTTAAGATACTTTCCACATTTAAGCCACCCAGATCTAGCCGTATTCAATTTTATCTGCTCTAGACTTTACAGGTTGCTCCATGTGATTTCTCAAGCTTCAGTTATAGACTTTCCAAGCTTGCTGTAAAGGTTGAATATTACAACACGCCTGCTTCTTTTGAACATGTACTCTGTCGCTTATTTTGACTTAGAAAATTCCTAAATCAAGTTGATTCTATATGACAGTGTGTTTGCCACAAAGTTTGCTGTCAATGGATTATACTTTGGTTGACAGTATGAATTTCCCGCAGATATTACTGTCAAGGATTGTGCTTTGATTGATAGCATGTATTTCCCGCAGAGATTGCTGTCAAGAATTCCAAACTTACTGTCGCAAACTATATATTGAAGTTGCTGTCATCAGAATCTCAGCCAATGTTGCTGTCAAGTCGAAACTTGCTGTCGACTCCATGAAACTTGCTGTCGACCTAGGCAACATGTTGTTTCCTTGTAACCTTACTGTCAGGGCTTGACAATAACTTTTATTCCTTCTGTCGAACTTATGTATTTCTTGAGGCTTGAACATAATCGAACTTCTTCCAAGAATTACACTTATTACATGACAGTATTTATTTTAAATTACAAGAATACATTTCAGACTATGACAGTATGTTCTACTTAGTAAAACTAAGTATACCAATAAAACTAGTTAAGTTGTCTATTCCATCACCCATAAATCCCAACAATCTCCCCCAATTTGTTTTTATGGACAATAAGGACAAATTTACAAATATCATGCTGACAACTTAACTAACATAGATCAGAAAGAATAAACTCTTCATTTCTGAACAATGATTAAATTGGATTGTTTTAAAAAAAATGTATCATAAAAGTTCATAATTAAAAATCAAGAAAAAATCTTTACTTAGCTTGATTTGAACTTTCGCCTTGCTCCTTTTCCCTCAGAGCTCTTCTGAGAATTTCAATTAACTCCTTTTCTTCAGGGGACTGTGCATCATCTTCATTTTCCACGATGTACTTTTTGATCATTGATGAAGTAGTATTTAATACATCTCTGAGTTCCATCCAATAAACATTTTGCTTTACGATTGATCTGAATTTCAACACATCTCCCTCCATCTTGAATCTTCTGCCAGGAAGCTGATTTAAAGTTACCCTTCTTTGTCTGTCCAAACTGGGATTCTCTCCTTTCCTTTGATCAAAAATCATATCTAGCTCCCAAGAACATAGTGCTTCAAGTTTGTTAGATGATCCTATCACTTGCCAGTACAGTTCTTTTAGCACACTGGTCTTCAACTTAGAAAAGCTGTCTATGTAGACTTCTTCTTTGCCATATTTGATCCTCAGAGGATTGTCCAGTACAATTGGCTGATAGTTTAATTCACTGCTGTTGACCTTGTTGAGTTTACTCCAACTTTCCTTCATTTGAGCTTCAATCTCTTCTTCTATCTGTTGACGAGATTTTTGTCTTGAAGCTAATTCTTCTTTGAATTTCTGCTCTGCCTCATACCTATCCATCTCTTGCTTTGAATAAGGTTTTTGCATTTCATTCAAGTTATACTCAGGAATAGGATTGTCTTCTTCATACTCCAAACCAAGGATTTGATAGACATCATCATCATTGTGAAGTGTCCAATCACCAAACTTCTCAATAAATTCAGCATGCCTGGCTTCATAATACTTGAGAACTTGGTTCATGATCTTCTTTGAAACATTATCATAGGTTTGCAGCAGCTCAACCATCCTTTCCAGATTGAAGTAATCAATTCTTCGTTTTACTGTTCCAGAAGTTTGAATGAATTTCTTGGAGATCACCTTTGATTTTGTTATCTGAGTGAAGTCAGGTTCCACTGTAATCAACCTTTCATTGTTTTCCCATAGAATGTATCTTGCAACTTCTTCTTCTGACTCATCAAATTCTATGGATACTGAGGTGATTGTATCTTTGGCCTTCAGCTGCATCATTTCAAAGCTATTCATTCTTCTTCTCATGAGGGGTTTCTTGAGTCCTAACCCTGTAGCTTTTCCTTCTCCTTTGTAGATAGTCTTTCCCTTTATTGGTCTTTTTGACTTTCTTTTGATTCTTACTGTCTTGGATGTTTTGATAGTAGGATCGTTGACAGTATCTTTTATAGGGCTTCTGACAGTGTCTTCTGTGACAGTATCTTTCATGACTGTGTCTTCATCCTGTCTAACAGCATCTTTGTTGACATCCTTGATAGCATCTTTGTTGACAGTATCTTTTTCAAGTTGTATACTGTCAATTTCCATTTCTTCTTGATTACCTTTCAATGCTTCAAGTACTTCTTCCTCTTTCTTTTCATCAACTTTCTTGCTTGTGCTAGGATTTTCAGAGGTTTCCTTTGATTCTGCTTCTTTGACTTGAGTTTGCTCTTTTGAAGAGTCTCCCAGTTCTGTTTTCTTAGATCCTCCAGCTTCACCTCCATCTTGATTGTCATCACCATCTTTTTCCAAGGTGTCATCAAAAGTGCAGTTTCCACCTTGAGCATTTCTGCTTGAATTTGCTTTGGCAATGAGCTTCTTAATTTTGGCACTGTATTCCATATCTCTCTTTGCCATTATCTTGTGGATATCTTTAACTGCCTGAATCCTTTCCTTGGTGATAGGTGCTTTCAGCAATAACTTAAGTACATCCATGATGACTTTGCTTTGTAGAGATGTTTTGCGTTCAAGAGTTAAGAACCCAAGTCCTTTTGTTCCTTTGGCTGTTGTCTGTTTAAAGCTTACACCATATGGCTGGAGACATACTTCTGGGAGTTTGCTGTTAACCATTGTGCTCAGTTGCATATAGAGACTTTCATCAAAGATGGTAGAGTTTTTCTTAACTAGAATCCCAAGGATGTATTGCACTCTGGCAGAGAAAGTTTCTAGCAGTTGAGTTGTTATGAATATTGAATGTCCACTCTTCAGGTATACTTCAACTGCCCACCTCTTCTCTGAGCTAATCTTCACAGTAAGATTTACAATCTTTTCTTTCAAAGCTTCTGCCAATTTAGCAGGTTTTCCTTTAGATTCTGTGATTGCTCCATTCACCAGATTGTTGAATTCCTCATCCTTATTGTTCAAGGTGCTCTCCATATGACTTACTGTTATAGAATCAGCTTCTTCTTGAGAATATGTGCTTCCATCAGTCCAGGTAACCAACTTTGAAGAAGAGATATATTCAGGCAGCTTGCCCTTGCCTTTACCCATCCTGTTAGACTCCTCCTTTTCTCTCCAAAGCCTCTCCAAAGTTGATTCTTTCTTTTCAGGAACTGGTTCACTAATTTTGATGGAAGATGCTTTATTTCTTTGTATCATTTTCAATACTTCCTCAGATACTAGCATTTTCTCCCCATCTACTTCAGTTTCAAACAGTTGTTCACCAGTTCCAGTTCCAGAGGCTATGACAGTATCTTTTTGCTCCCCCTTACTCCTTTGCTCCCCCTGACTTTCAGCTTCTCCTTGTAACCCCATTTTCCTTTCTGGTTGCTCAGCCTTTTTCTGATCTATTACTTTCTCCCCCTTAGTTAAGTTGGCAGCTTGAATGAAGGAAGAAAGTGACAGCAGGGTGGCTTGAATTTCAGCAAAACCAGTCTTTACAGAAGATGACAGAGTGTCCAGCTTGCTCTCCATTTTAGCACATCTATCTTCAATAGCTTGGAGTCTGTCATTTGTGGATGCAGAAGGACCACCAGACCTAAGCCTCTTTGGAGGTTGAGGATAAGTCTAGGGCATGGAAGTTATTGGGGTTCTCACACTCTCATTGTTTTTATAGATGATCTCATCATCTCTCACAGAAATTCCCTCAAGGCCTAATGCCTTTTGTTTACTGGCTCCCTCAAGATCACTCTGGACATGCTCAAGTCCCTCTCCTTTTGCCAGCACGTTTGGCTACCTCTCATTTTTATCATCACTTCTCTGTTCTTTTATCTCTCTTTTATTTTTCACTCCCTCACTCATCCTAGATGCATTAGTATGAGCAGTACTAACATGCAAAAGAGTAGATTTTACCTTGAAGGCCTTGGAAAGAGGCAAGTCATCATCAGAGATATCTTCAACTAATCCTTCTTGTAGTTGTGGTTGAACAGTGATGACAGCATCTTTAGAAAGACCTTTGACAGTATCTTTTGTCAGAATGGTACTGTCACTTGATTGATTGACAACACCTTCTGGTTTGTCATTGACAGCATCTTTGGCTGTGACAGCAACTTCCCTAGGGTAAGATGCTTTGAGGGAATCGATCAAGATGTTGGCTATTTCAATTTCTGGCAAATTTGCATCTTGATCTAATCCAGTGTTTGATGGAGTGGTATCCATTTCACTTTGAGAAATGGGTTCTTGTGGACCACTAGATGGGGGCTCATCCAAGATTTGAGATGGATGATCAAAACCTGAGGGGTTGGTACTGTCCCCCTCTCTAGGTTGTTCAGAAGAAACAACAGATGTAGGAATGAAAGAAAAAGATTGAATTTCAGATTGATTAATTGGCTGTTCCACAGAAGAAGATTGTGGAACATCAACAGTATGAATGAATTCCTCACTGTGCTCTATCTCTATGTGTGTATCTTCAAATACAGGTTCCTCAAGAGTGAGTTCTTGAGTTTGTGCAGACTCTTTACAAGGTGCCTTGGGAGACAGGCCAATTTCAATAGATGTCCCTTGTTGAAAAGAGACACCTAGAGGTGAGTTTATTTCCCTATCATCCTCTACAGTCTTTTGGGAAACTGTAGGGTGGCTGACAATAACCTTGGCCCTTCTAGTTCTCTTCTTCTTAGGCTCAGAAGGGGCTACTGTGGGTTCTATTTCACTACCAACCTTATTTGCTGCACTAGGTGCAGTGACTCCCTCTTGACTCTCAACTTGTTCACCAGTTGCACTCTCTAGGGTCCTTTTCTTGGATTCCTGTTTGGCCATTTTAAGGGCTTTTGATAGTCTAGAGTCCCTAGGTGGAATGTATGGTGTAGAATGTGGGTTAACTGAATTTGGGTCCAATTCAGTCTCATTCTCAAGTGTGAAGACAGTATATCCTGTAGGTAATGGAAAACCAAGGTTAGGCACTTGATTAACCATGTGTTGTGTGAAACATAGTGGAATATGTGTATTTAAATTTTGTGTGTTGAGAGAAGTGTGTGTGTTTTTCTTTAAAACAGGACATTCTTCAAAATCAGAATTGTCCTCAACATTTCCACAAATATTATTAATACACATAGTTAAAAAGCGAGGATAGATGGATACCTTTTTGCCTATTGCGCTTTTCAACTGTGCCATGATCAATTTTCCAATGTTCACCTTGTATCCATGGACTAATGAATGAGTGAGCTTCTTGATATATGATGGTATTCCATTCCAGCCTGTAGACTTGGTAGAGAACACCTTCACCATAACATCAAAAATCATATTCCACTCTTTTCTCAGAAATTTCCTGTCCATTTCTCCTGTTTGATACCACTTATCAGAAGTTTCTTCAAGTTTAGAGCCAGAGTACCCAATCTTCAGAAAGAACCTTTTTAGAGTATCATCAGTGGCTAATTCCTTAAAGTTTTCTCCACTGTCTAACACAATACCCAATGCCTCATTGATAATCTTTACTGAAAGAGAGTGACTTGCATCATCTATTTTGAACTTAATTTCTTCATCCTCTCCAGTTCCTTGAATACTTGCAGACTTCCAGAATTTTTCAATTCTAACAGTATCAATTTTGGGGGTAGAGGTTACTGCATGACCTAGGTAGGATTTATTTATGAACGAAATAAGTCCTTTGAAGTTTTCACCAGCATCACTAGGAGAAAAGATACCGGCAAAGTTGGTTTGAGCAACACTTTGTTTAGGTGCCATTGTTGAATGCTTTGAAAAATGAGAGAGAAAATGCGGTTTTTGGATGCAGAAGATTGAAAGGTTTTTGCAAATGAAAGTGATAGTAGATTAAACGGTAGATTCAGTTTATAATATGAATCGATTTAACCTCTCTTAATTGAACGTGTGATAATGATATTTCCCATTAACTCCACTTGCTATATTACGTGGCAGTTGCTATTAGATCGTGGATTGGTGGAAAAAAAAATATATGTGTATATATATATATAAATTAATGTATATATATATATCTTTCCACTATCTTTGACAGCAACTTCCCGTGACAGCAACTTTCATTGACAGTAACCTGTGCGCTTTTCTTTCTCTACCATTTTTGACAGCAATTTCTTGTGACAACAACTTTCATTGACAGCAACCTGTGCGCTAACAATATTTCTGTCAATCAGCTTCATGAGTGACAATAAGTTTTATCTGACAGTAAACTTATCATAAAATCATGCTGTCACTGTACATACATAACTTAAGTTAAGGACACATGATTTCTTAAAATCGTATTATGACAGACATGTAAAACTATTTTAGCATAGTCATAGCAAGCATGATATCTAAAAATCCTTTTAGCATAGTCATAGCAAACATGATATCTAAAAATCCTTTTAGCATAGTCATAGCAAACATGATATCTAAAAATCCTTTTAGCATAGTCATAGCAAACATGTTGTCTGAACAAGTAGCACATAGTACCTTAACTTCTCATGACAGTACCTTCTAGTGACAGTACCTTGAAAGTTTCTGTCATGAGCTGCGAATCGAGAATTGATAAACCAGTTAGATAATCATACCTGATTTAGCATTCCTAATTCACTCACCAACCTGATAAATGTTGCTTCATCCAATGGCTTGGTGAATATATCTGCAAGTTGCTTATCTGTTGGAACATAAACCAATTTTACATCTCCCTTTTCAACATGCTCCCTGATGAAATGATGCCTTATATCAATGTGCTTTGTTCTGGAGTGTTGAACTGGATTGTCTGATATGGCTATGGCACTAGTGTTGTCACAGTAGATAGGAATATTTGACAACTCTAGTCCATAATGCATTAATTGATTCTTCATCCAAAGTATTTGTGCACAGCAACTTCCAGCTGCAATATATTCAGCTTCTGCAGTTGATGTAGAAACTGAGTGTTGCTTCTTACTGAACCATGACACCAATCTCCCCCCAAGAAATTGACAACTTCCTGTAGTACTTTTTCTGTCAATCTTGCAGCCAGCATAGTCTGAATCAGAATATCCAATTAGATCAAATCCAGTTTCCTTAGGGTACCAAAGACCTAGATTTGGGGTGCCTTTGAGATATCTAAAGATTCTTTTAATTGCAACCAAGTGTGATTCTTTTGGATCAGCCTGAAACCTTGCACAGAGACATGTAGCAAACATTATGTCTGGCCTGCTTGCTGTTAAGTAAAGCAATGATCCAACCATGCCTCTGTAGGTACTGGAATCCACTTTCTTGCCTTTAGAATCTAACTCTAATTTGGTGGCTGTTGAGATAGGTGTCTTGGCAGGTGATGAATCTTCTAAGTTAAACTTCTTGAGAAGTTCTTTGACATACTTAGATTGACAGATGAAGATTCCTTCCTTCTTATGATAGATTTGAAGACCAAGAAAGAATGCTAATTCTCCCATCATGCTCATTTCATACTTGTTTCTCATTAAAGATGAGAACTTTTCACACAATTTTTCGTTTGTTGAGCCAAAGATTATGTCATCAACATATATCTGCACAAGAATGATGTCTTTGCCATGGTATTTATAGAATAAAGTTTTATCCACCATACCTCTTATAAATTGATTTTCCAGGAGAAAAGTGGATAGTGTGTCATACCAGGCTCTTGGTGCTTGCTTTAAGCCATATAGGGCCTTGAACAGTTTGTAGACAAAATTATGCAGTTTGTCATTTTCAAATCCAGGAGGCTGTTCAACATACACTTCTTCTTCTAATTCTCCATTTAGAAAGGCACTTTTGACATCCATTTGAAATACTTTGAATTTGCAGTGTGCAGCAAAGGCTAAGAAAATTCTTATGGCTTCAAGTCTGGCAACAGGTGCAAATGTTTCATCATAATCTATCCCTTCTAGTTGACAGTAACCTTTGGCCACTAGCCTAGCTTTATTTCTTGTCACATTTCCACTTTCATCTATCTTGTTTCTGAAGACCCATTTTGTCTCAATGACTGATTTTCCTCTTGGCCTTGGAACCAGCTTCCAAACATTGTTTCTTTCAAATTGATTGAGCTATTCCTGCATGGCCATCACCCAATCAGAATCCAACAATGCTTCTTCAACTATTTTTGGTTCCATTTGAGATAAGAAACATGAAAACAAGCTTTCAGCAGAGATATTCCTCCTTGTCCTTACACCAGTATTAGGATCTCCAATAATTAGATTACTGGTATGATCTCTATTCCACTTTGTTGATTGAGGCAAGCTACTTGTTTGATGAGATTGTCTTTCATCAATATGAGGATTTGATTCTCCACCATTTTCATTGTTTTGCTCATTTAGCTCAAATTCTCCAGTCTCACAGTCTTGTTGATTGATGCCTGAAATTGTCTGTGATTGGGCTGAGGTTTGATTTAGATTATGAGTATTGACAGATTCTTTCTCATATCCCATTGATTGAGTGAGACTTGGTTCTTCATCAACATATTCTTCTTTTTCCAAGTATCCTTGATTCTCAAATCTGAAGGGTTGCATTTGACCATCCTCATGTAACCCTGGAAACTTGGTTTCATCAAACGTGACATTGACACTTTCTTCAATTGTCTTGTGCTCCATGATATAGACTCTGTAGGCAATCCTTTCTATCCCATATCCCATGAAGATGCCTTCATATGCTTTAGTGTCAAACTTGCCTTTTCTTTCATGGTTGTCTTTCATCAAAAAACACTTGCTCCCAAAAATATGAAAGTACTTGACAGTAGGTTTCTTTCCTGTCAAAAGATAGTAAGGAGTATTGCCATGAGCCTTGTTGATTAGTGTCCTATTCTGTGTGTAACAAGCAGTGTTGATGGCTTCTGCCCAGAAATATGTTGGTAATTTAGCATTGCTCAACATAGTCCTTGCAACTTCAATAAGTGTCCTATTTTTCCTTTCTACAACTCCATTTTGCTGTGGAGTTCTTGCAGCAGAGAATTGTTGAACAATCCCTTGATCTTTGCAGAAGTTTCCAAGTGTAGCATTTCTGAATTCAGTTCCATTGTCACTTCTTAGAAATTGAACTTTTGCTTCAGGGGTCCTGTCAAGTACCCTTATGTGATCAATGATTTCTTGAGCAGCTTCATCTTTTGATTCTAAAAATTTCACCCAAGTGTACCTAGAATAGTCATCTATCATGACCAGTGCATATCTTTTTCTGGATAGTGATTGAACATTCACTGGTCCAAAAAGATCCATGTGAATCAACTTGAGTGCTTCAGTGTTAGTGTTGACTTGCTTTGATTTATGCATTGCTTTCCTCAGTTTTCCCATTTGACAATCTTCACACAGTCCTTCTTGACAGAATTCCTGTTGAGGTAGTCCTCTCACCAATTCCTTCTTCATTAGCATGTTCATTGTTTTGAAGTTGAGATGGGAAAGTTTCTTGTGCCAAAGCATGCTATCTCCAACACTTGCTTTGCTGTAGAAGCAAAATATTCTTTCCTCATTTGTTGAGTTTAAGTCTGCAACAAATAGGCTTCCTTTCCTTACTCCTTTTAGAGATAGGCTTCTATCCTTCTTGTGGTGGATTGTGCATTCCATCATGCCAAAGTTAACTTTGAATCCTTTGTCAGTGAATTGACTTACACTGAGCAGATTATGCTTCAAACCTTCCACAAGAGAGATTTCTTCAATGACAACATTTCCAGCTTTTAAACAGCCATATCCCACAGTGTAACCTTTGCTGTTGTCTCCAAAGGTTATTGTTGGGCCAGCCTTCTCAACATATTGTGATAGCAGGGATATATCACCAGTCATGTGTTTGGAACATCCACTGTCAATTATCCATATGACCTGTTTACCTTTCTTTCCCTGCAAGACAGAAAGAGTTTACTTTGCATTTGGTACCCAAGTCTTGTTGGGTCCTGCATACTCAGTATCATCAGAAACCTTATCAATATTTGAAACAATATTATCAGAAGATGGTTCCTTGACTTCTTTTATTACCCACTTAGTTTTTGACTTAGACTTTTTCTTAGTGAGAGCAGACTTCTCACTTTCTTTAGTAGATTCAGAAGTCTTTGCAGTTTGCATATAAGAACATAATTCATTAGATGAAATTTGCAAATTAAAACATGTATGTTAACTCGAATAACTTGTAGAAGGGGGGGTTGAATACAAGTTATATAATCGTGTCTGATTTTTGCTTGATTATATGAACAAGAATAAACGAATGAATCAAACTATTGTTTGTATTAATAAGATCAAATACAAACTCTACCAAAGGTGTACAATACCTTTAGCAGCTGCTGACAATACAAATCTCTCTCTGTTTGTTTCGAACTCTCGAATACAAACCTTATACAGAGCTACGCACATTCACTAGTTCGACTCACAACTTCGTCGCTCTTTACAATGATATTGAGAGAGTGTTTATAATGCTACCTATCAACTAATAACAGAAAGATATAATCTATACATGACAATGTTCTGCCTTCTAGTCGATAGTTTCCTTCAATAGAAAACTCTTTCCTTCATAATATCTTCTTGCTTGTTCTTCAAACAATGATCCTGTTTTATAGCACTTGCCAGTTTCTGTAGCATCCATAATAACATCATCAGTAACACGACTGATATCAGGATCTGTACACTGCATCAGTATCTGATCAACCATCAGTATTGGATCGCCATCAGGATTTGCTCTCTGTTCCTGACATGTAGTCTCCGATACACTGTTCATTCCTGACTAAACTATACAGATAACTGTCTTATACATAAATCCTAAATACAGTGCTAAATCCTTTATAAGATCAGGATTACAAGAAGTATAATGTGTAAATTCTATTCTTAACATCACAACTTATGAATTATTCCTAACAATCTCCCCCTATTTATGCTTTAAAATCTGAAGCATAAATCTAAGTTGTGGATGTCAAAACATATAACAATACAACCAGAATAGAATTTATTAATGTAGAATTATGAAGTTTAAGTACCTCTTTCTCAGATGTAGACGTTTATCTAGTACTTAGAAGAAAGAATTTTAACTATTAATGCTGCTCTTCCTTTACCACTTCCTAGCTGAGATTCACCACTGTCACTCCTGGTTCTTCTTTTTACTACCCTTTGTCTGATCTTTATCTCCCCCAGCTTTATCTTTATCTCCTTTAGTCTGGTAGTGTTGTTGTTGTCTTTGAATTGTCTTTATCTCCCCCTTTTTGACATCAACAACATTAATTCCAAGAGATTCAGAAACAGAACAAATGAGATTCATAAGAACTGCTTGATTTTCCATAATTGTGACTTGGTTATCTTCAAGTGATTGAAGTCTTGTTTGAATATCAATTTGAGAATTCTGAATATCTTTCAAAACATCAGAATGAACTTCAATATTGGAAGTGCTTCTAGTATCTCTAGTATCAGAATCAGAAAGAACTGTATCTTCAAGTCTTGTAGAAGAAGTTGCTTGATTTTTATGATATTCAAGTAATAAAACCTGATTAGAAGTATCAACATCTTCATCTTTCTGTTCTGAAACTGAAACATGATAATCATCTCGTTCACCAGTATTCTGTGTACTAACATCTTCAAATCCTGACTCCTCCTTAGAGTGATCAGAGACTGTAGATGTCTCAATTCGAGCTGATATTGGAAGTACATACAAAGAAACACTAGGATCATTAGGATCTTCATCTGGTATATATGTATCAAGAGATTGCTTTATCCTGGCACCTCTTCTGTTAATGATTCCTGCAAGCCTCTCCTTTTGCTTCTGAGCTTTAACTTCTGGCTTTGCATTGTGATGTGCTAGGTCATTCTTCTGATACATTTTGATGAATGAATAAGTACCAGCATCCATACCCAAATTTTCAGACCAAGATTCAGGAAAAACCTGATCCCAGAAATCAAATGATGGTTTCCTAATTTTCTCTCCCTCACTATGGAGTTGATCATCCATACCCTCACTCTCACTTTGACTTACTAAAGTCAACACTCTTTCTACCTCACCTTTTGCCTGGTCAGGAGCCAGCCGCTCAAATTGTGAATCTAAGTCCATCTTTTCAAGTGTATCACTCAAATTTAGATAAGTGCTCTCATGACCTACAGAAAAATAGAGTTTAGAAGAAGTTTTTATACCTGAACTCACATGGAGAGAGGGTTCATCATTTGGCATGTGGCTTGAGGTTTTCTCCAAGGAGTGAGCTGCTATAGTCTCTGAACCCTTACAATCATCTTCTTTCCTTTCAGAAACTACAGGCTCCAGTATACCACTTTCAGGTTCTTTACTAGACTCTGATGTCTTCAGTAATACTTCATTAGACACCATAGTTAGTATATCACCGTCTTTAAGTGTTGTTTGCTGAGACACACCCTCAAGGTGGATAGACTCTGACTGAACAAAATTTGTTTGATCTTCAGAAAAATCAACCAAAGTCATTCCTCCCATATCATAGGGTATCTCACTTGCATTTTCAGTCATCACAGAAGTCCTTTCAACATTAGCTATCACAGCTCCTGAGTCATCCTTCCTCTGACTAGATGGTTCTTGTGTTACAGTGACTGTGATCTGATCTTTCCTACTATTCACCACTGGTGCAATAGTATCTTCTGTTGACTGCATTCCTCTATCTACTTCCTCCAGTTGTTCACCTTGAGCTGAAGCATCTTCAATAATGACATTCTTGTCAAATAAATATGCATGAAGTGATTGAAGTGCACCATGCTTCGAGAGTCCAAATTTCTTGACTAATTGTCTTCTGACAGACACATAGAAATACATCTTCATTAAGTCAAGTCTTTGATGTAGAAGTCCATATTCATCTGGAAATAAAAGTTTTGGTACTCTTTCAACCAGAAAGTCTAGAACAGGCCTTGACAACTTCACTTTGAGAGAAATTAGTCCCATAGCCAGTCTGTATGATAATGTAGTTTCCCATGAAGAATCAATATCCAGATCTCTCTTGTCAAATACTGACATAGATGTAGCTTGATTTGTAGAAACCTGCATGATATTAGTTGGACTAGACTCTGTGTGTGTAGGTGACAATTGAATCTTTCTCCTTGTTCTCCTGATATAGTGAGCAAAAGATTTATCCTGAGAAGACTCAAGAGGTGTAGACACAGAAGTGATCTTGGGATGAGATCTTTGTTCAATAGACACAGTCTTTTGAGAGTCAGTATCTAGTAACTGTTTTCCCTTTTTAAGAACTACAGCCTTTTGAGAGACTGCAGCCTGGCTGTGACTAGGTTTTTCATCTCTTTGTGCTAACAAAGAAAGTTGAATTGCAGCCTTCAATTCTGCTCTCTCAGCAAGAGTTAAATCATCATCATCTTCACTAGAATTACTACTACTACTTGACACAACAAATCTTCTCTTCCTTACAACTGATATCTTTTGAGAAACACCAGAGGTTGGTTTCTTTGAAACAATAGGCTGTGGATCAAAATTTGGTTCTTGAATTGTTTCAGAGACTGTAATGTTTTGGGCTACTTGGGTAGACACAGGTGGGTTCTCCTCCAATTGAGATTCCTGAGCCATTTCACCACAAAAGAAAGAAGAATTGTAGAAAGTAGGAAGATGAGTTTTAAGAATTACCTGAACATGATATGAATAATGAATTGCAGGTATTTCATCTAGATTCTTTTCATTGTCCTTCTTTGTAATATCAGAGAAAATTCTCTTTTGCTGTTCATAAGAAGAAACACAATGTTCTCTACCAAATCTAGTTTCAACATCAGGAATAAAATGGTTAACAAACATTTGCATAAATCTATGATAATAAACCATTTTCCTGTTTTGATCTCTTAACCCAAGTTTAATACTCATCTGACTTAAGATAATATGACCAATGTTGATTACTCTGTCATAAAGCAAACTATAAGCAATATGTGATGTAACAGAAGTAATTTGCTGAAAAGAACTACATTTGCCAGTAAAACAATTAGCAATTTGATCAAAGTAAAAAGACCATTCCTTTCTAAGAAAATACCTATTCAACTGGCTCATGTTATCTAGAGGTCCACTATAACCTAATTCAGACAACATAGTTCTTATATTATCATCAGATGGTACATTCTCATAACTATCAGTAACAGGTAAGCAAAGTACTGAATTAACAACAGATTCAGTAATGTCAAATGAATCTTGTCCTAAATGTAGAACAATCTTACCTGATTGACTCTGAGTAGAATCAATTACCTCAGCATTCTTCCAAGCTTGTGAAACAGCTACTTGATTAATCTGTGGAGATGCTGTCAATGCATAACTTAATGGTCCATTCGCCAGAAAGTCCATGATTGGATGAAAATCAGATGACACTCCTTCCTTGTTGGTGATAGCTGCAACATGATTGTTTGTCATAAAATCAAAGTCACCAAACTTGAAGGCAACTGATTTAGGTAATCTTCTTTGAGCTGCCATTTTTTATGTGAAAAGAAACTTGAAAAATTCTTGAAATGGATTAGTGATTTTGAAAACTCAAGAGTGATTTTTGCTTTAGAGAATGTAAAATTAGAGAAAGCAATTACACGATTAGAGTTTCAAAAATAATATATTTCACAAATCTTTCAGACCACTATCCCACGTTGACACGTAGATTGACAGGTGTCAGTCCCTGAAAAATGCGGTTACCCACGATTTTTGGAAAATAAAATCCAAAATTGATTTTCATGAAATAAATCAGGGTATAAATAATCAATACTGATCAGCTTCCTTTTCCTGATGACCTCTCATCAAAATAATCACAAAATGCAATGTGATTTAAAAATATAATTTTCAAATCCTGATGGTCACACATGAAATCCTGACCAATATCATCAGAGACTTAATATGGAGTTTTCCACATGGCATTTTTCTTTTATCTGAAAAAGAAAATAAACAATTAATCTGAACAGAAAATCAATTGGTTAGATATTTTCAATATTTCTTGAAAACAAGAAATACAGTCACATGCAATAATTAGCATTTGACTTCATTAAAACTTCCAAGTGACTGCTCAGCTTCTCACGTCTTTCTTTAAAAGAACCAGACGCCTTATGCCATTCTCCATAATTTCTTTTCTTCTCAACAATGCTTCTCAAACCAAAATTCCCTTCAAACCCATTTTTCAGATTTTTCTCAATCGACGAACATCCTGTTCTTGATCATCTCTTTGAACAAATGACTCTTCTCATCGAACTAATCATGAATGGATTGGTTTTCGACAATATCCAGAGATTTCTCCTAGAACATCCATCTGTTGGATACAATCTTCCCCTAACCTCCTCAAAACTTGAGGATGAAGAATTTGGCCGAGAGTCTGAGGTTGATCTTGATGGAGATGCTATTCATTTAAGTTAGCTGCTCTCATTCAAGTCGCCCAGACAAGGAATCCAAGAGCAAACGATGCTTTCATCCCCTGATGGATTTCTTGAGATGCTCCTTGTCCTGTACCTCAGAGTTCATATCAATAGACAAGTATAGAATTATCAATAGAAATTTAGACAGAAAGATGTTGTATTTCATTTCCATGTAATGATTTCTATTAATGAAAATACAGTTTCTTGTTATCTGCTTGTCTTTTGATTTTTGAATGATGTATAAATTATCAGTATGCAAATATCAAAACTTGCTAGCATAGACTTAACACATCACAGAATTAGATTACTACACAAAGTAAACGTCAGGATTTGAAACAATTTTCATAATCCTGATACTGACACAATACTGATGACGTCAGCATCCTGATAACAAATCTAATCCTGATGATTATTAACAAGTCTATCATACTGAAATTTATCAAGGCAAAGTGTTATAGCTAAAGCATTTAACAATCAAATATAGATCCTGACAGGAATATCAAGTCTATAAGCTAAGAACAACATACCTTGCTACTTTTGCAGATGTTAAAAATCTAAAAATTTAACATTCCTAACTCACTTACTAGTCTACTGAATGTAGTCTCATCAAGTGGTTTAGTTAGAATATCTGCAAGCTGTTTGTCAGTAGGAACAAAATGAAGTTCCACAGTACCATTCTCAATATGTTCTCTAATAAAATGATACCTGACATCAATGTGCTTAGTCCTTGAATGTTGAACTGGATTTTCTGCAATTTTAATAGCACTAGTATTATCACAAAACATAGGAATATTACTAAGTGTCATACCATAATCCAGCAACTGATTTCTTATCCAAAGGAGCTGTGCACAACAACTGCCTGCTGCTATGTACTCAGCTTCTGCAATTGAGGTTGAAACAGATTGTTGCTTCTTGCTTGCCCAAGAAATCAATCTATTTCCCAAGAATTGACATGTACCTGTAGTGCTTTTCCTGTCTATCTTACACCCTGCATAATCAGAGTCTGAATAGCCAATTAGAAAGAAATCAGATTCTCTAGGATACCACAAACCAAGATTTGGAGTTCCTTTGAGATATCTAAAAATTCTCTTCACAGCAATTAAATGAGATTCCTTAGGATCACTTTGGAATCTAGCACATAAACAGGTAGAAAACATTATATCTGGCCTACTTGCAGTTAGATATAACAATGAGCCTATCATGCCTCTATAACTAGTATTATCCATACTCTTTCCTTTAGGATCAGAGTCTAGTTTAGTGGCTGTTGCCATGGGTGTTTTTGCAACTACACAGTCTTGAAAGTCAAACCTTTTTAAAAGATCTTTGATATACTTTGACTGATTAATGAAAATACCAGTCTCAGTCTGTTTGACCTGCAAGCCTAAGAAATAATTTAGTTCACCCATCATGCTCATCTGATACTTAGACTGCATAAGCTTGCTAAACTTAGCACACAACTTTTCATTAGCAGAACCAAAAATAATATCATCAACATAAACTTGAACTAAAAGCAATTCACCTTTTATCTTTCTAAAGAATAGAGTTTTGTCAATTGTACCTCTTGTGAAGCCATTTTCAAGAAGAAATTTAGACAAAGTCTCATACCATGCTCTTGGTGCCTGCTTTAGTCCATAGAGTGCCTTGTCAAGTTTGTAGACATGATTTGGAAACTTTGGATCAACAAATCCAGGTGGCTGTTCTACATACACTTCTTCATCAAGTTTGCCATTTAGAAAAGCACTCTTTACATCCATCTGGTATACCTTGAATTTTGAATGAGCTGCAAATGCAAGAAACATTCTGATTGCTTCCAATCTTGCTACAGGTGCAAAGGTCTCATCATAATCAATGCCTTCTTCCTGAGAATAACCCTTAGCCACCAGTCTTGCTTTGTTTCTTACAATCATACCAGATTCATCTAGCTTGTTTCTGAAAACCCATCTTGCACCAACAATAGATCTATCTTTAGGTCTTGGTACCAGTTTCCAAACTTTGTTTCTCTCAAACTCATTTAACTCCTCCTGCATTGCAATTACCCAATCAGGATCCTGTAAGGCTTCTTCAACCTTCTTAGGTTCATTCTTTGAGAGAAAACAAATATACAAGCATTCATTTTGAATTGATCTTCTAGTTCGAACACCACTATTTGGATCACCAATTATCAAATCTTCAGTATGATCCTTTGTCCATTTTCTAACAGGTGGTAGATTAACTCTGCTAGTCTCTCCCCCTAAGTTAGTGGTATCCCTTGTAGAAGAATTCTCTCTACCTTCAAAAACTCTCCTTTGATCAATAGAATCAGTAGATTCCATATTGCTGCTAGTTACTGATCTTTCCTCAGTAGACTCTGAAAGGTCAGTTCCTGATGGAGTAGACTCTGAAACGTCAATTCCTGATGGAATAGACTCTGAAAGACTAGTCTGCTCCTGATGATCACTGTGTTCTCTCTGATTTATTTGCTCCCCCTCAACAGTAGCATTCCTTTGAGAAGCAATAGAAATTCCTTCTGGAGAACCTTCATCATCACTTGAGAGTATCTCAGAATTCTTCAGATTTTCAAATTCCAATTCGTCATGGCTTTCATCAGTTTGCAAAATTCCAAATTTCTTATCATCAAATGCAACATGAATTGATTCCATAACAACGTGAGTTCTGAGATTATAAACTTTGAAGGCCTTAGATGCTGAATATCCTAGAAAAATTGCTTCATCCGATTTGGCTTCAAATTTTCCAAGTTGTTCTGGATGAACTTTTAGGACATAGCATTTGCATCCAAAGATGTGAAAATATTTCACACTTGGTTTCTTTCCTTTGATCATCTCATAGGGAGTTTTTCCATGACTATTAACCAAGGTACAGTTCTGAGTGAAACATGCAGTGTTAATAGCTTCTGCCCAAAAGTAGGTTGGAAGTTTTGCATCTGCAAGCATGGTTCTTGCTGCCTCTATGAGAGTCCTGTTCTTTCTTTCCACTACACCATTTTGTTGAGGTGTACCAGGTGCAGAAAACTGTTGAGTGATTCCATTGTCTGAACAAAACCCCTTGTTTGCACTAAAACACGCAAGCGTACGTGGTCACAAGTAATATATAAGGTTAAGTCCAAATTCGTTCCCACAGGGATCTGGTTATGGTTTTAATTCAGTAAACGCACCTATGCAACAGTGTATGATCTTAATTCACTGCTAAGACAATTAATAAATTGAGGTTTTAACTAACTAAATTAAACTAAGAAGCAAATTAACAAAACTACGAATTAACTAACTAACAAGAATTGAAATCTAATTACTTCTGCAAGATAAACCATGGAATCCTAACTTCATTAAATACTTTGATTAGATCTGACGCCTTTAATCACTATATGCAATGGTTATGATATCTGATCGGATAACACGAAACAAGTACACGCTACCTGTCAGCATACGTATACCAAACTACCCATACATCCACAAAAGAGATAGAAGATGAATAGACACCAATTATGCTTAGACCCTATATGTCTATAGAATTTGAAAACATAACGGTTGAAGAACAAGTTATCCATAAAGATCACATAGGGCAATACAAGTATTCTCATCTCGTACCACAACCATATTGATAAACAATTATGAACCTATGCTAGCATGGCAAGTTCTAAATCTCAAGATCCACTTTCACTTCACAAGAGATTAACAAATTAGATGTTCATGACGCATCTATCAATTAAGCATAACCATACGAGGATATCAGATATACACCACACACAGATCTTTAAAGCAATCAAGATACTAAAGCTCCATAAATAAATCCGTTAGAATCCCATGACAACAATTAGTTCATAATCGAACCTCTCGTCATCATGGGATCTGATGAAGCCATGATAAAAACAAAGTATGAAAATATACAAATAAACATAAGTAATTGATATGTAATAATTCTACTCCTAATGATGATCCTAATTCTCTGATTTACAAGGGTTGGATGTGTTTATATAGGCTCTAGACATCTTGCCCAGCAAGAAAATACCAAAACAGAATTATAATAGAATTTCTGCAAGATACGTTTCCTAAACTGATTCTGTTTTTTAAGGGAAATTCGTAGCTGACTTTTCTTCTGTTTTCCAGAGCCGTTCCAGACGTAATTGGGCTTCTGGACCATCTTAGAATGATAGAGAATCTCGTTATCTTCGCGTGGACTGCTTACGGGCTGAAAACAGACTTATAGAACTCAAGATATGGCCCAAACAGTGAATCTCAAGCGTGCAACCCAATAAATCCGAATTTTAATAAATTAAATCTCCAAAAACGACAAAAACATCCACCATAATCAACATCCTTGTAAATCTGCACAACTAAACAAAACACATCAAAACTACAAGAAACTTGAGCCCAAGACAATCAATTTAAGCCAATTTAGAATGTTCCAAGTGGATATAAATCCACTTATCACACCCCCAAACTTAAACCGATGCTTGTCCTCAAGCATAAACAATTACAACTAACTAACTAACTAGTACCACTTCCGTAGGTGATCACGGTTGCATTTGGCATATGCAACAAGCCCTTTAAACCCCTAGGCAGCCCTAGTGGACGAGT
Source organism: Kitagawia praeruptora (assembly GCA_037693485.1). NCBI lineage: Eukaryota > Viridiplantae > Streptophyta > Magnoliopsida > Apiales > Apiaceae > Kitagawia > Kitagawia praeruptora. The sequence goes on along the minus strand of CM075352.1, from coordinate 60,162,317 downwards.
AAGGTCTCGTGAGGGCCTATAGCGAATGTACCCACAAAATCCATTTAACCTAATGCAATGCAATGCATGAATGCAACTAATATGAAAAATGCAATTAATCTAATACTAATATCCTACCATACCTTCAAATCCTCTCATGCCATATCAACTTAAGAATCAAAGTAAATACGCAATGTCTTGGTGTCGAAAGTGCAAGTATTCACATAGTCTACTCAATGAACATGCATAAGTTCTCACAAGCCCATGTCAAGTGTAAGAATAAGTTAGTAAACATGCTAAGCCTACAAGAGTACATCTTTGAGACAAAACTCGGGATCTCATACGCAAAAACAAGCAAACACTCACAATCCACTCACAAAAGAATATTCACTCAAGAACCAGGGTAAGTGTATCACTCAATTCCAACAAAATCATAAACACGCTTGACATTTGGTATCAATCTAACTCTTAACACAACATACATCAATGACGATAATCAAAAGGTCTTTAATTGGGTTGTAACGGGGCTAGGGACAAGGTATGTCAAATAAGCCAAAACAGGTGAAGTGTCAAAAGCTAGTAAGTACCATAATACATCATACACAACACCATATTTCCCCCCCACATAATTTTTACTAAACAACACTCGACTAGTCGACTGAAATAGGATCGCAACAAACACAAACATGCTCTCATAATATATATCTTTTTTTTCTTTTTTTTCTCTTTTTTTTTTTCTTTCTTTTTTTTCTTTTTTTTTCTTTTTTTTTTCTTTCTTTTTTTTCTTTTTTTTTTCTTTTTTTTTCTTTTTTTTCGAGAGCTAAATAGAACACAAACAATAAACAATAACAATAACAATGATCCCATAATTTATTACATATGTCGACTTTCAAGTAAACAACCAAACCCAATATTCAATATTTCCCCCAAAAGTATGACCAACAATAACCCCTCCCTTGCACACCTTATTACTCCCTTAAGCACTCTACTAGCCTTTGACAATGTGGGTTCAAATTAATGTAAGGCCAATACAAGAAAAAGGTCTAGGCAAGTAATGTGGTATGTCACCGAAAAAATAGGATTAAGCTCAATGGGTTAACTAATTGATCATGTAAACATGGTGTGGTAATATGGGAAAATATGCGGTTATTCCTAATTGCCTTTATCATTTTAATCGTCAAATAATGTCATGCGTTTCAAGAAAGACCTCAAACAACTGCTAGCAATGCAAACAATCCGTGGACACTCAAGAAAACGAATGAATTGCAACAAATATGCAATAAGCAATAAGGCTCAAAAACTCACTTGGTGAAAAAACATACTCAATCCCAAGCAAAAAATCTCTCTACGCACCAACTTGTATTCAAAGCATGCAAACTAAATCATCTTGCACATATTCATGTCCTTCTAATCACTTACAACATTCAAAAAGTCTACTAGCTTCAACTTACTAGTGTACGTGTGTGCACAAGAACAAAGCATATCACTTCTCAATCAAAAGCGTCAACAACACAAAATTCCTATCAAGCATGGGTGCAAATGCAAACTATTATGAACTCACATGATATACAAACATAAAAACAGAGTGTCCTATATGAAACAAACGTAGATAACACGAACATAAATGCATAATTTACTACTACTAATATGCAAAGCATGAAATCCTACATGAAAAAATAATACAACAACTACTAATCCCTCAAACAACCCCCAAACTTAAAATATTCAATGTCCTCATTGAATGGAAGTAAATACAAGGGATAGTAGAAAACATACCTGCAAGGCGCCTTAAATATCCGTCCCCATCGCAACTCAAACAAGCTTGTTCGGCAAAAATCCCCTTTTTGTAGCAATTAGCATCACCTCTCCCAAGCTTAGAAGCCATAAGAATCAATACCCAACTCACAAGAAGCTCCACCAATAACCACCTCAAAATATCCCACCAAAAACCACCAAGCAGAATCACACCAAAAATACCCAAGTAACAGAAATAATACAAAAACCCCAATTTACAAGAACACAAATTCGTAATAAAATAAAATAGAGAAAAGAAATCCCACTACGAATCAAAGAGGTGAACTTGTACTAATTTTCCCCCAAACTTGAATTTTTAAGAGATGTAGAGGAGGTAGATAATGAATTGGGTGTGTATGTATGAGTATTTATAGGCCATGGAGTGATAGGATGAATATAAGAATTTTAATGTGAAAAGGAAAAAATTTGGTGGAAATTGGAATTTGATATGGGATACGCGCGAGTTGCTTCTGTGGAAGGCAACTGCCCTATTTCCAGTAACGCTAATGCAGATTGCGCCACCGGGCCGCAAGTTGCTCTTCCTCCAGAAACGCAACCGCAGGTTGCGTTACAGCCCCGCAACCTGCTCCTCTTCCAGTAACGCAGGGGCTACCTGCGTTACAGCCCCGCAATTTGCCCAGATTTTTTTTTTTTTTTTTTTTTTTTTTTTTTTTTTTTAAACACAACACTCAAAATTTTTTTTTTTTTTTTTTTCCTACACTAAAGCATGGGTTGCCTCCCACGAAGCGCTTCTTTAACGTCAATAGCTTGACGTTACTTCCAAGCCTCCATTAAGGATGATAATAGTTCGCCTGGTCCTCTCTTCGCAATACTTCATCATCATCTCGGCGGCACACTTTCTGCTCCTTCTCCTCGCTTGGCCTATTCATGTAGCCACTATATCCTCTTCCAATGCCTTCATCTGTTGACCCAAAATCTGACAATTTGTAGAACAACACACCTTCGCGGGCTTTACTTGAATATAATGGAGGAGGGTAAATGTAAATTGCTGAAGCCTTTGGTTCCTCAACGAGAACTTCCTCCATTGGCTCTAATGCGCTACCTCCATCTTTAAATTCTGAGACAAGTAGAAGACCTGCATCTTTCTCATGATCATCAACCTCTTGGTTCGCACATACCAATTCTTGAAATTTCTGTAGCCCAACAGTGTCTTCTAGGTTCGCACAAAACAATTCTTGAAATTTGCGTAGCTCATCAGTGTCTGTCTCAAATAGTGCCCTTTCCAAATCATCCACCTCACTAGCTTGATCAAATTCCTCACATGGCTTATGAACACTCTCCTCCTCTTGGAATTTGTCTTCTTCAATTAAGCACGCAGTACCTTGCTCCAAGTCATCGTTATTTTCTGGAATTGCTTCTGGTATGAATTGTTGATTCTCTTGTTCCAAGACTCTCAAAACTTGAGCAGCTAATGTCCCCATAGATTTGACAAGCTTCTCATTATTCTCTGCAAGCATCCTAATCTCCTCCCTAATCTCCTTCAAATCATCATCTGACTGAAAAGTAGGAGTAGGTTGCTGATGTTGAAACTCTTCACTACCAAAGACATATGACATATCTGGAACATCTTGCTGGTACTGTTGAGGATAGTATTGAAAATATGGTTGTTCCTCATAACTGACATATGGATCAACTCCTCCGTAGTAACAATATTGTGATGGATCATGAACACCCAAACACTGCTCACATGGCTGAGGCTGTTGAATACCACCTTGGTTGCTCCAGCACTGATACGTCTCATGTGCGCCCGCACATAGATCACAAACACTAGCCACCTGCTGAACTCCATAGTAAGATAGAAAATCCATCTTCAACGCTCTCCGACAAGTACCTGAAACACCAATGAACTAAACAAGATAGATAAGTAACTAATCCGAGTCAGTGAACTCTAACGACCACTATTGACAAGCACATAAACCAAAAATAAAACACCAATGATCCCCGGCAGCGGCGCCAAAAACTTGTTTGCACTAAAACACGCAAGCGTACGTGGTCACAAGTAATATATAAGGTTAAGTCCAAATTCGTTCCCACAGGGATCTGGTTATGGTTTTAATTCAGTAAACGCACCTATGCAACAGTGTATGATCTTAATTCACTGCTAAGACAATTAATAAATTGAGGTTTTAACTAACTAAATTAAACTAAGAAGCAAATTAACAAAACTACGAATTAACTAACTAACAAGAATTGAAATCTAATTACTTCTGCAAGATAAACCATGGAATCCTAACTTCATTAAATACTTTGCTTAGATCTGACGCCTTTAATCACTATATGCAATGGTTATGATATCTGATCGGATAACACGAAACATGTACACGCTACCTGTCAGCATACGTATACCAAACTACCCATACATCCACAAAAGAGATAGAAGATGAATAGACACCAATTATGCTTAGACCCTATATGTCTATAGAATTTGAAAACATAACGGTTGAAGAACAAGTTATCCATAAAGATCACATAGGGCAATACAAGTATTCTCATCTCGTACCACAACCATATTGATAAACAATTATGAACCTATGCTAGCATGGCAAGTTCTAAATCTCAAGATCCACTTTCACTTCACAAGAGATTAACAAATTAGATGTTCATGACGCATCTATCAATTAAGCATAACCATACGAGGATATCAGATATACACCACACACAGATCTTTAAAGCAATCAAGATACTAAAGCTCCATAAATAAATCCGTTAGAATCCCATGACAACAATTAGTTCATAATCGAACCTCTCGTCATCATGGGATCTGATGAAGCCATGATAAAAACAAAGTATGAAAATATACAAATAAACCTAAGTAATTGATATGTAATAATTCTACTCCTAATGATGATCCTAATTCTCTGATTTACAAGGGTTGGATGTGTTTATATAGGCTCTAGACATCTTGCCCAGCAAGAAAATACCAAAACAGAATTATAATAGAATTTCTGCAAGATACGTTTCCTAAACTGATTCTGTTTTTTAAGGGAAATTCGTAGCTGACTTTTCTTCTGTTTTCCAGAGCCGTTCCAGACGTAATTGGGCTTCTGGACCATCTTAGAATGATAGAGAATCTCGTTATCTTCGCGTGGACTGCTTACGGGCTGAAAACAGACTTATAGAACTCAAGATATGGCCCAAACAGTGAATCTCAAGCGTGCAGCCCAATAAATCCGAATTTTAATAAATTAAATCTCCAAAAACGACAAAAACATCCACCATAATCAACATCCTTGTAAATCTGCACAACTAAACAAAACACATGAAAACTACAAGAAACTTGAGCCCAAGACAATCAATTTAAGCCAATTTAGAATGTTCCAAGTGGATATAAATCCACTTATCACCCCTCCATTGTAGAATTCTTGAATTCTGTACCATTGTCACTCCTAAGTACTTTGACTTTGTACTCAGAGTTATTACGAATATTCTTGATGAGTTCAATGATTTGTTGAGGAGCTTCATCCTTCTTGTGTAGAAAGAACACCCATGTGAACCTTGTGAAATCATCCGCCATAACTAGAGCATATCTTTTCTTGCTGATAGACATAATGTTTACTGGACCAAACAGATCAAGATGTAGCATATGAAATGGTTCAGTAATTGAATTTTCAGTCTTGCTCTTGAAAGTAGTTCTTCTTTGCTTTCCAAGCTGACATGCATCACAAAGTCCATCTTGCACAAAATTTGCCTGTGGTAGGCCTCTCACCAAATTGTGTTTAACAAGTTGATTAAGCTTCTTGAAATTAAGATGTGAGAGCTTCTTGTGCCAATTCCAGCTTTCATCACTTGTTGCTTTGCTGTAGAGACATCTAACAATTCCTTTAGATGTATCACTTAAGCTGGCTTCATATATGTTACCATGTCTTTGACCAGTTAGAACAATGTCTCCATTCTGCATATTCAAGATTTTGCATCCTTCTCTGTCAAAGATTGATTTGTAACCTTTATCACCCAATTGACTTATGCTTAAAAGAGTTTGTTTCAAGCCTTCAACCAGTGCTACATTTCCTATGATGACATTCCCCAAAACAATTGAGCCATATCCCAGAGTTTCTCCTTTGTTGCCATCTCCAAAAGATATTACTGGGCCAGCTTTCCTCTCAAACTTTGTAAGCAGGGACTTCTTTCCAGTCATATGTCCAGAGCATCCACTGTCCAAGATAATTGAATGCTTCTTTCCTGTGCCCTGCAAACAAAAAGTAACTAGTTAGAATTTTTTAGGACCCAACTTTGATTGGATCCTTTCTTACTAGATTTAGAGACAACAGACTTTGAAGATTTTGCTTTTATTTTACCTGTTGCAGAGTCAACTTTAGACTCTGATCTCACAAACTGTTTGTGACTAGGAGTTTCAGATTTCAAAGAATAATAGTCATAATACAGTTCATGATATTCTCTACACATGTAAATGGAATGAAGTAAACTACCACAATGATAACAAGCTTTTTGTGGTTGGTATTGAATTTTCTGAGTCTTGGGGAATCTGGACTCAGTTTTCCAAGAAGGTTTTTGATTGCAGTCTAGGGCCAAATGATTATGATTTCCACACTTATAGCATTTTTTCCTAGGTGCATCAGGTACATTCTTGTAATTATTCTCTTTGTTAATACCTTCTTTTCCATTCCTATTTCTCTTGATCTTGCTAGACTCTGAAAGACCATCTAATCTCTGTTTCAACTGAGACTTAGACAGAAACCCTATGTTTACATTCTTAGGTTTCTCTAACACTTTCTCATCTGAATTACTATTGTTAATCCTTTTGTGTACAACAGGGGTACCTTTTGAATCAACAAATTTAACATGATTAGGTTCAGAAACAATTTTCTTACCTTCAGATTTAGATGTGTTAGCTTCTACCTTACTATCATCATTGACAATAGCTACTTTTTCTTCTTGTCTAGCCTTATCAAAACCTAAACCATTAACCTTACCACGAATTCCACTCTCAAAGATTTCTATTGTCTTCTTACTGGAATTGTTAATGGTCTTAATCACATCTCTTTCTTCTTCTAGTTCTTTTCTGACATAGTCATAAGCCTCAAGAATAACACTATAATCATGCTTAGCTTTATCAAAACTTAACTTGTATTCTTCCATTTGAATTAATTCAGATTCAAGAAAATTATTTCTATCAACTAATTTATCATTCTTAACCTTAAGTTCATCTCTTTCACAAGTAAGAAATCTAAAATTAGTCATAAGATTCTTAAACTCAGCATGGATAGATCTAATTTCACCAGAATTTAAGCTATCAAATAAATCAAGAGAGTGAAGTGATACCTTAACAGAGGATGGAGAAGTTTTCTTTGGAGATCCAGGTTTGTCTGAACTATTGGCCATCAATGCAATGTTGTCATAATCCAATTCATCTTCAGAGTCACTGGAATCAGCCCAATCCTTCTGTGTGACCATAAGTGCATTACCCTTTCCTGAATTCCTAGGCTTCTTACACTCACTAGCAAAATGTCCAAGCTCGCTGCAGTACTTTAAAGCACTTGATCTTGGCCTTATCAAGCTTGACAATTGTACTTTTGCTTTTGTCACTCTTCTTCTCCTCCTTCTTTTGAAAAGGTCCTTTGCTAAATCTTCTCCTGTTGAATCTTCCTTTCTTGAAAGCTTTAGCAAACATAGCAAAGAGTTCTTGCATATCAGATTCAGAATCATTGTTGTCAGAGTCCATATCAGTAGTCTCTGAATCAGAACTTTCTTTGCTTTTCTTCTTCCTTGAATTCTTTACAGCAATCTCTTCATGCTGTTCTTCAGGAAGCTTCTTAACTTCAGATTGAGCAGTAAGTGCAATAGTCTTCATCTTTCCTTCACTCCTGCTCTTCTTCTGCTGCTTGTCAAGTTCATAAGCTCTCAATTTTCCATATACTGCCTCTAATGAAATCTCATCCAGATCATTAGCTTCCTCGATCGCAGATATCTTCTCATTGTAGAAATCAGGCAAAGCTTTCATGAACTTTGTATTCATATCCTCCAAATCATAATATTTACCATGCATGGCCATCTCATTGATGAGTTTTGTAAACCTATCAAAGGTATCAGTAAGTGACTCACCAGACTTGGATTCAAAGTACTCATACTGTTGTATAAGTAATGTCCTCATATTCTTCCTGACAGGCTTAGTTCCTTCACAGTGAACCTTAAGATTGTCCCATATATCCTTAGCAGTTTTACAAGAGAGAACATAGTTAGTGAGAACAGAATCAAGACTGTTGAATAATATGTTTCTCACTTTAGCATCTTTGAGAACATTCTCCTTGTCCTTATCTGACCATTCAGATTTTGGCTTCTCTGCTGTATGTTCTGGAACAACCACACCATCAACAGTTGCTTGTCCAACGACCTTTGTTGGAACAAAAGGTCCATCTCTGATTCTGTCAAGATAATCAGGATCTGTTGCTTCCAGATGATGCAACATCTTTACTTCCCATAGAGTATATTCGTTTCTCTTGAGCATAGGAATTTTAGTATTCCCATCCTTGTAACCAGACATGATTGCAGATCTTTATGATTACTCGAAATCAACCTGCTCTGATACCAATTGTTAACTCGAATAACTTGTAGAAGGGGGGGTTGAATACAAGTTATATAATCGTGTCTGATTTTTGCTTGATTATATGAACAAGAATAAACGAGTGAATCAAACTCTTGTTTGTATTAATAAGATCAAATACAAACTCTACCAAAGGTGTACAATACCTTTAGCAGCTGCTGACAGTACAAATCTCTCTCTGTTTGTTTCGAACTCTCGAATACAAACCTTATACAGAGCTACGCACATTCACTAGTTCGACTCACAACTTCGTCGCTCTTTACAATGATATTGAGAGAGTATTTATAATGCTACCTATCAACTAATAACAGAAAGATATAATCTATACATGACAATGTTCTGCCTTCTAGTCGATAGTTTCCTTCAATAGAAAACTCTTTCCTTCATAATATCTTCTTGCTTGTTCTTCAAACAATGATCCTGTTTTATAGCACTTGCCAGTTTCTGTAGCATCCATAATAACATCATCAGTAACACGACTGATATCAGGATCTGTACACTGCATCAGTATCTGATCAACCATCAGTATTGGACCGCCATCAGAATTTGCTCTCTGTTCCTGACATGTAGTCTCCGATACACTGTTCATTCCTGACTAAACTATACAGATAACTGTCTTATACATAAATCCTAAATACAGTGCTAAATCCTTTATAAGATCAGGATTACAAGAAGTATAATGTGTAAATTCTATTCTTAACATCACAACTTATGAATTATTCCTAACAATGTACTCATGGCAGTAATTTTGCATGGCATACAGTCAATGTTATTACAAACTACCAATTCTCTTTGCATAATGGGGGTTCTGTGTAAGTTCCCTTTCAACTCTGTTGCATTAGATATGCTACTAGTTGATTTCTTACAAACCTGAGTTAAATGATGTGAGGAGCCACAATTATTGCAAAGTTTCCTGGGTGCCTGCTTAACATACGCATAATTATTCTTTTTATCAATGCCTAGCTTCCCATTTCTGTTTTTGGACTTGGAGACAACTGTCTTGACAATCTGTTCAGAAGATGCTGTCGAGCTATTTTTGACAGCATCTTTTGTACTTGCTGTCTTGACAGTAGGTTTGAAAGTTACTGTCTTGGTTGACTTCTTGACAGTATCTTTTGAACACTTGGTTGGGCTGTTTAATACTGTTTCTGTCATAGTCATTTTAACAGAATCTTTTTCTTTCTTAGATACACTGTCAACCCTCTCATCTTCATCACAGAGTTCTTGATTAATAACTAGGGAATTTTCATTAACCTCAAACTCTGTACTTTTGAAGATTGGATTGCTCACATTTTTGAGGATGTGAGGTCTTACAGTTTTGTCATCATCAATGTTCTGTATAACAGCCTCTTTACCAGGTCTCCTACTATAATCATAGCCTATGCCTATCTTCTTACTTTCAGTATATTTCTCATGATATTCTTGAACTATTTTAGAGGAATTTCTAAATGCCTTTAGCTTAAATTCATTTTCAGAAATTTCTTTTCTTAGATATTCCTCTATCTCTTTAGCACAGATTAAATCATTTTTTAATCTTTCATTTTACTGGGCTAAAGAATCAATAGAACTGGTCTTAAGCAATAACACATCATTGTTGGATCTGAGTACTTCATTTTCTTTAGTTAATCTAGCAATTTCTTCATTTGCAGCAGATAAACTAGTATGAATATTAAACATTTCAGTACTCATTTCCTCAATGGTTTGCTTATAGTCATTTAAAGACATATCTAGTAATACTAGAGATGGTACCTGACTTGTCGAGGTTGATGCTTCTTCATCCTCTCTAGCCATCAAGGCTAGATTCACAAATTCCTCTTCTTCTTCATTATCAGATTTATCCCAGCATTTTCCTTCAGCCACATAGGCTTTTCCTTGTCCTTTCTTAAATTGACTTCCAGTTCCTCTCTCCATTCTTTGTATTTGTTTTGGTCTTTTGCATTCAGTAGCAAAGTGACCAAGTTCATTGCAATTGTAGCATCTAAACTTTGACCTATCTACCATTCCTGTTTTGTATCCTCCCTTGGTGCTAGTAGCAGGTTTTGATGAGCTTCCTTGGTTATATTTTGGAAATTGACCTTGAGGCTTATATGGCTTGTTCCTCCTGAACCTTATATTTTTGAATTTTCTTGCCATAAAAGCCATGGTTGGATTATCCATTTTCTCCATTTCTTCTAGAGTGAAGAATTCTTCATCTTCAACATCTTCTAGTTGAAGAACAACCTTTTCTTCATCTTCAACCACCTCTTCAATTTTCACAGATGAAAATTGAGGTTGTTGATCATTTTGAATTTGCTCACTTGCTTGAAAATATGATGGTCCTTGAGCAACTAGAGCACCAGCCATGTTTGCCATCAATCCTTTGGATCCACTTTGTATGGCTTTCTTTTGATAATATTCAAGTTCATAAGATTTTAGAACTCCATACAATGTTTCAAGAGAAACAGAGTTTAAATCTCTTCCTTCTCTTATGGCTGTTACTCTATGCTCAAGATGTTCTGGAAGAGTTAGCAGAAACTTGATATTGACTTCCTTCTTTTCATAAAACTTTCCATGAATCTGGAGCTCAGCTATTAGTTTGCTAAATCTTTCAAACATGTGAGTTAACTCTTCTCCATGCTTGCCCATAAACGCTTCATATTGTGACACCAGTATTTGTTTTTGATTTTCTCTGACCTCTTCACTTCCTTCACATAACAGTTCTATCTTTTTCCACATATCCCTGGCAGAGTTGCATGCTATTATATTTCCGCTCATAGCTTTGTCCAGGGTAAGTGCATCTAGTAGAATGAGTTGCAGATGATCATCCAGTGCTACCTTTTCTTTTTCTGAGTCATTATACTCAGAAGGCTTCTTAGCAACCCAATGAGCTGGGATTACTACATCATTAACTGTAGCAGATGGAATTTCCTTTTGAGGAACGAAGGGGCCATTTTCCAGAATACCTAGGAATAGTGGATTCTGAGCTTTGATAAATAACATAATTTTCTTTTTCCATATGTTGTAGTTTTCTTTATCAAAAGTTGGAATCTTGATATTACTTGACCTTTGAACACTTGCCATTTGGATCTCAGATATGTGTATTAATCTGAAAGCTCTGATACCAGTTGTTGGTCCCGGAATGTATTGCAGAAGGGGGGTTGAATGCAATACTAATAAATTTTAAAAACTATTTCAACAACTTAAATAGAGTTTGTAATTTACTAGTAGAAGAAATGCAATCACAAGTAATATTTAACAAGATGTTTCACAAAATAATTGTTTTATTTATTTTGCAAAGTTTTGCTACAACCTTGAGAACAAAATAATTCTCAAGCTTCAAATACTCAAGAGATTACAGTTATAGAGTTATTTTGTTGTATAAATAGAGTGCTCTATTTATAGTGTGATAGTCTACTGTACTACCACTATCAGCATGGGTTGTTGAGTTGCTGTTATATTCCTTTTGCAGCTCATTCCATGATTTATTCCCATGTGATCATCACAAAGTAACTTTAAGATACTTTCCACATTTAAGCCACCCAGATCTAGCCGTATTCAATTTTATCTGCTCTAGACTTTACAGGTTGCTCCATGTGATTTCTCAAGCTTCAGTTATAGACTTTCCAAGCTTGCTGTAAAGGTTGAATATTACAACACGCCTGCTTCTTTTGAACATGTACTCTGTCGCTTAATTTGACTTAGAAAATTCCTAAATCAAGTTGATTCTATATGACATTGTGTTGCCACAAAGTTTGATGTCAATGGATTATACTTTGGTTGACAGTATGAATTTCCCGCAGATATTACTGTCAAGGATTGTGCTTTGATTGACAGCATGTATTTCCCGCAGAGATTGCTGTCAAGAATTGTGCTTTGATTGACAGCATGTATTTCCTGCAGAGATTGCTGTCAAGAATTCCAAACTTACTGTTGCAAACTATATATTGAAGTTGCTGTCATCAGAATCTCAGCCAATGTTGCTGTCAAGTCGAAACTTGCTGTCGACTCCATGAAACTTGCTGTCGACCTAGGCAACATGTTGTTTCCTTGTAACCTTACTGTCAGGGCTTGACAGTAACTTTTATTCCTTCTGTCGAACTTATGTATTTCTTGAGGCTTGAACATAATCGAACTTCTTCCAAGAATTACACTTATTACATGACAGTATTTATTTTAAATTACAAGAATACATTTCAGACTGTGACAGTATGTTCTACTTAGTAAAACTAAGTACACCAATAAAACTAGTTAAGTTGTCTATTCCATCACCCATAAATCCCAACAATCACCACGCAGCCCTCTTCGAGATCTACGTTGCCAAAGTAGTCCACATGAACGCTTGATCCTCCAACGATCACCGGAGCTGGTACTATCCAAAGAACCTGCCTCTCTCTTTCTCTCTCTTGTCTCTCACACGTTTTTCTCTAAAAACGAATTGCAAAAGTGTATCCCTGAACAATACATCATAATGTATTTATAGGGAAGAGAGATTGGGCTAAACCCTAAATCGAATTGGGCTTCTCCAAACCCATTCTGATTTGGTTTTAATATTAAATTCAAAATATATTTAATTATAATTAAGACCAGCTCAATTAATTAAATATCCAATTTCGAATTTAATAATTTAATTTAAATTCGTAATTTAAACTAAAACTCCTTTTAAACGTTCTTATTGTGTAACCCTTTAGGTTATTATTACGTTGGCAATAATTTTAATATCCAATAATAAAATTATAAACAATGAGCGGAATCTAGTAATACATCATTGTTACCCAAGTAATAATAATAATTGGTGATCCAATTAAACCTTTCGTGATTAACGTTTTCGTGTAATATCCCTTTAACCAAATATTATAGATTAAATTTGAGGCATGTCATTAGTCATCCTCTTCAACGTTTAATCCGGATTTCATTGATCAATGAGTAGACTATTAAAACAAATCATCATTTGAGCATGGCCATGCATTTCATAGTCTCACTCAATCAAGAGGCCAATAATATCGCTCCTAATTATAGGAGGGTTAAATTCTTTATTTATCATTCATATTTCTCATACGACTCATAATATACCCGATGTACACTTTTATAATCACCCGATAAAAGGTAACTTTTAATGTAGTCAAAGTATATTAATCCTCGTATAGAAATTTAATGATCTCAAGTCTAAGGATCATTACACCATCACTGTGAGTCTTTCTAATGACATTATCAACATGTAGAATCTCACCGTGGGTTAATTCAATGCCATGTATAAAATTACATGCACCTATGTTCTTGTCTTTAGTATCAATATACCTATGACCAATGAGATGTGGTCATCCGTCAACAAACATACTAATCTTCATGCATTATAATTGTCCCAAATTAATAATGCTCGATTAGGGATATCTAGGAATATAAACACTATTCATATAATCTCATTTTTAAGTCACATACTTAAAGATATAGAATACATGTTCTATATTCCAAGGACATTTATTACTCTAACATTTATATCGCAGTAAATTAAGACATAATAAATTAATGTAGAATAATCAGTAGAACATAATCATTAAATAACAAAATAGTCTTTCCTAGAAGCACAACTACATTGTCTCTAGGGCACTAACACTATCACGATGGTGATTGACTTTATATTAAAAGAGTGGTTGATTAATGAATGATTAATTATGAAATTTAATTTAAAATATATAATAGTATGTCATGATTGATTTCAAATTAAAATTGTGATTTTCTAGTAAATATTTTTTGATTTAAAAAATATGTATTTATGGATATGTTTAATAAAATCAATATTGTATTTAAATTCGTTCATATGAATTTATTAATTATTTTATTAACAAATTGTGAATAAATATATTTTTGAACCTTTCAAAAAAAATGAATTTTTGAAGATATGAATTTTATCCAAGTTATTTAAAATTTGTTCAAATCCGATTTTGTAGTGTTGGCTTATATGCATCTATTAATTAATTTTATTAACAAATTATGAACAGATATATTTTTGAGCTTATAAAAAAAATCAAAATTTTGAAGGTATGGATTTTATCCAAGTTATATAAAATCTGATTTCAAATTCGATTTTTTCAGACTTTTAGTTAAGTTAGATTATAATTATTTAATATCGATTATAATTGTACAATATATATTATAAAAATCAATTTATAATGTATGATAATATGATTGTGACTGGCTTTATATTAAAAGAGTGGTTGATTAATGAATGATTAATTATGAAATTTAATTTAAATATATAGTGGTATATCGTGATTGATTTCAGATTAAAATTGTGTTTTCTAGTAAATATTTTTTGATTTAAAAAATAGGTATCTATGGATATGTTTAATAAAATCATTATAGTATTTAAATTAGAAGTGTTAACTAACCATGGTTAAAGAGGTAGGGTGAGATTGTAAATAAGGAAATGTCTAAATTTTAGAAATTAGCTCTGATCGGTCCTAAAATAATTCCTCGATTCTTATTGGTTAACTGACATATGATAGATTCAGGTATTATAATAAAGGATGTGCACTTTCAGGTCTTCAAATATAAGCAATATGAAGTAGTTATCTAATAGGTAACACTTATGTGTAAGGTTGTAATTCGAGTCGGGTGACTCGCGAGCCTACCCGGCTCGAACTCGTTTAACTGAACTCGGCTCGACTCGAGCTCGTAACGAGTCGAGCTCGACAGCGATCTCGAGTCGAGCCCGACAGCGATTTTAGGCTCGTATGTATAAACGAGCCGGTCCAGGTATGTGCCGAGCTCGAATGAAACCCGGCTCGAAAACTCGAACTCGACCCGGCTCGAGCTCGTTTACAAATTTTTTTGTTGTTTTTCGAAATATTGTTTCTATTTTTTTAAAAATATTTCTCGACGATCCAACCGTACGGATGTCAAGATGTATCTAATTAAATGATATTCCCAAATTTTCAAAAAAAAAATTTAATTTGGTTGGAGATCTTAATTGAACACTACTATATTGTCTAGTACTCGTAACTAGTGCTTCATCCCAAATTATTGTTTCTATTTTTTTAAAAATATTTCTCGACGATCCAACTATAGGGATGTCAAGATATATCTAATTAAATGATATTCCTAAATTTTCAAAAAATAAAAATTTAATTTGGTTGGAGATCTTAATAGAACACTACTATATTATCTAGTACTCGTAACTAGTGCTTCGTCCCAAATTACTGTTTCTATTTTTTTAAACATATTTCTCGACGATCCAACCCTACGGATGTTAAGATATATTTAATTAAATGATATTCCCAAATTTTTATAAAATAAAAAATTAATTTGGTTGGAGATCTTAATAGAACACTATTGTATTGTCTAGTACTCGTAACTAGTGCTTCATCCCAAATTATTGTTTCTATTTTTTAAAAAAGATTTTTCGATGATCCAACCGTACGGATATCAAGATATATCTAATTAAATGATATTACCAAATTTTTAAAAAATAAAAAATTAATTTGGTTGGAGATCTTAATAAAACACTACTATTCTTGTTATATTTGGTTAAATAAATGAAAATTAGATAATTTTTATTATATTTAATTTTTTTTGATAATTTGTAAATTAAATAATTTCTAACATCTTGTTTGTTTACTTTTTTATTATGTGGAAAGATGTTTATATAATTAATAAGTAATTTTCAGATTTTTTTCTTTAAAAAAAGTAATTTTCAGAATTTTTTAAAAAAAACCAATGACTAAACGAGCTACCCGGCTCGGCTCGTTTAAGTGCTACCCGACTCGGCTCGTTAGGCTCGCGAGTAAACTCGACCCGACTCGTATAATAAATGAGCCGGGTTCGGCGGGGATTTTCGGCTCGTTTAATAAACGAGCCCGGCTCAACTCGTTTAAGAAAACCCGACTCGATTTAAAG
The DNA here is from genome assembly GCA_037693485.1 of Kitagawia praeruptora. Classification (NCBI taxonomy): domain Eukaryota; kingdom Viridiplantae; phylum Streptophyta; class Magnoliopsida; order Apiales; family Apiaceae; genus Kitagawia; species Kitagawia praeruptora. Next base: position 60,146,092 of record CM075352.1, on the reverse strand, counting down.
CTCGGTTCGAACTCGCCCGGCTCGATTCGAATTACAGCCCTAGTTATGTGTGATGAATAATTTTTACATATTTTACAAAAAAATTATTTATAGCAATTCATATCCCCTTTTAACTAAGGATTATTCATTATTTTTTTTAAAAAAACTAAGAATTATTCATGATCGGAGGTATCAAATATTAGGTATCAAGTAAAGCAGTATCAACTACTCCCCTCCGTCCCATCCATTTCTTTACAGTTTTTTTTCACTGCTTGGCACGTATTTTAAGGCTCCTAAAATGAATAGTTTCATAATTTATTTTTAAAATTTTCTTTTTTTATATAAAATTTAACATACCTATTTTTAAAAAAAAAATTGAAAAATAAATTATGAAACTATCCTTAAAATACAGCTTAAAATATGTATCACGCCCACATCCCCAATAATAACAATTGGTTGGGATCGAGGAGTATCAATCAACAAACAGTTCCTCCTAATTCTGCTTGCTACTTATGAGGTCATTATGGGCATATACGTGGGTCTCTATGTACTTTTAATATTTAAACTGTGCACTTGTCGAATTAGTTGGGAGATTTAGAAAAAGAGAAAAAGTGAGCCGTAAGTGATTGTTGTTGTCATGTACTCATGTATGATGTGTGTTCCTACTTCCTAATCACAATTAGCTTCCAAAACTAGAGGAAGAGACAGGGTTTTAAATTGAACAAACATAAGAACAGGTGTGAGGAGGTTGTTCCAGTCTTTTACAGTTGTTGCGCTGTCGGCCTGTCACTTCACGCATGTAGTTTTAACACGTAAAAGTCAAAAGAGATGGCTTCGCCCGGGCTCGAACCGGGGACCGTCTGTGTGTTAGACAGACGTGATAACCAACTACACCACGAAACCACTTTCTTTTAAAAAAGTGGAACGCCTTATTTATATGCACTTTATATGACGTATTCAATTCCGTAATACCGTTAGAATTAGACGACCTGTCGTAAGGGTGAAGGACAAATTTATCTTTTTTTCTAACAAATTTTACCAAAATAACTATTTTCAGAATTTTTGATAAAAATATTCGATTGAAGATGCATTTGTCGAATGGGTAATTGAGATACACATGCATATCTTTCACATTCTATTTTTCTTTTAAAAAAATTCTGTGTGGGATATGCATTCTCTTCTACATGCGTGTTCAAGGAATACACATGTGAAGAATGCGTATCCGAGACAAGTTTTTTTTAAAAAAAGATTGTGAAAGATACGTATTTTCCAAATGCATATCCCAGTTATCCATTTGATAATTACGTATTCAATCGAATATTTTTACTCACTTTTTTAAAATCGGATATTTTCATCAGTTTTTTACAAAAATAAATTATTTTTATCATTTTTTTAACATTAGTACTAAAGTCAGACAGATGGACACTCTAAATGTGTAGAAAATATGTGTGTATTGATAAACAAGAATCTAAACTAAAGTGTATTGATATTGAAGACTACATTGTGTTGAGTAGCTTGATGATATTACATGAATGAAGAACTAATATATAGAAGAATAAGGTACACAAAGTCTATGTTTGGTTTGTGTGAATGCTTGACAATATAACCATTATTCTAGAAGGGTTTGAATTCTAGGTTCAACAATTGTGGGTAGCTTGATGATAATATATTTAACACCCCCCCCTCAAACTAAAGATGGTTGAAAAACCAGCTTGAGTTTGTAAACAAAATAACCGAAAGTGGTAGGAGGATTTTGAACCGGAGACACGATGTAGATGAATCGTGCCTTTTTGTTGGTCTTTGCACCTCCCCAAACTTATGTAATTCTGATAGCTAGAGAAGCATTGTCAGAATAATAAGCTAATCTGATGGCTGAAGAAGCACTGTCAGAACGGTAAAACAATTCTGATGGCTGGAGAAGCACTGTCGTAATGAAGATCAAAAAATCAATTCTGATGGCTGAATAAGACACTGTCAGAACGAAAACAGTTCTGATGGCTGGAGAAGCACTGTTAAAATGGTAAGGAAATTCTGATGGCTAGAGAAGCACTGCAAGATCAGCGGAAGATTGGATGTAGGATTGTAATTTGTGCCAATAAATCATGGATTTATTATGTGGCTCAGGTGGGCTAATTTTGACGTGGCCCAAATATTGTCATTGGACCCAAATTTATTATGAAACCAATGGGCTAATAAGTTGGCCCAGTAGACGAAATAAGTATGCTATGGGCTGAATGATCTGTGTTGGACGGACTGAAAAGAAAGCCCAAAAGAAATACACTGCCGCCTAAAAGAATTAACGAGGCAGTGTGTATCTTAGAGAGAGAAAACTGGGAGATATACACAAAGATGATTGAGAGAGAGATGCCCGAGAGAGAAAGTGAATGGAACAACAAATACATCAGAGATTCGGGATTGTGAAGGCAAGAGTCCGGATCTTGTGAGCTACTCGGTGGTGGCGAGAGCTCCGGTGAAGGCAAGAGCTTCGATGGTGTTGAGAGACAGCGGAGTTAACGAGTTGACTCGTCGGAAGATCGTCGGAGTCGTAACGACGAGTCACGGAGTTAAATGGAAACAAGGTTAATGATGTGCAGAGGCTTGGTGTGTGTTTGGTATATTTTGTGGCTGCCAACTGTTTGAACAAATGTCTGAGAGACAAAGTGAAGTTGGCCAAGTTTTGACAGATTTGCAAAGATTGCCGGAATGAATCCAAACAACAGAAAATCAGGAGGTTAGCTCTGATACCATGTAGAAAATATGTGTGTATTGATAAACAAGAATCTAAACTAAAGTGTATTGATATTGAAGACTACATTGTGTTGAGTAGCTTGATGATATTACATGAATGAAGAACTAATATATAGAAGAATAAGGTACACAAAGTCTATGTTTGGTTTGTGTGAATGCTTGACAATATAACCATTATTCTAGAAGGGTTTGAATTCTAGGTTCAACAATTGTGGGTAGCTTGATGATAATATATTTAACAAAATGTATTACTGTATTAGCATGTAGTACAGTACTAAGGAACAAGTACATTTTAAATAAAGCTAGTTTTCAAGTTTTTGTCAAAAAAAAAAAGAAGCTAGTTTTCAAGTTTTTTATTTTCAATTTCTCCCAGATCGTATAAATACTTTATCTTTTGCCATTTTAGTTATTGAATAGGGATTTATAAGAAGAGACAGGTACTCATTTTTAAGATATACAAGCTTATATAATTTTTTAAAAAAAATCCTTCCAAGCTCATTTCGACTTGAAGAATATTCTGTAAATGACAATAACCAAGATACTCGTTTTATTTTCGTCACCACTCACATTTTGTATTTTAAATGTTTATTTCATGTTAATTATTCCCTCGATTTTAAAGTAATAGTCATTTGCTTAGCACAATAAGTCATTTGAGAAAAAATAATACATATTAAGAAATTTAAGTCGCTAAATTATATTTATACCTACCTATAATTGTTAACTGAAAAGAATTAGAATAATTTCAAAAAAAAAAAATCAAATTTCAAAGATAGAATTATAAGGATAAATTTGAAAAATTACATAAACCATTTGGTTTGGAAAAAAGTAGAGAAAAATATGTACAATACGGAACAAGATTTATTTCTAAAACTAGATATCAATTTTAGAATATTAAATTGGTTAACAATTGTTACAAAATGATTTGAATACGATAGTGTAAACGGATTGGAGTAATTACATTTGATTGAGTTATAATATTTGGATAAAAAATTTGAACTTAATTTATATATCTAGCATTTTCTATTTTAAATCAAAATAAAAAAAAAGTATACCACGAGCTAGATCCTTAAATATCACGAACCAAACAATATCCAAATTCAACGGAAATCAGATCATTCACCTTAACTTTTTAACAAAAATATCAAGCTTTCAACGTAACCGAGAACATAGAAATTAATATTATTTCATTTTTAAACTTCGAACATAACTAGAAATCACTTAATGATTTAGATAGATATTTCATGACATACAAAAACGTACCATAAGTTATTACAATACCATCATTATCATTCTATTCATACTCGTAAGAGCACCTATTTCAACGAGCTTGGGAACAAGATGACCACCTAAATGAAGTGCCACGAGGCTCTCAAATCCCCCTACACGTGTCCCTCCGATGAACACAGCCGGCGCATTCTCTCCGGCGGCGGTGATCTCATCGTCCTCTAATTCGATCACCGTTGGATGAACGCCAATTTTCGACAAAAGTTGCTTCATGACATGGCACATGCAGCAACTAGAAGAGCGCGTGAAGATCACCACGGGGTTCTCGGAGATGAGTCGGTGGATTCTCATCTCCGGTGACTCCGAAACGTCGATGGCAAGTGAAGAAGAGGTTGGAGTAAGTTCTAGACGGACACCTCCGTCATGCAATCGCCGGGAAAGATGAAGTCCGTGCATGTCCGGCAGGAGATATTGTTGTGTGGGAGAGAAATAATATTAAGTGGCAAACAAAAAATGAAATAGAGACGTATGGAGTGAGTTGTAATTTATAGACAACAACTATAGTAATAATATACAATATTAATTAATTAATTAATATAGCTGACATGAGAAGTAATTCGCTAAAGGAGAGTGATATACACAAGTAACATATAACTTAACTATATATTTTCTAAAATAAGATTAACGGGCTGAGAAGGGGAATATATAAGGGACTTTTTATTTGCAAATAATAAATCAGTAAAATATTTATGATCCTTCAAAAAGAGTTGTTTTTTTTTTGAAATAAATCGTACTTGCATTAATTCATATCCAAATCCAGTACATGAGTAAGAAAACTAGGCGGAATGACATGTCATTTCCCTACGTCTGACATAGAATAGATAGCTTTTGCAATCACATGAGCTGCACTATTCGCAGAGCGATAAACAAAATCAACTAGCACAGGACAAACGTGCTTAAACATATGGATACAATCCATAATAATAGTACCAAAAAATGCCTCCCCCGGACTACCATTACAAGCATCAGCTAGAGCATACGAGTCCGTTTCAAACACACAATGCTTATAACCCATAACAATGACCCATGACAATGCTTCTTTTAGACCAACAGCTTCCGCCTTTCGCGGCTTCCATGCTCCTACAATCCTCCTACCTCTTGCCCCTATAAACTTAGACTGATCGTCCCTAATGACAGCACCCACACCAATACTACCATCAAGAAACACAGTAGCATCAATGTTAACCTTCAACCAGCCCTCCTTTGGTGGACGCCACAGGCAAGTATACTTAACCCTACTCTATTGTTCAGAGTATATATGTTTCAACGTATGGTATATGTCAGTTCAAATGTTTTATCTACAAGTTGCAAGTATTTTATCTCGTTACTCAAATACCGGATATTGATGCAATTGAATGCATGTATATATATTATTGTTGTGAATGTTATCCGAATAGTATATAAGTATAGTAGTATGTATAAGAGTTATTGGTCCATATGATTGGGACAAGTATCGAGGTACATTGTTCGTACTCGAAGGGAGATAAATGTTTTGAAAAACTATCTTGTTAATTATTGGAGGTGATGAGAGATTTGATCTGGATCATTTTATTCGATCAGCAGTCGTTCATATTTTTTCCTCTTATATTTCGAGAGGAGAGTGATTTATTGGAAGTAGTAATCGTTCGTTGTTTCTGAACGATAATAATTATTATGAATTGAGGTGCACGTGGAATTATACGTGTCATCTAAGAGAAGGAGTATATTGAGGTGCACGTGGAATTATACGTGTCATCTAAGATAAGGAGTATATTGAGGTGCACGTGAAATTATACGTGACATCTAAGATGATAAGTGTTGAAGGTGATCAAGGGTACTCTGACACCTTATGTTCTGGACTGGAGATAGCAAATATGTATGAAAGCCCCGATGCGACTTAGGGTGAGGTCCGAGCAAGTCGGCTCATCCTGGGGTGATCAAGGCCGAGCAAGTCGGCTCCCCCCTCTACCGGTAGTAAAAATATTAAACGTAAGGTTGATCATCCATTACAGCTCCACGGATAAGAATCTCCTAAATATAGTCCATCAGCAGTATTTGATAAGTGTAATTAATACTACATGTGGGTATTAATTGCAGTATGAATGGTATGTCTTTATTCAGTTCTTGTGAGTCAATTTCAGTATGTTAAAGAAAATATGGGATTTCATTTCTTGAAGAAGTTTTGTTGATATATATATGATTATGGTGTATATAACTTGCTGGGCATTCTTTGGCTCATTCTTGCTATTTAAATATTATTAAACAGCAGCAATCAGTGATGGCACTAGTACGGCGAACCGTGATAAGAGGAAAGGTCCTGCAATAGACGTAGCATGCTAGAAGAAAGGTTCCGGATATGAGAATAAGGTGGAAGAAGTATTATGAATTATATTTTAATATATGGGATTAGCTGTTAAGTATTGTAATAGCTCTAGTTCTTTGAAGTTGTAATACGATTTTGGAGGATACTCTGATGTGTAAACACTTTTGGATTAGTAAGTACTTGTTCTAAGACTACAACTTGTGGAGTAGAATATGTAGATTATATTGTGAGCAGGTGATTGAATATTCCGAAAAGGTATGATTAAGGTTGTGACGATCCGGATTCCTGGTAAACGATTAGGGGGCGTTACATGCTCTCATGAAATTAGTAAGAAAAAAGTGTTGCTAAACTAAATAATAGAGCTTCATAAAATTATATAAATTTGCATCACATATTCACATAAATTTGCATCACATATTCACATGGAGTGATGGGGTATCACTATTTCTTACGTACGTCGTCATTCTTTGTCAATCTCGTCGAATTATTTTCAGCTTACCTAGTATTTGGTAGGTTTACAAAAGTGCGGAACCAGTGATTTAATAACCTAACCAGGTATCAAAATTAATTTTGGGAAATAGTTTCGATTTAATAACTTAACATGTTTGATTTTGGATCCTCTTCGCCAGAATCGGTTTAGATGATCCATTAAAGTATCTCCAATGGTAATATGTATAATAGTTGGCAAAAAAATTTTAAATTAGGAAATAATTAAATTTTTACATAAGGGTGATAAGTAAAACTCCAATGGACATAGCTATAATGAAATTGTGTATATTTTTGCTAAGGGCTCATGTTGGTTCAACAAATATAGCCAACTGTTATGCCCAAAATTCGGTTCGGGTATTTTAAGATGAATTCGGGCCAAATACGGGTTCAATTTGGGGAATTCTAGGATTAATTAGGGTTTTAGCATTCAGGCCGCGCCCTCTCTTTCTCTACCAAGAGGGCGCGCCCTAAATATAAAAACATGGTGACAAATCTATTCAAGATTGATTTTCTGAGAAGACGTTGAAGAAATCTCTCCTAGGATTCCACTCAAGCATGGATTCCACCCAAGCTGGAATTCCAGAAGTTGAAGAATTCCCTCATGTCGTATCTCAGGAGGGGGATGTCCGTCGCAGAAGGCCTCCAGGGGTTTGCCTGGATATAAGGACCCTTCTTAGACACTAAGGGCGCGCCCTAAGGTGAAAAGATGAGGACTTTTTGGTGTGTGCTTTGGGAGCTCTGTTCCTGTAGCCAATGGGCGTGCCCTCATTGGGGAACTTTGGAGTAATCCTGCACTTTGCACCCAAAAGCTCTGGATCACCTGTCCTGCTATCTGGTGGGTGCTTCTCATTCAGGGGACAGGGATGCGTTCTGTACTTGGGGTAAACCACGGCTATACCTGCATCCTTGAAATCAAGAAATAGCTGGTAGCGGATAGGACTAGTCCTTGATGGGGGAAGTTTCCTTTTCCGTGAAGTCTTGAGATCCTGGATGAGCCTTGGGCCTTTGTGGTTAGGCCTCATAGTAGAACATTCCGGAAGCTGGTCTGTTATCCAAGCCCATTTGGGTTTCTTGCTCTCCAAGAACTACGTGGGCTTGATCCTCTATAAATATAGAGGTACGTAGGCAAATTGAGGGGGATGGAAGCGAAGAGCTCTACGAGCCACCACCAAGAACCCTCTCAATCTCAGCCCCCAATTCATCACAACCACCACACTCCGGTGACTTATCCAGCAAAGAACCACCGTCATAGATCTTGATTCCGGCGACAGACCTGAAACTTTGTTGTTACCAAATTCCTCCGTCAACAAATTGGCGCTAGAAGAAGGGCAGCCAATCAAGATCTTCATCTTAGGAGGAAAAGATGTCTCACAATTAAGGTGGAGGTTCTCATTAAGAAGATTATTACGATTCTGAAGATAGCTTGGGGGGTAATCAAGCTCGACACGAAGCTTATGTTCCGGAGGAAATCTCTACTTCTCTGCACCACCATGGAACTCAATCCACTGCCGGCGGACAGCCGCCCGTTCTTATCAGTAATTCGGAGTTAATGAAGCAACTTTATCATATGAGAGATTCCATAAATAACTTCGGGTCAAGATTGAGTTCTGCGGAGAAAGTGCAAGAAAGTAGGAGAAAATCTCGGAGGATTCCACGAAATCATCGCCGAACAAGGAAAGCCCTCCAAGTTAGGAAAGTTCTCGAAGTGGTTCTTGGATCCTCAAGAGAGGGCGCGCCCTCATCCCCACCGCTCTGGGCGCACCCTTAGTGAGATTCGATGTGATGAAGAAAAGATGGTTCTAAAGATGATTTTCACGTTGCTGTTGCAAAAAGACAGTTCTGGGTATTTTCAAGAATGGTGATTTCCGGTCAATGACGTCGAACTAGGTTTTCCATGGGGCGATTTCAAATATGATTCGAAGAAGGATGTTCCAGAGAAGAGACGCAATTATTGGAAACTCGTCCGCCATTAGGGCGCGCCCTCACCATCAGGATGTGCCCGCAAGGTAACCTTTGACTTGTTTTGTTGAGATTTTTGTTGTTTGTTTTTTGGACTTTTGTAGGAGAATCCTCGAGTTAAAGATGGAATTAAAGATGGTGAGAGAGAATACCCAATAACCCTTAGGGCACGCCCTGAGGGTGGTAGCCAAGGCTCGGATGATTTCCAACTTCTAGGAAAATTCGATGGTTGAACATGTCCTCATCTCCAGGACGCATCCTCTAGAGAGGGCGGCTCCTCACCCATCTGGTGAAATCCAATGAATTAAGGAAAACCTCGCTACTATGAGGAGGAGCTTTGCTAGCTTGAAGGAACGCCTAGGAATAAGGCTCGGGAGCGAGGCCCCATGATCCACAGCGCGTGCCCCCTGATTACAGGTCGAGGCCCCTTGGACATGAGCGAGCCCTTCCATGGAGTGATAGTCCACAGCGCACGCCCGCTGTTAATAACAGGTCTGGGCCCCTTGGACATGAGTGAGCACTAGCACGGAGTGGTAATCCACAGTGCGCGCCCCCTGTTGATAACAAGTCGCGGCCCCTTGGATTCGAACAAATTCTCCCTCGCGATAATACTGGAAGAAGAAATAGCCGTGATAACGGTGATAGAAGAATGGAGATATATCGAGGGGATAGATAAACCTCATAATAAAGAGGGATCGCCGTCAGGTGGTAGATTCCCGTGTATTTTTCAAGTTCCTTTAGATACCTCCAGTGAAGTGAGGTCGTGCCCTCCCTCGAAAAGAAAGCCTCAAAGATTTTCTAAAAGGTGCAGCATCTCTTATCAAGGGCGCACTACCAGGACGTGCTACAGGGAACATCCATGGAAGATGATATAGAAGAGAGCTGCAAATGGTGAGTTTTACTAATTCAAGCAGAACATGCCTCAGAAGATTATTACGAAGCGCGCCTTCCCCTGACTGGGCGCGCCTCAAGGGGTTTTGCCTGGTAAGAAGGCCTACAGGGTTTTGCCTGGCCAAGAGAACGGAGGACACTTGGAATCGAGGCCCCGTGATCCACAGCGCGTGCCCCCTGATTACAGGTCGAGGCCCCTTGGACGTGAGTAAGCCCTTCCTCAAGGCCGTGATCCACAGCGCGTGCCCCCTGGTTACAGGTCTGGGCCCCTTGGACACGAGAGATCCCTTCTTGGAGATTTTGTTGGAAGATAATGAAGCCAATGATATATGAATGACGTTGTTTGGCCTAATCACCAAAGTGAGGAATAGCCTCGACATGTTGCTGAGGGCACGCCCTCAAGAGAGAAAGGCCTTATAATTGTTTCTTTGATTTCTCATAGTGCAACTGTTGGAAGAGAGGGTGAGAATCCTCAACCTCAAGGAAATGCACAACTTCGGGAAAATCCTCCAAGTTAGGGCGCGCCCTCAAGGAACTCTCCCTCAGAGGACCTTTTCAGTTAGGGCGCGCCCCCAAGGAAAAATGTAATAGCTCAAGTGGACTCCAATACCTACAAGGAAAATTCACTACTTGGACTCCAAAAGGAAAGAAGCTGTTGAGTTGCGGCTCCACGAACCATAGTGTGTGCCCCCTGATCATCAGGTTGAGGCCCTAAGGTCGTGAGCGAGCCCCTCTATGAAGAAACAATACTTTGTTACAGAGGACGCGCCCTCGTATCTACAATGAACTGAATGATAGGCATCAGGGTGCACCCTAACTTATCAACCTCATGTTGTGGCTTCGTCTACAAGTATGATCACAACGATCCATGGAATATCTTTTGCTTGAAGAAAATTGGATTGATGTGCGGCCCAATGAATCTTAGAGTGTGCCCCCTGATAGGTAGGTTGAGGCCCCGAGGTCATGAGTGAGCCCCTCTACACAAGAATGACTTTCATCCGGACTAGAAGAGACTTTTTCATTGCCCTCGTCCACATAGGGCGCACCCTAAGCAACAGGGCACGTTCTCAGCAACTCCAACGGCTCTCTCTTAAAAATTCCCCTCTTGGGATGCCTCGTTAAGAGATGACTCTTTAAGGAATGATATTCTGATGCTGGGGGGTAGTGCTGATGCACCTCCCTAGCCCTACATGTACATGTATTTCAGGACAATTTATGTGAATAGCGGAATACCCCCACGGGGATGCCTCTTCGTGAGATGCCTTTCACAGGATGCCTCCTTGCGAGATGCCTCTTAGTGAGATGCCCTTTATTGGATGCCTCATAGTGAGATGCCTCTTCGTGAGATGCCCTTCATAGGATGCCTCCTAGTGAGATGCCTCATTTTGAGATGCCCCATCATGGGATGAGATTTGAAGTTGCCCGTGACCAGATAATGCACTCTTTCTACCAGAAGTTGATTGAAGTAGAGCAATGCCTAAGTAGTAGACTAGAAGGTAAATTAATTACCTCCTAGTCTAGGGGGTAGTCCATGTACACTTTCCCTAGTCTTAGTTAAGTGAAATTTTCAACTTTTTCGAGAATGCAAGATTGTGCCGGTAGGACGCGCCATCCACGGGGTCTTTTGGAGGATTGAAAGCATTTGCCTTGGTAGAAGTCTCCTCCATGTTTGAGTAAGAATTGCTCATCCTCACCTTTGTCTTTAGTAGGTGGAGTTGGGATTTCGGCCGATCGCAAAAGTCTTCCCTCTTTTGAGGATGCGCCCTTCATCTCAACAGCCTTTTGAAGCCCCAGTGCAATCCTCTTAGATTTGATGGTTGCAGCTTCCCGAACTATGAAGTCATCAATCCACTTGATAGTATCTTGGTCAAAGGAAGCACTTGAGGAGGGGAGGATGTGCAAGATAGGAAGTTTCAACTGGTGACTCCTTGAAGGATGGATTATTTTGAAGAGGGAGCCCCTATTGTTGAACATCCTATGGAGAAGTTCGTGATTGTAGGATGTCGGCTGTTCAGGAGAAAGCGACCCCTCACCTACATTGGTCAGGGCGCGCCCTCAGTGAAATCTAACGTGACAGAGAGGCTTCCTAGAGAAAATAGAGATTTTGCTAGCTTGAAGAAATGCTTGATGACGACAATCTAAGGATGGTACTCCTTGAGCATCAGAAGAAAGAGAAGCACTTGGAATTGAGGACCTGTGATCCACAACGGGTGCCCCCTGATCACAGGTCGAGGCCCCTTGGATATGAACAAGCCCCTCCTCAAGGTGATGCTGGAAGAAGAAGTAGTTGAGACCATGAAGATTAGAGGATGAAGAAGTATCAATGAGAGAGGCGACTTCACAACAAAGAGGACGCGCCCTCAGGAGAAAGAGCTCCTCGTATCACTCAAATTCCTTCAAGTACTTCTAGTAAAGTGAGGGTGCGCCCTCCCTCTAAAGTAAAGCATTGAGGAGGTTCTCAGGGAAATCCACGACTTCAAGGGAATCCACAAATTGAAGGAAATCCACAAGCTCAGGGAATCCACGGATTGGAGGAAATCCACAAGCTCAAGGTCAAAAGGAACAAAATCAGACTCAAGACGTAATTCTCACACAACTCCATGCCGGAACTCCAGGAAATGCTTAGACGATAGCTCAACCTCCACCCTTGGGGGGTACTCAAACAACTATGCCATCCAATGCTTAACATATTCCAGGTGTGAGGATTTTTAATGTCGACAACTTGAAAAGGCTTCTTTCTCATTTGGATGGAGGAAGGATATCTGCTACAGCACAAACTCATTCTCCATTTTCAACAGAGTTTAGAGAATCACATCTCCCTACAGGATATAGGTCTATGACCAATGATTTATGTTTTCATGGAAATGCAGACCCCGTGAAGTTTTGATATTGAGATGAATGTTTATCAAGTGATTGCTTTAGCAAGGTGCCAATTCTTGGTAGCAACTTTTTAGGGAGAGCGCTCAAAAATGGTTTCAGAAGTTTGGACCAGGGGTAATCACCTCTTGGAAAGGGATGAGGACTTTTTCCTCACCTAAATTCCAAGCAGTGGTGAAGTACGCTCCTTTTGTTGCGACCTTGGCCAACATCAAGAAAAGGGAAGGAGAAAGCTTGTAGTCTTATTTCAAGAGATTCAGTGCAGAATTCACCTTAGTCAAGGGAGCAATAGATAAGACACTCAAGAGTTTCTTGATAGCTGTATTACAGGTAGGAATAGATTTCTGGAAGCATTTCCAAGGAAGAGAGTCGGCTACTTTGGCCGATGTGTTTGCACAAGCTGAATCTTTCAAGATTGTTGAGAAAACCTTGGCAGATAATCGGAAAACAAATGAACATGGAAATTCCAAAGAGAAGACTAGTAAGAGGAAGGATAGGTCTGTGAGTCCTGTTCTCTTTGCTGGACTGGGTGCTAATCGGGTGAATTCAACCGAAGTTGAAAGAAGTTGGGGACCTCCGGATACTTACATTTATGATAGGAGGTCAAATAATTACTCCATTGGCTGCTTCAATTGAGCATACCTTTGAGGTGAACAAGGATAAGGGATTCTTCAGAAAGCCAGAGCCTCTATCTATTTGGGAAAGCAAAGACAAGAAGAAGTATTGCGAGAATTAAGAGTCTACAGGGCACAACACTTACGAGTTGAAGGATGAAATTGAAGATCTGATCAAGGAAGGATACTTGACCGATTGGATTGTCAGAGAAGTCAAGAAGCATAATGAGAATCCTGAGAAGGACGGAGGGCGTGTCCTCCGTGATGAAGACAAAAATGTGGAGAAGAAATTTATCAAGGAAGGAAGTGTACACACTATCTTTGGAGGACATCACTTGGGGGGTGATAGCAACCATGCTTTGGAGAGATATTCTCGAGAGGCAAGATATACCTCTTACCGATGTGAATAGCTTGGGGTTAAGGCCGCCCAGATTGTTCAAGGGATAATGTGCGAATATCACTTTCATTGAAGATGAAGCTAGATGGGTGCACCACCCTCATAATAATGCCTTGGGCATGGATTGGCTCTAAGAACATGCATCGGGTTTTTGTATACAATGAAAGTTTGGTGAATATTCAGCATTACGACACTTACAAGAAGTTGGGATTCCTAGACAAGGACATGGCACCAAACAATGCATGGATTTATGGTTTTTCAGGAGAAGTTGTGAAAGTGATCAGGTTACCAGTAACTCTTGGAGAAGGTTCTCTCTCAGTAACTCGGATGATGGAATTCATGGTTTGGATAAGGAGTCAGCTCAAAATTCCTAGTAGGGCGCCCCTTGTTGAAAGAAATGAAGGCAGTGACTTCCATTTTTCATCTTACTATGAAATTTCCTACACCAAATGATGTGGGCACTGTTCGGGGATAGCAGCATGATACAAGGGAGTGCCATAAGGCAGTTAAAGGTTTCAAGAGAATAAAGGGATGGAGGGCGCGCCCTCATTGAAAGAAGTTCTGGAGGAATCATGAACAACACCAAGGTAGGAATTCAAGCTCATTATTTTATTCAAGAATCAGAGGATGGGGAGGCATCCACCCAGAGGGCGCGCTCTCAGCATTAAAGGTGAAAATATCAAGGGAAGAAGAATACTATTAGAAGGCTTGGTGAATGCCCTTGTCGAGGAAGACTTCCCTCTCAAAGAGGATGTGCCCTCCAAGGATGGTGCCATGGTTGAAGACACTCGAAATCTTGATTTTGATATTGATCCAAGATTGCCTCAACCGGTGGAAAAGACAGATTCAACAGAAGATACAATCTCAATTTTGGTGGATGTTGGAGATTCAAGTAAAATTTTGAAGATCGGTTCTTAGTTGAATTCTAAGTAGAGAGAGCTATAGCGTTGAAGGAAGATCGAGGTGGACAGAATATTAAACGTTGGCTTGTTTAAATAATCCTACTACCAAAGTGATTGATCAGTTGGTAGATATATATAACAGCAAGGCATGTTCTCTTGAGTTTCATGAATGCTTATTCGGGTTATAATCAGATTTCCATGTACGCGAGCACACTTCTTTCATCACAGATAGAGGATTATACTGCTACATTGAAATGCCTTTTGGCTTGATTAATGCCAAAGGAACTTGAGAAGACCATAAAAGTGTATGTGGATGACAGCTGAAGGGGTCCGTACGCCATAATATCATACGGCGCGCCCTCTGTACATATATATATATATATATATATATATATATTTAGATTTAGGGCGAGCCCTGTGAGAGGTTTACACTTGTGCATACTATCTCTTGTTTCTTACGCCGAGTAAGCTAATGTAAGCTTAGAGATATGGTGCATTTGTGTTATTCCTCTGCGAAGAAGTTAAAACTAGAGTTGTCAAGGAGATAAAATTTTGGATTGAAGTATTGAAGGACGCGCCCTCCGCATAGAATCTTGAAGATAAGAGGAATGAGGACGCACCCTTAAGAAGAAAAGCTACAAAAATTTTGGTGTTCTTTAAGATTGAAATTCCATGCTTCATCTTTGATTTTGCATGGAATTGGGGGTAGTTGTTATGTCCAAAATTCGGTTCGGGTATTTTAAGATGAATTCGGGCCAAATACGGGTTCAATTTGGGGAATTCTAGGATTAATTAAGGTTTTAGCATTCAGGCCGCGCCCTCTCTTTCTCTACAAAGAGGGCGCGCCCTAAATATAAAAACATGGTGACAAATCTATTCAAGATTGATTTTCTGAGAAGACATTGAAGAAATCTCTCCTAGGATTCCACTCAAGCATGGATTCCACCCAAGCTGGAATTCCAGAAGTTGAAGAATTCCCTCCTGTCGTATCTCAGGAGGGGGATGTCCGTCGCAGAAGGCCTCCAGGGGTTTGCCTGGATATAAGGACCCTTCTTAGACACTAAGGGCGCGCCCTAAGGTAGAAAGATGGGGACTTTTTGGTGTGTGCTTTGGGAGCTCTGTTCCTGTAGCCAATGGGCGCGCCCTCATTGGGGAACATTGGAGTAATCCGGCACTTTGCACCCAAAAGCTCTGGATCACCTGTCCTGCTATCTGGTGGGTGCCTCTAATTCGGGGGACAGGGATGCGTTCTGCACTTGGGGTAAACCACGGCTATACTTGCATCCTTGAAATCAAGAAATAGCTGGTAGCGGATAGGACTAGTCCTCGACGGGGGAAGTTTCCTTTTCCGTGAAGTCTTGAGATCCTGGATGAGCCTTGGGCCTTTGTGGTTAGGCTTCATAGTAGAACATTCCGGAAGCTGGTCCGTTATCCAAGCCCATTTGGGTTTCTTGCTCTCCAAGAACTACGTGGGCTTGATCCTCTATAAATATAGAGGTACGTAGGCAAATTGAGGGGGATGGAAGCGAAGAGCTCTACGAGCCACCACCAAGAACCCTCTCAATCTCAGCCCCCAATTCATCACAACCACCACACTACGGCGACTTATTCTGCAAAGAATCACCGTCATAGATCTTGATTCCGGCGACAGACCTGAAACTTTGTTGTTACCAAATTCCTCCGTCAACACCAACCAAGTAGGATTGTCTATAATTTTTGCTAAGGGTAATTATGCATTGGAGTGTATTTTTTTTACATATTCTCTATTTCATGCCACCTAATATGCCAACTAGGATAATATTGCTAAGGGTTTTTCCCTATTGTAGATGCTCTTAATACTCTAGACGGTGCGCTAGATGGTGCGAAAATATCTATTTTTTATCGAAAAAAAATAAAATTTTGGGACTAATCAAATTTTTTTTTTTAAGCAGAATCGGAATTAATTGATCAACATTTGAAAAAAGGTCAAACTTAAAAATAAAATGATAAAATTATGTATTTCTAATATAAAATATACTTTACACATGAAAAAGGTATTCACCTATTATATTTGATTATAAATTTAGATATTTTTACTTTTATAAAAGATATTTTCCACTGTTAAAATTAAATTATATAAAAAGTAATATTTAAATACATCCGATTAATGTATGGCCTAACTAGAAGATAGTTATCGCCTAGCTCGACCTGTGTAACACTTTTTAGAACGTCTTGCTCTCAGCATCTTCAAATGTTTAAATTTAATAATTTATTTATGTACTTATTCATGCATACAAATAAAGTTAATAATTTATTTTTGTAATTATTCACCCATCTATACTATACTATAATAAGCAAAAGGGGTATATTTTGTAGTTGGTTACCCCACTTTTTGGTTATCCTTTTTTTGATTATCCCTATTTAAAAAAAGGCTAAAACATTTTTTCACATTAAATCTCTATTATTAAATTTAAAAAAAAAAACAAAAAACACTCCTGAAAAACACACACGCAGCAAACAATCTTGACGGAACAAAACACAAAACTCCTCATACTTGCAAACTCTTACGGACACTAAAACACAAACACTGAAAGCGCTCTCATCATCACCACACCATCAAGCTCCACTGATACAAATAAAGAGAGTGTCAAATACTTTGGAGAATTTAGTTACTTACCATCAAAACAAAAGCAAAGCCAAGCCTAGGGTGGTAGTCGGAGGAGGCAATCCCGAGAATCGAGGGATCCTAGATAAAATTAAATTATGGGTTTAAATTTCCTTTTCTAATAAATAAAATATATATTTATACTTTTCTAATAAAATAAATGATGATATAATATGTAAAATAGTCTCGATATTTTATTTAAATATAATACATCTTTCATTTTTGGATGATAAAAATATTAATCAAATTCATATAATCAAATTTCTTGATTATATTCTTTTTTATAGATAATATCACTTGACCTTTCTTGGTTGAATGAGGTAATATTTCGTCAACTTTAGTTTTGAAAAATTCTATTATTTGGATAGTTTTATTCTATCTCTTTTATGTAGTTGAATCCTTTTAGTATTTTTTGTTAAATTTCAACTCAACGTTTACAAGATTTTATACAAAAATATTTATTATATCTCTAAAATTTGGAATTTTTGAATTTTGAAAATTCTAGACCCAAAACTATTTTGCCTATAAGAGCATATCCAATGGGAGAGATCTCTTATGTAAAACTTGAAATCAATTACCATAATTTTGTGTTTGGTTGGGGAGAATGTAATGGAATGGAATGGAATCAATGAAATTAAAAGAAAAAAAATGGAGGTAGAGGGAAGATCTAGAAAAAAAAAATGAATATGTACAAAATTTCTATGATGAGAAATGTGAAGAAATTGAAAGTTGGGGAGAATGAAGCATTCCTTCTTAAATAGGTGGGTTTTAGTTGTAGTTCAAATGATTAAGAATGAAATGGATGAATAAATGAATATTTTAGACATTAACTTATTTCATAGGTCAAATTTTATTTCATTCCTTTCCTTTCCATTCCATTCATCCCAACCAAACACAACATAAATAAGAATTATAAAGAATGTCTTAAAATTTTTGCACTCCAATGGTTAATTACCCTTAGTTAAAATTATAGACAAGCTCATTATGTTGGCTATATTTGTTGTGTAGTAAAATTTCACTGTTGCCATATTAAAATAATACATTCTATTTTTAATAACTTGAATTATAATAACATAATATTTTTAAAATATAGCCAATTATTATAATCAACTCTACTAAAACACAACACATTAGTGGTTTTACATGATCAATATTTTATATCATTTTAGCTAAGCATTGTAACCAATATCATTCTAGACGCTGTAATTAAGATCACCAGGCTGGTAGTGGTTTTGGAGTACATGTAATGTATATGGCCGAGAAGTTCAAACCAAAAAAACTTCTTAATTTGGGGTCATGCACAATTAAGAATTAATCAAAGGGAGGGAGTGGAGAGGGCACCAGGAATATATATTATATATAAAACAGATGGGAGAGTACGTAGGCCGAAGTGTAGTGGTGTTTAAAGAGGACCGTTGGTGGTGGCTTATTATTTTTGTGGTGGGCTTGGATTACGTCGCCATTTTTATCATTCCGATTCATGGAATATTATGGTCTTCCATGGAATCTTGCTACTCCTGTAAAGCTACTGATGTGGAACAAGATCCCTCACCCTTTTTCTAAGTTTATGTAGTTAACAACATTCATACTAATTTAGCAAAAGGGAAAAAAACATACGGAATCAAGGTTTCTAATCAAGATCTTGTTACTTGTAAAAGCAGATCGGATTTAGAGTATCCCTGGTGGTATGAGTTAAAATGATATAAAATAATAATGATGTAAAATTTATTAAATTTGTAAGATTCAATGGAATTTAGCTATATTGGTGGCTATAATTTAAAAATGATATGTATTATTATTTTAAGTTGTTAAAAATAAAATATATTATTATAATATGATAATTGATGATGTGGAATTTCACTACAGGTCTTTAGATGTTCGATAAATATAACCAATATATGTAAAATTTTAACTAATAGTTATGTTCTAATAAAAATGAAATATTTTTACATATTCTCCAGGAAAAAAAATTATTACATGTCCGATACACTTTTTTTTTTTTGACAAAAAGAGAAGAATTTTATTAACTGAATAAATCCTCCACAATACAAATCATCACATCATTAGGAATAGAATCCCTATCAAAACTACGATCAGGATATAAATAAGCCACCCTAGCTAGCTGATGGGCAGCTCTATTTGCAGATCGCTTAATAAAATGCAACTTAACGTTGTTTCTTCGACGAAGTAAACTCCGACAATTCTCAATAACCTGTCCAAACGGAGACCTCATGCTAACTCGGCTTCTGATAGCCTGTAGAACCACCAGACAGTCCGATTCGATCTCCACTTTCTGCCACTCACTTCTGTCACTCCAACTCAAAGCTTCTTTCACCGCCATAGCTGTCCGATACACTTTTAACCAAGGGATTTGTATGATTGAAAATGCTACATTAGGAATGTAAGCATGGACGAAACGGGAGTGAGCCCATGTTCCTGTCAACTCTTCAAAATCGTAGAAATTTTAATATAAAATTTTGAATTTTTTTGAATATATTTGGATCCCCCAACAAAATCCTGGTTTCCCAAAATTTTTATTGAATGATGTTGCATGATAAATGATACTACATTTTAATTTGTGGCATATATATACACACGGATTCCCATTTTAAAATTAAAAAAGTTACTAATCATAGATATGACACATAAGTATTTGGTTTTTTTTTTTTTTAAATATCTAGCATTTTCCTTCGAAAAATATAACCAACATCCTATTTATAGTATGTTTAAGACAATAAAATTTGATGTATTTTCTTGAACTATAGTCTAGGGTCCTCCTCCGTGACATTCAATTATCAGGATCAATTATATACAGTAACAATCTATTTCGTAACAATTGATTGATCATTCAACAACTAAGATTAAAAAACAAAAAATTTTGTCGTTTCTCTATCTATTCTATTATATTAAAGCCGAAACATTAAAAGTTTGGTTGGTTGGTTGGTTGGTTGGTACCTATTGAATTTACCTAATTACCCTTACTTAACTATTAACTAAATACATAATTTCCTTTTTCATATTAAACATATTACCTTTTCTATTTGTCACTAATTAATTAATTTCCCTTTTCAGGTAAAGCACAATATCTTTATTATTTTATCTAACTAAAATTTCTCCTTTCTTATAAACAATACAAGCAATTTTGAAAATAACATCATTATATTATAATTACTATTAACCAATCAATTACCTTTTTTAGCCAAAACATGTTACATTTTCTCTATTCTATAACTAAAATATCTCTTTAACTAAAATATTTTTTTTTACAAATATATCACGGGGTTCTATTTAATAAATAATAATATTATAATACTAATAATTATCAATTACCCTTTTCAACTAAAACATATCATCTTTTCCGTATTTTATAATTCAAATTCCTTTTTTCTAGAAATATCATGGGCAACATTAATTTCTCAATATCTAAAAACACTACAAACAATTTAATTTAGTGAAATAACATAAATTAAATTATAATTACTATAAACTAATTAATTACCTTTTCCACCTAAAACATGTTTCTTTTTTAATTTTCTCTAACTAACACCTCACTTTTTTCAGTTAAACCTCGACATTCTAAATTATAATTTTATAAGTACTTGTAATTAAACGATTACCTTTTTGAATACCTTTTTCACCTAAAACGTATCATATTTTCCATATTTTATATTGAATTTACCTAATTACCCTTACTTAACTATTAACTAAATACATAATTTCCTTTTTCATATTAAACATATTACCTTTTCTATTTGTCACTAACTAATTAATTTCCCTTTTCAGGTAAAACACAATATCTTTATTATTTTATCTAACTAAAATTTCTCCTTTCTTATAAACACAACAAGCAATTTTGAAAATAACATAATTATATTATAATTACTATTAACCAATCAATTACCTTTTTTAACCAAAACATGTTACCTTTTCTCTATTCTATAACTAAAATATCTCTTTAACTAAAATATTTTTTTTTACAAATATATCACGGGGTTCTATTTAATAAATAATAATATTATAATACTAATAATTATCAATTACCCTTTTCAACTAAAACATATCATCTTTTCCATATTTTATAATTCAAATTCCTTTTTTCTAGAAATATCATGGGCAACATTAATTTCTCAATATCTAAAAACACTACAAACAATTTAATTTAGTGAAATAACATAAATTAAATTATAATTACTATAAACTAATTAATTACCTTTTCCACCTAAAACATGTTTCTTTTTTAATTTTCTCTAACTAACACCTCACTTTTTTCAGTTAAATCACGACATTATAAATTATAATTTTATAAGTACTTATAATTAAACGATTACCTTTTTGAATACCTTTTTCACCTAAAACGTATCATATTTTCCATATTTTATAATTCAAATTCCTTTTTTCTAGAAATATCATGGGCAACATTAATTTCTCACAATCTAAAGACATTACGAACAATTTAATTTAGTGAAATAACATAAATTAAATTATAATTATTATAAACTAATCAATTACCTTTTTCACCTAAAACATGTCATCTTTTTAATTTTCACATTACATTTTCTATTTTCTCTAAATAAAATCAATCTTTTTTCAATTATATCACGGACGGTTCTATTTAATAAAATAAAATAACAATATTATAATGTTAATAATTAACCGATTAAGTTTAAGCTAAAATTTATCATCTTTTCTATATTTTCTAACTAAAATATCTCTATTCTTTAAAATATCACGGGCAACACTAATTTTTCCTTTTCTTAAAACTTTACGAGCAATTTTATTTAGAAAAATAACATAATTGAATTATAATTACTATAAACTAATCAATTACCTTTTTCACCTAAAACATGTTTCCTTTTTAATTTTCTATAACTAACACCTCACTTTTTTCAGTTAAATCACAGCATTCTATTTAATAAAATAAAATTATAATTTTATAAGTACTTATAATTAACCGATTACCTTTTTGAACTAAGATGTATTATCTTTTCAATATTTTCTAACTAAAATCCATCTTTTCATAGAAATATAACGGATAACATTTATAATTTTTTTTTTGCTAATTAACATTTATATAATTATTATCAAATCATCTCATTTAAAAATTTAAACCTCCAAAATTCATATTTTAAAAAAAGTAAATCGAATTAATAAAGCATATCATATAATATTAAAAGAAATCCGTGCATCGCACGGGTTTTAAGCTTACTATTATATAAAAGCTGAAACATTAAAAGTTTTGGTACCTGTTTTTTGGTTCTTAGTGAATTTACTTATTTACCATTCATTAAAAAAAATATATTTAATATCTATACTATTAAAATAGTAAAATAAATTATAACATAAAATAATTAATGGTAATTACTAATTAGTCGAATGCATTTTTTCACATTTACTTTTAGTGAAGATATTACATTTTATAAACACCTAAAAAATTAATCGTATCATATCTTCCAATCATTAATATTTCCTTTCGAATTAAAACACGTTACCTTTTTGTTTTATAAAGAAACATTAGTATAATTCTTCATTAAAAAGAAAAATATATTCGATATTTATACTATTAAAACAGCTAAAATAAATAATAACATAAAATAATTAATGTTAATTAGTCGATTGCCTTTTTCGCATTTACTTTAATTGAAGATATTACCTTTTATAAACAACTGAAAACATCAATCGTATCATATCTTTCAATCATTAATATTTCCTTTCGTATTAAAACACATTACCTTTTTGATTTAAAACTAATATTATCACACCATATTTTTCAATTATTTAATAAAATATATTAAAAATCCCTATACGTTATTTATAACAAGGAAACATTAGTATAATTCGTAAACATGAGTATATTAAATTATATTGAATTAAAATTAAAAAGTCATTAAAAATAATGATTACATAATTGTAATATTGAATAAAATTTATAAAATAATAAAATAAACACCAGATCAATAAATTTTATTTATAACATAATAAAATTTTATTATAATTTTATAAATTTATATCTTCCAATCAGTAATATTTTCTCCTAATTTAAACACTTTGACTTTTAATTTAAAACATAATCTTGCAATAATTAATATATACCCAAAAATATTACACTATATCTTCTAATCACTAACAAAATATAATAGAAATCTGTATACTACGAATAATGACCGTTAGATTTTTAGTAAAAAATCAGAATCGTTAGATATAATGATTAGATATATTATATTATTAAATTAATTTACTAAAATTTCAAGGTTTGAATTCCATCAACTACATATTTATTTTAAAATTTTATAATATAAGTTTTAAGCTATGCATATCATTAATTAATTTTTTATTAAATAATTTAAGTTAAAATTAAAATAAAATATTAATTATTATTATTTAAAAATGTAATGGTAACATAAAATAAAATTTATTGTATATCAAAAGAAATCCGTGCATCGCACGGGTTATAAGCTAGTAAATTTTTACGAATTTATTGGGATTTCTTTATAAATTTTTACGAAACCATTTTACCCTTAATAACTCAGCTCTTATTTTTTCGCGGAATCACACATCTATATTTTCCACTTTAATTTACTTGAGATAAGGTTTTATTGAGCTTTTTTATATATGTTCGTGTGCATAAAATTTTTAGGTTTTTTGATTTGATTAGTGAGATGTTTTTGTTTGTGATGTAAATCTGATTCAAGATATATATATAAAACCATGACTTTTAATTGAGTATAAAAGATACTTTTAAAATGGTTATACTTCACCGAATTGTATACTTCCATTTTGGTGTTCTAAAACTTGTTGGCATTTGATTGTGTGTATATTTATACCTTAATCGTCTACTTTGATCGATGGATGTTGAAGTTAATAATTGTAAGATTTCTATGGAGATGCAGTAGATAGAACTGATGTATTATAACATGAAGAAGAACACAATAATGTAAAGGACTACATTGTGAATGAGATAGGTGCTTTACACTACAACAACTGATACATATTTATACTACAAGTTAGGGACAGCATATGATGGAGAGGAGACTACTGCAGTGCTGTTCCATGTGGTGAGTGTGTTGAGAGCATGTGGTGATGATGGGTTGAGAGCATGTGGTGATGATGGGTACAGTATGGGCATTATATTCCAACATCCCCCCTCAAGTTGAAGGTGGGAATGAAATGGAAACCTTCAACTTGAAGCGGGAAAGTAGCATAAAAACTGGTAAGAAAAGCAGCAGCAAAGGAGCAAGGCAGCAGCAATCAGTATGCAATAAGGCAGCAGGAAATGGAGGGGGAGTAAGAGGCAGCAACATGGCAATGAATCGACGGACGAACAGCAGTAAGGGAAGAGCAAACAGCAGCAGGAGGAACAACAAATAAAACATCAAACGGAGCATGACAAGCTCATAATATATCGGCCATCTTGGGCATAAAAGGCTCACTTCGGAGCGGAGCACAAAAGGCTCATGAGGGCTGGAATTGATCATCACAATCACCCTGAAAATAGCTATAGACTAGCTTGAGAAATCTGCAAAGAAAAAAAAAAAGTTAAATTGTTTGTGCCAGGGCTGCTGTTGGACTTCAGATGGAGTGAACATGGATTGATGAGGGTGTGCTGTCTTGATTAAGGGTGGTGATATGGTGTAGTGTTGCAGGTGGAGAAGAAAGACATGCTGAAAATGATGAAAATCTGCTAAAGAAATCTGTGAAAAACATGCAGAAAATGTTGATGAAAATTCTTAATTTGCTCAAAACAATGGAAAATGATGAGCAAGATTTGTAGGAGGTCCTCATTAAAAACCACTTGGGGAAAAAGAGTGACCTCTACATGCAGAAAAAAAAAAATTACATTGCAAACTGAAAAATAGGTTCAGAAAATTTCTGCAGAAAACTGAAAAAGATGCAGAAAATTATTAATGCGGAAGAAACGTGAGGATCTTAGCTCGTTAGAGAAAAGCTCTTGATACCATGTAAGATTTCTATGGAGATGCAGTAGATAGAACTGATGTATTATAACATGAAGAAGAACACAATAATGTAAAGGACTACATTGTGAATGAGATAGGTGCTTTACACTACAACAACTGATACATATTTATACTACAAGTTAGGGACAGCATATGATGGAGAGGAGACTACTGCAGTGCTGTTCCATGTGGTGAGTGTGTTGAGAGCATGTGGTGATGATGGGTTGAGAGCATGTGGTGATGATGGGTACAGTATGGGCATTATATTCCAACAATAATATATGGATTGTGGAGTTAGCAATAGTGTGGTCAGAGTTGGTTGAATTGAAGCAGCTCCAAAATCATCACAAAAGATGCCAAGGTTTTCACTAAGTGGTGACCCGTAACTCGTGAGTTAGTTCAACTGTAAATTAGATTTGCATGTATTAGTTACGATAGCTTATAACCCGTTGCAAAACACGGGTTGCTTTTAATTTTTTGTAATTTATTTATAGTATAATATAATATTATAAATATTAATTTTAATTTGTTATATTGTAATTTGTTATTTGTTTAATATATTTTTTAATATTAAAAAATAGGGTTGAACCAAACTACCAAACTACCAATTATCCCCTAATTTAATACTATTATAAGCAAAATAGGATATATTTGGTTATCGGTTTGGTACTCTTTTATTGGTCACTCTTTGATTTGCTTAAATCTCTATTATTATTAATAATAAAAAATGTTATTAATAATAAAAAAAATGTAAAAAAACACACAAAACACTCTCGTGTTAAACACTCTCCTGTTAATAAAATTTAAAAAAAACATACACACACGCCACTCCTCTCGATCAAAACTCTCGGCTAAATCTTTGCTTACTCGGGAATATTTTTAGGTAAATAAAATATTAATTAAATTTAATTTTAATTGAACTAAAATTATGGCTAAAAAATAGGGTTGAACCAAACTACCAAACTACCAATTATCCCCTAGTTTACTTATTATAGTAAAATATTTGCTTACCCGGGAATGTTTTTAATTAGATAAAATATTAATTAAATTTATTTTTAATTGAACTAAAATTATGGCTAAAAAATAGGGTTGAACCAAACTAGCAAACTACCAATTATCCCCTAGTTTACTTATTATATTATAGTATAGACTAGTTTATAATTCGTTCTATTTTTAATATTTATAAATATTTATTAAATTTTTAAATATTTATATGTAATAATTTACATATTAAATTGTTGTTAAAAATTTATATATTTAAGCTTTAACACGTTCAATTTAATATTGGTGCTCTATCTTTAATTCTTAAAATTTGATTTGGACGATTTTACAGCTCACATGAATTAACAAAATAATCTTTAATTCAGTGATTTTAATAATTATTTTTCCAATTAAAATTATGCAGGAATTGAAAGAGAGAAGAAATTGATGATTTTTTACGTTGAAAATTCGATTCGATTTTTGAAATCTATTTATATTTTGTTTTGATTATCAAAACACCCTTCTTATTATTTGTAAATAGTTCTACTAACAATCAAATATAGTTTTAATAATAAGTGTAATAGTGATTTTGTCCAAAATTTGGTAGTCGATAATCTGGTATTCAATACGACAAAATAAATAAGAACCATTAGATCATAAAATAAATAGATGAAAAATGTTGGATTTAGCATAAAAAATATTTTATTATTTAACATGTAAATTAAAATTTGTATTTATATTGAAATACGAAAATGTGTATGTCAATGATTTAATTCATATATAATTTAGTTTTCTACATTGAATATGAATATCAATGTAGGTCTTCTATACTCAATAGGATTGATGTAAAAATTCGTAATTATACTTTCTCTGAGTGTTCTCATTTCGATAATAATTGTTAAATCACTAAATTAAAAATAATTTTATAAGTTTCGCGTGGGTTATAAAATCATCCAAATCTGATTTCTATTTCTTGAGATAGAACTCAAATAATAAATATGAACCTTTTAATATTAATAAAAAATAAATAAAATTCAATTGTATTCTTTTTTAATTATATCCTTTTCTTATTATAATTTTCTTCTTAAATTCAATTATAGTACAATCTT
This sequence comes from Kitagawia praeruptora, assembly GCA_037693485.1. Taxonomy (NCBI): domain Eukaryota; kingdom Viridiplantae; phylum Streptophyta; class Magnoliopsida; order Apiales; family Apiaceae; genus Kitagawia; species Kitagawia praeruptora. The sequence continues at coordinate 60,118,964 of CM075352.1, read as the reverse complement.
TTTAAGTATTTCATTTTTAGATTATAATTTTCTTTTTAATATGATATAATCTTGATCGTCTATTCTTAAAAATATTAGATTCGACGGTTGAAATTATTTTGATAATTCAATGAACAAAATTATGGATAACATCCTCTTACGCTTGTTATAAATAAGGATATAATGTATTATCAAAGAGAGAAAGAAAGAGGCTAGAATTTTTTTCTTTTTCTTCTTTGACAAAAAAAGAAAGAGGCTAGACTTAGATTATGAGTTGAGTACATTAATTTTATAATTAACTCTCACAGAATTTTATACTTTTGATACACTTACTTATTGATATGGGCTAAAAGTAAGTCCTAAAGATACATTTAATGTGACATTAATTAGACCTAGAATGGTCTAAACGTGGGGCCCACCAGCTGGGCCCAAACCCTAATTATAATATTAATTTCGTAATTAATATTAGGGACAATAAACAGCTCAGCAAATAAGAGACAAACAAGGATATAACTTAGTCTCCAAGACACATATTTCAACATGGAAACTGGTTCCTACATACTAGGATCTAGAACCTTCTTCTAGGCGGTGACTTGCCCACCAAGTCACCTAACCCTACTACGATTCTAAGGCTTCTCAGCCTATATAAAGGGTCTGACCCCTCATTCTCAAAATTACGTCTTGGCTTGATTCTCAATAACGAGATACGTAGGCACTCTGTGAGGATCGATTAGTCCCGAACACGGAAACAGCCATTAAAGTTCGAAGCTCACCAACCCTAGCATTAAATACAAATCGTAACCTAGTTTTTATTCCACAACATTTGGCGCCGTCTGTGGGAAAAGACATCAACCATGGTTTAAACACGAAGAACAGCACCAAGCACTACAGAGCCAATCGCTACCGAGGCACTACCTCTAAGCTCTGCTCCGCCTGTTACTGAACAGGTACCCCCAGCCACAGGTGCGATCATTCAAACTCAGGTTTCTCAACCTCCAGGGACGAATCCCCATGCCGAGGGGACGTTACCTATGGTCATTCACCCAGGTCAAGGAACCAGCTCCCTCCAAACGCTGGTTTCTCCTCTAGTTGATCCCAGTCGATCACCGCCAGGAGTACAGATCTATACTACGGATCTCCCCAGGAATACCAACCCGATGTATGGTTTGCCTAATTATCCTCCTGGACCTAGTGGCCATGCCTTGCAGATCCGAGATCGGGAATATCCTGACTACTCTGGCCCCTACACTGATGATTCATCTACCGATGATGATGATCGTGATGAAGCCCCGAGGAGGTGACGCGCTAGCAGAGAACGAAGAAGGAGAACACAAACTATCCATGATGGACCCCCCTTGACAACTGCTGAGAGAATCAAGGCTCACGAGGCCGAGATTCTAAGGATAAAGAAAGATATTGCGAGGGAACAGGCTAGGTTGAGCCAAACTCAGCCTCCTCCAACCTCAGGACCGATCCCCTTTATAGATCTGGAGAGGTCTTCAAGAAGGCAGAGAAGGGCTGATGCCCCAACGGGAAGAACGACAAGGGTGGAAACCCCCAAGAGCAACCCCAAGGATCTGATGCCACTTGGGGATCCTGATGATCCCACACCCCCGTTTACCGAGGAGGTAATGAACGCTCGCATATCAAAGAAGTTCAAGATGCCTACGATTAAGGCCTATGATGGAACAGGTGATCCTGCGAACCACGTCAGGATGTTCTCGAACGCACTGTTGCTACAGCCCGCAAGTGATGCCTTAAAGTGTAGGGCGTTCCCTCAAACCCTGTCGGGTATGGCTCAGAGATGGTACAGCCGATTGCCTGCAAATTTAATTGGCTCTTTCAAGGAGCTAAGTGCTGCCTTTGTTAGCCAGTTTATCAACGGGAAGGTGCATGAGAAAAGCTCTGCATCCCTTATGTATGTGGTACAGGGGAAGAATGAAAATCTGAGAGATTACTTGAAGAGATTCACTAAGGAGACGTTGAACATCACTAATTTGGAGAATAAGGTGGCAATGGTGGCCCTAGAGCATGGCACCACTGACTTATACTTTAAAAGGTCATTGGCAAAGCATCCTCCCGAGAATATGGCAGAGCTCCAGCGAAGGGCTGATAAGTATATCAAGGCTGAGGATAGTACCAATAAGGAGGCCATAGTGAGCAATGGTCGAGGTAATAGTGACACAAAGAAGAGAAAGCAGGATCAGGAGTATGATGCTAGGGACAAGTATCCCCGTACTAGCAAAGACTCTGAATCAGCACCAAAAAAGAATTTTGGACCAAGGTTTTCTGATTATGCAAGGTTGAAATCTTGTTAGAGATTGAGAAAGACAAAGATTTTCGATGGCCGAAGCCACTCAAGGGTGACCCCGCAAAGAGAGATAAGGAGCAATACTGTAGGTTCCACCGAGATGTGGGGCATGATACAGATGATTGTAGGCAGTTGAAGGATGAGATTGAATTCTTGATCCGTAAGGGAAAGCTGAATAAATTTACTAAGGGTGAAGATCGTGGAACCCAAAGAAGAGACTACGATAGAAGAGACAATGACAGAAGAGATAATGATCGTGATCGTAATATGCAGCCCCGAGGGCCAGTTATCAACATGATTTGGGGAGGCCCGACAGTGACCGGTACAACTCGAAACTCTCGAAAAGCATATGCCAGAGAGGTGATGCACATTGTGGGAGAGGCCCCGAAACGTGCTAGGACTGAAACAGTGATTGGTTTTGATGATTCTGATCTTGAAGGGGTGAAGTTCCCCCATGACGACCCGTTGGTCATAACCCCAGTGATTGGGAATTCGGAAGTAAAACGAGTCTTGATAGACAATGGAGCTTCTGTTGATATTTTGTTTCATGATGATTTTGTAACGATGGGATACACTGATTCTCAGTTGACCCCGACCAACATGCCCATCTACGGATTCAATGGAGTTGAGTCCAAGGTCGAGGGTACTATTCAGTTGCCCATGACCATTGGACAGGAACCTAAGGAAGCTACTCAGATGTTGAACTTTCTGGTAATCAAGGCAGCCTCGACCTATAATGCAATCCTGGGAAGGACTGGACTTCATGCGTTTAAGGCTGTTGCCTCCACATACCACATGAAGATTAAGTTTCCAACCCGGAATGGGGTCGGAGAACAAAAAGGCGATCAGAAGATGGCAAGAAGTTGTTATGTATCTGCATTGAGAGCTGATGGAGTCGGGGGGGGGGGCAGGTACTCCCAATTGAAGACATGGATGTCTGTGGTGACGATGAACACCGAGGAAAGCCAACAGAGGATTTGATCCCTATTTCTTTAGAGCTGGGCGACCCTGAGAAGGTTACCTATATAGGAGCTTCTCTACAGGAACCTCTTAAGGGAAAGTTGATAACGTTCTTACAAGATAATAGTGATGTGTTTGCTTGGACAGCTGCCGACATGCTAGGGATTGATCCCCAACTCATAACTCATAAACTGAATGTTGATCCCAAACGGAAGACAATAAAGCAGAAAAAGAGGAACTTTGCTCCTGAGAGGTAGGAGGCCATTAAGCAAGAAGTTGACAAGCTCTTAGAGGCTGGGTTTGTTGAAGAGATTCAGTTCCCCGAATGGTTAGCAAACCCTGTGATGGTCAAAAAAGTAAATGGGAAATGGAGGATGTGTATAGACTTCACTGATCTGAATGGTGCATGTCCAAAAGATTGTTTTCCCCTCCCTAGGATTGATATGTTGATCGATGCTACAGCTGGACATGAGATGTTGAGCTTCATGGATGGTTTCAGCGGCTACAATTAGATTAAGATGCACAAGGAGGACATCCCTAAGGTATCTTTCATAACTGACTTTGGTGTTTTCTGCTATCTTGTTATGGCTTTTGGTCTAAAGAATGCAGGAGCTACTTACCAACGATTGGTGAATAAGATATTCGCCCATCTGATTGGAAAAACCATGGAGGTCTATGTTGATGACATGTTAGTCAAGAGCCCACTCAAGGCTGACCATATCAAGCACCTCAGAGAGGCATTCGAAGTGCTGAGGCACCACAAGATGATGTTGAATCCAACCAAATGTGCTTTTGGTGTTGGATCAGGAAAATTTTGGGATTGATGGTTTCCAAGAGAGGCATAGAAGCCAACCCGAACAAGATCAAGGCAATTCTGGATATGGAACCACCCCGTTCTGTGAGGGATGTACAGAAGCTAAATGGCCGAGTTGCGGCCCTAGGGAGATTCATCTCCAAGTATGGTGACAAGTGTTTGCCTTTCTTTCAGGCATTGAAGAAAGTAAATTTTTTTTGAATGGACTGATAAAAGCCAAGAGGCCTTTGAACAATTGAAAAAGTACATGGCTGAAGCCCCGCTGTTGGCCAAGCCAAGTCCCGGAGAGACTCTTTATCTTTACCAAGCAGTATCTGAACAAGCATTGAGTGTCGTCCTCATTAAAGAGGAGAACAAGGTTCAGAGACCTATCTACTATGTGAGCAAGATTTTGCATGGAGCTGAGTTGAATTACTCAACCAAAGAGAAGTTTGCATTGGCTTTGGTAACGGCCTCAAGGAAGCTACGACCATACTTCCAGTCGCACAAAATTGAAGTCCTGACGGACCAGCAGTTAAGGAACATATTGCATAGCCCAAAATCCAGTGGAAGACTGATCAAATGGGCAATTGAGCTCGGAGAATTTGACATAACATACAAGCCTCGGACAGACATTAAGGCTCAGGCATTGGCTGACTTCTTGGTTGAATGTACCATTAGCAACCAAGAAGTTGGGGGGCAGGAGATAGTACCCAACCAAGAATGTGAGAGTAAAGATGAAGAACTTGTACCTGATCTGAAGGAGTATTGGGTGCTCTATTTTGATGGAGCATCAAAAACAAAATCCAGTGGTGCAGGTTTAGTTTTGCAAAGCCCCGATGGGTTCACAGTCGAATATGCTTTGAAGTTGGACTTTCCGACAACCAACAATGAAGCTGAGTATGAAGCCTTGATAGCCAGTTTAGGCTTGGCCAGAATCATGAGGGTCAAGAATCTCAAAGTCTGTGGGGATTCAAGATTGGTAGTCTCGCAAGTAAACGGTGAATTTGAGGCCAAGGATGAAACTATGGCAAAATATCTATGAGTTGTGAAAGCTGTCATGACTCAGTTTGATGAGTGCTATGTAGAACACATTCCAAGAGAAGAGAACGTTAAGGCCGATGCCCTCTCTAAGTTCGCTTCTTCTAAGATAGAAAATTATGCAGGGAGTGTTTACTTTCAGGTCTTGAAGGCCTCGACTATCAACTCTAAGTTGGTAGCACCAATTGATATAGGAAGCTGTTGGATAGATCCTATCAAAGCTCACCTCGAAACCGGCTGGCTCCCTGACAATGCCTTGGAGGCACGAAAGCTGTCAGTAAGATGTTTGCACTAAATCACGCAAGCGTACGTGGTCACAAGTAATACAGATATAAGTTGAGTTCGTTCCCACAGAGATCAAGTTATGGTTCTATTCAGTAAATATGCCTATGCAACAATGTATGGTTATTATGCACTGCTAAGACAATAACAATTTTGGGTTTATTAAACTAAATTAACTAAGACACAAATTAACAAAACTAATAATTAACTAACTAACAAGAATTAAAATCAAATTACTTCTGCAAGATAAACCATGGAATCCTAACTTCATTAAATACTTTGCTTAGATCTGACGCCTTTAATCACTATATGCAATGGTTATGATGTTAAATATAATTGATGTGTTTTAATGTCAGTGTTTAAGTGTTACAGGTAAAGAGAGTTTAACTTGTTATTGAAAGCAGTTGTAACAGAGTTTGAGTATACGCTGATTGCTGGAAGCGCAAACGCTGACAGAGGAAAGCGTAAACACTGATAGCTGAATACATGGAAGCGCAAACACTGTTAGCGTAGAGAGAACAGAGTTTGCTAAAGTTTGTCTACTGGGAGCGTCTACAAGTCAACAGAGTTTGAAGATTAATTTAATATTAATATGGAAGCGATATCTTTGAAGATTGGATAGCTGTCAAAGAGATTGAGTTGACTTAGAAGACGTGTAGCAATCGTAATTGATATTAATTGTAAAGCTTAATTTTAGGAGAATCAATTTACGATTGTACGTAGCTGTATATCTTATAAATACAGTTAGGTTAACCCTAGAAGGGTATCCATCGTGAACGAATATCATTCTTGTAACCTAAGCAGCTCTCTGTGATACTTTACATCACCGAGAGAGGAATTATTAATTCCAAACAGTTTTAAAAGTTAAAACGTGTGTTCTTGTTACTTATTCATACAGTAATTGATTATATTTTGTGTATTCGACCTAACAAGTGGTATCAGAGACAAATCTGTTACTTTATTACAGTTAAAGATCCAAACACAATAGTAATCAATGGCAGAGATACCTCCACCATCTGAGAAAGCACCTACTACTGTTAGTAGGTATGAAACAATTAGGGTTCCTATACTGAGGCCATTAGAATATGCAATTTGGAAGGTGAAGATGACCATGTTTCTGGAGGCCACAGATCCAGAATATCTGGACAGAATTTATGAAGGTCCTCACAAACCTACAAAGTTATCTGCTGCTGCTGCTGGTGAGGAATCAAAAGTCATTCCAAAAGAGAAGAAAGATCTAACTGCTGAGGATCTTTCATCTATTGCAAAGGATGCAAAGGTAAGGCATTTACTTCATAGTGCATTAGACAATGTTATGTCTAATAAAGTGATAAACTGCACAACTGCAAAGGAGATATGGGATGCACTTGAGGTTAGATGTCAAGGAACACCTGCAATTAAGAAGAACAGAAGGAACATACTCACTCAGGAGTATGAACATTTTGAGGCAAAATCTGATGAAACCATGACAGAAACATTTGACAGATTCTGTAAACTGCTCAATGATTTGTCATTGGTGAACAAAGAGTATGATTTAGAAGATTCAAATCTCAAGTTTCTTCTCTCTCTACCTGAAAAGTGGGATGTGAAAACAACCACTATAAGAGATAATTATGAACTTGGTGAAACAGAGATTGATGAAATTTATGGATTGCTCAAAACCCATGAATTGGAATTGGAGCAGAGAAACAAAAGATCTAGTAGAAAGTCAAAGTCTGTTGCTCTTAAGGTTGAGGAGAAACCATCAAAGAAGGAAGCATCAAGGAGAAAGGCAAAAGGAAAAGCTTTAGTCATACATTCAGAAAATGAGTCATCAGACACTGATGTTGACTCAAACACAGATGGATCATCTGATTCTGAAGATGATGAGGAGATGATGCAAATGGCTGCATTGATGGTAAAGACCTTCAAGAAGATGGGATACAAGAACTTCAAGAAGGGAAAGAGATTCTCCAAAGACTACTCAAAGTTTGATAAGAAGAATTTCAAGAAATCTGAGGGAAAGGACTTCAAATCTGGTAAGAAAGATAAGTCTGAGATTCAATGCTACAAGTGTAAGGAGATGTGTCACTATGCTCCTGAGTGCAAGAAGGGTAAAACTGAAAAGGCACTCTACACCAAAGGCAGAGATTGGGCAGACACTTCTGATTCAGATGAGGAAGTCAACTATGCTCTCATGGCTACTACTCAGACTGAAAATGATGATCTCAAGGTACCTCCAACTACCTATGCTTATAATACTGATAATATAACTGAACTGAGAATTTATCTTAAAGCATTGCATATCAGTTATAGGGATCAGACTTTAGAAAATGAGAGGATAAAGTCTGAGTGTTCTCAACTTAAAGAGAGAAATAAACTTGTTGAGGAACAGCTAGAGAACATGAATAAAATTCAGAAAGAAAGAGATGATGCAGTGTTTATTGAACAGGAGTTGCTAGGTAAGTATAAGCAATTAGAATCAGAATTGGAGGATACAAAACACATCATTAAAACCTGGACACACTCTGGTAAAGATACTCAAGAAGTGTTTCAGTCAGATACAGTAGGTCCAGGTTACTCTGTTGGAGATGAACTTAGATTTGAAAATCAGGTAAAAGTTAGACCACATTGTTCATCTGAGGGTAATGTCATGGGAACAGGTGGACCTAAGACTGAAGCACAGAAAAAGGCTATTAAAGAGTCATATGCTAAAACTTTTGTTAAAGAGGCTAACATTGGCCTCATGACAGATAAACAACTCAAGCATAAGCTTAAGGAGATAAAGTCTGTCAACAAACAGAGAATGCCTAAGAAAAACAGAAATGGAAAGGTAGGCATAACCTCAGGAATTAAGCCAATGCTTGCTTCATTAGCTCCCAGGAAAACATGCTTTAATTGTGGTAGCACTAATCATCTTGCTAGTTTCTGCAGTAAGAATAAGAACATTAATTCTTTGCCCTCTAAAACTGCAGTAAAGAGTGATTATGTGAGAACTAGACCACAGACTTTATGCAAACACTGTGGAAGTACTTGGCATTCTATTTACACTTGCAGAGATTATCATGCTATTTACTATAATTACTATGAACCCAAGCCAAATTTAAAATGGGTTAAAGTAAACTCTGCAAATGTAAACTCTGAAAAAGTTAGCTTAAACTCTGTTAATGAAAATTCCGCTGCAAAAGCTAACAGAATTAAGAAAGCCAAAGGATCCAAGCAAGTCTGGATCCTTAAAACTAATAATCAGTGATTGTTTGTGATTGCAGGGCAACAGGGTTAGTACCCTAGTCGTGGACAGTGGATGTTCAGGACACATGACTGGAAATAAAGCCCTGCTATCAGAGTATGAGGAGAAGGCTGGCCCAGAAGTTTCCTATGGAGATGGCAACATAGGACATACACTGGGATATGGCAATATTAATCTTGGAAATGTCATCATCACAAATGTAGCTCTGGTTCCAGGACTCAAGCATGATTTGCTATCTGTGAGTCAAATCTGTGACAGAGGATATCATGTAGATTTTCAGCCTGAATATTGCCAAGTGATCAGTAAATCTACAGGGAAAGTTGCTCTAGTTGGAAACAGACACAACAACATCTATGAAATAAAATTGTCAACAAACACTGATGGCAAAGCAGTATGTCTGTCAACAAGAATGTCCAGTGAAGAGAGTTGGAAGTGGCACAAGAAACTCTCTCATTTGAATCTGAACAACATCAATGAGCTTATAAAGAATGATCTTGCAAGAGGTCTACCAAAGTCATTGTTGAATGTAGAAGGTCTGTGTGATTCATGTCAAAAGGCCAAACAGAGAAAAACTTCTTTCAAAAGCAAATCTGAGTCTTCAATTGCTGATCCTTATCATCTACTACATGTTGATCTTTTTGGTCCAGTAAATGTGATGTCTCTTGGAAAGAAGAAATATGCATTAGTCATTGTTGATGAATATACCAGATTCACATGGGTATATTTTCTTGCAAAGAAGGATGAAACAGCTTTAACACTGACAGATCATATAATCCAACTGGACAAAGGGTCAGAGCATCAAGTGAAGATAATCAGAAGTGACAATGGAACTGAGTTCAGGAATTCATCTATCGAAGAATTTTGCAAGAGTAAAGGGATCAAACAAGAGTTTTCTGCACCTGGCACTCCACAACAAAATGGTGTAGTGGAGAGGAAGAACAGAACTTTGATAGAAGCTGCCAGAACCATGCTAGATGAAGCAAATTTGCCAACATATTTCTGGGCAGAAGTAGTTCAAACAGCCTGTTTTACTCAAAATGCAACACTGATCAACAAGCATGGTAAAACACCATATGAAATGGTGAAGAAGAAAAAGCCAAATCTAAAATATTTTCATATTTTTGGATGCAAGTGCTTTGTGTTGAAGACTCATCCTGAACAGTTGACCAAATTTGACCTAAAGGCAGATGAAGGAATTTTTGTTGGCTATCCACTGTCAACAAAGGCATTCAGAGTTTATAATCTGAGAACCAGAGTGATCATGGAGTCTATTCATGTGTCATTTGATGACAAGAAAATAACTGGACTTGAAGATGTTAATGAGCATGATCAACTGCACTTTGAAAATGAAGATTTATTAAACTCGGATGATACAGATCTGACAAACACTGTTGAGGTCAATTCTGAACCTCTACTGGTAAACACTGAAGAAACTTTTCAATCAGAAACAAGGGAAGAACCAGTTGAGGGGGAGCATGAAGAATCACATCAAAGTGAAAATTCAAACACTGATAGTGACTCAATTGATAACTCTGAATCAAACACTGTTGATTCAAACTCTGATCATTCAAATTCTGAGCAGTCATATTCAGGGGGAGCATCTGAAAATGAAGAGAGACACCAAGAAAATCAGGAGAGCATGGATCAAGGGGGAGGATCACATGATGACAGAAGCAATTTGCCTTCTGCAAGAAAATGGACTAAGTCACATACACCTGATTTGATTATTGGTGATCCAGATGCAAGAGTAAGAACAAGAAGTGCAACAACAAATGAATGTCTGTTTCATGCATTCTTGTCACAAACTGAGCCAAAGAAAGTAGAAGAAGCTCTGAAAGATGCTGACTGGATAACAGCAATGCAAGAAGAGCTAAATGAATTTGAGAGAAATGAGGTGTGGACCCTTGTACCAAGGCCAAAGAACAGATCTATTGTTGGTACTAAATGGGTTTTCAGAAATAAAACTGACAGTGATGGTGTGATCACAAGGAACAAAGCAAGACTGGTAGCTAAAGGCTATTCACAGCAGGAAGGAATAGATTATGATGAGACTTTTGCACCAGTTGCCAGGTTGGAGGCAATAAGGATGTTTCTTGCCTATGCTTCTCACAAGAAATTCAAGGTTTTTCAAATGGATGTGAAAAGTGCTTTTCTGAATGGAAAACTTGAAGAAGAAGTATTTGTTGAACAACCACCTGGTTTTGTAGATCCAAAATATCCAGATCATGTCTACAGGTTAGACAAAGCACTCTATGGACTCAAACAGGCACCTAGGGCATGGTATGAAACACTTGCTAAATTTCTACTAGAAAGTGGGTTTCACAGAGGTACTATTGACAAAACTCTGTTTTACTTTCAATCTGGTAATGACCTGCTCTTAGTACAGATATATGTAGATGATATCATTTTTGGATCTACTAATGATAAACTCTGTAAGAAATTTGCCAAGCTCATGCAGTCTAGATATCAAATGAGTATGATGGGAGAATTAAGCTATTTTCTAGGCTTACAGGTGAAGCAAACAGATGATGGAATTTTCATAAATCAAGCAAAATATACCAGAAATCTTCTCAAGAAATTTGGCATGCTTGACTGTTCATCTGCAACAACTCCCATGGCAACTGCAACAAAACTGGACAAAAATACAGGTTCATCAGTGGATATGACAAGCTACAGAGGGATGATTGGTTCTCTACTCTATTTAACAGCTAGTAGACCTGATATCATGTATGCCACCTGTCTGTGTGCAAGATTTCAGGCAGATCCAAGGGAACCACATTTAACAGCTGTGAAGAGGATTTTCAAATATCTCAAGGGCACTGTAACCTTAGGACTGTGGTACCCAAGAGAATCAGATTTTAAGCTACTTGGTTACTCTGATGCAGATTTTGCTGGCTGTAAGATTGACAGAAAAAGCACAAGTGGAAGTTGTCAATTTCTTGGTGACAGACTAGTGTCTTGGTACAGCAAGAAACAGAAGTCAATATCTACATCTACAGCTGAAGCAGAGTATATTGCTGCTGGTAGCTGTTGTGCACAGATTTTATGGATGAAAAATCAACTACTGGATTATGGGTTGAGGTATAGTAAAATACCTATTTTTTGTGATAATCAAAGTGCTATTGCAATGACAGGTAATCCAGTACAACACTCAATGACCAAGCACATCAGCATAAGGTATCACTTTATCAGAGAGCATGTAGAGGAAGGCAATATAGAGCTTCACTTTGTGCCTACAGATCAACAACTTGCAGATGTTTTCACAAAGCCTCTAAGTGAAGCAACATTTACAAGACTGGTCAATGAACTAGGGATGGTATCTGGTTTTGACTAAACATGTTGGTTAGACTCAAACTCTTTCAAATAAAATGTGTTGCTCATATCTCTGTAAATTGCTAAAGTGCTATGTGAACCTTATTAATTTTACTCTGTCAGCATGATTGTTGGCCATACACTGTTAATATGTTTGTTAAACTCTGTGAATTCTGAGTTGATTTTTGTCTGAATGAAAATACCGATGAAGAAAAATGTATGGAGCATGATTCTCAGTGAAAAATCAAGATTCTTTTTGAGTCACTGTGATCTAATCAGAAATTGTGCAGTAAATTAACACAGCATGATACTGTTTCATATTTAGAGCATCTCTTAGTTTATTTGATCCTAAACTCTGAATCTATGAATACTGCATGTATTGCCTCTCATGAATAACTCTGATATTGATGAACTCTAAACTCTGATTAGTGACACTCTGTTTCCAAGTCATACTTGATTCTTGATGATTCTGTGTTTGCACTTGTGAAAATTTTAAAACTTGAGATATGTCATTGTTTAGTTTGGTGAGAAACAGTTCATGTCTGCACCTTATGAGATTTTGAGCCGAATAAGTGATTGATACATTTTATATCAATCAGATTTTATTGTTGTGTGATGTTCATCAGTAAGTATGTTGCTCTAGAACTTGCATTAAACCATTTTGGGACTACATGATATATGTGTGCATAAAGATGATAAAGGCATTAGGATTAACCATCTTTCTTCAAACATTGTTCAAAACATCTTTGAACACTGATAATAAACACTGTTCATAAAACACTACCCTTAGTAAACCCTTTGAGCCAAATTAACTGCTCATTTTTCTTGAATACTGACGTATTAAGAGCAGTTATATTCGTTTGTTAAATCAAATTCAAGCAAGTGAGTATTTCTCAAGAAAAGATATCTTACTCAGTATATATATATGTAAATAAAAAAAAAAAAAAAGGGTATATATACTGATCATCTTGTACAAAAATGTACTAACCATTTGACTGAACTTTTTGATCAAATAAATTGTTCAGTTCGAAATTCTCATTCAAAAACATCTCTTCTCATCTGTTTGATTTCACTCAATTAAAACCTTGAACAAAGTCCTTTTGATTTGTGCATATATGTAATCGAAGTGGTGTAGATATGGTGGACATTCAAGCTTATGGAAGTATCTGCTTTTACTGATTGAATCTGAGAGTAAACACTTCACCTAAACACTTGTGTGATGTGAGAGTTTGTGAGACAATCCTTGACATGTAACTCACTGAATGATGCTTTGATGTTTATCTCCTGATCTTTTTGTCTTTAATGACTGTGTGCTTACGTGGATAATCATGATCATAAACTGGAACAAGGATATTCAGATTTCTGTAATTAAGGAACTACAGAGTTTAGCATTCATCATATACTCTGTGTTTAATATGAGAGTTTGTGCATTCAGTGTTTATTGTTTTGATTTATGGATTTTATGAAATATTAGATGCTATAAAAATTGATTTGGTAAACTCTGCTACTCACACACAAAAATCACGACTGTGCATTTTTGAAAGGGTTTTGTGATAAAGATTGAAAATTTGACAAACACTGATTGATTGTGCTATGTACTCTAAGGTATATTTTCATTAAGATAATTTGAAAATTCTGGAGTAAATGGAGTAGTTGACAACTGTTAAATAGTGTAATTAGTGGTAACGTGTCTTGATAAATGGAACGACAGCGGTAATAATGGCTTTTACTGCGCATGTATTAAGTGAACCGTTGCATGTGTGACACGTGTCCCACTCACTCATCATTATGTCTCACTTTTACACTTTTCAAGGGAACAGTTGCGTGTTTTCAAGGAAAATCGTTTGAGTTTAGTTTTTAATTAAAACTCAAATTACTTTTTGCCACAATCACTATTACCCACTCGTATTCACTTTACCAAAACAGAGAACATCTTTGTTTTTCACTTTGGCATTTTCACAAACACCTTTCTTGCAAAACATTTTCACAGTTGATTCTTGCTTATTTCTTGATTCAATGGCAACTAAACCTTTCACTGTCTTTGGTCTACGTTTTGTGCCTAACAACTATGCAGCGTTACTTGAGAACGAACGGGCTCCAGAGGCGTTCCATCTAATGCAAAATTTTCTTCAAGATTCTGAGATTGGGCAAGCGCTGGTTGAACCGGCTACTCTATCTGCTTCCCAAGTTGTTAACTTCTGGCAAAATTCACGATATATAGAAGGAGGAGAGAATGGAACTCCGTCTATCATCTTCTCTCATGAAGAACAAGAGTTTGTAATCACTCCACAAACTGTTCGTGATGCCATGGACTTCGACACACATACTTCGTATGCTGTTGTTTCTGAGGAAAATCTGAGAGAGATGCTAACAGAGATTGGGTACATGGAATCACTTGCCAAGCTGGGCAGTGTGAAGAGGCCAAATTTGAGAAAAGAGTGGAACTTTTTCTTTGATTGTATCACCAGGACATTCCAGAAGAAGGTCACCAACTGGGATGCTATTCCAATGGACAGTCTGCAAATTGGGTATTCTCTACTCTATGGCAGTAATTTTGATTTTGGTAGATATATTTTAATGAATTTGGGTGATAAGTTGTCAGAGTCTACTACAGTTTACTTTGCTAGATTTTGTCAACTTCTGTTCAATGCATGTGTTCCTGGATTAGTTGTTGATGAAGCTGATAAGATTCAACCTTTTCGAGTCACTAAGAGAATATTCTCTGATATGACTAACAAAGATGTTGGTAAGGACATACCTCCTTTCATAATGCCACTTGCTTTACAGAACTTTGTCAATCAACCACAAGATTCTCCATCACCAAACCATGAACCACATGAACCACATCAACCAGAACCACAATCTATGCCTGAACCTTTAGCCACTGATCGTACAGAAAACATCCCATCTCAACCTACTCAATCACCTGAGCCAATACCAACAACCACTGATCAACCCATATCATCTCAAACACAAACAAAACCTCAAACACAACCTGACCAAATGACTACTGAACCAACAAACCCTGTCACTACCACTAATCCACAACCACCACCTAAGCCAAAAAGGAAGAAACATACTGCAGTCAACACCAAACATTCTAGGGCTAAACAGACAACTCCAAAGGCTGTTTATTCTAGAAGATTCATACAAAGGGCAAATAGACCTTCACTACCATCAGTTGAGGAAAGTTCTAGTGAAAGTTCCAATGAAGATGCAGAACAGGTTGCAATGCCTCAAGCTAAGCGGAGGAGGCTCATTCTTACTGATTCTGATGATGAGCAGGAAGTTGAAGCTCCAGAGGTGGTTTCCAAGCAAACACCTACTGTTGAGGTTGTAGAGAAGGTTGCTATATCTGCAGAGGTTGAAATACCTGCAAAGGATGATGCTCCTGTAAACACTGATTTACCTGCAGAGGATGACATGCCTGCAGAAAAGGGTCACAGAGATGTTTTTTCACCAGTAGATGATGTTCTTGATTCAGTTCTACAATTCTCTGATCCTATCTCATTTGCTGAAACTCCAATTTCTTTTAATCATGAAGCATCTACTCCATCACTCATGGAGGTTACACTTTCTATTGATACTGGTGTTGCTGATGGGCCTACTGTTGTTCTTGAAGACACTGTGGTTGCATCACACACTGAGTTGAACTCTGATGCCAATCATGTTTCTGCTCATGGTGAGGAGGTTGATAAACCAGAAAAGGTTCTTTCTTCAGAGCAAACTCCAGTTGATAAAGGAAAACAGGTTGCTCAAGAACTTATTTCTGCTCAAGAACATATTGCTTCTGTTGCCTCTACTAGTGAGTCGATGAGTGATTCAGTTGAAGCTGAGAGTACAGGAGTTGAACAACCACAAAATCAGACTGATGGTCAGAAAACAGGTGAAAAACCAGATTTTGCTGGACCTTCTGCTAATGAGGTTGATGATGATTATTTGAAAAAGCAAACTGCTGATTGGTACAAGTCAGATTGTATCTTTCCTCCTGGAAGAGCAGCTAATTTTCTACAGTCACATTCCTCAAAGATTTCAAATCCTGATATCTTTACTTGTCTTCAAGGCACAGTGATTCAGATCAAGACTTTGAATCACAGATTTGATGAAAATCAGAAGGCAATTGTAGATCTTCGAACAGAAGTTGCTACTCATGAGGAGAAAGCTCAACTAGCTAATGCTAAGCTCTTTCAACAATTTGCTAAAGCTCAAGCAAATATTAATGACAGACTGAGCACAGTTGAGCAGAATCAGATTTTACTAACTGAGAAGGTTGATTCCATTGCAAACTCTCTTGAGTTAATTACTTCTATTCTGATTCAAGATGGTGATGATGATGTCAAAAAGGGGGAGAGAATTGCTAAAACCAAGTGTAAGCAAACTCAAACTCTGTCAAAGAAAGATCATCTTGATGATGAAGGTACCAATGCTGAGAAGGGCTTAAGAAATGCAAATTCTAGACAAGGACATGGAAGGTCTTCAAGGTCAAAGCCGAATTTGGTGATAGATTCAAATACTCAGAATGCTTCTGGTTCAAAGCCAAAGGATTTGTCATTCTCTGACAATCCACAAACAGATGAAGAATTGGCTGCAAAATTATTTTGTGAAGAGAATGCTGAAGCTACACTTGAGGATATTCAAGCTGAAGAAAAGCTATTGCAGAAAGAGCATTTAAAAGCTCAAAAGTCCAAGAAAGTGAAGAAAGTTGTTAAAGCTTCAGAGTCTGCAAGGCCTGTAATGAAAGGAATTGAAATCAAAGAAAAACTATCTGGTATTGAAGAAGAAGAAGAAGATACTGGAAAGCTGGTGAGAAAGTCTTCTCTTGATGCAAAGTTGAAATTAAAAGGGAAAATTGGTGAAGAGAGCAAGGGCAAAATGATAGTTACAACCTCTGTTGCTACACAAGTTGTACAGACTCAAAGTAAACTCTTACCTGGTTTTTCAAGGCCAAAGATTCCAGTGCAAGAAGAAGCAGGAGTGACTGGTGGATATCAACATAATGTTGCATGTTCAGGAAAGCCACCAGGCAGGAATACTTCTGGCTTAGGTTCAAGAAGAGATTTGAGGGTTAGTAACAGTCCAAGAGATCCCTCTGCACTTGTATCTCTTGGTTCTGGTATAACTCAAGAAAATCTAGACAAGTTGGAGTCAGTTCAGGTAGTTCATCAAAGGAGCTTAGACATTCACTTTCTACTATACTTTATGGCAGATGGGTCAGTATATAGAGTGAATGAAGAAGCAATCAAACTAAAATTATTTGAGGAACTTCAGTATGTCTTGCATATCTTCAGAGTTAGAAATCAAAGAACACAGCTTATTGCTAATTCTATAAGGGAGTATATGCAGAAAGCTAAAGTTGCTACAGGAACAAAGTCTGCTGAAAAGTATGTTCCTAAGTACAGAGACTGGAATGGGAATCTGATTGAAATGCAGAAAGGAACTACAAAGCTGAAGACTGATCTTGGAATTACAGTTCTAGATTTTAATGTAAAGTCTGAAGAAGTGAAGTTTATCAGATTGGGAAATGAAATGAGAAGAAACAAGATCTATGATCTCAGAGCTGCTATTTTTCAAACTGATGAGAATGATCCAGAATTAAGAGAGATCAAGCAAGCTATGGAGATTGAACTTGAAAATGCTGAAAGGAGATTGTTGATTGATTATCTCAGAACAACTCCAGATCTTGAGGAGGTTAGGTAGACAGAATTTGTAAGTAATTCGTATTTTCTGTAAATTTTGCTAAGTCAAGTTTAAACTCTGATTATATGTTAAACACTGTGTTTTTATTTGTTAGTTTTGACATCATCAATTATTGTGAACTTGTACATTTTTCTAATGAACAAGTTGGGGGAGATTGTTAAATATAATTGATGTGTTTTAATGTCAGTGTTTAAGTGTTACAGGTAAAGAGAGTTTAACTTGTTATTGAAAGCAGTTGTAACAGAGTTTGAGTATACGCTGATTGCTGGAAGCGCAAACGCTGACAGAGGAAAGCGTAAACACTGATAGCTGAATACATGGAAGCGCAAACACTGTTAGCGTAGAGAGAACAGAGTTTGCTAAAGTTTGTCTACTGGGAGCGTCTACAAGTCAACAGAGTTTGAAGATTAATTTAATATTAATATGGAAGCGATATCTTTGAAGATTGGATAGCTGTCAAAGAGATTTAGTTGACTTAGAAGACGTGTAGCAATCGTAATTGATATCAATTGTAAAGCTTAATTTTAGGAGAATCAATTTACGATTGTACGTAGCTGTATATCTTATAAATACAGTTAGGTTAACCCTAGAAGGGTATCCATCGTGAACGAATATCATTCTTGTAACCTAAGCAGCTCTCTGTGATACTTTACATCACCGAGAGAGGAATTATTAATTCCAAACAGTTTTAAAAGTTAAAACGTGTGTTCTTGTTACTTATTCATACAGTAATTGATTATATTTTGTGTATTCGACCTAACATATGATATCTGATCAGACAACACGAAAAGAGTATACGCTACTTCTCAGTATACGAATACCAAACTAAACATACATCCACAAAAGAGATAGAAGATGAATAGACACCAATTATGCTTAGACCCTATATCTCTATAGAATTTGAAAACATGACGGTTGAAGAACAAGTTATCCATAATGATCACATAGGGCAGCATAATATCTCTATTTACGCCACAAATCATGATGTTAAAACATCAACCTATCCTATGCTAGCATGACAAGTTCTAAATCTCAAGATCCACTCTCGCTTCACAAGAGATTAACAAATTAGATGTTAGCTACGCATCTAAATACATGAAACACAACCATACGAGAATATCAAATATACATCACACACAGATCTTTAAAGCATCAAGATACTAAAGCTCCATAAATAAATCCGTTAGAATCCCATGATAACGATTAGTTCATAATCGAACCTCTCGTCATCATGGGATCTGATGAAACCATGATAAAAACAAAGTATGAAAAGATACAAATAAACCTAAGTAATTGATATGTAATGGTTTTACTCCTAATGATGATGATAATGATACAATTTTACAAGGGTTGGATGTGTTTATATAGGCTCTAGACATCTTGCCCAACAAGAAAATACCAAATCAGAATTATAATAGAAGTACGTTTCCTAAACTGATTATGATTTAAAGGGAAATTCGTAGCTGCCTTTTCTTCAGTAATTCTGGAACGTTCCAGTTGTATTTGGACATCTGGACTACCTTAGAATGATAGAGAATCTCGTTATCTTCGCGTGGATAGCTTACGGGCCTCAAACGGACTTCTAGAACTCAAGATATGGCCAAAACAAAATCAGAAATTCTGGCTGATTTTTCACCCGCGCACCACCAGCGCAGGAGCGCCGTTTGGGCGCCTGAGGCGCCGGGGCAATCTGCTCAAAATTATAGAAAATTTCCCAGGCTTCGCGTGGGCAGTAAGATCGCTGAAAACGGACTTCTAGAACTCCAGATATGACCAAAACAGTGTAGACTGCGCAACATACCCTGAAATCTGAATTTTCCACATTTTGCTCAATTCTCATCCGTTTTCTCTTCCGATTCTTTCGCCACTTCCCGTTCTTCAATTCTTACCTTATAAATCCTCATGATAGCCTAGGGAAATACGCCATCCTTCATTCCATTGCTCAAATCATCTCCAAAATTGACAGAAACACCAACCCTAAACGATATTTCGCAACCCTGCACAACTAAACACAAACACATCAAAACTACAACAAACTTGAGTACAAGACAATCAATTTAAGCCAAAACAAAGCGTTCCAAGTGGATATAAATCCACTTATCATAAGAGCATTGAGATATGCCTTGATTGAAGGCATCCTACACAAGAGATCGTTTGTCGTCCCCTTCTTGAAGTGCTTGAGGCCCCAAGAGGCAAGAGAAGCCTTGGAGGAAGTTCATGAATGGATATGTGGGCAGCATTTGGGGGGCAGGGCCCTGGCTCACAAAATAACTCGTCTGGGATTCTATTGGCCAGAGATGCTGGCCGATGCACAGAATTATGTCAAAAGGTGTGATAGGTGCCAGAAGCACGCTCCGATTGTAAGGCAGCCGCCTGAGATGTTAACATCATTCAATTCTCCCATCCCGTTTGAAATGTGGGGGATGGACATACTAGGTCCTTTCCCTATGGCTTCAGCACAGAGGAAGTTTCTGATAGTCGCCATTGACTACTTCACCAAGTGGATTGAGGCTAAGCCTCTAGCCAAGATAACCACTAAGCAAGTTGCCCAGTTCTTTTGGGAGAACATAATTTGTAGATATGGAATCCCGCGAATCCTTGTGACGGATAATGGGACGCAGTTCAACAATGAGGAGTTCAAAAAGTACTGTGAGGAAAACGCTTTTGAACTTCGTTTTACTTCAGTAGCACACCCGCAAGCAAATGGACAGGCCGAGGTGGCCAATCGGATCATCCTTGATGGACTAAAGAAAATGGTCGAATGCTCAAGGAACACTTGGATGGATGAGTTGCTACCTATACTCTGGGCTTATCGCACTACTTGTAAGGTGACCACCGGAGCAACCCCGTTTTTGCTAGCTTATGGAGCTGAGGCAGTTGTACCACTGGAGATCATGCATGCATTACCTCGAGTTGAGGCATTTGAACCTGAGACTAATGAAGAAGGCATGAGGCTCGCCCTAGATCTGATTGATGAAGTCAGGGGCGAGGCAAACGCCAGAAATGCGGAGCATCAAAAGAAAGCATCCTTTTATTACAACCACAGGGTTAAGGAAAGGTTCTTTCAGCAAGGTGACTTAGTTCTAAGGAAGATCGAGGCTTCTGGAGTTGGTCAGAAGGGAAAACTAGCCCCTAACTGGGAAGGGCCGTATCGAGTCAGGAAGACACTAGGACGAGGATCCTATAAGTTGGAAACTTTGGACGAGAATGAGGTGCCCCGTACCTGGCATGCTTTGAACCTCAAGATTTATTATGTTTGAGCTATCCTTGTAAGGACTTAGCTCATTATCTATTTATTAGGAGAAGTAGAAATAAGGTTCGATGAAACCATTTCAGGGCTTAACTCCCCGAGTAGGACAATAACAAGTTATGTAAGGGTTGAACCCCATTATGAGTTATTAATACAAGTTTGTTTTCCGTTCCATGATTCTATGTTTTATTTATGTACAGAGCTCCTGCTGAGTATAAGCCTAGAAAGGCCAAGTACCGAAAATAAATGAACATACGAATAAGGGAAACAAATGCATAAATAAAATGCCCCGAAGGGCCACAATTCGAGTTAAGTTACAACACAGCAAGATAAAGTTTAAGTCCCGAAGGATGCTGAATAAAAGCTGATAAAAGTACAAAGCCACATGCGGCTAATAAGGCCATACAAGGCCGTTCCCCTATACTCCTCGTCTGATTCTTCTTCGTCTGAGCCATCCTCATCTTAGTCCTCCTTCTCGGAACCATCATCAGGCTCGGTCACCACCATCGGCTGAACTGTAGCAACTTCAGTTTCTTCTTCTTCAGAGGAAGAATCAGAAGAAGAACTGCCCTCATTTCGGATCAATCTCTTGCCAGGGATTGGTTGTCTAACCACACCAACTTTCCTTGCTGGCGGGGGTTTCTTTCCACGAGAACCAGAAGAGGACGAGTCTTGGCTAGCAACTGGGACAGTTCCCTTAGAGTTGGATCCAGAACGTCGATGACTGCCCTTGGAGCCGAATCCTGATGTCTGAGGAACAATTTTAGTTCCCGAACCAGAAGCTAGGTTAGCTGGGTTGACACCCCAGTTAGGGCAAGGAAAATCAGCCGGATTGACAACAGAAGGATGTCTATGGCTCACAGCGTTGATAGCCTTATCCCAACCAACAGACATGTTGAAGGGACGCATCTCATCATCATGATCATCGATGAACTTAAGAAAATCTTGAGTCCTATGATAGGCCTGGATCACTTTGTTGGCATCATCCATCATCTTTCGAGCTACAGAAGCAAGTTGCTTTCGGGAGCATAAAGCGTTCGCTTTGGCATGGGCAACCTGAGAATGTAGGTCATCAATCTCTTCCTTGAACCTTGCTGAATCATTTTTCAAGGATATATTCTCATCCCTGAAAGCCAAACCTTGGGTGGAAACTGTTAACTCGAATAACTTGTAGAAGGGGGGGGGTTGAATACAAGTTATATAATCGTGTCTGATTTTTGCTTGAATATAGATGCACAAGATCAATCGAATGAAACGAAACTGTTTGTATTAAAAAGATAAAATACAAACTCTACCAAAGGTGTACAATACCTTTAGCAGCTACTGACAATACAAATCTCTCTCTGTTTGTTTCGAACTCTCGAATACAAACCTTATACAGAGCTACGCACACGAACTCACAACACACGCTCTTTACAATGATATTGAGAGAGTATTTATAATGCTACCTATCAACTAATAACAGAAAGATATAATCTATACATGACAATGTTCTGCCTTCTAGTCGATAGTTTCCATCAATAGAAAATTCTTCCCTTCATAATATCTTCTTGCTTGTTCCTCAAACAAAGATCCTGTTTTATAGCACTTGCTAGTTTCTGTAGCATCCATAATGACATCATCAGTAACGTGACTGATATCAGGATTTCATCTTGCATCAGTATCTGATCATCATCAGTATTAGACCGTCATCAGGATTTGCTCTTTGTTCCTGACATGTAGTCTCCGATACACTGTTCATTCCTGACTAAACTGTACAGATAACTGTCTTACACATAAATCCTATATATAGTGCTAAATCCTTTATAAGATCAGGATTACAAGAAGTAAAATGTGTAAATTCTATTCTTAACATCACAACTTATGAATTATTCCTAACAATCTCCCCCTATTTATGCTTTAAAATCTGAAGCATAAATCTAAGTTGTGGATGTCAAAACATATAACAATACAACCAGAATAGAATTTATGAATGTAGAATTATGAAGTTAAGTACCTCCTTCCCAGATGTAGACGTTTATCTAGTACTTAGAAGAAAGAATTTTAACTATTAATGCTGCTCTTCCTTTACCACTTCCTAGCTGAGATTCACCACTGTCACTCCTAGTTCTTCTTTTTTACTTCCCTTTGTCTGCTCTTTATTTCCCCCAGTCTGGTGTTGTTGTTGTTGTCTTTGAATTGTCTTTATCTCCCCCTTTTTGACATCAGCAACATTAATTCCAAGAGATTCAGAAACAGAACAAATGATATTCATCAGAACTGCTTGATTTTCCATAATTGTGACTTGGTTATCTTCAAGTGATTGAAGTCTTGTTTGCATAGCAATTTGAGAATTCCGAATATCTTTCAAAACATCAGAATGAACTTCAATGTTGGAAGTGCTTCTAGTATCTTCAGAATCAGAATCAGAAAGAACTGTATCTTCAAGTCTTGTAGAAGAAGTTGCTTGGGTTGTATGATATTCAAGTAATAAAACCTGATTAGAAGTATCAACATCTTCATCTTTCTGATCTGGAGCTGAAACATGATTATCATCTCCTTCACCAGTATTCTGTGTACTAACATCTTCAAATCCTGACTCCTCCTTAGAGTGATCAGATACTGTAGATGTCTCAATTCTAGCTGATATTGGAAGTACATACAAAGGAACACTAGGATCATTAGGAACTTCATCTGGTACATATGTATCAAGAGATTGCTTTATCCTGGCACCTCTTCTGTTAATGATTCCTGCAAGCCTCTCCTTTTGCTTCTGAGCTTTAACTTCTGGCTTTGCATTGTGATGTGCTAGGTCATTCTTCTGATACTTTTTGATGAATGAATAAGTACCAGCATCCATACCAAGATTATTAGACCAAGATTCAGGAAAAACCTGATCCCAGAAATCAAACGATGGTTTCCTAATTTTCTCTCCCTCACTATGGAGTTGATCATCCATACCCTCAATCTCACTTTGACTATCTAAAGTCAACACTCTTTCTACCTCTCCTTTTGCCTGGTCAGGAGCCAGCCGCTCTGATTGTGAATCAATATCCATCTTTTCAAGTATATCACTCAAATTTGGATAAGTGCTCTCATGTCCTACAGAAAAATAGAGTTTAGAAGAAGTTTTTATACCTGAACTCACATGAAAAGAGGGTTCCTCATTTGGCAAGGGGCTTGAGGTTTTCTCCAATGAGTGAGCTGCTATAGTCTCTGAACCCTTACAATCATCTTCTTTCCTTCCAGAGACTACAGGCTCCAATATACCACTTTCAGGTTCTTTACTAGACTCTGATGTCTTCAGTAATACTTCATTAGACACCATAGTTAGTACATCACCGTCTTTAAGTGTTGTTTGCTGAGACTCACCCTCAATGTGGATAGACTCTGACTGAACAAAATTTGTTTGATCTTCAGAAAAATCAACCAAAGTCATTCCTCCCATATCATAGGGTATCTCACTTGCATTCTCAGTCATCACAGAAGACCTTTCAACATCAGCTATCACAGCTCCTGAGTCATCCAACCTCCGACTAGATGGTTCTTGTGTTGCAGTGACTGTGATCTGATCTTTCCTACTATTCACCACTGGTGCAATAGTATCTTCTGTTGACTGCATTCCTCTATCTACTTCCTCCTGTTGTTCACCTTGAGCTGAGGCATCTTCAATAATGACATCTTTGTCAAATAAATATGTATGTAGTGATTGAAGTGCAACATGTTTCGAGAGTCCAAATTTCTTGACTAATTGTCTTCTGACAGATACATAGAAATACATCTTCATTAAGTCAAGTCTTTGATGTAGAAGTCCATAATCATCTGGAGATAAAAGTTTTGGTACTCTTTCAACCAAAAAATCTAGAACAGGCCTTGACAACTTCACTTTGAGAGAAATTAGTCCCATAGCCAGTCTGTATGATAATGTAGTTTCCCATGAAGAATCAATATCCAGATCTCTATGGTCATTTGCTGACATGATTGTAGCTTCATTTGTAGAGACCTGCATGATATTAGTTGGACTAGACTCTGTGTGTGTAGGTGACAATTGAATCTTTCTCCTTGTTCTCCTGGTATAGTGAGCAAAAGATTTATCCTGAGAAGACTCAAGAGGTGTAGACACAGAAGTGATCTTGGGATGAGATCCTTTTTCAATAGACACAGTCTTTTGAGAGACAGTATCTAGTAACTGTTTTCCCTTTTTAAGTACTACAGTCTTTTGAGAAACTGCAGCCTAGCTGTGACTAGGTGCTTCATCTCTTTGTCCTAGCTTAGAAAGTCTAATTGTTGTGCACAGCTCCTTTGGATAAGAAATCAGTTGATGGATTATGGTATGACACTTAGTAATATTCCTATGTTTTGTGATAATACTAGTGCTATTAAAATTGCAGAAAATCCAGTTCAACATTCAAGGACTAAGCACATTGATGTCAGGTATCATTTTATTAGAGAACATATTGAGAATGGTACTGTGGAACTTCATTTTGTTCCTACTGACAAACAGCTTGCAGATATTCCAACTAAACCACTTGATGAGACTACATTCAGTAGATTAGTAAGTGAGTTAGGAATGTTAAATTTTTAGATCTTTAACATCTGCAATAGTAGCAAGGTATGTTGTTTTAGCTTATAGACTTGATATTCTTTTCAGGATCTATATTTTATTATTAAAAGCTTTAGCTATAACACTTTGCCTTGATAAATTTCAGTATGATAGACTTGTTAATAATCATCAGGATTAGATTTGTTATCAGGATGCTGACGTCATCAGTATTGTGTCAGTATCAGGATTGTGAAAATTGTTTCAGATCCTGACGTTTACTTTGTGTAGTAATCTAATTCTGTGATGTGTTAAGTCTATGCCAGCATGTTTTAATATTTGCATACTGATAATTTATACATCATTCAATAATCAAAAGACAAGTAGATAACAAGAAATTGTATTTTCATTAATTGAAAGCATTACATATATGGAAATGAAATACAACATCTTTTTGTCTAATTTCTACTGATAATTCTATACTTGTCTATTGATATGAATTCTGAGGTACAGGACAAGGAGCATCTCAAGAAATCCATCAGGGGATTGAATAGCCTCGTCTACTCTTGGATTCCTTGTCTGGGCAACTTGAATGAGAGCAGCTAACTTAAATGTTTAGCATTCCCATCAAGACCAACCTCAGACTCTCGGCCAAATTCTTCATCCTCAAGTTTTGAGGAGGTTAAGGGAAGATTGTATCCAACAGATGGGTGCTCTAGGAGAAACCTCTGGATATTATCGGAAACCAATCCATCCATGACTAGTTCGATGAGAAGAGTCATCTTTTCAAAGAGATGATCAAGAACAGGATGTTCATCGACTGTGAAAAATCTAAAGAATGGGTTTGAATGGAATTTTGGTTTGAGAAGCATTGTTGAGAAAAAAAGAAATTGAAAGGTTTATGGAGAATGGCATAAGGCGTCTGTTTCTTTTATAGAAAGACGTTAGAAGCTGAACAGTCACTTGGTAGTTTTAATGAAGTCAGATGCTAATTATTGCGTGTGACTGTATTTCTTGTTTTCAAGAAATGTCGAATATATCTAACCAACTAATTTTGTTCAGATTATTTGTTTATTTCTTTTTCAGATAAAAGAAAAATGCCACGTGGAAACTCCATATTAAGTCTCTGGAATCAGGATGATATTGATCAGGATTTCAAGTATGACCATCAGGATTTGAGAATTATTATTTTTTAAATCACATTGCTTTTGTGATTATTTTGATGGAGGTCACAACAGGAAAAGGAAGCTGATCAGTACTGATTATTTATACCCTGATTTATTTCATGAAAATCAATTTTGGATTTTATTTTCCAAAAATCATGGATAACCGCATTTTTCAGGGACTGACACCTGTCAATCTACGTGTCGACGTGGGATAGTGGTCTGAAAGATTTGTGAAATATATTTGTTTTGAAATCTTAATTGTGTAATTGCTTTCTCTAATTTCACATTCTCTAAAGCAAAAACATTGTCTAGTTTTCAAAATCACTAATCCATTTCAAGAATTTTTCAAGTTCTTTTCAGATAAAAAATGGCAGCTCAAAGAAGATTACCTAAATCAGTAGCTTTCAAGTTTGGTGACTTTGATTTTATGACGAACAATCATGTAGCAGCTATCAACTGCCTGCTGCTATGTACTCAGCTTCTGCAGTTGAGGTTGAAACAGATTGTTGCTTCTTGCTTGCCCAAGAAATCAATCTGTTTCCCAAAAATTGACATGTACCTGTAGTGCTTTTCCTGTCTATCTTACACCCTGCATAATCAGAGTCTGAATAGCCAATTAGAAAGAAATCAGATTCTCTAGGGTACCACAAACCAAGATTTGGAGTTCCTTTGAGATATCTAAAAATTCTCTTTACAGCAATTAAATGAGATTCCTTAGGATCACTTTGGAATCTAGCACATAAACAGGTAGAAAACAATATATCTGGCCTACTTGTAGTTAGATATAACAATGAGCCTATCATGCCTCTATAACTAGTATTATCCACACTCTTTCCCTTAGGATCTGAGTCTAGTTTAGTGGCTATTGCCATGGGTGTTTTTGCAACTGCACAGTCTTGAAAGTCAAACCTTCTTAAAAGATCTTTGATATACTTTGACTGATTAATAAAAATACCAGTCTCAGTCTGTTTGACCTGCAAGCCTAAGAAATAATTTAATTCACCCATCATGCTCATCTGATACTTAGACTGCATAAGCTTGCTAAACTTAGCACACAACTTTTCATTAGTAGAACCAAAAATAATATCATCAACATAAACTTGAACTAAAAGCAATTCACCTTTTATCTTTCTAAAGAATAGAGTTTTGTCAATTGTACCTCTTGTGAAGCCATTTTCAAGAAGAAATTTAGACAAAGTCTCATACCATGCTCTTGGTGCCTGCTTTAGTCCATAGAGTGCCTTGTCAAGTTTGTAGACATGATTTGGAAACTTTGGATCAACAAATCCAGGTGGTTGTTCCACATACACTTCCTCATCAAGTTTGCCATTTAGAAAAGCACTCTTTACATCCATCTGATATACCTTGAATTTTGAATGAGCTGCAAATGCAAGAAACATTCTGATTGCTTCCAATCTTGCTACAGGTGCAAAGGTCTCATCATAATCAATGCCTTCTTCTTGAGAATAACCCTTAGCCACCAGTCTTGCTTTGTTTCTTACAATCATACCAGATTCATCTAGCTTGTTTCTGAAAACCCATCTTGCACCAACAATAGATTTATCTTTAGGTCTTGGTACCAGTTTCCAGACTTTGTTTCTCTCAAACTCATTTAACTCCTCCTGCATTTCAATTACCCAATCAGGATCCTCTAAGGCTTCTTCAACCTTCTTAGGTTCATTCTTTGAGAGAAAGCAACTATACAAGCATTCATTTTGAATTGATCTTCTAGTTCGAACACCACTATTTTGATCAAAAATTATCAAATCTTCAGTATGATCCTTTGTCCATTTTCTAACAGGTGGTAGATTGACTCTGCTAGTCTCTCCCCCTAAGTTAGTGGTATCTCTTGTAGAAGAATTCTCTCTGCCTTCAATAACTCCCCTTTGATCAGTAGAATCAGTAGATTCCATATTGCTGCTAGTTACTGATCTTCCTTCAGTAGACTCTGAAAGATCAGTTCCTGATGGAGTAGACTCTGAATAACTAATCTGCTCCTGATGATCACTGTGTTCTCTTTGATTTATTTGCTCCCCCTCAACAGTAGCATTCCTTTGAGAAGCAATAGAAATTTCTTCAGGAGAACCTTCATCATCACTGGAGAGTATCTCAGAATTCTTCAGATTTTCAAATTCCAATTTGTCATGGCTTTCATCAGTTTGCAGAATTCCAAATTTCTTATCATCAAATGCAACATGAATTGATTCCATAACAATGTGAGTTCTGAGATTATAAACTTTCAAGGCCTTAGATGCTGAATATCCTAGAAATATTGCTTCATCCGATTTGGCTTCAAATTTTCCAAGTTGTTCTGGATGAACTTTTAGGACATAGCATTTGCATCCAAAGATGTGAAAATATTTCACACTTGGTTTCTTTCCTTTGATCATCTCATAGGGAGTTTTTCCATGACTATTTACCAAGGTACAGTTTTGAGTGAAACATGCAATGTTAATAGCTTCTGCCCAAAAGTAGGTTGGAAGTTTTGCATCTGCAAGCATGGTTCTTGCTGCCTCTATGAGAGTCCTGTTCTTTCTTTCCACTACACCATTCTGCTGAGGTGTACCAGGTGCAGAAAACTGTTGAGTAATTCCTTTGTCTGCACAAAACCCCTCCATTGTAGAATTCTTGAATTTTGTACCATTGTCACTTCTAAGTACTTTGACTTTGTACTCAGAGTTATTATGAATATTCTTGATAAGTTCAATGATTTGCTGAGGAGCTTCATCCTTCTTGTGTAGAAAGAACACCCATGTAAACCTTGTGAAATCATCCACTATCACTAGAGCATATGACATAATGTTTACTGGACCAAACAGATCAAGATGTAGCATGTGAAATGGTTCAGTAATTGAATTTTCAGTCTTGCTCTTGAAAGTGGTTCTTCTCTGCTTTCCAAGCTGACATGCATCACAAAGTCCATCTTGCACATAATTTGCCTGAGGTAGGCTTCTCACCAGATTGTGCTTAACAAGTTGATTAAGTTTCTTGAAATTAAGATGTGAGAGCTTCTTGTGCCAATTCCAGCTTTCATCACTTGTTGCTTTGCTGTAGAGACATCTAACAATTCCTTTAGATGTATCACTTAAGCTGGCTTCATATATGTTACCATGTCTTTGACCAGTTAGAACAATGTCTCCATTCTGCATATTCAGGATTTTGCATCCTTCTCTGTCAAAGATTGATTTGTAACCTTTATCACCTAGTTGACTTATGCTTAAAAGAGTAAGTTTCAAGCCTTCAACCAGTGCTACATTTTCTATGATGACATTCCCCAAAACAACTGAGCCATATCCCAGAGTTTCTCCTTTGTTGTCATCCCCAAAAGATATTACTGGGCCAGCTTTCCTCTCAAACTTTGTAAGCAGAGACTTCTTTCCAGTCATATGTTCAGAGCATCCACTGTCCAAGATAATTGAATGCTTCTTTCCTGTGCCCTGCAAACAAAAAGTAAATAGTTAGAATTTTTTAGGACCCAACTTTGATTGGATCCTTTCTTACTAGATTTAGAAACAAAAATTTTGTCTTTACTTTACCTGTTGTAGAGTCAACTTTAGACTCTAATTTCACAAACTGTTTGTGACTAGGAGTTTCAGATTTCAAGGAATAATAGTCATAATACAGTTCATGATATTCTCTACACATGTAAATGGAATGAAGTAAACTACCACAATGATAACAAGCTTTTTGTGGTTGGTATTGAATTTTCTGAGTCTTAGGGAATCTGGACTCAGTTTTCCAAGAAGGTTTTTGATTGCAGTCTAGGGCCAAATGATTATGTTTTCCACACTTATAGCATTTTTTCCTAGGTGCATCAGGTACATTCTTGTAATTATTCTCTTTGTTAATACCTTCTTTTCCATTCCTATTTCTTTTGATCTTGCTAGACTCTGAAAGACCATTTAATCTTTGTTTCAACTGAGACTTAGACAGAAACCCTATGTTTACATTCTTAGGTTTCTCTAACACTTTCTCATCTGAATTACTATTGTTAATCCTTTTGTGTACAACAGGGGTACCTTTTGAATCAACAATTTAACATGATTAGGTTCAGAAACAATTTTCTTACCTTCAGATTTAGATGTGCTAGCTTCTATTTTACTATCATCATTGACAATAGCAACTTTTTCTTCTTGTCTAGCCTTATCAAAATCTAAACCATTAACCTTACCACGAATTCCACTTTCAAAGATTTCTATAGTCTTTTTACTGGAATTGTTAATGGTCTTAATCACATCTCTCTCTTCCTCTAGTTCTTTTCTGACATAGTCATAAGCCTCAAGAATAACACTATAATCATGCTTAGCTTTATCAGAACTTAACTTGTATTCTTCCATTTGAATTAATTCAGATTCAAGAAAATTATTTCTATCAACTAATTTATCATTCTTAACCTTAAGTTCATCTCTTTCACAAGTAAGAATTCTAAAATTAGTCATAAGATTCTTAAACTTAGCATGGATTGTTCTAATTTCATCATAATTTAAGCTATCAAATGAATCAAGAGAGTGAAGTGATACCTTAACAGAGGATGGAGAAGTTTTCTTTGGAGATCCAGATTTGTCTGAACCATTTGCCATCAGTGCAATGTTGTCATAATCCAATTCATCTTCAGAATCACTGGAATCAGCCCAATCCTTCTGTGTGACCATAAGTGCATTACCCTTTCCTGAATTCCTAGGTTTCTTACACTCACTAGCAAAGTGTCCAAGCTCGCTGCAATTAAAACACTTGATCTTGGCCTTATCAAGCTTGACAATTGTACTTTTGCCTTTGTCACTCTTCTTCTCCTCCTTCTTTTGAAAAGGTCCTTTGCTAAATCTTCTCCTGTTGAATCTTCATTTCTTGAGGCTTTAGCAAACATAGAAAAGAGTTCTTGCATCTCAGATTTAGAATCATTGTTGTCAGAGTCCATATCAGTAGTCTCTGACTCAGAACTTTCTTTGCTTTTCTTCTTCCTTGAATTCTTTACAGCAATCTTTTCATGCTGTTCTTCAGGAAGCTTCTTAACTTCAGATTGAGCAGTAAGTGCAATAGTCTTCATCTTTCCTTCACTTCTGCTCTTCTTCTGCTGCTTGTCAAGTTCATAAGCTCTCAATTTTCCATATACTGCCTCTAATGAAATCTCATCCAGATCATTAGCTTCCTCAATCGCAGATATCTTCTCATTGTAGAAATCAGGCAAAGCTTTCATGAACTTTGTATTCATATCCTCCAAGTCATAATATTTACCATGCATGGCCATCTCATTGATGAGTTTTGTAAACCTATCAAAGGTATCAGTAAGTGACTCAGCAGACTTGGATTCAAAGTACTCATACTGTTGTATAAGTAGTGTCCTCATATTCTTCCTGACAGGCTTAGTTCCCTCACAGTGAACCTTAAGATTGTCCCATATATCCTTAGCAGTTTTACAAGAGAGAACATAGTTAGTGAGAATAGAATCAAGACTGTTGAATAATATGTTTCTCACTTTAGCATCTTTAAGAACATTCTCCTTGTCCTTGTCTGACCATTCAGATTTTGGCTTCTCTGCTGTATGTTCTGGAACAACCACACCATCAACAGTTGCTTGTCCAATGACCTTTGTTGGAACAAAAGGTCCATCTCTGATTCTGTCAAGATAATCTGGATCTGTTGCTTCCAGATGATGCAACATCTTTACTTCCCATAGAGTATATTCGTTTCTCTTGAGCATAGGAATCTTAGTATTCCCATCCTTGTAACCAGACATGATTGCAGATCTTTATGATTATTCGAAATCAACCTGCTCTGATACCAATTGTTAACTCGAATAACTTGTAGAAGGGGGGGTTGAATACAAGTTATATAATCGTGTATGATTTTTGCTTGAATATAGATGCACAAGATCAATCGAATGAAACGAAACTGTTTGTATTAAAAAGATAAAATACAAACCCTACCAAAGGTGTACAATACCTTTAGCAGCTGCTGACAATACAAATCTCTCTCTGCTTGTTTCGAACTCTCGAATACAAACCTTATACAGAGCTACGCACACAAACTCACAACACACGCTCTTTACAATGATATTGAGAGAGTATTTATAATGCTACCTATCAACTAATAACAGAAAGATATAATCTATACATGACAATGTTCTGCCTTCTAGTCGATAGTTTCCATCAATAGAAAATTCTTCCCTTCATAATATCTTCTTGCTTGTTCCTCAAACAAAGATCCTGTTTTATAGCACTTGCCAGTTTTTGTAGCATCCATAATGACATAATCAGTAATGCGACTGATATCAGGATTTCATCTTGCATCAGTATCTGATCATCATCAGTATTAGACCGTCATCAGGATTTGCTCTTTATTCCTGACATGTAGTCTCCGATACACTGTTTATTCCTGAATAAACTGTACAAATAACTATCTTACACATAAATCCTATATATAGTGCTAAATCCTTTATAAGATCAGGATTACAAGAAGTATAATGTGTAAATTCTATTCTTAACATCACAACTTATGAATTATTCCTAACAGAAACTGCCTGAAAATAGGCATTAGCCTGCAACGAAAAGTTGACAAGGCATAAGAAATTTGTAAAGCCTAAATCACACTAGACTTACTAAAAGGAGTGTCATACCTGATATAAGGCTTGAGCACCCAGAAGCTGATTTTCGTTCATTTTGTCCCCGGCATGCAAAGTCACTTTATCGGGAGGAGTAATCGAAAGCTTGGACCAGTCTAGAGCTAGGTCAGGACTCCCACAAACCGAGTCTTGTTCACATATGCCCCACGACGGTATAAAAGGAGTCCTGATAACCCCATCAACATTACGGGATCTTTTCCCACCTTGGGTGCAGTGCTCCAAGAAAGTAGGGATATGAGGCTTATTGGGATTCAGTAATTCCGTAGCCTTCTTCTTCATCCTCTTGGTCACGGTCGGCTGGTTCTGAGGACGGCTATCAATTTCCTCGATGGCTGAAATACAAAGAGAAAAACATCGGGATAAGAACAAACAGAGTTCATAATAAGTTCAAGAAAGAAAGTTACCCTCAACGGAAAGAAAGATAAGGCCAGCCTCAATAAGGTTCTTTTCATTCAGAAAAGTTTTATAGTGTGTACAACCGTCGTCGGCAAGAAGCTTGTCTCGATCCGCTAATTCTGAGTCATCAAGGTCACACACGAAGTGTTTACTATCTTCTACGGATCCGAATCTCTTCACAAAGAAGTTGCCCCAGTCACCGCCTTTCCATTCAAGAACTACAAACTCCCTTTCCCAGAAATGCTGAGAATCTGGAAAGGAGAAGGGATTCACCATGTGTGGGATTTTAGCTCGGTGCTTAAGGCTAACCCATCCTTTCTTGTGGTCAGAAGAATTAGTGGCCCCAAAGATAGTTCTAAACATTGTAGTAGTCGGTAGAATCCCCAATTGACGATATCTTATTAAAAAAATAGAGATATACCTCCATGCGTTGGGATACAACTGACAAGGATGGATCTGATACTCCGCCAGTAATCTAATGATAAAGTTATCAACCGGGAATCTGAGCCCAGCGTCAAGGGCACCCCAGTGAACACAAATCCTCTCAGGATGCCAGTTGCAGGTCCTGTCTGAGGGGTTTGGAAGACGAACTTTGATAGCACTTGGAAAATGATATGTGTCCCTTATCTCCTGGACATCTTTTTCCTTCAACTTGCTAGGACTGTTAAAAGCATCTAAGCTAGCACAGTTTGGGAATGTGTCCCTCATGATGTTTAGAAGATCTAATAAGGATTCAAATCTATGTTCAACATAAGAAAGAGTTTTGATTTCTTCTTTACCTTTAGCTGTTCTCATCTTACTCCTCTTCGCCATAGCTTCCATCATGGAGACAGGGGGAACCATTGGGCGATCACCTTCCGACATCTTGATCTTGAATCTAAAACTTGATCTCGAAGCTGAAACTTGATCTTGCAACTTGAAAGCTAGAGAGCTTAAGAATTTGAGAGCTCTGAAATGAAAAAATGAAGGCTACTTCTCCTCTTTTATAGAAAATGCATGACCTGCTACATCAGGTTGAATCTCAGCTTGGTTCGCGTTTACAGGTCGTCTATCGTTTATAGATGAAAAAAGGATAGAAAGTATCCGCGTTTTACATAAATAATCGTTGTAATTCATATATGCCAGAAGAGAAATAGCAGATATAATCGCTGGAGCTGCAAAACAAGTGACTTCTGAAAAGCTAAATACGCTTAAGGAGTTAATTAAGGAGATCAACCATAATCACAAGATTAGCAGTGCTAATCATAAGTTAAGGAGTAATATCGTCAGAAGTCACGAAGGACCAAACTGACGACATAAGATCAAGATCGAGGTTCTTGATCCTTAGGATCACGGATGATTTTGAATCCTAGATCCCTGACGACTTAAGATCAAGATCAAGATTCTTGGTCCTTAAGATAATGAAGTCACGAATGACCAAGATAGTAACTTGAGATCAAGATCAAGATTCTTGATCCTCAAGACCACGGAGGGTTTTCACGTCCGGATCGCCTAGCTAACCGAGAGGCAATCGACCACGGCGCACGAAGGTCCGCGGCCGACCACCTCCCGGCCGACCACCTTGGAGCCGACCACCTCCTCTGGAGGGGCTTCGGCCGACCACCTTGGGGCCGACCATCTCTCAGCCGATCACCTTGGATTCAATCCCTTCGGCCGACCACGAGCTGGCCCTAGATCCGGCCGATCACGGGTCAGTTCGTGGTCATGAATCCCGACTTTTTCAACGAACCTCGGATAATTTTCAGTCCCGAATCTCGACTTTTTCAGTGAATCTCGGATGGTTTTCAATACTAAAACGAGGTCAGTTTAAGCACAGATTAGTGCCGATTAGCACCGTGTAGTGCTGTTTAAGCACCGATTAGTGCCTGTTAGCACAGATTAGTGCCGATTAGCACCATGTAGTGCTATTTAAGCACCGATTAGTGCTTGTTAGCACAGATTAGTGCCGATTAGCACCATGTAGTGCTATTTAAGCACCGATTAGTGCCCGTTAGCACAGATTAGTGCCGATTAGCACCGTGTAGTGTTGATTAAGCACCGATTAGCACTGGTTAGTGCTGTTAGTGCCGTTTTATGCCCTTTAACATCGTTTAACACTGTTTAAACGTTGTTTAAGGCTGATTAGCACTGTGTAGTGCCGTTTAACACTAATTAGTATCATTCAACATCGTCGTAAATGCGTCGGTCGCTCCACGCTTTACGTAAAGATGATATTGTTGAAAATGCTCGCGTAAGAGCAATAGACCCTGACCCAAGTCTCGAATAGGACCGTTAAAACTTTAAGGAAAACCTGATTAGTTTTCCTAGAAGTTGGGGGGCAAATAATATGGGCTAAAAGTAAGCCCTAAAGACACATTTAATGTGACATTAATTAGACCTAGAATGGTCCAAACATGGGGCCCACCAGCTGGGCCCAAACCCTAATTATAAAATTAATTTCGTAATTAATATTAGGGGCAATAAACAGCTCAGCAAATAAGAGACAAACAAGGATATAACTTAGTCTCCAAGACACATATTTCAACATGGAAACTGGTTCCTACATACTAGGATCTGGAACCTTCTTCTAGGCGGTGACTTGCCCACCAAGTCACCTAACCCTACTACGATTCTAAGGCTTCTCAGCCTATATAAAGGGTCTGACCCCTCATTCTCAGAACTACGTCTTGGCTTGATTCTCAATAACGAGATACGTAGGCACTCTGTGAGGATCGATTAGTCCCGAACACGGAAACAGCAATTAAAGTTCGAAGCTCACCAACCCTAGCATTAAATACAAATCGTAACCTAGTTTTTATTCCACAACACTTATATTTAATTTAACGGGCTTTCTTATTCGAAAATCAAATAATTTTAGCAAATCCAAAAAATAATAGAAAACGGGGTTTCTTTTATTAAAATAAAATTAGCAAGTCCTGTAGTTCTTAAATTTAGATAGGCTGCATTTTAAATAGGGTGGACCGATTTTTAAAGGATACTAATATATATGTTCAACTTAAATTTATATATGCATATTCTTTATATTTTCTTGACAAAAATAAAAAATGCTTGGCTTTCTTCTATGCAATGGGGAATGAAACTTCGTTGAGTTTAATTATTAATATTCATACTCCTACAATGCAAAAGTTCATGTTAGAATTTCCGATTGATTAAACAAATACTTAATTAATTAAATTAGTTGATCAAATAAGAACCTAACCGGAAAAAAAAGAGGAAACCACATGAAAATAAAAACCAAACCAAACATACCCAGTATATCCCGTATGAAGCAGGGTCTGGGGAGGGTAAAATGTACGCAGACCATACCCCTACTTTACAGTAGAGAGGCTGTTTCCGTGAAGACCCCCGGCTTAGCGCACCGAATAGCAAAGTGAATTTTATACAAAGATGATAAAGGTGGGTAAAGTAGTCGATCGAACCTGGGCCCATGGCCTGGATCTCATGGGGCTTACCTACTCGGGTAAGGGGCACTCCTCTCATGATCTAGGAAGACCTCCGGCCAAGCTCCCTGTGCCTGCAAAAATAGAAAACAGAAGACAATATGAAGATGAAAAGCCAAGCTTCTAAGCTAATGATAACCGAGAGAGCCCAACTCTGAGGCTCTCAACCACAGAACCGCTCCCTAGAAGGAAAAATGAAGAACCACAGAACCGCTCCCTAGAAGGAAACCACATGAAAATGAAGAACTCTAACTATCTCTCATGCAAGTAGACAATGCAAGGACAAAGTTTACATTGAAAATATAAAATAACTCCAAAATAAAACCAAAAGCTAGAGTAATAGTTTAGATTTTTTGAACAAGACGCCGTATATTTAAAGCTAATTAACACTAATAGGTACCAAAAGCATATCCAATAGACTCTCTACTTAAGCTCTTAACTCAAAAGAGGATAGAGAATGAAAATGTTGCTCCAAGAGACTCTTAGTGGCTCTTAAAAACACTAACAGCCTCTTCTCTCTCCTCATTTCTAAGAGCCACTAGTAGCTCTTAACTTGTATTTTAATAATAAAATATGCATGTCCACCAATTCGTGCACAACTTTTGGTTATAATGGGTTTAATTTATGAATAAATTATAAATAAAGAGCTAATATAAAGAGGATTGTTGGAGTTTGACACATAAACCAATGTAATAACTTACTAAGAGCCATTTAATTATATTATTTTGAAGAGTGAATTTAGGAGTCTCTTGGAGATGCTCTAAGGTACCTAAATTTTGGTTCGCACTATATTTTGGTTTCACCTGTTTTTGGTTCGTACTAAATTTTGGTTTCACCCGTTTTTGGTTCGCGCTATATTTTGGTTTCACCCCTAAAATCCTATTTTCCCTAGAATTCTATGTTGTTTTTTTTTTAAAAATAGAATAAAAATAGAAATCCTATCATAATTATAATTCTTTTTGTAATTTTTATCCTATTATAATTATAATTATTTTATTTGTAATTTTTTTTAAAAAATCATATTTCCCTTAGAATACTATGTTCCTTTAAAAAGAGTTAAAAATAGAGTTCTTATGATGATTATAATTCTTTTGTTTATAATTTTTTTAACTTGACAAATTTGGTTTCACCCTTATTTCATCACAAATTCCTACTCCCCTAAAATTCATATTATTTTCTAAAACAATTGTTTGGAATTTTGTTATAATTATAATTCTTTTACTATAATATTACTAAATTATACAAATAACGTATATATTAGAACCAGAACCATGTATGTTATGTTTTCTTGATTGTTTAAAATATAATCTTAAATAAATAATAAATAAATCTATATCTATAACGTGTATTAATAACAAAACCCGTTTTTAATGTACTACTTTATACCAAATTTGGTTCGTACTATATTTTGGTTTCACCCCAAGACTCCTATTTTCTCTAGAATTCTATGTTATTTTATAAAATAAATAAATAAATTATATTACAATTATAATTTTTTAATTGCAACTTAATAAAAAAAAGACTACGAATACAAATGTTAATCTACGGTGTCATGCTTATCTATAACAAACGAAATACATTTTTAATGGTACTTCGGTACAAAAAATTGGTTCCACCCATAAGATTCCTATTTCTCCAAGGATTCTATATTACTTTTTATTAAAATAATAAATTGTTAATACTATTATAATTGTAAATTTTATTATAACTCTATTCAGTTCACAAATAACGTATTTATCATAATCATGTACATTTTAACGTATATATCGGAATCATTTAGTTTTTTTTCGATTTTCTTAAATAAACTTAAATAAATAATATATAAAATGACCTTTATTAATAAGCAAATTCTTTGTAAATAACGTAATTTTTTATAATAAATTAATGATCAATTTAATTAAATTTTCTCGGCCCCTTATCATCTAATATCTTATTTGTAAGTGAAATCACGTTTTAATAATACTTACTTCTAGATTTATGTCTCCTAGAAATATTGGAATTTTGATATAATTACAATTCTTTTTTTATAAACTACTTAGTTCCATAAATATCGTAATTTTCTTTTATACTTTTATTATTTTTATAATATTTTTTAATGATAAATAAAATATTTCCTATAAAATTTAATAAAAAATGATCAATTTTAATAAATTATTTCGACCCGTGCTTTGCTGGGGCTATCATCTAATCCATACTAAAAGAAAAATATAAGGTTCTCACTGTTTTCCTGTTCCATTGCATAAGTTAATAACATAGTTGCATTTCCCGAAGGCACAATCTTGCAGCAGAGGATACATGTAGAGCTGTTCACGAACAACCAAGCTGTTTGTTCGTGAATAAGCTTGAGTTCGGCTTGATAAGGGTTCGATTCGGCTCGGTTCGCTAAGAACTCAACAAAGTGTTAATTAGTTGAGTCAAGTAGGCCTGGATCATTTTTTATATTTAAAGTTGTAGTGTTCACGACCTATTCGGTAAGGGCTCAAGTTCGGCTCTGCTCGTTTAGATTTGACAAAAACTCGTATGCGGCTTGATTTGTTAATGAGCTCGAACTCGAAAATATTTTTTATGCGATAAGAAAGCTCGGCTTATTTCGATTTGTTTAGAAACAATATAAAACTCAAATTCGTTTAGATCAAAACTCGACAGACTTCTGTTCGTGAACAATCATAAATATATGTTACTTGTTCACATGCTAATCAAACTAATCGTATTTTTCAAACTAAAACAACAAACATTGGAAGAATATATGACTCAAAATCATAATTCATAGACAATAACCGAACAAAATGTTGGGTATAATTAACTATAACAATAATAAGACAGTGATATATATTTTAAAACAAGAACAGGCAAATAACCAATTAACAAAACAAAGTACGAAGGCAAAAAAAGAATATAATTAGAGACTGTAATTAATGGAAAAGTCAAGAGTAACTTATCTCCCACAGAAGCTTATGGCAAATACTGATAAGAGATTGAACAGCTGAGTCACCAAGCCCTTCGAGAAGACTTGGCTGTTCTTGAAGAGAAAATTGCCCCACTTACGTTGTGATTTGGTTGTAGCAATATCACTTCCAGGATAAAACAGCACCGATCAAAGGGTTCACAAATACTCCAGTGATCAACAGCGACCAGCACCTCAGTTCACCTGAGAATTATGTGTTGTTAGAAAATGGAAAGTTTGAGGCATATTTAAAATATGTTCTTGATGTAATTTCCGGAAACTAACAAGTGGAAGTTGTTCCTTGTAATGAGGACTTAAACTTTCATGTTTGGATCTAAGACATTTTCTTAGTGGAATCCATAAATAAATTGAGTTGAAAGAAGAATTGATTATTGATTTATTTTAACATGATTCAGATTTATTTGTTACAACAGTACTGGAAATTTGGATCAGTATTTGAATTAAATCCTGATTGAAATTTGGATCAGTACTTGGAAAAAATCCTGATGGACTTGGTCAGACATCAAATACTGATGGGCTAAATCCTGATGGATATCAGTTCCTGATGAGTACTAAATCCTGATCCTGATGGACACTAAATTATGATATTACTGATGACTAAATCCTGATGCTATTGTAACTGAAAAATAAATCCTGATGCAGTTAATGCAATTAAATCAGAATATTTACTTTCCTTTTATGGAGTATCAGTTACGTTTATTTTTGGTATTATATATACAATACAGAAAAAATGAATGGAGAGATAAGAGATACGTCCTAAGGATAGAAATACGATCTGTTTTCTTGTTAGGAATAATTCATGAGTTGTGATGTTGAGAATAGAATTTTACTTATACTTCTTGTATATCCTGATCTATAAAGGATTTAGCACTTTGTATAGGATATATGTGTTAGACAGTAATCTGTAGAATTTAAGTCAGGAACAGTGCATCGAGGACTACATGTCAGGAGCAGAGATTGAATCCTGATATGTCAAGTCAAATACTGATCAAGTACTAATGGGATGGTCAGATCCTGATGCAAGATGGAATCCTGATATCAGTCGTGTTACTGATAATCTCATTATGGATGCTACAGAAACTGGCAAGTGCTATAAAACAGGATCGTTGTTTGAAGAACAAGCAAGAAGATATCATGAAGGAAAGAATTTTCTATTGATGGAAACTATCAACTGGACGGCAGAACATTGTCATGTATAGATTAACTTTCTGTTATTAGTTGATAGGTAGCATTATAAATACTCTCTCTATATCATTGTAAAAAGTGTTCATGAGGTTTGTAATCGTAAGTATATGATAGTACAAACAGAGAGAAATTTATTTTGTCAGTAGCTGCTAAAGGTATTTGTACACCTTTGGTAGAGTTTGTATTTGATCTTATTAATACAAACAGAGTTTGATTCATTAGTTTATTCTTGTTTATTTAACCAAGCAAAAATCAGACACGATTATATAACTTGTATTCAACCCCCCCTTCTATAAGTTATTCGAGTTAACAATTGGTATCAGAGAAGGTTGATTTCGAATAATCATAAAGATCTGCAATCATGTCTGGTTACAAGGATGGGAATACTAAGATTCCTATGCTCAAGAGAAACAAATATACTCTATGGGAAGTAAAGATGTTGCATCATCTAGAAGCAACAGATCCTGATTATCTTGACAGAATCAGAGATGGACCTTTTGTTCCAACAAAGGTCGTTGGACAAGCAACTGTTGATGGTAAAGTTGTTCCAGAACATACAGCAGAGAAGCCTAAATCTGAGTGGTCAGATAAGGACAAGGAGAATGTTCTTAAGGATACTAAGGTGAGAAATATATTATTCAACAGTCTTGATTCTGTTCTCACTAACTATGTTCTCTCTTGTAAAACTGCTAAGGATATATGGGACAATCTTAAGGTTCACTATGAAGGAACTAAGCCTGTCAGGAAGAATATGAGGACACTACTTATACAACAGTATGAGTACTTTGAATCCAAGTCTGGTGAGTCACTTACTGATACCTTTGATAGGTTTACAAAACTCATCAATGAGATGGCCATGCATGGTAAATATTATGACTTGGAGGATATGAATACTAAGTTCATGAAAGCCTTGCCTGATTTCTACAATGAGAAGATATCTGCAATTGAGGAAGCTAATGATCTGGATGAGATATCATTAGAACCAGTGTATGGAAAACTGAGGGCTTATGAACTTGACAAGCAGCAGAAGAAGAGCAGGAGTGAAGGAAAGAGGAAAACTATTGCACTTACTGCTCAATCTGAATCAAAGAAGCTTCCAGAGGAACAGCATGAAGAGCCTGCTATAAAGAACTCAAGGAAGAAGAAAAGCAAAGAAAGTTCTGAGTCAGAGACTACTGATATAGATCCTAACAATAGTGATTCTGAATCAGAGATGCAGGAACTCTTTTCTATGTTTGCTAAATCTTTCAAGAAAGGAAGATTCAACAGGAAAAGATTTAGCAAAGGACCTTTTCAAAAGAAGGAGGAGAAGAAGAGTGACAAAGGCAAAAGTACAATTGTCAAGCTTGATAAGGCCAAGATCAAGTGCTTTAACTGCAGCGAGCTTGGACACTTTGCTAGTGAGTGTAAGAAGCCTAGGAATTCAGGAAAGGGGAATGCACTTATGGTCACATTGCATTGATGGCAAATGTTTCAGATAAACCTGGATCTCCAAAGAAAACTTCTTCATCTTCTGTTAAGGTATCACTTCACTCTCTTGATTCATTTAATAGCTTAAATTCTGATGAAATTAGATCTATCCATGCTGAGTTTAAAAATCTTATGACTAATTTTAGAATTCTTACCAGTGAAAGAGATGAACTTAAGGTTAAGAATGATAAATTAGTTGATAGAAATAATTTTCTTGAATCTGAGTTAATTCAAATGGAAGAATACAAGTTAAGTTCTGATAAAGCTAAGCATGATTATAGTGTTATTCTTGAGGCTTATGACTATGTCAGAAAAGAACTAGAGGAAGAGAGAGATGTGATTAAGACCATTAACAATTCTAGTAAAAAGACTATAGAAATCTTTGAAAGTGGAATTCGTGGTAAGGTTAATGGTTTAGGTTTTGATAAGGCTAGACAAGAAGAAAAAGTAGCTATTGTCAATGATGATAGTAAAATAGAAGCTAGCACATCTAAATCTGAAGGTAAGAAATTTGTTTCTGAACCTAATCATGTTAAATTTGTTGATTCAAAAGGTACCCCTGTTGTACACAAAAGGATTAACAATGGTAATTCAGATGAGAAAGTGTTAGAGAAACCTAAGAATGTAAACATAGGGTTTCTGTCTAAGTCTCAGTTGAAACAGAGATTAGATGGTCTTTCAGAGTCTAGCAAGATCAAAAGAAATAGGAATGTAAAAGAAAGTATTAACAAAGAGAATAATTACAAGAATGTACCTGATGCACCTAGGAAAAAATGCTATAAGTGTGGAAATCATAATCATTTGGCCCTAGACTGCAATCAAAAACCTTCTTGGAAAACTGAGTCCAGATTCCCCAAGACTCAGAAAATTCAATATCAACCACAAAAAGCTTGTTATCATTGTGGTAGTTTACTTCATTCCATTTACATGTGTAGAGAATATCATGAACTGTATTATGACCATTATTCTTTGAAATCTGAAACTCCTAGTCGCAAACAGTTTGTGAAATTAGAGTCTAAGGGTAACTCTGCAACAGGTAAAGTAAAAGCAAAATCTTCAAAGCCTGTTGTTTCTAAATCTAGTAAGAAACGATCCAATCAAAGTTGGGTCCAAAAAATTCTAACTAGTTACTTTTTGTTTGCAGGGCACAGGAAAGAAGCATTCAATTATCTTGGACAGTGGATGCTCTGGACATATGACTGGAAAGAAGTCCCTGCTTATAAATTTGAAAGGAAAGCTGGCCCAGTAATATCTTTTGGTGATGGCAACAAAGGAGAAACTCTGGGATATGGCTCAATTGTTTTGGGGAATGCCATCATAGAAAACGTAACACTGGTTGAAGGCTTGAAACATACACTGTTAAGCATAAGTCAACTGGGTGATAAAGGTTGCAAATCAATCTTTGACAGAGAAGGATGCAAAATCTTGAATATGCAGAATGGAGACATTGTTCTAACTGGTCAAAGACATGGTAACATATATGAAGCCAGCTTAAGTGATACATCTAAAGGAATTGTTAGATGTCTCTACAGCAAAGCAACAAGTGATGAGAGCTGGAATTGGCACAAGAAGCTCTCACATCTCAACTTCAAGAAGCTTAATCAACTTGTTAAGAACAATCTGGTGAGAGACCTACCTCAGGCAAATTATGTGCAAGATGGACTTTGTGATGCTTGTCAGCTTGGAAAACAGAGAAGAACCACTTTCAAGAGCAAGACTGAAAATTCAATTACTGAACCATTTCACATGCTACATCTTGATCTGTTTGGTCCAGTAAACATTATGTCTATCAGCAAGAAAAGATATGCTCTAGTGATAATGGATGATTTCACAAGGTTCACATGGGTGTTCTTTCTACACAAGAAGGATGAA
This sequence comes from Kitagawia praeruptora, assembly GCA_037693485.1. Taxonomy (NCBI): domain Eukaryota; kingdom Viridiplantae; phylum Streptophyta; class Magnoliopsida; order Apiales; family Apiaceae; genus Kitagawia; species Kitagawia praeruptora. The sequence continues at coordinate 60,074,478 of CM075352.1, read as the reverse complement.
GCTCCTCAGCAAATCATTGAACTTGTCAAGAATATTCAGAATAACTCTGAGTACAAAGTCAAAGTACTTAGGAGTGACAATGGTATAGAATTCAAGAATTCTACAATGGAGGGGTTTTGTGCAGACAATGGAATCACTCAACAGTTTTCTGCACCTGGTACACCTCAACAGAATGGTGTAGTGGAAAGAAAGAACAGGACTCTCATAGAGGCAGCAAGAACCATGCTTGCAGATGCTAAACTTCCAACCTATTTTTGGGCAGAAGCTATTAACACTGCATGTTTCACTCAAAACTGTACCTTGGTAAATAGTCATGGAAAAACTCCCTATGAGATGATCAAAGGAAAGAAACCAAGTGTGAAATACTTTCACATCTTTGGATGTAAATGCTATGTCCTAAAAGTTCATCCAGAACAACTTGGAAAATTTGAAGCCAAATCGGATGAAGCAATCTTTCTAGGATATTTAGCATCAAAGGCCTTCAAGGTTTATAATCTCAGAACTCACATTGTTATGGAATCAATTCATGTTGCATTTGATGACAAGAAATTTGGAATTCTGCAAACTGATGAAAGCCATGACTGTTAACACAAAATTCACGCAAGTATACGTGGTCACAAGTAATACAATTCAAGTTCGTTCCACAGAGATCTGGTTATGGTTCTATTCAGTAGATGCACCTATTCAACAATGTATGACTTTAATTCACTGCTAAGAAAAGTAACAAATTGGGATTTTTGAGTAACTAAATTAACTAAGATGCAAATTAAGAAAATAAAGAATTAATTAACTAAGAGAATTAAATCGAATTACTTATATGAGAATAAACATGGGATCCTAACTTCATTAAATACTTCCCTTAGATCTGACGCCTTTAATCACTATATGCAATGGTTTTGATATCTGATCGGATAACACGAAACAAGTACACGCTACCTTTCAGCATACGTATACCAAACTAAACATACATCCACAAAAGAGATAGAAGATGAATAGACACCAATTATGCTTAGACCCTAAACATAACGGTTGAAGAGCAAGTTATCCATAATGATCACATAGGGCAATACAAGTATTCTCATCTCATACTACGAATCATGTTGATAAACAATCATGAACCAATGCTAGCATGACAAGTTCTAAATCTCAAGATCCACTTTCACTTTACAAGAGATTAACAGATTAGATGTTAGCTACGCATCTAACAATTAAGCATAACCATACGAGGATATCAGATATACATCACACACAGATCTCTAAAGCATCAAGATACTAAAGCTCCATAAATAAATCCGTTAGAATCCCATGACAATGATTAGTTCGTAATTGAACCTCTCGTCATCATGGGATCTGATGAAACCATGATAAAAACAAAGTATGAAAATATACAAATAAACCTAAGTAATTGATATGTAATGGTGTCTCAATGATACAAATTACAAGGGTTGGATGTGTTTATATAGGCACTCCAAGTCTTGCCCAGCTAGAAAATATCCTAAATTACAATTAGAATTGGAAGAAACTGCCTAAAATACAATTATAAGTTGAATTAGGGCAAAACAGTAAATTGCAGCGAGTTCTGGCGCAGTCTGCCCCATTTTGGCGCAGTCTGCACGGCTACATTCTGTTTTCCAACAATTCTGGCGCAGTCTGCGTGGTTTCTGGCGCAGTCTACGCGGCTGACTTTTGCTGGATTGCTTTAGAATTCAAGAAAATTCCCCAGGCTTCGCGTGGACAGTAAGATCGCTGAAAACGTACTTCTAGAACTCCAGATATGGCCAAAACAGTGTAGACTGCGCAACCATCCGAATTTTACACAATTTGCTCCTTTCTCCTCCGTTTCTTTTGCATTAGCTAACATCTTCAATACCATGACACATGCAACTCCTTGGTAGCATAACACAAGTGTATCATCTTCATTCCAATACTTAATTCCACTCTAATATCGATTAGAAACACCAACTATAACAACCCGAATTTTCAAAATAAAAATTATTATTATTATTACGTCGACCGATGGAATTGATGAGAGAAGAGAATAGTTAATTATTATTTTATAATATTTATTCGATTGTGGAGCATTTATGTGGTTAAATACTGGTTGTGTATGATTAAGTGGAAAGTGGATTTGTTTAAAGTTTGTGAATTAAGTCAACGAGACTTAATTGCTAATGACTATGTGAGTTATTTGAATTGCTTGATATGTATATGTGACTTAACTGCCTAAGTCATTATGTGAATCTATGAATTTAGATACATGTCATATTGTTAACTGTTACATGTATCTATGCTATATGTTGAGTTGTGAATTTTTTTTATGATTTTAAAAGATTAAAATAATATTTATATTTCACTCTAAAATTTCTATAAAATCATTGGAGTGAGTAAAAATTATGAAACTTTCCATGTAATCATCCTCTCATATTTAGAGACTTTTTTAAAAATATAGGATTAATTTATTTTTGATCCTAAGTATTTTATAGTGATTTTAAAATACTTCTTCTTTTAAATAATCAAAACTTGTAAAATCATTATCTTCTTAAATAATGATCTCAAAAATATTTTCAAAATACCTAGAGAAAGGTAATTTTGTGTTTTAAATATATATGTGAAGATTTTTATTTTTTTTACCCAATTTATTTTATAAGTAGGATAAAACGACCTGTAATTTTGCAACTAGATGATTAGACTTAAATCCCAATTATATGTGAATACTTGTTAAAGATGAAAATTACGTGTTATATGACTTAAACGTGTTATTTGTGCATGCCTGAATGTGTGGTTGTGTTCGTCGTTGTTTATTATAACTATTTCTTAATTATTTATGAATTTCGTAAAAATGAGATTTTAGAAAACGATTTATGAAAAATACAAAATTGTTTTGAAAAATTCTTTTCAATGCTTCCTAATGATAATAATTATATTTAGGACTTTTCAAATAATATAAAAATATTATTTTCGTAAAAATTCGATTTTTAAATGATTTAATATCAGTTTTTACTTCTAAATTATGTAATAAATTCAAAAATGATTCAAAAATTCTGATAATTTATTTATAAGATTTTTATAATATTATAATGCTCAGGTAAATTTTTCATAATATTTAGAGGATTTTTCGTATAAAATCTATATCGTGTTTAAGTGTATTAAAACGATACAAAAATTGAATAAAACGAAATAAGGACACTTGGCATTAAAAGGGGGCTGTGTTGTGCATGGGGGGACACGTGGCAACAGTTGGGAGAGAGTTAAAGGGTGACTCACTCCTCCCATTTTGCATGCTTGCCACTTGTCTTTATAAAAAAAAGAAAAGACAAACCCACACAAACTCACATTTCATTCCCCCACCATTTCTCTCATCTCTCTTTTTCTCTCTCACGTATGCTCTCTTCTCTCTCCCCTTCATTTCTCAATTTTTGATTTCTTTTTCACCTTTTTAATTGATTTCTTGAGAGATTATGTTAGTTTAAGTGATAAATGAGAGTGGGTTGTAATTTTTTCAAGTTTTAGTTCTTGCATGTATGTATATATTCGGGTGTATGTATGTATAGATCATAGAAGGCTTGAAACTTACATGCAAGTGGATTTAAGTGTGTAAATGATGTTAACTAGTGATGGGTTGCAAGATATTGGAAGTTTATAGGTGTAGTAGGTTGGGGAGCCGGAATTCAGGCCACCACCGAACCCCCTCACCACCGGAGATGATCGTAAGAGATCCGGTAGGCTTGATTATGATGATTTGATGCTTGTTGTATTAATTCTTGTGGGTAAATTAGGTTGCATGTTATGTTAGTTTAAAGATTTGAAATTGTAAAGTCTTGTAAATCATGTTTATGAGATGGGTTAGTTTTAATTGTTACTTGTAATGATTGTTATGAAGAGAATCAAGTTGCATGTTGTTTTAAGTTGATTTGTTAATTTTCAAATTTTGTAATCATGTGTGGAAATTATTAAATGGTTTTAAGAAATGGGTTGTTAGTTAATAAAAAAAGAGGAAGTGATCTGTATGTTTATGTTTATATTTGATATAGAGAATGCAAACTGCTTCTGTAAATCTGGTCAGTCAGAGTCTGTTTTAATTCGGTTCTTAAAACTGATTGCATATTTGGATTCCTTGCGAAAAAAATAGATGGAATAGGCTCTTGAATCATGTCAATTGGATTTAAAATGAATGAGTTATGGTCGTTTTCATCCGAGACCCCAATGATTTCGAAAACTGCAATACTTTCGGTAAATCCGTGATCTTTCAAAATCATAATTAATTAACCGATTATCCGAACTCTGTGAATCCACCTTTGTTAAAACGATATCAGAGTTTTCTAAAACTTTCACTCTTTGAGTTTTGCACAAATCAGTCCTCTACCAATTGTTATTTTCAAATCTTTGTCGAATGCCTCTGAATTTTCTAAAACAACCATGTTACTTGCAAAATTCGTAGTAAATTGAGGTTTTATTCAAAAATTCTGAGTAAAATCATTTTGGAAAGCTCTTTTCAAATTCTACATTCTTCATTTACATTTTATTGTCAAATTATGTGATCTTAGTTGTCAAATTTCAAAACATGTGTGTGCACAAGGGTTGACTCTGTTTTAACAGTTCACATTTTATTTATTTCAGAATTCATTACTTATCCGTTTTAAACGAGCCTTACCATTCTGGGAAGGTCTCGGGATTTCCTTCGAGTTTCATGTTCTGTACTTTTTAATTTAAGGTCATCTTGATAGTGTAAATTAAATGTCTTTCCGGGTCATAACATATTGTTAAGGATAATGGGCATTTTGGTGTATTATGAATTGTGGTTGTAAGTATGGTTGAAGTAATGTCGAATAACTATAATCGTAAGTTGAATACTTGATTATGTTGTAATTATGTGACTTGGTTGTGTTTTTGTCGGTTAAATTCTGACTGGTAACGCGATATTACAAAGGAGATGCTGCCGAAATTTCTAAAAATGTAAATGACTTCCTTGATGTTTAAACTGGCACATCTCTTGTATATAATCATTATTATCAATCAGAAATATTAATTGAGTTATGTGCTATGTAATTAGAAGGTCGTATGCATGCTAGATAAATGAATATTTGTTTACATGCATATGTGTTAACGACTATAAGGATAGTCGTTGTTGAATTTGAGTTTGATTTATGATTTAAGATTTGTCGGGCTGTTTTAAATTAGTTATTAAATGTGAATGGTAGGTTACAGTGTTGATTTTGGTAAGGTGTTGTATATACCAGGAAGTGTTTTATAGTAATATTTGTGATCAAGTTAAACGTGTTAGAATGTGCGTACTATAATAGGTAGATCGTATGTTTATTCCGAAGACTAAAGTACCGTATTTTGTTAACTATAGAAACGGCGTGCGAGTTCGATCTAGGTGAACCAGACTCGTGGTAATCGCAAGTGCATCGAATTGAAAGAGGATCAAATCCGAAGATCGGACACACGGGATAGACGAAGGAATGTTCTTTTTTTTTAAATCGTCAGGCGTACTTATTAGCTAGGATTTAAGGCAAGTCTACTAACCGTACTCTTTCGTTCGGAGTATGCATGTTTTTTAAAAAAAATATATATATATCTATGTTGAATGCTCAAGTATAATATTATGCTTTCTTTAAAACGAAAGTTCTGCAAATTCCTTATTTTAAACTCATAAATTCACGAGAAATCATTCAAGTCTTTTTAATCAGTTTTATAACTGCTTTCAACTTATCGCAATCGTTCAAGTCTTTTTAATCAGTTTTATAACTGCTTTCAACTTATCGCAATCATGTGATTTTATCCATTGTGTTATGAAACTTTTCAATTGCTCTTTCCTCTATAAGAACTGTTTTTCATTCTGTCATGATTATGACACGCTTTAATATCTATTGGGAATGTGTTTCCCTTTTATTTAAATATCCTTATCATATTGGAACATCCTTTTTTTGACTGAGGCGCTAGTCACCAATTTATATATTTACGTCATCGGTAGCATTGAAGCTTGATGATGTATAAGGCCAATATGTGCATGGGATTCCCTTACATTTGAGAACTCGTATTAAGTATACGACATTTGAGAACTCGTATTGAGTATACGATATTGGAGCTCTGTCATGGGTTGATCACCCAGCTTAGCTCGTAGCGTCTTATCGTAGTTCCAATCTTTAATGGATATTCCTTCTGAAAAAATCATATTTTTATTGTTGAGAATCAAGTGTCGAATCTTTTTGAATTGTTCTAAGTTAATTCGAGATCCAGATTGTCGCTGGAGCATTTGTTGCACAGTGACGGTTAAAAATCGAGAATGAATTGAGATCTTCTTATGTATTCAACTCATTATTGTCAGGCCGGTTTGGCAGTTAAGTATGTAAGTACTTAGCCGACAAGAGTGAGATTATGAATAATTGAGAATTTCTTGAATATTTGTTTAATTGAGAGTTGATGTATCTTCGTGAATCTCTTAAAGGTTGTCTCTTTGTAGCTGAAGCATCTGTTGCTCAGTTATTCAAAAAGTTTTTATCGAAAATCACTATAAAAATTGTCGAGATAAATATCAAAAATCCTTTTATAAAGCTATCGAGGTGAATTCCTTATTGAATTCTGTAAATCTCATTTCTATTGAAAAATCTTCGTTTATATATCTCAAAAATGATATCATCCGCAAGTTGGATTTTTAAACCTTCAAAGTTTTTTTTTCTAAAAGTATTTTAGTATACTCTATTAATAAACTTGTTGAGCATTTCTTTCGCTCATTCTTGCTTTTGTTTTAAATTTTATTTTTTTCAGAGATAGATAGTTGATGCGGTTGAATTAGTTTAGCTCGAAGCAGGGCAAGTCATGGATCGAGTTGATGTTTGGCTCAGAGCGATTCTGTCTTTTGAGTTAGTCTACTAGATGTTTAGTTAGACTGATATGGTATTCATATTCTTGTGTTGTATTATTTGTTGTATTAGAATATTGTGGCCGTTGTATACCTTATATCAAGGTGATACCAACAGCATAAGATTGTATAAGAGATTTTTGTAATAAGAGTTGTAAGTTAATAAAGGAAGTTATTATTATAAGTGTTTTTGGATTTCTTGTTTCCAAGTCTATAACCTGAAAAGATTCTTGGTAGTTTGGGGTCGGATGTCGAGTGTTAGTTATAATATTGGCAGGTGATTGTTTGATTATTAAGGTTTTTCGCAGTAGCGACCCATATCCCTGACCCCGGATTTGGGGGCGTTACACCAACACTAACCAATAGCTACAACCCTGCACAACTACACAAAACACATCAAAAATACAATAAACTTGAGACCAAGTCAATCAATTTAAGCCGATTTGGAACGATCCAAGTGGATATAAAATCCACTTATCACACCCCCAAACTTAAACCGATGCTTGTCCTCAAGCATAAACAACTAACACTAACTAACTAGTACCACTTCCGTAGGTGATCACGGTTGCATTTGGCATATGCAACAAGCCCTTTAAACCCCTAGGCAGCCCTAGTGGACGAGTAAGGTCTCGTGAGGGCCTATAGCGAATGTACCCACAAAATCCATGTAACCTAATGCAATGCAATGCATGAATGCAACTAATATGGAAATGCAATTAATCTAGTACTAATATCCTACCATACCTTCAAATCCTCTCAAGCCATATCAACTTAAGAATCAAAGCAAATACGCAATGTCTTGGTGTCGAAAGTGCAAGTATTCACATAGTCTACTCAATGAACATGCATAAGTTCTCACAAGTCCATGTCAAATGTAAGAATAAGTTAGTAAACATGCTAAGCCTACAAGAGTACATCTTTAAGACAAAACTCGGGATCTCATATGCAAAAACAAGCAAACACTCACAATCCACTCACAAAATAATATTCACTCAAGAACAAGGGTAAGTGTATCACTCAAATCCAACAAAATCATAAACATGCTTGACATTTGGTATCAATCTAACTCTTAACACAACATACATCAATGACGATAATCAAAAGGTCTTTATTTTGGTTGTAACGGGGCTAGGGACAAGGTATGTCAAATAAGCCAAATCAGGTGAAGTGTCAAAAGCTAGTAAGTACCATAATAAATCATACACAACACCATATTTCCCCCCACATAATTTTTCTATTTTTCTTCCAACAAAAACAATCGACGAGTCGACTAAAGTAGGATCACAACAAACACAAACATGCTCTCATAATATATTTTTTTTCTTTCTTTTTTTTTTCTTTTTTTCTCTTTCTCTTTTTTTTTTTCTTTTTTTTTTCGAGGGCTAAATAAAACACAAACAATAATATAAACAATAACAATGATCCCACAATTTTATTACACATGCCGACTATCAAGTAAACAACCAAACCCAATTTTGATGAAACTGTTTTAGAATCAGAATTTGTAGTTAATGAAAGTGACAAGTGTGTCTATTACATGGTTAAAGGGAATGAATGTATTATTGTGTGCCTGTATGTGGATGATATTTTGTTGTTTGGTACCAATATTGAGATTATTAACGAGACAAAAAGGTTCTTGAAAAGGCATTTTGAAATGAAGGATATGGGAGAGGCTAGTGTGATTCTTGGTATCAAGTTGACTCAGTCAACTGAAGGAATAACCTTCTCACAATCTCATTATATAGAGAAATCTATACTTGAGAAGTATGGTTATTGAAATTGTAGAATCGCAAGTACTCCGTATGATCCTAAAATTCCCTTGTCAAGAATAGTTCAGGAGTTCCTGTGTCTCAGTTAAGGTATTCTCAGATTATTGGGAGTTTGCAGTATCTTGCTAATGGTACTAGGCCAGATATTTCATATTCAGTGTCCAAGTTAGCAAGATATACAAGTTGTCCAAATAAGACTCATTGGGATGCTCTTGATAGAGTACTTAGATATCTAAAAGGCACCATATATCTTGGTTTGCATTACAGTAGGTTTCCTGGAGTGCTAGAGGGATATAGTGATGCAAGTTGGATAGCTAAGAAGTCTGGTTTCAATGGAGTGACTGGATACCTGTTTACCCTAGCGGGTGGAGCAGTATCTTGGAAGTCTTCTAGACTGACTATTATAACTCGGTATACCTTTGAGGCTGAGTTGTGTGCATTAGATGCCACGGGGACTGAGGCTGAATGGTTACATGGACTTATGTCAATGTTACCTGTAGTAAGTCGTCCACTTCCTGCTTTTGCTGTTCATTGTGATAGCCGTACAACTATCGACAAGATTAACAGCAAGAAGTATAATGTGAAAACAAAGTGACATATCCATGTTAGATTGAAGTCTATAAGGGGTCTAATGTCTGAAAGGATCATAGCTGTTGAGTTTATTGGAACTCAAGAAAACCTAGCTGATCCTTTGACTAAAGGGCTTGAGCATGCTGTAGTCCTTAAGTCTAGGTTGGGGATGGGACTGATAGCCCATAATGATTCATCTACAGCGGGAACCCAATACACATGAGAGGAGATCCCTCGAATGTGTATTCAATGTGGTAATAACAAGTTGTAAGGGTGAGTTGGTTTGTACCTTAAACTACATAGATTGATACTTATGTATCTGGTGTCTATCCCCTGTAAACCTATAAGGTACTGTCACTGCCAGAATAGCAAGAGTTATTTGAACTCTTAATGGGGTCAAGTCATATGACGAGATGCTTGCAGTACATCTCTGGAGATGCCCAGCTAAGCGAATATAATTGTGTGGTCGCAATTAGAGGAAAGGGTTATTCCTTGAAACATTCGACGAACAGGATCGAGACAGGACCATTAACGTCTCAAAGCCGTAGATTAGCACCATAGCCTTTGATTTGTCGTCGTCTATGGAGTATGGTTACACCAAACGGATAAAGATTCAAGGTGAAACATTCCATCTGAATCCGGTAGCCATAGAAGTAGAGGACTTAGGAGGGTTCAAACCCGGAAGGGTACCTACTCTAAAAAATAAGTCATGATGAGGATAGATATGCATTTCTGTATGGATTCGTGGGGGATTGTTAGAAAATGGAAAGTTTGAGGCATATTTAAAATATGTTCTTGATTTAATTTTCGGAAACTAACAAGTGGAAGTTGTTCCTTGTAATGAGGACTTAAACTTTCATGTTAGTTTCCTCTACTTCGATGGCTACCGGATTCAGATGAAATGTTTCACCTTGAATCTTTATCTGTTTGGTGTAACCACACTCCATAGAACGACAAATCAAAGGCTATATTGCTAATCTACGACTTTGAGACGTTATTGGTCCTGTCTCGATCCTGTTCATCGAATGTTTCAAGGAATAACCCTTTCCTCTAATTGCGACCACACAATTATATTCGCTTAGCTGGGCATCTCCAGAGATGTACTGCTAGCATCTCGTCATATGACTTGACCCCATTCAAAGTTCAAATAACTCTTGCTATTCTGGCAGTGATAGTACCTTATAGGTTTACAGGGGATAGACACCAGATACATAAGTATCAATCTATGTAGTTTAAGGTACAAACCAACTCACCCTTACAACTTGTTATTACCACATTGAATACACATTCGAGGGATCTCCTCTCATGTGTATTGGGTTCCCGCTGTAGATGAATCATTATGGGCTATCAGTCCCATCCCCAACCTAGACTTAAGGACTACAACATGCTCAAGCCCTTTAATCAAAGGATCAGCTAGGTTTTCTTGAGTTCCAATAAACTCAACAGCTATAATCCTTTCAGACATTAGACCCCTTATAGACTTCATTCTAACTTGGATATGTCTCTTTGTTTTCACATTATACTTCTTGTTGTTAATCTTGTCAATACTTGTACGGCTATCACAATGAACAGCAAAAGCAGGAAGTGGACGACTTACTACAGGTAACATTGACATAAGTCCATGTAACCATTCAGCCTCAGTCCCCGTGGCATCTAATGCACACAACTCAGCCTCAAAGGTAGACCGAGTTATAATAGTCTGTCTAGAAGACTTCCAAGACACTATCCAGTCACTCCATTGGAACCAGACTTCTTAGCTATCCAACTTGCATCACTATATCCCTCTAGCACTCCAGGAAACCTCCTGTAATGCAGACCAAGATATATGGTGCCTTTTAGATATCTAAGCACTCTATCAAGAGCATCCCAATGAGTCTTGTTTGGATAGCTTGTATATCTTGCTAACTTATACACTGAATATGAAATATCCGGCCTAGTACCATTAGCAAGATACTGCAAACTCCCAATAATCTGAGAATACCTTAACTGAGACACAGGTACTCCTGAACTATTCTTGACAAGGGCAATTTTAGGATCATACGGAGTACTTGCGATTCTACAATTTGAATAACCATACTTCTCAAGTATAGATTTCTCTATATAATGAGGCTATGACAAGGTTATTCCATCAGTTGACTGAGTCAACTTGATACCAAGAATCACCCTAGCCTTTCTCATATCCTTCATTTCAAAATGCCTTTTCAAGAACCTTTTTGTCTCGTTAATAATCTCAATATTGGTTCCAAACAACAAAATGTCATCCACATATAGGCACACAATAATACATTCATTTCCTTTAACCATGTAATAGACACACTTGTCACTTTCATTAACTACAAATTCTGATTCTAAAACAGTGTCATCAAACTTTTTATGCCAGTCTCTTGGAGCTTGTTTTAGGCCATATATAGACTTGATTAACTTACATACTTTCCTCTCATTACCAGAGGCCACAAATCCCTCAGGCTGATCCATATAAATCTCTTCTTCAAGTTCACCATGAAGAAAAGCTGTCTTTACATCCATTTGATGGGGGATAAGACCATGTACAGAAGCCAATGCTATAAGCATTCAAATTATTGTCATTCTAGCAACTGGAGAGTATGTGTTAAAGTAATAAATGCCTTCCTTTTGCTTAAAGCCCTTAGCTAGCAGCCTAGCCTTATACTTATCTATTGAGCCATCCGAGTTCATCTTCCTTTTGAATACCCATTTACATCCTATAGTAGAACACCCAGGAGGTAGATCAACCAACTCCTATGTTCCGTTAGAAAAAATAGAGTCAATTTCACTTTTTACAGCACCTTTCCAGTACCTAGATTCTGAAGAATCCATGGCCTGTTGAAAAGTTAAAGGTTCATCCTCGATATTGTAAGTGATAAAATCACTTCCAAAGTCCTTGACTACCTTCGCACACTTACTTCTTCTAGGTTACTCTACTTCATCAGGAGTAGAGCTACTACCAGGATCTGCCCCCACATTTGTCATCCTTTCCACATGATCAGGAATAGACCTCGATGTGTGAGTGGGATCATCATCAGGAATACCCTGAGGTATACCAGTCTTCATAGGGAACACATCCTCAAAGAATGTTGCATCACGAAATTCAACTATAGGCTATGTTTGGTTCAAGGGAGGGGAAGGGAGGGGAGGGGTTTTAATGGAGGGGAGGGGATGGAGAGGGGAGGATTTTAATAATATTTATGTTTGGTTCAAGGGAGGGGAAGGGAGGGGAGAGGATTCATTTTTTGTTTGGTACAAGAGGGGAGGGGAGGGTTTTATGAGTAAATTACATTTAAAACCTTCTTATATGTAAAGAGAATATAAATTAGAATTACACATGTAAGGGTATTTTTGTCCAATAAATGTTTCCCCTCCCCTCCCCTCCAAAAAACCCCAAATTGGAGGGTGATAAAATTAAACAAAAACTCCCCTCCCCTCCAATCCCCTTCCCAATTTTGAACCAAACATGATTTTTCATTTTATATCCCTCCCCTCCCTTCCCCTCCCCTCTCTTCTCCTCCAATCAAACAGGGGCATAGTGTTAGCCACTATTCCGTCTATGTCAGATTTTAATACTAAAAATCTCATAGCCGTAGTGGTTTCAATATAGCCTAGAAAGATGCAATCAACAGTTTTCGGTCCTAGTTTCTTTCTCTTGTGTTCAGGGACAAGTACCTTTGCAAAGCACCCCCACACGCGAAGATATTTTAAACTAGTCCTTTTCTCTATCCATAATTCATAAGGTGTCTTGTCCATATGTTTCAGAGGAACTCTATTCAGAATATGGCAAGCCGTATTCAGAGCCTCCCCCCACATGTACTTAGGCAACCCAGAATTAATCAACATACTATTGATCATATCTTTAAATGTTCTGTTCTTTCGTTCTGCCACCCCATTAGACTCAAGTGTGTATGGTGGAGTTACCTCATGAACTATACCATTGCTCTTGCAAAATTAATTAAACGAGTTACTCGTATACTCACCACCTCTATCTGATCTCAATCGTTTAAGTACTTTACCAGTTTGTGTTTCATCTTCAGTTTTGAACATAATGAATTTATCTAGTGCTTCATCTTTATGTTTAAGCAAATAAACATAAAAATATCTACTACAATCATCTATAAAAGTAATGAAATACCTATAATGTTCCTTGGTCAAAACACCACCAAATTCACATATGTCAGTGTGCACTAAATCTAACACATTCGAATCCCTAACCACATTATGAAAGGGTTTCCTAGTTTGTTTAGCTATCACACATACTTGACATTTAGATTTCTTATCAATGGCATGTTTTGGAATCAACTCTAAGTTCATCATATTCTTTAGAGCACCAAAATTCAAGTGACCAAGACGTGCGTGCCACAAATCAGATTATTCAACACAATTAACAGAAAGAGCAACATTATTATTAATAAAACTACCCAAAACAGGCTCAACATTTATCAAAAATAATCCATCCGACAAGTAACCTTTGCCAAAAAAAATACACCAGTATGTGTAATAACTACTTTATTACATTTCAAAGAAACTTCAAAACCATTCTTTACTAAACAACTTCCACTTATTATATTTCTACGAATATCAGGAACATGATGCACTTTAGTGAGGGATAGAACAAGCCCAGAAGCGAACTTCAGGTCCACGTTTCCTATTCCAAGTACTTGAGCTGCACTAGCATTCCCCATCGTCACCGTCATTCCATGAGTCTGTTGATAAGATACAAATAGAGTAATATCAGTACAATTATGTACATTAGCTCCAGTATCAATCAACCATTCATGAGACGAATAAGTAGAAAGAAGTACAGGATTGTAGGTTACATACCCGTTGTCAGTTTCAGAAGCAACAGCTTCACCAACAACCATGTTAACCATAGACCCACTAGTGGTTGCAAGCACAATGTTAGCTTGTGCTCCCACAACAGGTTTCTTAGCTTTCTTTACAGGATAGTCCTTGCTCCAATGACCAACCTGTCCACAAGACCAACATGGTTTGTTTGCCTTTGGTTTCTTAGCCTTGTTCTTGTCCTTAGACCTAGTGTTTTCCTTTTTAGTGACAAACTTTCTTTTCTGTCCTACAGTCACTACATTCATCTTCGAACTCCCAGCATGTTCAGTAGGCATCACATGTCCTTGCTTGGACTTGTGTTGCTCCTGCACAGAGATGTCCAACATCAGGTTTGTCCAAGTGATCTCTCCTTTCTATCTTTTCAGGGAGAGTGAAAACTCTTCCCAAGACTTAGGGAGCCTTTCAATCACAGACATAACCTGAAACTTTTCAGGAAGGTCCATACCAGACTCCTTCAAAGCATGCACCAACATCTCAAACTCATGCACCTGCTCAGTCATGGATTTAGTATCCACCAGTTTAAAATCAAGGAACCTAGCCACAGAATACTTTTCCAACCCTTGCGAGTCAATATTATGTGTCTGGTCAAGCTTCTCCCATAAGAGCTTAGCAGTGTAGGAGTCAGATGAATAAACATCGAATAGAGTGTTCGCTAAAGCTGCTAGAATTGCAGCCCTAGCCACCCCATCCTTCTCCTCCCACATAGTATAAGCCTTAACAGTTTCAGCTTTCTCCTTAACCACAACTGGTTTCTCATACTGCACCACCGGCCATAGACCCTTTACCGTTAACCACGGTTTCATCTTTTTCTGCCAACGAGAAAAACCAACACCCCCACCGAATTTATCTGGCATACCTGACAAATCGATAGGCTATGGGAAATGGTACGTGGTCTAATCAATGGTAGGTACAGTAACATTAGACCCAGAGCCAGTCTCAATAACGGGAGTTTCCGTTTCGTTAACCATCTTGTTAATTAACAATATATAACACAAATATTCTCTTCAAGATTGTTGGGTATAATTAACTATAACAACAATGAGGCAGTGATATATATATTAAAACAAGAACAGGCAAATAACCAATTAAAAAAACAAAGCACGAAGGCAAAACAAGAATATAATTAGAGATTGTAATTAACGGAAAAGTCAAGAGTAACTTATCTCCCACAGAAGCTTATGGCAAATACTGATAAGAGATTGAACAGTTGAGTCACCAAGCCCTTCGAGAAGACTTGGCTGTTCTTGAAGAGAATATTGCCCCACTTACGTTGTGATTGGGTTGTAGCAATATCACTTCCAGGATAAAACAACACCGATCAAAGGGTTCACAAATACTCCAGTGATCAACAGCGACCAGCACCTCAGTTCACCTGAGAATTATGTGTTTCTTCTAAATGTATCGAGAGAGAACAGAGAAAGAAGAAAACAGATCGTATTTCTATCCTTAGGACGTATCTCTTATCTCTCCGTTCATTCTTTCTGTATTGTATATATAATACCAAAAATAAACGTAACTGATACTCCATAAAAGGAAAGTAAATATTCTGATTTAATTGTATTAACTGCATCAGGATTTATTTTTCAGTTACAGTAGCATCAGTATTTAGTCATAAGTAATATCAGAATTTAGTGTCCATCAGGATCAGGATTTAGTACTCATCAGGAACTGATATCCATCAGGATTTAGCCCATCAGTATTTGATGTCTGACCAAGTCCATCAGGATTTTTTCCAAGTACTGATCCAAATTTCCATCAGGATTTAATTCAAATACTGATCCAAATTTCCAGTACTGTTGTAACAAATAAATCTGAATCATGTTAAAATAAACCAATAATCAATTCTCCTTTCAACTCAATTTATTTATGGATTCCAATAAGAAAATATCTTAGATCCAAACATGAAAGTTTAAGTCCTCATTACAAGGAACAACTTCCACTTGTTAGTTTCCGGAAATTACATCAAGAACATATTTCAAATATGCCTCAAACTTTCCATTTTCTAACACAAAATTCAACACTATTTGAATTAATTAAATTAAAATTTTCATTTAGTTCTGAAATTGTTTATTAATGTTAGGATCTAATGTGAAACCAAGTGAAGCGAAGAGGGAGGGTAATGATGTATACATAAATGTTGTACTCTAATAGAATGATCCAAGATAAGGATAATTTTGTCAGGAAAATGATTGGGATATGCAAAAATAAGTTTAGGATGTGCATAAATTAGCACTATTTTTAATATACCCTAAATTTATAGGTTAACAAAAGACTATAGAAGTGCTTGATGAACGAGGAGAAAGGAACACTACAGGAAGTCTGAGGTAAAAATACAGATGAGACAAATGGGAGCTTTCATGAGATGAGGATCACTTGCATATTCTCTTGCTAAAAGGGTATACATTTGCAGCGATCAACTTTTTTTCTCCAAAGTTTCCTAAAATACAAAAATTGCATTCAACAATCCACATTTTTCTACGTTTAGCAATGTATATACCAAAATTCTAAGATCTCAGTAGTTCACGGTGGTGGAGATACTGGATCGGAAAACAAGATGGATTCTAGCCGTTCGGAAGGATGTGCAGATTAGTGATCATCCTGGATTTTCACAAGCAGATTCTGAAGAACCTGCCAAGGATAGTAACACATGCCCGGGTGAATTATCACCATTCACTGCATGCAACTCACATCTAGGCACATGTAACCAGATGACATCTGATTTATTTTCTGAATGACAGTTGTTTCTGTTAGGATCTAGAGTGCGGAAGAGATATAATTCAACCAAAGATTTAAAGAGAAATGATATAAAGACTGTAAAAATAACACATGGATTTTTAGGTGGAAAAACCCTCTTTGAATAGAGGTAAAAAACCACCGACGAGAGAGCCAAAAATATCCACTATAATAAAATGGGAGTACAAGAATATTTCCTTCTAAGGTTGACAGAGAATAACCAAGTTAACAACTCTCTACAGGTTAAATAATTATACCCGAAATATAGAAAGAGAGAAATATATGAAAGAAATATAAGAGAGAGGTTGTGTTGTTTGTGTTGTGGTGGTGCATTTAATTGATCACCAAGCATGGGTATTTATAGTACCCGGATGTAGTGTGAATAAGAACTGTGAAGCCACCCATTTTTCTTCCTGCACCAACTCCTCACACCCATTTTTCTTCCTGCCATCCTTTACCAAGTCCAAACAATTAGTTTGTAGCCCGCCACAGCCATTTGACTTATGCAATGGTGAGCCACCGTCCAACAAATCTCCACCTTGACTCACCATTCAGCAAAAACGCTCTTCTCGCCAGGAACACCTTGATTAGGTGTGGATGATACCAGCTAAGTTAAGACAATGATCAAACTTAGCTGATGGAAGTGGCTTGGTTAACATGTCTGCAGGATTATCGGCTGTATGAACCTTCTCGACAGTAAGATTTCCTGCAGCAACAGTATCTCGGATAAAATGATGCCTTATATCAATATGCTTGGTCTTGGAATGATATTTGTTGTTCTTGGTTAAATGGACAGCACACTGACTATCACTGAATACAACCAGAATATCTTGTTGTATACCAAGTTCGCTTACCAAGCCTCGGAGCCATATAGCCTCTTTAATACCTTCAGCAGCAGCAATGTATTCTGCTTCAGTGGTTGACAATGCCGCAATGGCTTGTAATGAAGAATACCAACTGATTGCAGAACCACACAAGGTAAATATATAAGCAGAAAGAGATCTTCTCCGATCTAAGTCACCACCATAGTCAGCATCAACATATCCAACTACGCCTCCGGGATTAGCTCTGTGTCTATCAAATATCAAACCAATATCAGATGAACCCTTCAAATAACGAAGAATCCATTTCACTGCTTCCCAATGTTGTTTTCCTGGATTGTGCATGAATCTGCTAACCATACTAACAGCATAGGCCAAATCAGGCCGGGTACACACCATGGCATACATTAAACTTCCAACGGCATTAGAATAAGGAACATGTGACATGCGTCTTTTACCTTCTTCGGATTGTGAACACTGTTCTGATGAAAATTTGAAATGAGCAGCAAGTGGAGTAAAAATTTGAAATGCGCCTTTTACCTTCTTCGGATTGTGGACACTGTTCTAGAGTGCGGAAGCGATATAATTTAAACAAAGATTTAAAGAGAAATGATATAAAGACTGTAAAAATAACACCTGGATTTTTAGGTGGAAAAACCCTCTTTGAATAGAGGTAAAAAACCACCGGCAAGAGAGCCAAAAATATCCCCTATAATAAAATGGGAGTACAAGAATATTTCCTTCTAAGACTGACAGAGAATAGCCCAAGTTAACAACTCTCTACGGGTTAAATAATTATACCCGAAATATAGAAAGAGAGAAATATAAGAGAGAGGTTGTGTTGTTTGTGTTGTGGTGGTGCATTTAATTGATCACCAAGTATGGGTATTTATAGTACCCGGATATAATGTGAATAAGAAGTGTGAAGCCATCCATTTTTCTTCCTGCACCAACTCTTCACACCCATTTTTCTTCCTGCCATCCTTTACCAAATCCAAACAATTAGTTTGTAGCCCACCACAACCATTTGACTTGTGCAATGGTGAGCCACCATGCAACAGTTTCTTTCTGAATGAAGGATGACTGTTGTTTTTTTTTTTTGAGAAGTAGGATGACTGTTGTTATAACAATGTTCTCAATAATTGAGCATAAATCATGAACAATGGATACAAATTTTCTAAATTTGACTGCTGTTCATCCACTCTTTTTGCCGAGCTTAAAAGCAACAGAATGCATTATTCATTCACCAAAACTGATAACTGTATGAATTGACACTTAAAGTTAAATTGCTTGTTCTGTATCGCATCCTTGTTTACTCCCATGTGTTTTTGTATTGTTCGATTACATAATTAAATCTAAGTCTGATCTGTATCCAGAATTTATCTGATTGATTTGATAATCTCATCATACAACCATATGGGTGACAACTGACAAGTACATATAAAACATCCTCCTGAAATTCAAGACTTTCATGTACGTTTGATGGCTCTAACCTTGACCCCATGCTTAAAATTTAGAACTATGCCATAGTCTAGTCC
Organism: Kitagawia praeruptora; assembly: GCA_037693485.1. Taxonomy (NCBI): domain Eukaryota; kingdom Viridiplantae; phylum Streptophyta; class Magnoliopsida; order Apiales; family Apiaceae; genus Kitagawia; species Kitagawia praeruptora. The sequence continues at coordinate 60,055,331 of CM075352.1, read as the reverse complement.
CAGAGGTTTTTCCATGTTGGGTGAATGACAAAATACATAATTCCGATACAGATGAATAATTGAGAGTTTGATTTCTTGTAAAGAAAACTTTCCGCCAATGCATGCCCGAGGTCCAATTCCAAAGGGAATGTTTGCATATGGATGTCTTTGCTTTTCCTCTTCACAGTTCAGATCAAATCTTTCGGGCTTGAACTTTTCAGGATCTGGGAAATTCTTCGGATCTTTTGCTAATACTCCAAGAGCCATCCAGACCCATGTCCCCTGCAGATTCACATACAAATCATGATCATGGTCTAGTAATTTCTTTCCAGTTCTTTTTTCTTTCATGCCTTGTTATTTGGTTAGGATTAGAAGATGTTACCTTTGGGATAATGTAGCCACCAATTTCTACTTGTGCCGATGTCTCTCTAGCAACTAAAGGAGACACTGTATAAAACCTCATGGCTTCTTTAATCACCTGCAAAATTTGTCAAGAATATTAGCAAGAAAGATTTCACAAGAAGTGATCATATTTAAGAAAGAAGACTAGGAAACTTGCTTGATCAATATAAGGGAATTTGTGTTGAAGATCCTCAGCTGTCGGAATCTGTTCTCGTGAGCCAAAACCATCAATCTCTTCAAGCAACCTTTTCTCAACCGCTGGATGCCCAGCAACTAGGTAAATGATAGTGGATAGCGTAAATGATGTAGTTGCTGACCCGGCAAGAAGGTGTTCGTATGTTACAGCACTAACGTAATCGGGAGTGAAGAACTTCTTAGACACCGTCTCGGATTCCCTTGCTTTTAGTATAAGTGACAAGAAATCCTTAGAGCCATTATCCTTCTGTGCCATTTTCTTCATGACAATCTCATTAAGCCGATTACTTAAATTCTGGTTAGTCCTATCTACTTTCCAGTCCATGGTCCCAGGTATTCTCTTCAGAATCTGCCGAAACGGTTCTTGAAGTATTGGGACAAGGAGACCTAAAATGATCGAAAAGGATCCTGATAAGTCCATCTTCAGTGTAGATGTGGAGTACATATGCTGCTTAATGAAATCCTCAACTTCTTTATCATTGTGACTGCTTTTTCGATTCTTGACTGAAGCACTGCTTTGCGGTTTAGACAAACCAAAATCAACACCAAAAGCAGCCTGTCCAATTACATCAGTAGCCAACTTAAGTGAAAGGTCTGAAAAAACTATGTCTTCTTCTTTAGACGGAATAATTTGAGTGGCAGATACGATGTAGTCCTGCATAACTGGAATTAGTTTAGCTAGGTGTGATGGCTGGTAAACAGAAAGTATTGTGTTTCTCATGGTTGACCATCTCGCATCCCTGCAGAATCAACAGTTTACAAAAACAGAGATCATTCAACAAAAAAATGATTGCTTCACAACAGCCTCGCAAATAAATTTTCTACCTTATGAGTAAAAGTAAAAAACATACCTGGTGAAGAATAGACCTTTTTGATGAAGGGGAGAGGATGCAATGGGAGAGGGGATGCTTCTGTTGGAGAAGTATTTGAATTTCTTAATTCCAACTTCTCTACAAAGCTCTGCATCTGCTATAATTATTAATGGCTGTCTTCCCATGTGAAACCTGATCAACATAACAATCTGACTTACTACAATTTCCTTATAAATTACTTGGAAGAAATAGACCATTCAATTTCTTGAAAGATAAATTTGTTATAGAATTAATTCAAAGTAAATGGTTACTTTGCGTTACAAATTGCATGCATCACTGACCTGTTCTGCTAAGAAAGTTTATTAGTACTTATTAGCACTTGGGAGTAGAAAAAGGTGTTCAGATGATACTAAGTATGCCTTTCCATTACCTACTGCTGCTTTGAGAACAGCACAGTGAAAGTGGGGTACCAAAATAAAAGATGTTTCAAGACCTTTAACACAACTATTTCTATTCTACTGGCTGTCAAGTACATACAGGTTGGTTCCCCACAAATGTCAACTTTTAGCTGGTAAGCAGTGAGCTTTCCAACCGGACATCACTACGAACAAATATGGTAAGACTCCAAGCAGACTCTCTGCCGGCATACAATACTGTGCCTATTGCAAATATGTATGATACTGGAGTAGTCAAAAGATTGAAACATAAACACTTCAGGGGTTTCAAGTGAACCAGAAAACTACAGTTGACTTGAGATACAGATAGATCTGATAAAAACAGAACCACACTAGTTCTATAAATATATGCACTGACCTGAAAATGGGGCCATAACGTTTGGCGAGAACCGAGAACACATCAGGACCATACTTAGCAAGCAAAGGTAAGTGTCCTACGAAGGGAAAAGCAGGAGGTCCAGGAACTCTCCTAACACTCCAATAAGGTCCATAGCAGTAACACAAAACAGCGGCAAACAAAGCTAACAAAGAGCATATAGCTGAAGCAACGGGCACCCTTATAAAAACTAATCCAAGCTCTACAAGTCTGTAAGAAGCTTCACAAATGAAGTCCATTTTGCTAGGAAAAATCTGTTGCTGAAAAAATTCAATGGTAACTGAGAGAAATATAAAGAAGGGTGTCAAGAAAGCATCTTGATGAAGAGATATCAGCAGTTTGGTACTTGTCCTTATTGTACATGGTAAACGATGTAGCAAAATGCCTGGTGGGCCTTTCTTTATAATATTTTTTGTTATATTGCCTTTTATTTTAATCTTACTTTCCACGCTTCATTATGCTGGCCTGAAGTTGTTGGAATCTTTGGCTTTGATTGTGTATCATTGGTATATAGAAGACCAAGTACTACAGCCACTGTATCACCTTGAAAAGCTTGAGTTAATTATTCCACTCGTCTGGTTCATGTGTGATATGACAAACCTGAGGTCTATGTAAATATTCTGGTAGCACCTAAAGAAAATGGAATTTTATGTCTTTTAGTCATGAAGCCTAAACCGCTATTTCATTTTACGGCACTATTTGCTACCACTACCAATGGGCATGCTCTCATGAGTAGTCATTAGCTATACCGGCCTATACCTGCTCTCCCGTGAGTGCAGGTCAATTCAAGTTATGAATAAAGACTTTCACATTATCTTTGTTCTTAGTTTTTGGACATGATCAGGTATGCTTATCATAGGAGCAGATTTGCTGATTCTTGTGAAAAAAGTCGATATTAATTTTATTAGTATGTTACGTAGGTGCGTTTGATGACAAGCACGGAAATATGCTTACTTAGAACTCCATGGATTCTTTTAATCCCAAGTTTGTCTTGGTGTATGGTGATGAGATCGATATTGTATAATGTATATATTAATCAGGTCAAGGTCTGTATGTATGTGTATATAATAAGCATCATAAGATAGTGACACGATCAGAACAAATTTCAACTGTAGTTTGTCTTGTTTGAGGCATGGTTGTAAAAATCGGTAATCGTTATAAATCGGTTGAGGTACCGATTTAAGATTAATCGGGTAATCGGGGATTAATCGGAAGGATTAATCGGAGTACTAATCGGATATTATAATAATATTTATTATATTAGTCTAATTTATAATTAAACATATCATTTTAAATAAATTCATAGGATTAATCGGATTTCAAAAATCGAATCGGTTGGTTACCTTACAGAGGATTAATCGGGGATTAATCGGCTAAATCGGGGATTTTTAGAACCATGGTTTGAGGTATATTCTAATGACCTTAAATATTAAGGATCAAAGGGTATTTCCACAGCAACATTTTGCTTTGTCAGTTGAAAATACAATTTACAAATTGAGCTTGAATATCTCCTCCCAGCCTACAACAAGATAGGCTGACGATAAAGTTCAATGTCATTTAACCAAGAGTAAACTTACTCAATATATTCACAAAGGATTTTACTCGAATCACCTGATCCGCTAACTTGTCTTTCTTGCCCTTTTCCTATCCAATAAACATGAACCCTGCAATCGACCTGTTCATAATTTCACCTACATAGAATTATCAAATATTATATAATGTTACTGACAGCTATTAGCTTCACTTGTAACAGTTGCCAGGAGGTCTTAATATGATCAAAATTAGTAGGACTTACCTCTACTATTATAGAGGCGTTTTCAGAAACCAATTCGAACAATGTAATGTTAGTCCTGGCAATACGAAAAGCTTTTAGTTTAGATGAATATGCAATAGTTGACTTCCACCTATATTGAATTAGAGATAACATACCAAGAAACAACATGAATTAGTGCAGAAACCTCTGCAAGCACACGAGTGCCATATCCTATGGGCTCATCTCGTACAGATATTTTGGACACAGCGACAATGTGCTTTGTATATAATTGATGTAGGTTCTGAGTGCCTGCACACACAAGGTTACTAATGAGCCAAGCTAGCAGTAAGGGGCAATCATCGATAATCTTTTAGAAGATTTAAAGCCATTTAGGCCTCTTACATTCAACTAATTTGGGGTACTGATACAGAGTTACCTATCAAAGCTTGCAACATAGAGAGAGACCATCACAATTGCCAAATCTTAATTCTTCTAAGTTGAATTATTTCTTGTAAACATAAATGAAAAAACTAGCAGCTTACACAGCAATATTTTGCTCTCAAACTGAGTCAAATGTCATCAGGATTCGCTAAAATTACCCAAATCAGTGTTGTTGCATGAAAAACTCATATAACTACAATACCAGCTATGAGCTATGTAAACTCATAAGACCACAATACTTTCACATAAAAGGATGACTGTTTTTGGAGTACTTGTACTCGGCAGATAAATAAAAGCTCCCCCTTACCCCCATCCTATACCAAGTTTATTATTCTGTGGTTCTTCTTCCACAAGAGAATCATGACACTGGTTCTACACGTATCTTTATTTATTTACATTATTCTTAAAACCTATTTTGTCCGATAATTTGTTAGACTGATTACACGGCAGAAACTCAGTACTGGCAAAGAAAATAACTAGACACTTTGTAAATCTAGAATACAAAAATAAGAATAAAAATAACACTTTAGGTTGACTGGATCATAAAATCTTAAGATACATATGAAGTTTTCAACCTCCTCCTCAGTGAACTGATAGTTTGTCTCCTGAAAAGGCATAAATGAAAAAACAAATGAAAGTTTACTGTGAAAATTAAGAAGGAAAAACTGCATTTGTAAATTATTGAAAGGACATAATATTTTTAGAAGGATATAACATTGCGTCTCTTCCCTGCAACTCTCTTCACCCCTGTTGTTTAAAAAACAAATTAGCTACACAGTTCAAAGAAAAACCAAAAGCACACATTAAGTAACCAGACTCAGTACCAAAGATAAATAGGGGATGAAGTTGAAAGAGACCAAATCACGACACCACGTACATCAAACACCTAGTCCCAAATCCTTGGTCATAACTGACCATTCACGGATTTGACCTAAGATATTCCAATTGATCAACAAGTTGCTTTAGATCCTCACTATCCCAGTCTGGTGACTTTGCAGCCAAATCTTCCACTTCCACACCTGGAAGATCACTAGCCAACTCTTCTTTCTCGGCATTCACGGGCCCGAGATTTTCAATCAGTAGCTCCTCCCAACTAATCTCATTTAAAGCATCCAACTCTCCATCTCTCAATGAGAAAATTTCCTCCTTTATTCCACTGGTTGCCTCTTCATTCAGAGAAGCAAAGAAAAATGACTCCACGTCTGTTTCAGTATCAACTGACTTTTCTTTTTGCTGGTACAAATGATCTAAACCCTGGCTTTGCAAATCTTCCACATTTCGGCTTGGGCTCATAGTTAGCCTCCGTTTCCTCCCCATATCAATCTGATTCTGATCAATCTTTTGCACATACTTGTCCATATACTGCTGCATAAATTCAGGATTTCTAACTGCCTGAGCGAGGAAACTCATCATCCGTTGCTGCTTAGACTCCATACTCTGAATTTTATTCTCCATTGCAACGATAACATTCTTCGAGTCCTGCTGTTGCTGTCTGAGTTTCACAATTTCTGCAGATAACACACTACGATCACGCCCGAGTCTTTCAAGCTCTTCTTCAATTCCATAATGGCCTAATTCGACACAGACGCTCCCTCCTTGCTGCTGAATTCCCTGTGAGGCGGCATTTCTCCTCCTTCTGATAGTCTTCAAGAGATGCTTTTGGCCTCCTAGAAACCCCTCATTAGCGAACTCCCATCTATCAGGATCCACTTTTCTGAACCCCTGCATTATTTCAAACATTTTATGCAGTCAGAAAACATTCAAACAATATAATTAGGTAAAAAAAAATCCCTTTGAACACACACAATTTTAAGACCGAAACATAACATTTTATACATTAGTCTTCAACAGTTCAACTAAAGAGCAATCAACAATCAAGAAGTTAATTGACAACAAAAATAATAACAAAAGAAATATAAGAAGCAAAACTATCGAAAACACAAACCAAAAAAAAATAAATTACTGTTTACTAAAAACTAGTAGCTCCTCTGAACTACCAATTAGGATTGACAATGTCTAAACTACTACACGAACAGTCACCCTACATAATAAAACATAAAGGAACTCCTTTAAAAATTTATTCATTGAAATAAGTTTTAGAAGAAAACGAACACGACCCACAATCCGAAATTGTTTTACATAGAAATCTGCACATTCGAGAAGTTGTGCAGAACCCATGACTAACAACCTCAATCACATGCAGCAAAATGAACATGTAAATGAAGCTTAAACAAAACCCCAAATCACCAAACACAAAATCAAGAAAAACCCACATAACACAATCCTATATAAAGCACAATCATGGAAGAAAACATAAAATTAGAGGAGGAAAGTACTTACATAAGTATTGAGCTGACGAACAAAGCTAGAGAAATTACTATGTTTGAAGCACTTAGAGAGCAAACAAGTAGAGAACTTGTAAGGATCCCAAACAATGAAGCTATTCTTAGCAGGACTCCAAGAAACAACAGTATCAGTAGCAGGGTCTTGAACCAGATCATATGTCTTGGTAAGAAATGGAGGTGGCCCCACTTCATGTAATCCCTCCATTGGCTGAGGTGATGCTACTTGTTTCATTTTCTGACTTTCCATTACTACTTAAACAAGAATGGTGAGTGATTAAGCGATGAGATTAAGGAGGATTACTCTGTATTTATGTGATTAGTTAGTGAGCAGAGTGGGGAGTGTTAATATTGACACTACTTAGAAAGTTCCAGACAAGAATGGAAAGTTCTGGGGCTGAGTGGGCTCATGTTGAAGTTTCTGACATTTGTCTTTTCTTGTCAAGTTGACATTGTAGCTGTGTCAGAATGGAGACCTCTCAAGTGTGTGGAGTATATTTGTGGGCTTTGCTTACGTAAGTTTTGGATTCTTTATTTACTGTATTTGGAGGCTGGCCCACTGAGTGCCTACAATTCCACTGAGTTTATTTTCCTTTTTTAAATTTCTTTGTGTTTTTATGGTTTTCAAAAAATTTCTTTATTATCATTTTTAGACAATAACTTTCACTTTTTGAAATAGAAAAATGTATAAAATTCAAACATTTTTTTTTATCATTTTTCATTAATTATATTTATTCAGTGGTATAAAATATTTTTAGACATTATTTTCTGGATTCTTGAAATTTATGTTTTAAAATTAAGTTATTTCTGGATAACAAAAGAAAATAAAAATACAAAATATAGTAAAAGTTTTATAAATTAATACAGTATTATTGAGATGATAAATTTTATTTATTTATCAAAATCATTATTTAATTAAGATCAAATATATTTGGACCAAAAAGTTGCACCGATTGTTAGCCAAACTTCACTCTGATAGAATGGAGGCTGGGCCATACAGTGCTTTTGGGCTTTGCTTACTTACATTTTTGGGTCCAGATCCTTGACAATCGTTCGTCAGGAATCGGTTATTTAACAATCGGTTCCACAGTCGTTGGATCATTGATTCAACGGCTGAGATTAAAAATAAATAAATTTTATTGTCCGCTAAATTTTTTTTATAATTCAGGGAAGCCGTTGGATTAACGATCCAACGATCTAAAAACCGATTGTTAAATAAATCGTCCTGACAAATGATTGTCAGGAATCTCGGGCCTACATTTTTAGTTGTTGTTTCCTGCATATGGAGGCTGGGCCACTCGGTGCTTACAATATCAATTTTATTTGCATACTCAGTGCTAAGTATTGACTGTTCTAGTAATTTAATTATTACCATAAATCAGACCCTGAAATATTAAAAGCCCCAAATGATTGTTAAATAAATCGATTGTTAAATAAATCGTCCTGACAAATGATTGTCAGGAATCTCGGGCCTACATTTTTAGTTGTTGTTTCCTGCATATGGAGGCTGGGCCACTCGGTGCTTACAATATCAATTTTATTTGCATACTCAGTGCTAAGTATTGACTGTTCTAGTAATTTAATTATTACCATAAATCAGACCCTGAAATATTAAAAGCCCCAAATCAATAAAAAATTTGTGCTTTATAAAAATAAAAATTAAAGACCATCTTTTGGTGTTTATTTTTTCTTCAATTGTTTATGGTGTTTCTTTTTCAACAAAATTGTGCCCCTGTTTGTTCCATTTCATGACAACTTTACATATTTTTAAAATATTTTACTTGTTTATTTGGATAAATTTGCTCCTAGAATACTATATTTTCTTGGTGCCCCATTCATTAGTATGAACGGGTAGGTATTAGGGCCAACTATGTGATAAAACTATCAACTTAGCAGAAACAATTAACAAGATACACAAGATTCATCATCTTGTTTAACAAAGAAGAACAAGATGCATAAGAACAAAGATAGAACTTTCTGGAGAAGAGAAAATGTATATTACAAAGATTGAGTACAAAATGTAATATGTCTCGTCTTATATACAAGTTACTGCAACAAACTATCTAACTAACTGTGATGATGTGGCAATATACTGAGCTGGAAGGACAGTTGAGTTGGAAGGAATGACAGCTGTGAGCTGTTATTTTCAATAGCCGCCCTCAAGTTGGAGATGGTGTAAACATACCCAACTTGAAGAGAAGTGAGTTGAACTGTGGTGATGGTGAAACCTTAGTAAGAATGTCTGCAAGTTGAGATCGTGTAGGAAGATATGTAAGTTGAATCAAACCTTCCAAGACCTTATCACGAGTGAAATGGCAATCAAGCTCGATGTGTTTTGTACGCTCGTGGAAAACAGGATTACGTGCAATATGAATTGCAGACTGGTTATCACAATGTAACTCAACTGGCTTTAGATTGGTAACTTCCAGTTCTGTTAATAAACGAACTATCCAGGTTACTTCAGCAGCTGCAGAAGCCATCGCACGATATTCAGCTTCTGCGGATGATTTTGACACTGTGCCTTGTTTCTTCGATTTCCAACTCACAGGAGAATTACCAAGCAACAGTATATAACCAGTGACAGATCGTCTGGTATCAACACATGAAGCCCAATCAGCATCAGAAAAGGCTTGCAACTTCAACGTATCAATAGCATTCAACAAAATACCTTGTGTAACTGTACCAGCTAAATAACGCAATGTGTGGTGTAGAGCAGACATATGACTGGTACGAGGAGCATGCATGAATTGACTTAAAGTCTGCACAGTATAGGAAAGATCAGGTCGTGTATTAGTGAGATAGTTTAATTTGCCAACAATAGACCTATAAATGTCAGGTTGTGGTAACAAATGCCCATCTGTTTGAGAAAGTTTAATATGAACAGGCAGTGGAGTACTTGTAGGATGAGAAACATCAACTCCAGAATGTGCCAGCAATTCTTTAGCAAACTTTTGTTGGGAAAGTACAATTCCAGTTGATGAACGTGTAACTTCAATCCCTAAAAAATAATGCAAGAGCCCCAAGTCTTTGATTCCAAACTGAGTATCAAGATGAGATTTCAAATTTTGAATGGCAATAACATCATCTCCTGTGACTATAACATCATCAACATAAACTGCTACTATGCATATTCGACCATTCTGTTTCTTAATGAATAGACTATAGTCATTTTTCGACTGAACATAACCTTGACAAAGAAGTTCTTCGACTAATTTATCATGCCACTCCCTAGATGCTTGTTTTAATCCATAAATCGATTTTCGAAGTAAACATACCAGATTATGTGGATTAGGCAACCCTTCTGGAACAGCCATATAAACTTCTTCCTTTAAAGTGCCATGCAAAAATGCATTGTTTACATCAAGTTGATGTAAATCCCAATTTCTATTAGCAGCTACAGCAATCAACAAACGAACTGTGCTCATCTTTACTACTGGAGAAAAAGTCTCCTCATAATCAATCCCATGCTTTTGATTATAACCCTTAGCAACTAATCGTGCTTTACATCTCTCCAAACTACCATCAGACTTGAGCTTAACTTTGAATACCCACCTTGATCCAATGGCTTTCTTACCAGGTGGAAGGGGAACTAATTCCCAAGTATGATTAGCATGCAATGCCTTTAATTCAGCTTCCATAGCAACTACCCATAAAGGATCTTGAGAAGCTTCCAAGTATGACTGTGGTTCAGAAATAGTACACTTAGGTACCATAGCAGAGGTTTGCACCAAGTTGCACCAATGAGTAGAAACAGGAATAACAGCATTACATTTGTAAGAAGATAGATAAGAAGGTACTTTATGTATTCTAGTTGACCTTCTTAAACAATTTGTAGTGTCTGAAGTCACAGAATGATTATTAACATCAAATGTTGACATATTAGTATCAGAAGACATTACTGGACTAAGATCATAAACCAAGGATCCTTCATTACCAGGTCTGTCATTATCAGTGGTTGATTCATTACCAGTGGTTGACTCATTAGCAGATTGTGCAGAATTTTCAAAAGAAGATTCAACACTAGAAGGCAAATCTTCATCAAAACAAGAAGAAGTAACAGCTGGTAGATATATTGCTGAAGGAAACAATGTAGGATTGGTATGAGACTGATAAGGAAAATGTGATTCATGAAAAACCACATTTCGAGTAATGAACCACTGTTCTGTGGCTAAATCCAGAACTTTATACCCTTTCTGAGTACAAGAATATCCCAGAAAAACACATGCCTTAGCCCTGGGATCAAATTTACTTCGATGATCAACAATAGTAGATACAAAGCATAAACTTCCAAACACCTTTAAATGATCTAATGAAGGATGAGAGTTAGTCAGTCTATAATAAGGAGTATCATTATCAATACTTTGCAAAGGTATTCTATTGATAAGATAAGTAGCACAAAGTACACTTTCACTCCAAAATTTCTGAGGAATGTTTGACTGAAAGAACAGAGATCTAGATGTCTCAAGCAAATGTCTATGTTTACGCTCCACAACACCATTTTGTTGTGGAGTATGACTACAACTAGTCTGATGTAATATGCCTCTTTTCAAAAATAAATCTTTCATAGCACCTTGACAAAGTTCCAAAGCATTATCAGATCTGACTATAGAAACTTTAGATTTGTATTGATTTTCAACATGAGCAAAGAAATTTTCCATTACTCGGACTGAATCAGTCTTGTTTTTCAACATATGAACCCAAGTAAAACGGCTAAAATCATCAACAATGGTAAGAAACTGATTACATCCAGTATGTGACCTAATCTTGTAGGGTCCCAAGATATCTAAATGAATCAGTTCAAAAGGCAAAGTAGTTTTAATACTACTATGAGGAAAAGAAGCCCTAGTCTGCTTTGCTAAGGGACAAATTTGACAGATAAGATGATTTGCTGTAGAATCCTTCAAACCAGACAAAGAAGGAATGAGCTTCAATCTGTTAAAAGGAATGTGTCCAAGTCTGAGATGCCAAATACTAAGATCCTCCTTGATGCTGGTGAAACTCTTTTTGAAAGACAAAGATGAAGAAATGCTTGAAGTATTATACAGTCCACCCTGCAGTTTACCAAGAACAATTGGATTCCTTTTCTGCAAAGGGTCCTGAATCACACAATCAGTATCTGTAAAGTTTACAAAACATTGCATATCTTTGCAAAGCTTCTGTACAGATATCAAGTTATATTGAAAATGTGGTATATGAAGAACATCATGTAGAATCATCTCATCAAAGAGTTTTACAGTTCCAACATGTAAAATGGGAACTTGTCTACCATCAGGCACAATTATAGATTCATTCAGATCATTGACTGGTTTGTAAGTAAGAAAAAGACTTAAATCAGAACAAATATGATCAGTTGCACCACTGTCAACTAACCACCCAAATTTAGTATTATTAGCTAGTAGACACATCTTACCAGCCAATAATGCATGATGTGAAGTATCTGAGTTAGCACCAGAATCAGATTGCTTATTAAGAAGCTCCATAAGTTGCTGATATTGTGCAACAGAAATAGGAGTATCATTGGTTGTCCCAGATGAAGTATCATCAGCAACAGTAGCATTAGTACAAGACATTGCAGCAAGTTTTCTGTCTTTAAAACCTCCTTTGAGATTAGGGGGATAACCATGGATTTTAAAGCATCTGTCAACAGTATGACCAGACATTTTGCAATGTGTGCAAAAATAAGTGCCTTTCTTAAAACCTGCAGATCCTGTAGCTCCTTTGCCAGAATTAGCATTTGGCCTGAAATTGTTAGATCCTCCTCTGTAACCTCTCTTATTATCAGCCACAAATGCTAGATTCTCTGTTTGTTGAGAAATGTGTGACATCTCTTGATGTTTTTCTTCTTGAGAGAAAACTCTAAAAGCATTAGTCAAAGTAGGAAGAGGTTGCTGCATTAGAATGTTTCCTCTCACAGTAGCAAACTTGTCATTAAGTTTCATCATGAACTGCAATAATCGATGATCTTGATCCATTTGTAGAACCTTCTGAGTCACATTGCAAGTACACTTGTTGCAAGTGCAGCAAGGTAGAGGTTTTATATCAGCTATTCCATCCCACAGAGTCTTGATTTCAGTGAAGAAATCAGAAACAGATTTGGAACCTTGATTAAGCTCAGCTAATTGTTGTTCAATAGAGAAGATTTGAGCCATAGAAGCATAACCAAATCTTTCTTCAAGATCAAGCCAAATCTCTCTAGCAGTTTTAAAGAACAAAACACTTCGTGAAATAGTCTCATCTAGATTACACAATAACCAAGAGCAAACCAAGTCGTTGCATCTCTCCCAGGCTTTGAAATCAGGAGAATTTACAGCAGGTTTTGTAACAGAACCATCAACAAAACCTAACTTATTCTTTGCAGAGAGACTAAGCATGATTGAATGTTTCCAGTTACTATATCCATTTCCATTAAATTTCACAGAAACTAACTGTGTAGTGTTTGCATCAGACGGATGGATGTAGTAAACACTAGTCATATCTTGTGAAGGATTTGTAGCTAAAACTGAATGTCTGTTCCAAGGATTTGTATTACTAGTTCCATCAACCATGATTACTACAGATTTGTTGAACTAGTAATAGATTGAAAAAGATCGAAAGAGAAATCGAGAAATTATGTCAATCGAGAAATTATGTCAATCGAGAGAGATTATCACGAATTGAACACTACTTCACAATAACAGCACAAATCGCTATATAACAATGGACTTTTAAGAACAGATTCAGAGATTGTATGAAAAACAGAACATTTCACCTGAGAAATTGCAAGATTTCAGATGAAAAACACAAAAATCGCCATTGTTGTACGGACAAATCGCCATTGTTGTACGGACAAGAGATTAAGATGCAGAAACAGTACGAATCAAGTAAAATGCAAAAGAATCAAGCACGTCTGTTCTCTGATACCATGATAAAACTATCAGCTTAGCAGAAACAATTAACAAGATACACAAGATTCATCATCTTGTTTAACAAAGAAGAACAAGATGCATAAGAACAAAGATAGAACTTTCTCGAGAAGAGAAAATGTATATTACAAAGGTTGAGTACAAAATGTAATATGTCTCGTCTTATATACAAGTTACTGCAACAAACTATCTAACTAACTGTGATGATGTGGCAATATACTGAGCTGGAAGGACAGTTGAGTTGGAAGGAATGACATCTGTGAGCTGTTATTTTCAATACTATGCGTATTATTATTGTTGTTAATGTTCATTAAAATTTGTTCATCATTTTAGTTTTTTAAAATCATCGTATATTTCCTTTTTTTTTAAAAAAAATATTGTTATATATTGGCTTCTCGAAACTCGAGTTCACTATCTCTCTCGCATTTTTAAATATTTCATCTGCCAATGGCAATATATTTATATGCTCCTAGTAAACAAATGTAACATTCTTTAAAATTCGGATGCTGTTATAAATAAGCTAAGCAATACAATAAACAAGATTAAAGTAACAAGTACTTTGTAATACTTTTTCGATGTATTTTTTGGTGTCTCTGAACAATGAGCGAATGGTTCTATTTATAGGACACAAGCACCTGTACAATTTAACTAGTTTATGTGTGAGACAAAAGTGTGTATGCATTCATAGTTTCCGTGTGTTGGGATTAACACTCGTCGTGTATATGAACTACCACCCGCCGTGTATATGGACTGCCAATTCTAGAAGTTTACTTTGACAATCATTTACAACACTCCCCCTTGATTGTCAAATGTGAGTTATTACAAAGATTGACTGCCTCGTTAAAACCTTGCAAAAAAAAACTCAGTGGGATAAAAACCTTGACGAAGGAAAAAGAGTACAATCTCCCCCTGAATCAAATGTCTCACAATTTGACATCTTGTTGTTGCAAAGATCTCAATCTTCGCATCCCAATATTATTTCGCAACTTTTCAAATGTTGATGTAGGTAGTGACTTTGTAAGTAAATCTGCCAGGTTATCACATGACCGAATTTGTTGTACATCAATGTCACCATTCTCTTGTAGTTCATGAGTGTAGAAGAATTTTGGCAAGATATGTTTTGTTCGATCCCCTTTGATGTAGCCTTCCTTGAGTTGTTTAATACAAGCTGAGTTATCTTCAAACATAACCGTAGGACTGTCTGAGATACCTAATAAACCACATGATTCTCGAATATGTTGAATGACAGATCGTAACCAAATACATTCTCTGCTTGCTTCATGAATTGCAAGTAACTCTGCGTGATTAGATGAAGTTGCCGCCATAGTCTGTTTTGTAGACTTCCAAGAAATAGCGGTGCTACAATATGTGAATAGATAACCTGTTTGAGATCGTCCAAAATGTGGATCTGACATGTACCCATCATCCGCATATCCAACCAGCTGTGATTTTGAATTGTTTTGAAAGAATAATCCAAGATCAATTGTCCCACGAAGATATCTGGATATATGTTTGATCCCATCCCAGTGCCTTTTAGTTGGATCATAACTGAATCTCGCCAACTAGTTCACAACAAATGCAATATCAGGTCGTGTGTTATTTGCTAGATACATAAGAGCTCCAATTGCATTAAGATATGGAACTTTAGGCCCAAGTGCATCTTCATCTTCTTTTCTAGGACGGAAAGGATCTTTCTCAACTTCTAGTGATCGAACAATCATCGGTGTAGTTAGTGGATGAGATTTGTCCATGTAGAATCGATCAAGAGCCTTTTCTATGTAGGTTGACTGATGAACAAATATGCCTGAAGATAAGTGCTCCACCTGTGTACCTAAACAAAATCTTGTCTTTCCAAGATCTTTCATTTCAAACTCATTTTTCAAATAGTTAGCAACATTAGTAATATCTTCAGAAGTACCTACAATATTCAAATCATCCACATATACTGCAATAATAACAAAACCGGATTGTGACCTTTTAATAAACACACATGGACACACTTGATTATTTATATACCCATCATGCAACAAATATTCACTAAGCCTGTTGTACCACATACGACCAGATTGTTTCAAGCCATATAATGATCGTTGTAGTTTAACTGAGTATAAATGTTGAGGCTTAGTTTCCTCTAATTTTAATCCTTCAGGGATTTTCATATAAATATCACTATCAAGTGATCCGTAAAGGTAGGCTGTCACGTCTACAAAGCTTTGGCTGAGTGGACACCCTCTTTCCCTGGTTCAGCCAAGGTCAGGGGTTCGAACCTATCTCGGAGCGAAAGCTTCGGATTTACGTGGGAGTACTGGGTGGTAGGGCTCAGCGATATATCTCCCCGGGTTTGAAATCCCACATACAAGTGTGTGGGGTAGTTCCCGGTTAAAAAAAAAAAAAAAAAAAGGTAGGCTGTCACATCGTCCATAAGACGTGTTTCCAATTTTTCCATACAAGCCATACCCATAAGAAAACGAAAAGTGACTCCATCCATCACGGGAGAGTAAGTTTCCTGGTAATCAAATCCAGGCCTTTGAGAGAATCCTTGGGCTACCAATCGGGCCTTATATCTCACAATTTCATTCCTCTCATTTTGTTTTCGTACAAACACCCATCTATTTCCAATGGGAACCACACCAGCTGGTGTTCGGACTGCAGGTCCAAATACATTTCTCTTGCGCAAGGATTGTAATTCTTCCTGAATTGCAGTTTTCCATTTTGGCCAATCATCTCTTTGTCGACATTCTTCCACACTTTGTGGTTCAGGATCGGAGTTCATCATAATATCACATGCCACAGAAAAAGCATATACATCATCAACCTCACTACTCTCACGATCCAATAATTTTCCGTTATGTACATAACTCACTGAGATCTCATAATTTTCAGGTACCTTTGCTTCTATGGAAGCATGTGCCACTTCAGGGGCAATATCCTCTTCTGGAGGTAATACCACTTCGGGTGGTTTTGTCACAGCCACTTCAGGGGCTTGAACCTCTTCAGGAGGTGATACCACTTCTGGGGTTTTTGATGTAGTTACTTCAGGAACATCTGCCACTTCAGGGGCAGGTCCATTCAATTTCCGTTTTCGTGGCACAACATCTTTCGCACCAATAGGTCTACCACGCTTCTGGCGTGGTTTTGAATCTCCAACCAATTCTTCAGGAATTGATTTATGAATAGGGATTTCAACCCTGGCCGGAGCATTAACAGCGGGTATATGCGATTTTATAATAAGTCTAGAATCATTAAAAGCATCCGGCATTTGATTAGCAATATTTTGCATATGAATGATCCTTAAAACCTCATATTCACATTGTTTAGTTCGTGGATCAATATCATTTAATCCTGATGCATTCCACGATAGTTCAGAATTTAATTTATGCAAAATATTATCTCCCCCTAATGGAGGGACCACAGACTCCTCAAAATGACAATCAGTATAACGAGCAGTAAACACATCACCAGTTAATGGTTCAAGATATCTTATGATAGATGGTGAGTCAAAACCAACATATATGCCTACACTTCTTTGTGGGCCCATTTTGGATCTCTGTGGAGGTGCAATGGGAACATATACGGCACAACCAAAAATCTTAAAGTGAGAAATATCAGGAACTCGACCAAGAACTAACTGTTGAGGGGATTGTTTGTGGTAAGCAGATGGTCTTATCCTAATTATACTTGCAGCATGAAGTACTGCGTGACCCCAAACAGATGCAGGTAACTTTGCTCTTAGAAGTAAGGGACGTGCAATAAGTTGAAGCCTTTTAATTAGAGATTCTGCTAAGCCATTTTGTGTATGTACGTGAGCTACAGGGTGTTCGACTGAGATTCCTACTGACATACAATAATCATTGAAACTTGCAGATGTAAATTCAGCAGTATTGTCTAGTCGAATTGATTTAATGGGATGGTCAGGAAATTGAGCTCGCAATTTGATTATTTGAGCAAGTAGTTTGGCAAAGGCTGTATTCCGTGTAGAGAGTAGACAAACATGAGACCATCTAGTTGATGCATCGATTAGAACCATGAAATATCTGAATGGGCCGGATGATGGATGAATATGACCACAAATGTCACCTTGAATTCTTTCTAAGAAACTTGGAGACTCGGTTTGAAGTTTAACTGGAGATGGTCGGACAATTAGTTTTCCTAATGAACATGTTGAGCAGGGAAGTTCATTTTGAGGTATGACCTTTTGATTCTTAAGAGGATGTCCTATAGAATTTTCTATTATACGACGCATCATAGATATTCCTGGATGACCAAGTCTTTCATGCCAAAGGGTTAGTGATTGTGGGTCTATGATTTTTGGAATGACGATATTGTGAGACTCAATGACTCTAATATTTGTAGCATATAATCCCGAAGAGATTGATTGTAATCTTTCTATTATCTTCTTATGGCCTGAGGTAATTGACGTGATAAGGAGATATTCTTTTTCATTCTCACTAGTAGTTTCTACGTGGAAACCATTAATACGAATGTCTTTAAAAATTAAAAGATTTCTAGTGGATTTACTAGAATAAAGAGCATTATGCACTTGAATTTGTGTCTCATTTGGTAGGATAAAACTAGCTTTCCCAAAACCCTCTATTATATCTGATGTACCCGAAATCGTCCAAACATGTGAGCTGGTTTTAGTAAACTGTGAGAAGTATTTCTGATTTTGTAGAATTGTGTGAGTGGTGGCGCAATCAGCAATGCATGAATCTCCCATATTTTATGCTGTGTACATATATCAATGAACAATAATTTTATTAAAGCAAACCATGTACTTAAAGCAAGAACATAAAACAAGTATATAAAAGTATGAAATTGAAGCAGATACATAAGGAACATGAATTCAAAAGAGATACATATGAAAACTAGTCATTTAAGCCATAATAAAGGTTAGCGCCAGTGTCTAGTTCATTTGAGGTCTTGTTGATTGGTTCATCATTAAAGCTAGCCAAATTTGTTTCCACCCTTTGCCTATTCTGCTTTTTGGATGACTCATAAAGATCTACAAGATGTCTGGGTGTGTGAAAATTACGAGTCCAATGCCCATGAGCCCCATATTTAAAACATATATCTCTAGTATCTCCTTCATGTGGTGCCTTCCTTTTATTTGGCACCTCATTTTGCCACTTCTGGTGACCAGAGTTGTTGTAACCATCACGTTGCCACTTCTGGTGGACAGAGTTATACTTATTTCGAAATCGACCATGAAAATTTCCACGTCCACGATTTCGTCCATAATTTCGTCCTCCTCTATGCCTTTTCCCACACTCATTCTTTCGGAATGACGTGCTATGTACTTCAGGTAACTGGGCAGAGCCTGTGGGACGTATCTGATGATTTTTCAGCAACAACTCATTATTTTTCTCAGCTACAAGAAGGAGAGATATCAGCTCACTATATTTCTGAAAATTGTGTTCCCTGTATTGTTGTGCCAAGATCATAGTGTTGGGGTGAAAGGTCGAAAGGGACTTTTCAATCATCTCAGCATCAGTAATTTTCTCACCACACAGGATTAGCTTGGAGCTTATTTTGAACAAGGCAGAATTATATTCAGCAACAGATTTAAAATCTTGTAACCTTAAATTGATCCAATCATAACGGGCATGTGGCAGATGGACAAGTTTTTGGTGGTCAAATCTATCTTTGAGATTGGTCCAAAGAGTGAGTGGATTTTTGACTGTGAGGTATTCAGATTTTAAGTTTTTGTGAATGTGGTGCCTAAGGAAAATAATTGCTTTGGCATTTTGTTCAATAGTTTGGGTTTTTCCTGTTTCTATGGTATCCTTTAGCCCGTTGGCACTAAGGTGTAATTCCGCATCGAGTACCCAAGACAGATAATTATCCCCAGACACATTCAAAGCAACAAAATCTAATTTTACAAGATTCGTCATTCTGAACGCAAAACAAATATTCAAAACATGGTATAACAATATGGCATGTTAAACATAAACAATTAAACACATACAAACATATAATGACCTAATTTATTTAAAAGTTACGACGGCATAGCCAGTCTGTTTATTTAAAAGTTACGACGGCATTGCCATCCAGAAACTTTATAATGATATTCACAGTGCAACAATTTTAATATATTAAAGAGTAATATAAACAAGGAAATTATAACCATATTTATAAGTAAAAATAGAGCGTACCTCCTTCGTTAATAAAATTTATTTGAGCAGTACCTTCTTCCTTAATAAACTTTACTTGGGCAGTACCTCCTTACTTCAAAGCTTACTCGGGCAGAGAGTCGTGCTGATAACGTGTTATAAATTAACTAAGCAATACAATAAAAACGATTAAAGTAACAAGTACTTTGTAATACTTTTTCGATGTATTTTTTGGTGTCTCTGAACAATGAGCGAATGGTTCTATTTATAGGACACAAGCACCTGTACAATTTAACTAGTTTATGTGTGAGACAAAAGTGTGTATGCATTCATAGTTTCCGTGTGTTGGGATTAACACCCGCCGTGTATATGGACTACCACCCGCCGTGTATATGGACTGCCAATTCTAGAAGTTTACTTTGACAATCATTTACAACAGTAATACTTTTTCGATGTATTTTTTGGTGTCTCTGAACAATGAGCGAATGGTTCTATTTATAGGACACAAGCACCTGTACAATTTAACTAGTTTATGTGTGAGACAAAAGTGTGTATGCATTCATAGTTTCCGTGTGTTGGGATTAACACCCGCCGTGTATATGTACTACCACCCGCCGTGTATATGGACTGCCAATTCTAGAAGTTTACTTTGACAATCATTTACAACAGATGCAATTTAATGTTCGTTCAGTTTTGTAAAAAACATTGAGATTTTTGTTAATGTTATTGGTGTTAGGATTACTTGTTGCTAGTCACGACTGAGGAGATTTAAATCGTGAAATCATCGCTCAATACAACTGCTGGGGTGACATGTTTAGTACTAATCATTGTTTTGTAAATGTCAGAATTAAAGAGAATAGGAAGTTTTTTTTTAAGAGATTAGTTAACTGATCACTCAAACAACTTCCTACTCTCCAGCATATTGTTTTTAGATTTAATTATATAGATACTCCCTAAATCAAAATGATATTTCACTCTAATGATAATCCCTATATAGATACCCTATATTTTAAAAGTTTAATTTTTAAAATTTAAAAGTTTGAAATTTAAATAAACCAACCAATGGGAGGGGGAGCAAATGACGTGGAGAAAGATAGGGGCTGATATTTGGATCCTCTGAACATCTCCAATGCTAATGAGCCCTTACCTATATTGCCTCCACCTGGACTGATTTAGGGATTTGGTTTCAAAATTCTTCCTCCAACCATCCTCCCCCTTACCAATAATTTTTAGGGGAGAGAAACTCTATCCCTATATGTGGGGAGGCAATTTTGCTCCCCTATATTTGCCACCTCAGCTTCTGCTACCTTCATCCTCCATTCTTACTAATTAAATATAATATATTATCCCAACCATCCTCCATACTTCATTATTTTAGGGGACACCATTGGAATAAAATATGTTTCTGGTCCCCTATATTTTTAAATTTCCTTATTTTAGGGAATAGGAAAGGGGATTGGGGTTGGAGATGCTCTCACATGTAGGGATCTATTTTCTCTCCCCTAAAATATATTGGGAAGGGGAGAAGTGGTTGGAGAGTATTTTTTTGGAAGAAAATCCATAAAATTAGTAAGGGGTGTGCATCTTGGAGATGCTCTTAGTAATATAGGAAAGCTGAGCCTAATTTGTTAAAGAATAACATCGTACAATAAGGTCAACATCTTCAATCATTTTTAATAAGTTTGCAATTATAGAGCAAAAACCAGTCAATTAGGACACTTCTTAGAATCAAGTACTACTAATTTAGAAGGGAAAACTTCAATAAAGATTTCCAAAAGCTTCAATATAATCTTAACGAGGATGCTGTACATATGTAAGGGAGCTTGTACGTACATAAACTATTAAAGAACATACAGGTGCAATTATTAAAGAAGCTTAAGAGCAGCAAGAAGTAGAAACGGCTCTATCAGCAGACCTATCCGTAAGAACCATCCCAGATGGGTTTGGCATTGGCTGCAGACGAGGCAATCTCTTTGCTGTATTAAGACAAAAATAGATAAGACAATGCTTTAACAATGACAAGGATAAGCAATGTAATGCAATGCAAGAATACTTGTTTGTGATTGTGGGTATAAACTATAAAGTGAGCTCACAAAATGCTGCTTAGTTATATTAATCTGTTCTAAAAAGGGGCTAGGCAAGGAAAAATTGAGGAAAATTCGGTCTAGGCAGGGAGATATAGAGGAAAACAATGGGCCTACACAGAAATAATAATAATTAATATTTTTAATCATATACGAGTCTTACTCTAATACAAAACAAATTAAAATAAAAACTAGAAACCATCTCTTAACCCCACTTGCATATATATTAATGCGTATGTATATATCTACACCCCTTGTATGACTTTCAACGTCTTCCATTCTAGTGACACGCTATACTTGCTCTTCATCTGCCTCAGTCGCACCCTCGTCCCATACTCATTCTCTCTCATTCTTAAATTATATTTGTAAGTTATCAGATCTAAACGTCAATCACTAAATTATTTTAAAATAATCACTAAAATATATCACAAAAATCACTAATTTATATTAAAAATCACTAAATTATATACAGAAGGCTCGTCGGGAATAATGGAGGTCACCGGAAAAATGAAAATCGCCGGAATATAGCACATATGGTATGCATATCGATCACTGAGAGATGGAGAAAAATGATACGAAGTTAGTTTTCAAAAAAAGCTCGCCAAATGACGGGAAAAATCTAATAAAAAACGGATGGAATTAGATGAGATTGTGTGTGGAGGGGTGTATTTAAATTGTGTGTAGTGCCCCGAGCGGGGCCATTAGATTAGATTGATTTAAGCGCTAAGATTAGTTTCTAGTTTCTATTTTAATTTTGATTTTTATTTGATCATTTAGAAACATTGTTAAAATAGAAACTAGAAATTAATTTAAACCCTTACATCAATTTAATCTAATGGTTCTCTAGAGGCACCACACACAATTAAAATACACCCTCTCATACATAATCCTACATAATCCGCTCCGTTTTTAATTTGATTTTTCTCGTTAATCGATGAGCTTCTTTTGAAATTCGACTTCACTGTAATTTTCACCATCTCACAACAATCGGTATGCACACCGTATGTCTTATATTACGGAGTTTAGTGATTTCTATAATAACAAATAGTGATTTCAACATAGATCTAGTTATTAGTTATTTATTCTTATATGCATATAGATTTAGTGACTTTGCGGTACAAAATTTATGATTTACATATACATATACATATATATATATATCTATATATCTAGAGAATAAATCACTAGATTTATGCCGAAATCACTATTTATTCTTATAGAAATCACTAAATATTTTAGTGATTCTCGTAAGTATAAATAGTGATTTATCGCCGGAATATAGAACATATGGTATGCATACTGATTGTTGTAAAATGAAGAAAAATACAGTGAAGTCAGATTTCGAAAAAAACTAGTTAAATGACGGGAAAATTTAATTAAAAATGGAGGGGATTAGGTGGATTGTGTGTGGGAGGGTGTATTTAAATTGTGTGTGGTGTAGTTTCTAGTTTTTATTTTAATTTAGTTTCTATTGAATAAGACCATATATATATATATATATATATATATAGGGTCTTGCTCAGGTGAGATATGAGATCTAATCCTATCCACCCATTTAAATACATTACATTCATCTTTTACCATTCATTTAATATTTTAATAATTGGGATTTCACAATCTTCTTTCTAATTCAACCACCCACCACCACAGCGACCACCACCACCTCCGGCTATCACCAGAAAATCACCACCGCCAAACCAAAAATCACCACCAGAAACACAAAAATCACCACTCCGACCACCTGTAAACAAAAAATCACCATCGGAAAATGAAGAATTAACACCGAAAAATGAAAAAATCACCGTCTGCCTACAAAAATCACCACGATCAAAACCACCACAAAACACCACATCATCCCTACCACCTCCGGCCACCACCAACAAATCACAAACGGAATCCCAAAATCACCACAAATACTCTTCAATGGCAAAATCAGTTCAAAAAATTCAAGAAAAATCACCATCTAGTTCAATTTACAAAGATTTAAATTTTCATAAAATCGAAATTAGCTTACAATCAATAAAATATGAACTCCGCCACTGGAAAGACTTTGAATATTAACCAAATTCGCGTTGGCAGCTTTAATTGGGGGGGTGATTGTGTGTGCTGCGTTCGAGTGTGTGTGTGTGTGTGTATATGTGTCGTGTGTGTGTAAGTGATGGTAGGGTGGGGGTTAGGGTGAGGGTGAGGGTGGGGGTGAGGGTGGGGGTGGGGGTGGGGAGTCGGTGGAAATGATTTTTGGGGGGGCTGGTGGGAGTGTGTGTGCTTGTGCGTGTGTAGGTGTGTGTCGTGTGTGTGCTGTGGTGTGTGTTGTGTTTAATTTAATTGGGTGTGTTGTGTGGCTAGGATTTAATTAGATATAAAGAATGTGGGGCTGAGATTAGATCTCAGTTCTCATTTTAATTAGGGGTTCTCATTTGAGCAAAACCCTATATATATATAGGGATTTGCTCAAATGAGAACCCCTAATTAAAATGAGATATAATGGTTGAATCAAGTATAATGTTTGTGATTTGAGGGTGGTGGTGGCGGCAGCAGTGGTCGGAAGTGGTGATTGGAGATGGTGATGATGTGGTGGTTTGATTGAGATAATTTTGTTTAAATTCGGTGATTTTCTTGTGCTGATAGTATTGTAGAGGTGCTGGTGGTGGTGATTGGTGGTAGCGTAGGTGGTTGTTGGGTGATGATGATGGTTGTGTGATGTTGATTTTCTGTTTGACGATGGTGATTATTTTTAAACGGTGGTGATTACTGGTAGTCGTCGGAGGTGGTGGTGGTGGTTGCCGGAGATGGTGGTTGGAGGTGGTGATTTTTGTTTGACGGTGGTGATTTTTGGAGTTGTCGGAGGTAGTGGTCGCCGGAAATGGTGGTCACCGGTGGTTGGAGGTGATGAGTGGAGGTGGTGGGTGGTTGAATTAGGGAAAAAGATAATAATGAAATATTAAAATATTAATTAAGACAATGAATGGAGGGAGATGAATATAAGGTATATAAATGAGTGGCTAGGATTAGATCTCATATCTATTTATATATAGTCTTACTCCACTACAAACTAAAACTAAATACAAACTAAAAACAGACAGCCTAGCCAAACAGAAATCATTAAATTACACCACCGAAATCATTAATTTTTTTTGACAAAAAATATTAAAAATACCCACCCTACCCCACCCCACCCCACCCAACCCCCCCAACCCCACCCCACCCCACCCCAGCCCAGCACCCCCCATCACCACCACCCTACCCCACCCCACCCCAGCACCCCACCTAAAATCAGTAAAATACACCCTCCAAAATCACTAAAATACAAACACCCCCATCCCCACCACCACTAGCACCACCACCACCAACCCCACCCCCTCACCCCACCCTACCTGACCTGAAATCAGTAATATACACCCCCAAAATCACTAAAATAAAAACACCACCATCATCACCCCCACCACCCCACCCACCCCACCTGACCTGAAATCAGTAAAATACACCCCCCCCTAAATCACTAAAATACAAACACCCCGCACCACCACCACCACCACCCCTCACCACCCCACCGCACCCCACCCCACCCCACCTGAAATCAGTAAAATACACTCCCCAAAATCACTAAAATACAAACACCACCCCCCCCACCCCACCCCACCCCACCTGACCTGAAATCAGTAATATACACCCCCAAAATCACTAAAATAAAAACACCACCACCATCACCCCCACCCCCCCCACCCACCCCACCCCACCCCACCCCACCTGAAATCAGTAAAACCCCACCCCACCTGAAATCAGTAAAATACACCCACCAAAATCACTAAAATACAAACACCAACCCCACCACCACCACCACCCCACCCCACCCCACCCGACCCCACCTGAAATCAGTAAAATAAACTCTCAAAATCACTAAAATACAAACACCACCATCCACCACCACTCCCACCACCCCACCCCACCTGAAATCAGTAAAATACACCCTCCAAAATCACTAAAATACAAACACCCCCACCCCCACCACCACTAGCACCACCACCACCACCACCAACCCCACCCCCTCACCCCACCCTACCTGACCTGAAATCAGTAATATACACCCCCAAAATCACTAAAATAAAAACACCACCATCATCACCCCCACCACCCCACCCACCCCACCTGAAATCAGTAAAATACACCCCCCCTAAATCACTAAAATACAAACACCACCACCACCACCACCACCACCACCACCACCCCCCCTCACCACCGCACCCCACCGCACCCCACCCCACCCCACCTGAAATCAGTAAAATACACCCCCCAAAATCACTAAAATACAAACACCCCCACCCCACCCCACCCCACCCTACCCCACCCCACCCCACCTGACCTGAAATCAGTAATATACACCCCCAAAATCACTAAAATAAAAACACCACCACCATCACCCCCACCCCCCCCCCCCCACCCACCCCATCCCACCCCACCCCACCCCACCCCACCCCACCCCAAATCAGTAAAACCCCACCCCACCTGAAATCAGTAAAATACACCCACCAAAATCACTAAAATACAAACACCAACCCCACCACCACCACCCCACCCCAACCTCCACCCCAACCCACCCCACCCAACCCGACCCGACCCGACCCGACCCGACCCGACCCGAAATCAGTAAAATAAACTCTCAAAATCACTAAAATACAAACACCACCATCCACCACCACTCCCACCACCCCACCCCACCCCACCCCACCCCACCCCACCCCACCTGAAATTAGTAAAATACACCCCCAAAATCACTAAAAATACACATCTAAAAATCACTATTTTTACAACCCCACCCCACCCCACCTGACCTGAAATCAGTATAACCCCTCAAAATCACTAAAATACAAATACCCCCACCACCACCACCCCACCTGACTTGAAATCAGTAAAATACATCCCCAAAATCACAAAAATATTTATTTGGAAATATTTTTTTCCGAAATATTTAATCGAAATTATTTTTTTCCAAAATACTTATTCAGAAAAATTTTTTCCGAAATATTTATTTGGACATATTTTTTTTTCCCGAAATATTTATTCGCAAATATTTTTTCCCGAAATATTTAATCGAAAATATTTTTTTCCGAAATATTTATCCGGAAATATTTTTTGTCGAAATATTTATCCCGAAATATTTATTCGGAAATATTTTTTCCCGAAATATTTAATCGGAATATTTTTTTCCGAAATATTTATTCCCAAAATATTTATTCGGAAATATTTTTTCCCGAAATATTTAATCGGAAATATTTTTTTCCGAAATATTTATTTCGAAATATATTTTCCCGAAATATTTATTCATAAATATTTTTTTCCAAAATATTTATTCTGAAATATTTTTTCCCGAATTATTTATTCCGAAATATTTATTCCGAAACATTTTTTCCCGAATCCCGAATTATTTATTCGGAAATACTTTTTCCTGAAATAAAACAACTTTTTTAAAATAAATTTGTATATATGAAAAATTAAAAATAATTAAAAAATAATAAATTAATTAAAAAATATAAAATTGAAAATAAAAATAAATTAAAATAAAAAATTGAATAATTAAATAAAATTAGTGATTGAAATCATGATGGTGTCATATAGGGGGTGGGTGATGGTTTGATGATGTAATTTTGGGGATGGGTGATGTCATATAGGGGTGGAGATAGTAAAATAGGGTGTGGAGATAGTAAAATTGGATGTGCAGATAGTGGTTTTTAGTTTGTATTTAAGCATTGGTTTATATTTGAGCAAAAACATATATATATATATATATATATATATATATATATATATAGGGTCTTGCTCAGGTGAGAACTCCCTATTAGTGTGAGAACTGAGATCTAATCTTAGCCCTACATTCTTTATATTTAACTAAATCCTAACCACATATTTACACGACAATATCCAAACATATTATTAACAGCCTCCACTAGCCCACCCACCCCCGACCTGCCTCCACCCATCCTATCCCATCGCTATCTTACAACCGTCGCTCGCCGCTAATCAAAACACTCATCGATTTCGGCCATCTCACCCACCGATTCCGATCAGCAACCTCTTTCTAGTGTTACTATTTTAGATTCTCTCTGCTTAATTCAAGATATCATTCTCCCAAGGTATTGATTAACATCGCGATGACAGCTTCACTCCAGCAATCCTCGCAGCCACCATCGTTACCGCCGATCCTCAGAGAATCTCGCGGCCTTAGAGAATCTCCGAAGATCACCGAAAAATACAAAATCACCACCGATCGGAGAAGACGACTAACGTGACACTAGCTTTGCCACGTTCTAATTTGTGTGTGTATATGTTTGAATTTGATGGATAATAGGTTAGATTGTTGGAATTGTGATTGTGTTTACGGTTAGATTTGAATTTGTTAATTCTTTATTTGTATATGGAGTTGTATTTGTATTTGTTTTATGACCAGGTATTACTCGTTAATAATTTTAACATAATCAAAGATTTGTCATTTTTTTAAACATTCATTTCAAGTCAGAACAATGTACTGTAAGTGTTTACAACAAAAATTGAGTAGTTGGTGACCTGTGGTGATAGTTTGTGCGTGTGTGATTATTTTCGGGTTGTTTTCGGTGGTGATTTTTTGTTTACAGGTGGTTGGAGTCGTGGTCGGAGTGGTGATTTTTGTTTTTCTGGTGGTGATTTTTGTGTTTCCGGTGGTGATTTTCGTGTTTCTGGTGGTGATTTCTGTGTTTCCGGTGGTGATTTCTTTTTTGGCACTGGTGATTTTATGTCTCCGGTGGTGATTTTTTGGTGGTCGCCGGAGGTGGTGGTGGTTGCCGGTGGTGGTTGCCGGTTGAATTAGAAAGAAGATATTGAAATCCCCAATATAAAATATTAAAATATTAAATGAATGGTAAAAAATGAATATAATGTATTTAAATGAATGGATATGATTAGATCTCATATCTCACCATAATTGATGGTTCTCACCTGAGCAAGATCCTATATATATATATATATATATATATATATAGGCGGGTTAAACAAAGCTGACGTGGTGAAGGAGAACTATTATGTACAAGAATTCTATCGCAAGGCACCAAAAATCAATTTATATCAACCTTATACAAAGTAAATTAAATGATTAATTTGCAAATAAATATTTAGACAGATTGAGAATAAAATTTATCTAAACAAATCAAGTTAACTTATTCTTAAATAATTACATAAAAAATTCAGTATAAACGTTATTTTTATAAAATCGAACAGTGAAATTAATGTATTACTATTAGGAGTAATAGTTTTCTTAAAAAATTAAAATTCATATAAAAATGGAATAAAATATAATCATTGTTCTTAGTTTTGTTTATCAACAATTAATAATTTGAATGAAAAAATTAATTCTACTTATCACTATTAGGAAAAAATGTTTAATCTCTACCCTTCAAGAATAAATTAATTAATTTTTTTTTTTGCCACCAAAAGAAAACAACGTTCATTAATACTTCAAATCATTCAACAATACATGATAGAAATCAGGATGGATATCATCCACCCTCCAAATACGATCAGTTATCGAAAAGTTATACCTCGCTAGATAATGAGATACTCTATTCGCTGAGCGCTTAACAAATCTACTAAGAAGCACATTTCGATCTTTTAAATTTAGTAATAAAGCACGACACTCTTCAATCACTCTTCCTAGGTAAGAGAGGCTGATAATTGATGACCGGATTGCTTGCACCACTTGTAAACAATCTGTCTCGACCTCCACACCACAGTACTGAGAATTCTTGATCCAACTTAAGGCTTCACGAATGTCTACAACTTCAGCTAAATTCGGATAGACTACACCCTACTTACAGCTTGACCTTGCTTCCACCAGTTGGCCATGTTGATCCCTGACTATGAATGCATGACTATAACATGAGGATTGTTCAAATATAGCAGCATCAGTGTTCACCTTGATACTATTAATCTGTGGTACGTGCCAGTGTTCGTGGCCATAATCCTGTGTCATATAACCCAATAAGACGTCAAAAGATTTATCTTGAACACACTTCCATTGACCAAGGACAGATTTTGCTGATTCCACTAATTCTTTAACCCCCAAACTATGTTGATTGATTCCAGATGAGATCATTATAAATTAATTGATTTAGTGTAAAAACTAACGGACAATCATCAAAACCAAGATTTACCATAATTCGAAAAAATGCTGAAAATACCAGGTTTTTCAAAATAAGAAACAAGAATACCAATTTCTAGACACTGTTGCAAAAAATAACGATTTTGTTACCCAAATGGCATATGCGTATTGCATATACGCATATACAAAATGCGTATCTAAGACTTACTGTAGCAGCTGCCGTCCGGCGTCTCTCTCCCTCTCTCCGTTCTCCAAATTCCGGTCACCTCCACCAAATCTGAGAGCACCAGAACGAAGCACATAGATCCCTTTTGCTTTTCCCCGTTTCGTTTGTTGAGATTCGGCCCCGCAGGGATGTACGAAGAGATTTGAAATCGAAATCGGAAAACGAGTTTGGTTTTGGGGCTTTTAAATCCGGCGAAACAAACCAAAAACGAAGTATATAAGCTTGTAGAGGAGGAGGAGACGAGCATTTTGGTATGTAGAATGCTAGTGCTCGATGCTTGAAGGGGTGAACGGAGAGTTATGGTCAGATCGGAGAAATCGCCCGTCAATCATTGGAGAAGACGATGATGATGTCATCACGCAGGTTGCTACTGCGTTACACGGGATACGCAAGTGAAATATGCGTATCCCTACTTTACCCAACTGCCTAATGCGTAATCAAGCCCAACTATTATACAGGTTACCCCATTTTATCTTGCGTAACCTATATTACCACGTTTAAAAATGCGTAACAGTCTTTATCCAAATCCAAAATGCGTAACAAAATCGTTATTTTCAGCAACCCTTCCCGAGAAATGGTATTTTCATTTTTGTTTCCCGGTAAAACGGTATTTTTAGTATTTGTCCCCATAATTCTTTCTTAATAAAGCGTTTTCATGAACGTATCTATAGTAAAAGTTGAATACTAAATAAAATATTAGCATCTTAAAATTAGAAAAACATGGTATTAAAAAAAAAAATAGAATGTCATCAATACTTTATACCCGAGATACAAAAAATAAAATTGAAAGAACAAATATTATTTTATGAAAGAACAATTTGAAAAGAAAATTACATTCTAAATTTTTTTAAGTTCTAAAATCTTTAAAAGTGAAGTCATAAAACCTTAATTCGTTTACACTATAATTATCATTTATATAGCCAATATCTAATAGTAAAAACTATCCCTTTTCCCTAATTTATATTTATATCTCTATACTATTATATTAAAACCGAAATATTGAAATTTTTGTCGGTTTGGTTTTCGGTACAGTTATCATAACTAGCAATCATTAACAATCATCATTTATATAATTAATACCTTTCTATACTATACTATTATAAGCAAAACATGGTATATTTGGTTTGGTACTCTTTTTTTGGTCACTCTTTTTTGGTACTCTTTTTTTAGTCACTCTTTGGTTTGGTTAAATCTCTATTATTAATAAAATTAAAAAAAAACACATATAGCCTAAATAATATGTATTAATATTAATATGCACCACATACACAAATATAATAATTCAAAATACAACTATAATAATTCAAAATATAAGCAAAACATGGTATATTTGGTTTGGTACTCTTTTTTTTGTCACTCTTTTTTTGTACTCTTTTTTGGTCACTCTTTGGTTTGGTTAAATCTCTATTATTAATAAAATTCAAAAAAAAAACACACATAGCCTAAATAATATGTATTAATATTAATATGCACCGCATACACAAATATAATAATTCAAAATAAATAATTTTAATAATATTTATATACATGGGATTATAAAGTTATAAATTATTTTATTAATAAATATATATATACAACTTAAAACTTTAATAATAAAATATAATTAAAAAATTTACAAGCAATCGTGCATCGCACGGGTTATAGACTAGTATATATAATAAGCATAAGGGAGATCTTATCCAAATTTTTGGTCGTCGTCGCTGTACTACCAAAAACATATGATCCGTTGGATTAAAAAATTGGATTACAAGTCATCCGTTGGATTATAAATTATATCCTTATATATTTATTTATAATTTTCAATTTGTTAATTTACTATAATACTCTTTCTTCATCGATTTGTTTTTTCCTTCATCAATAGAACTAAATTTAATTTAAAAATATCTTTATAAGAGTAATCTTATCCAAATTTTTGGTCTGGTCGCTGTATTACCAAAATTATATGATCCGTTGGATTGAAACTAGACGATCAAGATTAGATCACATAAAAAAGAAATTATAACGTAAAAAAAATATAATTAAAAAGTGTTGTATTAAAAAAGATATTTATATAAAGTCCGAACCAAGTACATGCCTCGCTTTAAATTCTCCGAGCAGGCCTTGCTCCAATTTCAAAAAAATAGAGGCCCCCTCTTTTTTAGAGACGCCCGCCGCGACAACGAACGTAATGAGGATGTATCTTCTTAATGTACTCGAACGTCTCGAAGATATAAATTTAGCGCGACTATTAAATTTGTTGGTGCGCAGATTGTACGGTTCTTAAGTCAACCATACATTATATTTTAAGATCCAATTCATGATTGTTTTGTGCAAGTATACGACTCTATTTTATAACATATTGAAATAAAAAAATTAAGCAAAAATTATAATATAAAAAGAATACAATTAAAAAATGTTGTATTAAAATTGAATTTTAAAAAGAGAATTACAATCTGAAAAGGATATAATTAAAAAATGTTGTATTAAAATTGAATTTTTTTTATTAGTATTTAAAAAAAAATTCATATTTACTATTTGAACTTTATCTTGATATCTAAAAATCAAATTCGGATGATGATTTTACAATCCATGCGAACCTCATAAAATTATCTTTAATCTTTAATTTAGTAATGATTGAATAATTATTATTCAAATGAAAATACTCAGAATTTTAAGAGAAAATATAATTACGAATTTTTACATTAGTCCTATTAAATGTAGATATATATGATTTAAATCATTGACATATACATTTTCGTATTACAATATAAATACACTTTTAAGTTATAACATATTAAAATATTAAATATTTTTTTATACTAGATCCAACAATTTTCATCTATTTGTTTTAAGAGTTTTGTCGTACAAAGGACCAGACTACCGATTATCAAAATTTTAGACAAAATTCCTCTTACATTTATTATTAAAATTGTATTTGTTTGTTAGTAGAACTATTTTCAAGGGTATTTTGAAAATTAAAACGAATTATAAGTAGAATTCATAAATCAAATAGAATTTTCAGCGTAAAAAATTGTCAATTTCTTCTCTTCTTTATTTCTGCGTAGATTTAGTTAGAATTTTTTTTAAACCATCACTAAATTAAAGATTATTTTGGTAATTTCACGTGGACTGTAATCGTTCAAATCAAATTTTAAGAATTCAAAATAGAGTACAAATATCAAATCGAATGTGTACAATTTTTTATATATATCAATTTTTATAACAATTTGAAATGTAAATTAATAAAATATAAAATTTAAGAAAATTAATATAATTATACATGTTAAAAAGGAGCCGTGCGTTGTACGGGTTATTATAAGCTAGTAAGCATAAGGTGGATATTTGGTTGTCAATACTACCGTCAAACAAATATTGATCGTTAGATCTAAACTTAAATTAACGATCTAGATTATATCTTATTAATTTGGCATAGATTATGTCTTATTAATTTTAATATTTAAATACTAATAATGACCTCTACTGCCACATGGGCGCAAAAGCCTATCCTAATTCCTAAGGATACCTGGTTGTCCTACTACCGCCAAACAAATATTGATCGTTATATCTAAACTTAAATTAACGGCCTAGATTATCTTATTAATTTGGCATAGATTATGTCTTATTAATTTTAATATTTAAATACTAATGACCTAAACTATTGGCACATCGACGCAGAAGCCTATCCTAATTGATATAGAACAAAAAAAATCAGATCCTAACTTATCTAGAACAAGACGTGCAACACAACCTAAGTGAAATATAATTCCACATATATCAATAATCTAATTTTTGTAAAATAGTTTATATACTTAAATTTATTGGAATAAATTTATTTACAAATTTTATAAATATTAGAGAAATATTTATGCAACAAAGTAAGAGTACAAAAAAAATAGATACACTTTTGTATAATAAGTAGGGTCGAAATCAAAATTTAAGTATCAAAGATGAAGTAAAAAAATCCCATATTTTTGTTATTTCTGTTTGATCCAAAAGAATCAAATGATATATCCCAACAAAAGAAGTCAATTATTTTAGCATATTACATATTGTATTATGATATTTTATTAAACGAATTTGATCAAAAAGACTAAGAAGATTGGGTGATGGCCCAGAATAATCACAAAAAAATAATCCAGAACCAAAATACCCACCGCCAGTTCTGGCGGCCCTAAATACCCACGGGACACGCTACTGGTGGTGGAGCATCTTAAGACACGCTACTGGGAGTGTAGTATCATAAAGACACGCCACTATCACAGCCGTGTTACGTGGATACGCTGTGAGAGAGAATTGAACAGTAGCTTCAGATACGTGATAGAGTATATTTTTATATATATTTTAGATGATTTTATTCTCATATTTATTGTGTTTTGCATTGATTTGGATTTTTATTTAATAGATTTTATTGTTTTATTGTAGGAAATAAAGAATCCATAACTTGGAAGGATTTGGAGCAAAAAGAGCTATTTTGGAGATAAAATAGGAGAAAATTCGTATTATTGGGCTATACGGGCTGTCTGCACTGTTTGGGCCATATCCTGAGTTCCAGAAGTCAGAATTTGACGATCTTACTGTCCACGCGAAGCTTAGGGAATTATCTTTAATTCAGAGGTGGTCCAATAAGCAAAATCCAACTGGAAGAGCCTAGAAACAGAGGAGCAAAATTAGTGACGAATTTTACAAGAAAATCCTATTTAATTATGGATATCTTTTTGTAAATTGATTAGGATATTAAAAATACTTTTATTAGAAGATAGAGATCAGATTTTATTAAGGGGTTTTATTATATAAGGAAGAGAAAACGTGGGAAGAGGAGAGAGACATATACAGACGTTTTTACATAAGCTAGGGTTTTCGTTTTTCTCTCTTCATCTCTTCTTTTGTAAGCACTTAGTTTAATTTGGATCTTCATTGTTCTTCGTTATTCAAAGGCTTAAGGTACTCTTTATCTCATCTTGTTTATTATTACAAGTTTATTATGGCTTCTTTCATTATTATTATTATTAGTTTTTATTCTACCATGAGTGAGTAGTTTAATTCTAGGGTACTAAGGGGAGCCATGTTTGCACCATGATTTGGGCTTAATTTGATTAGTAGATTGATGGGTAAAGAGTAATTCTGATTGATATGTTATAATTCTTAATTTGTGTAATTGCGCAATATCACAGATTAATTGATTGCAATAGGAGTAATAGATCGAGAGATTTTACTACTAGAGGCTTACATACAATTAGCAGAATTGAAGGTGAGTGTGAGAACATCATTAGATATTCTGAGAGTGTTAATGCTTGAGAAAGATTAACCATTGCTTTAATTACTTAATCCTATTGAAAAACTATACTTTTGTGATTTGTTTGGTGTAAACATGGTGAACCTGAATTGCCCTAGATCCTTTAATTAATTGATTTAAAACCTTTGTTAAATTTGTTTTAGTAGTTAATACAATTCTCCAACAATCGTTTGTGACTAGAAACAATTGATAGCAATTGAATTGAAACTGAAACTGTCTCCTTGAGGATTCGACCCGTATTTGCTAGTATCTACTACAATTGATACCCGTGCGCTTGCGGTTAGGTATAATTTAACACATCAATACGCCGGTACCACATGCGTATCATGGGATACGCATTTTGTACATGCGTATCTGACGTCATCATCGTCTTCCTCAGAGCTCGCGGAAATGGCGATTCCGGCTTGATTTTTGTTTCACTTCGTTCATCCACATCACGAACTTTCCAAACACGTACTATATATCAATAGAATCGCGCTTTGATTTTCTACACATTCATACCAATTTTATTACGTTTTCATAACCGGATTTGAAAACCCCAATTCTTATCATATTTTCCGATTCAGTTTTTATTCAAGCTCGTTCATCCCCCTGCGGGGCCGTAGCATAGAAACCGATCTTCGGAAGGGAAAGGGGACGATGTTGCGAACATGTAGGTGTGCTTTGCTGGGTTGGGAGTGATGTGGTTAGCCAGATCTCCAGTGTCGACGGAAATCGCCACTGTCGCCGGCCAAAGAGAAACCTGGGGGAGACGGCATTTCTGGCAGCTACTGTACCACAGATGCGTCACTCCCAACGGCGCATCCCGTGGGTAGATAGGGCCGGACACTCCGATAAAATGTATTTTGGGCAATGGGTAACTCATTTTGAGGTATTTTGATCATTTTCTCAAGAAGATTTAGCAAAAAAAAAAAACTAAGAAGAGATGGGTAAAGGATGAAGGAGATAGGTGGGAAAGTGGGTGAAATACTTATTAAAATGAACCATTGAGATCAAAAGTAATTTAATAATTGTGTGGAAAAGATTTGATTTCATATCTCATATTAGTATTAGTAGTGAAGGTTCTCATGTTAGAATTAAACTAATTATATATATGAACATGATTATGTATATGGGGTTTAATTGTATACATTATATATATATATATATATATATATATATATATATATATACATATGTGTGTGCGTGTGTGTGAGAGAGATAATCACTATTTTGTTATGGGATTTAGGTATAATTGATTATATACATTATTATGGAGGACAAAATATATTTAAATATGATACTTTTACGTATAATAGTGTTTACAGCTATGTTGCATTAAGGTAATCAATAAATGCAAAGATTTTACCGAGATTAAAATATGAGTTAGAGAAGCCCCTAGATCATATTAATGTAAAATGGTTGAATAAAAGAATAATAATTTAGCAATATATTATATCAATTTAATATGAGTTAACATAAAATATAATTAACTAAAAATGTTCAATCAAAATACTTTTAATCATTTGGATAATCTTAAAATAAAAACACAAAATTAATTAATATAATGTAAACTAAAATTTAATAATAAAATAAAATAATATTTTTAAAAAAATAATAAATATAATAAATAAATATTAAAAGTAACCGGTGCTATGCTAGTATTATATAATGTTACTGACAGGTATTAGCTTCACTTGTAACAGTTGCCATTAGGTCTTATTATGATCAAAATTAGTAGGACTTACCTCTACTATATAGAGGCGTTTTCAGAAACCAATTCGAACAATGTAACATTAGTCCTGGTAATACGAAAAGCTTTTAGTTTAGATGAATATGCAATAGTTGACTTCCACCTATATTGAATTAGAGATAGCATACCAAGAAACAACCTGAATTAGTGCAGAAACCTCTGCAAGCACACGAGTGCCATATCCTATGGGCTCATCTCGTACAGATATTTTGGACACGGCGACAATGTGCTTTGTATGTAATTGATGTAGGCTCTGAGTGCCTGCACACACAAGGTTACTAATGAGCCAAGCTAGCAGTAAGGGGCAATCATTGATAATCTTTTAGAAGATTTAAAGCCATTTAGGCCTCGTACATGCAACTAATTTGGGGTACTGATACAGAGTCAGACCATTACAATTGCCAAATCTTAATTCTTCTAAGGTGGCGTTTGGGAACTACAATTTCATTTGAAATCCATGATTTCAATTCCAAAATTTGAAATCCATGATTTCAATTCCAAATTCTTTGTTTGGTAAATATGAGAATTTCAAATTCAGAAATTTTAAAATTTGAAAAATTTTTGCTTAAAAAATTTTTGTTCTCCAGAAATTTTTCCCGGGAAAAAATTTCACGAGAATTTTTTCCCGGAAAAAAGTTTCTCTAGAAAATTTTTCCAAAAAAAAAATATCTCGAAAAAAAATTACCAGGAAAAAATTAATCGATAAAATTTTTCAGAAATAAAATATCTCGAAAAAATTTCCCCCGAAAAAAAATTTCTCGAGAAAAATTTCCCGCAAAAAAATTTCTCGAGAAAATTTTCCCGAAAAAAAATTTCTCGAGAAAATTTTCTCGGGAAAAAAATTTTCGAGAAAATTTTTCCGGAAAAAAATTTCTCGAGAAAATTTTCCCGCAAAAAAATTTCTAGAGAAAATTTTCGAGAAAATTTTCCCGGAAAAAAATTTCTCGAGAAAATTTTCTCCGAAAAAAATTTCTCGAGAAAATTTTCCCGGAAAAAAAATTTCCGAGAAAATTTTCCCGGAAAAAAATTTCTCGAGAAAATTTTCCCGGAAAAAAATTTCTCGAGAAAATTTTCTCGGAAAAAAAATTTTCGAGAAAATTTTCCCAGAAAAAAATTTCTCGGAAAAAATTTCCCGGAAAAAAATTTCTCGAGAAAATTTTCCCGGGAAAAAATTTCTCGAGAAAATTTTCCCGAAAAAAAATTTCTCTAGAAAATTTTCTCGGGAAAAAATTTTTCGAGAAAATTTTCCCGGAAAAAATTTCTCGAGAAAATTTTCCCGGAAAAAAATTTCTCGAGAAAATTTTCCCGACAAAAAAATTTCTCCAGAAAATTTTCCCGGGAAAAAATTTCCCGAGAAAAACTATTTCTCTAAAAAAATTCCAAAAAAAAAAAGTGATGCTCATGTATTTTGGTGGAGAAGAATTTCAAATGACTATCTTTCACTTGTAATTTCAAATTACAAAAAAATAGTTAATATTGAATTGGTATGGAATTCATCAATTCCAATTCCAAATTTTTTTAATCTTACCAAACACTAAATTTGGTCAATTTCAGGAATTCAAATGAATTCCAAGTTACCAAACAAGCCATAAGTAGAATTATTTCTTGTAAACATAAATGAAAAAAACTAGCAGCTTACACAGCAATATTTTGCTCTCAAACTGAGTCAAATGTCATCATGATTCGATAAAATTACCCAAATCAGTGTTGTTGCATGAAAAACTCATAAAACTACAATACCAGCTATGAGCTATGTAAGCTCACAAGACCACAATACTTTCACATAAAAGGATGACAGTTTTTGGAGTACTTGTACTCAGCAGATAAATAAAAGCTTCCCCTTACCCACATCCTATACCGAGTTTACTATTCTTTGGTTCTTCTTCCACAAGATAATCACGACACTGGTTCTACATGTATCTTTATTTATTTACATTATTCTTAAAAACATATTTTGTCCGATAATCCGTTGACTGATTACATGGCAGAAACTCAGTACTGGCAAAGAATATTACTAGACACTATGTAAATCTAGAATACAAAAATAAGAATAAAAATAACACTTTAGGTTGACTGGATCAAAAAATCTTAAGATACATATGAAGTTTTCAACCTCCTCCTCAGTGAACTGATAGTTTGTCTCCTGAAAAGGCATAAATGAAAAAACAAATGAAAAGTTTACTGTGAAAGTTAAGAAGAAAAACTGTAATTGTAAATTATTAAAAGGACATAATATTTTTAGAAGGATATAACATTGGGTCTCTTCCCTCCAACTCTCTTCACCCCTGTTGTATAAAAAACAATTAGCTACACAGTTCAAAGAAAAACCAAAAGCACACATTAAGTAACCATACTCAGTACCAAAGATAAATAGGGGATGAAGTTGAAAGAGACCGAATCACGACACCACGTACATCATACACCTAGTCCCAAATCCTTGGTCCTAACTGACCATTCACGGATTCGACCTGAGATATTCCAATTGATCAACAAGTTGCTTTAGATCCTCACTATCCCAGTCTGGTGACTTTGCAGCCAAATCTTCCACTTCCACACCTGGAAGATCACTAGCCAACTCTTCTTTCTCTGCATTCATGGGCCCGAGATTTTCAATCAGTAGCTCCTCCCAACTAATCTCATTTAAAGCATCCAACTCTCCATCTCTCGATGAGAAAATTTCCTCCTTTATTCCACTGGTTGCCTCTTCATTCAGCGAAGCAAAGAAAAATGACTCCACGTCTGTTTCAGTATCAACTGACTTTTCTTTTTGCTGGTACGAATGATGTAAACCCTGGCTTTGCAAATCTTCCGCATTTCGGCTTGGGCTCATAGTTAGCCTCCGTTTCCTCCCCATATCAATCTAATTCTGATCAATCATTTGCACATACTTGTCCATATACTGCTGCATAAATTCAGGATTTCTAACTGCCTGAGCGAGGAAACTCATCATCCGTTGCTGCTTAGACTCCATACTCTGAATTTTATTCTCCATTGCAACGATAACATTATTCGAGTCCTGCTGTTGCTGTCTGAGTTTCACAATTTCTGCAGATAACATACTGCGATCACGCCCGAGTCTTTCAAGCTCTTCTTCAATTCCATAATGGCCTAATTCGACACAGAAGCCCCCTCCTTGCTGCTGAATTCCCTGTGAGGCGGCATTTCTCCTCCTTTTGATAGTCTTCAAGAGATGCTTTTGGCCTCCTAGAAACCCCTCATTAGCGAACTCCCATCTATCAGGATCCACTTTTCGGAACCCCTGCATTATTTCAAACATTTTATACAGTCAGAAAACATTCAAACAATATAGTTAGGTAAAAAAAATCCTTTTGAACACACACAATTTTAAGACCGAAACATAACATTTTATACATTAGTCTTCAACAGTTCAACAAAAGAGCAATAAACAATCAAGAAATTATTTGACAACAAAAATAATAAAAAAAAGAAATATAAGAAGCAAAACCATCGAAAACACAAACCAGAAAAAAAATCTACTTGTTTACTAAAAACTAGTAGCTCTCTGCACTACCAATTAGGATTGACAATGTCTAAACTACTACACGAGCAGTCACCCTACATAATAAAACATAAAAGAACTCCTTTAAAAATTTATTCAGTGAAATAAGCTTTAGAAGAAAACGAACACGACCCGCAATCCGAAATTGTTTACATAGAAATCTACACAATCGAGAAGTTGTACGGAACCCATGACTAAACAACCTCAATCACATGCAGCAAAATGAACATGTAAATGAAGCTTAAACAAAACCCCAAATCACCAAACACAAAATCAAGAAAAACCCAGATAACACAATCCTATATAAAGCACAATCATGAAAGAAAACATAAAATTAGAGGAGGAAAGTACTTACATAAGTATTGAGCTGACGAACAAAACTAGAGAAATTACTACGTTTGAAGCATTTAGAGAGCAAACAAGTAGAGAACTTTTAAGGATCCCAAACAATGAAGCTATTCTTAGCAGGACTCGAATCACCTGATCCGCTAACTTACTCAATATATTCACAATGGATTTGACTCGAATCACCTGATCCGCTAACGTGCCTTTCTTGCCTTTTTCCTATCCAATAAACATGAACCCTGCAATCGACCTGTTCATAATTTCACCTACATAGAATTATCAAATATTATATAATGTTACTGACAGCTATTAGCTTCACTTGTAACAGTTGTCAGTAGGTCTTATTATGATCAAAATTAGTAGGACTTACCTCTACTATTATAGAGGCGTTTTCAGAAACTAATTCGAACAATGTAACATTAGTCCTGGTAATACGAAAAGCTTTTAGTTTAGATGAATATGCAATAGCTGACTTCCACCTATATTGAATTAGAGATAGCATACCAAGAAACAACCTGAATTAGTGCAAAAACCTCTGCAAGCACACGAGTGCCATATCCTATGGGCTCACCTCGTACAGATATTTTGGACACGGCGACAATGTGCTTTGTATGTAATTGATGTAGGTTCTGAGTGCCTGCACACACAAGGTTACTAATGCGCCAAGCTAGCAGTAAGGGGCAATCATCGATAATCTTTTAGAAGATTTAAAGCCATTTAGGCCTCGTACATGCAACTAATTTGGGGTACTGATACAGAGTTACCTAAAAAAGCTTGCAACATAGAGAGAGACCATTACAATTGCCAAATCTTAATTCTTCTAAGTAGAATTATTTCTTGTAAACATAAATGAAAAAAACTAGCAGCTTACACAGCAATATTTTGCTCTCAAACTGAGTCAAATGTCATCATGATTCGCTAAAATTACCCAAATCAGTGTTGTTGCATGAAAAACTCATAAAACTACAATACCAGCTATGAGCTACGTAAGCTCATAAGACCACAATACTTTCACATAAAAGGATGACTGTTTTTGGAGTACTTGTACTCGGCAGATAAATAAAAGCTTCCCCTTACCCCAATCCTATACCGAGTTTATTATTCTTTGGTTCTTCTTCCACAGGATAATCACGACACTGGTTCTACACGTATCTTTATTTATTTACATTATTCTTAAATATTATCAAAGACTGGAATTGATATAAATCCAAATCAAATGATATTACAAATTGATATATAGACATAACGTAATCAAATATTGTAAGAATTACAAAGCATATGCATCCCTAACAACTATACAACTGTTAATGCCAACAAGTATCCAACAATTGGACAGATCTGAGGTTACATGTGAAGCTACCGGTAAACCAAATAAGGGTAAAAATAAATTCAACCAGAAGCACACAATGCTTAGACTACATTCTTTCTTATACTGGTAATGTTTAATACGCAACTCGCCTGAGGCAATTTAGTAAATTTATATAATTTGTTGCTAGTTTTGAAAATTAACAAGATATAATCTCAAAAATAAAGTAAAATAGGCCAATAGAAATCAGTCAACTAAAGTTTAACAACTCAAATGTTGTAAAATTGTAGCTCCATGAGCCTGCGTTTGCAACAACACACGAGTTTTTCCCTGACACAGCACATCTATTTGCTCTATACTTCTAGTCTAAGCTATATGGGAGGCAATTGATGGATATGAGATCCGTTGGCTGTTCTCATCATTATCTTTTTACCATATAATAAACAAAAATACG